>CM021109.1:564270104-564486521 GCA_007115665.2 Sequoiadendron giganteum | reverse complement strand
ACAAAGATATATGAGTCCTTTTCCATTGTAGGCCAATAATAACCTAATCTCATAATCTTATGGGCTAAAGTAGGACCACTAGAATGGGATCCACATATACCCTCGTGTATTGCTTGCAAGATTTCTTGTGCTTCTTTAGCATCGAGACATCTCATTAGGGTGTTATCTAAGGTACACCTATACAGGGTATCTCTGATGATGGTGTATTTATTCGACTTACAGATAAAGGTTCTACATTGGTTGTTTGATAGGTCTAATGGTAAGGTTTGGTCATTCAGATAGTCAAATACATCTTTGTGCCAAGGGTAAGTAGGACCAACAATCGTACACACCATCATAGAATCGGGGACATCATAGGCAGGGACCAATAGTTGTTCGACCAAAAACTCAAACTTAGGCATGTTGCTCGGAATATCTAATAAGGAACCCACGGTTTCCATAGCATCTGCTGCCCTATTCTAGATACGTGGTATTTTTTGAAAGGTAATGTCATCAAAGTACTGCTTGAAACTATCGGCCATGCATTTGTAGGGGGAATTTTCTCATCTTTAGTTTCCTAATCATCATTTACTTGCTAGACTACTAGCTAAGAATCCCCATAAACATGTAGACTCTTAATCTTCCATTGGGCTGCCATTCTTAGTCTTGTCACTAAGGCTTCGTATTCTGCTATGTTGTTGGTGCAAGGGAAAGCAATTCTGAATGATTTGGGAATATTATCGCCTTGAGGTGTAACAAATAGTATGCCTGCTCCTAAACCACAATTAGTATGTGACTCGTCAAAGTATAATTTCCATTTGGTTCTAGTGTCAACTTTGAAGATAAACTCATTGGGAAAATATGCCACTAAAGGATGGTCTGCCTTCGTGGGTGCATCCTCTAACTGATCTACAATTACTTGTCATTTTATTGCTTTCCTTTCCACATATTGGATGTCATATTCACTAAGTATCATAACCCATTTAGCCAATCGGCCTGTTAATGCTACTTTACTTAGGAGATATTTAAGAGGATCAATCTTTGCAACCGACATGGTTTGGCAGTTTAGCATATAGTGTCGAAGTTTTTGAGTAGCAAAGACTACCACAAGATAGGCATGTTCTATGTTACTATAGTTTAATTCATATCCCACCAAGGTATGAATGATGTAGTACATTTCTCTTTCATGACCTTGATCATCAGTTTGTGCGAGAAGGGCTCCTAATGCCGACTGAGTTTCTGAAATGTATAGTATCAATGGTTTTCCATCTGTAGGTGGCATTAAGATAGGTGGAGTGAGTAGATAATCCTTTATTTTTTGGAAAGATTCTTGACATTTAGGTGTCCATACAAATGGTACTCCTTTCTTGAGCAAATATTGAAATGGGTGTATTTTGTCTACTAGTTGTACAATGAAGCACATGATAGATTGTAATCTTCCCTGTAGTGTTCTTAGTTGACCAATGTTGACTGGAGGAGGCATTTCTACAATAGATTTTACCTTCTCTAGATCTACTTCAATGCCTCTTCTAGAAATGATATATCCTAGAAGTTTCCGTGATTTCACTCCAAAGACACATTTCTTTGGATTTAGTCTGACGTTGTAATTTTCTGGCCTCTATAATATCTTGTCTAGAACTTTCAAATGATCTACCCTTGTTACTAATCTCTATAATATCATCGACATAATCTTCCATGAGAGTATGTACAAAGTCATGGAAAATAGTCGTCATTGCACGTTGATAAGTAGCTCTTGCATTCTTAAGCCCAAAAGGCATAACATTCCAATAGTATGTTCCCCATGGACACATGAAAGTTGTCTTGTGTTGGTCTTCAGCTATGATTTTGATTTGGTTATATCCAAAGAAACCGTCCATGAGGGATAACAACTCGTATCCTACTGTAAGGTCTACTATCATGTTAATGTTTAGAAAGGGGAAGTCATCCTTAGGACATGCCTTGTTGATGTCTCTAAAGTTTGTACAAATGCGGATTCCCCCAGTTGGTTTAGTCACTGGCACAAGATTTGAAATCCAATCTGCATAGTCTATGGATCTTATGAATCTGACATCCAATAGTTTCTTAAGTTCTGCTTTGACTAGTACAGCAATCTGTGGATGCATTTTCCTTAACTTTTGTTTGGTGGGCTTAATACCTGGTTGTAATGGTAGATGGTGCAATATTAGGTCTGGATCCAGCCCAGGCATGTTAGCATATGACCATGAAAATTTCATCTATCTCTTTGTGAAGAAGTCATGAAACTCTTGTCGTTATGTCTCTATCAAAGAGGTTGCCAAGTATATTACCCAAGGGTTTTCTTCTGTGTTTATGTTGACTTCAAAAAACTCTTCTACTAACATCAGTTGCTTTTCCTGAGCAACAGGGAGAATATTCAAAGCTCCATCCTTGGGTGCCTTAGAGAGGTTTTTTCCCTTGAATACGTCCTTTATTTTTACTATTTCTTCATCCAAAGGCACCTTTCAGTTTTCACCTTAGCACTCGTCATTTCTCTCATTTTCATTGTTTTTCTTTTTATTTTCATTTTTGTGACGAGGTATAAATAGAATCCCCAAAAGATGCTTTTCCATCCAAATCTATGGTAAAACCAGCTTTATGATCCCCTCTTGGTATGCCTTCTCGAAGTCCCATGAACTCAGCTATTGCTTCGTCATTCTCAAATATGTCTAAGATGGGTGTACCTTGTTGATCCCAGTCGTTAAGCTGGGGATATATGAGGGGCATTTCATCATCAGAGTTATCAAATGTGGAGCTTGACAAGGTGACTATAGAGTGGTTGACATGGTCACAGAAGTTTTGGACTAACTCCTTCTTGTTCTTTTTCCTATGGGTAGGTAAACTCTAATATGGGACTATTGTAACGGCTAGGTCATTAGAAGATGGTTAGTCAAGTGCCCAAGATGCATGATCAAGGGTTTCCCAATAATAATGCTTAAGCCATTTTTCTTTGGTCAAGGGTTTTTGATTACGGGGGCTAGATGGATTTGGTATGGGTTTTATCATTTGGTTGAATTCCCCAAATAGATTATCTAGGTTCATGGTGCTAGTGGAGGAAACGGAATCCCATTCATAATCGCTTGAGTCAAGGGATTCGTCATAAATTGGGGCAAGTGGTTTGCGAGATATCTCGATGTCTTCATAATCACCTTCTTCCTCTTGAAATGGTGATGAAGTACTAGGAAACCCAATTCTAAGCAGTTGAAACCCTAGCCCTAGGCCTTTTGATCATGGTGAGACAATGATCGATTCATTCCTTCCATTTTGATGTAGTCCTAACCCACTATGTCCATCATAGCCTTAGCTTTGTATTATCTTAAAGCCTTTTTCATATTGATCCTTAGCTATTTGAATAGATGGTGAGGGGTATTCCTTATCTTCCTAGTACAACTAGGAGGTAATATCATCTTGGTCCACAATTTCTTCACTTAACTCTCCCCATTTGGTCAATTTCATTGTAGGGGGAACATGAAATGTGACTATACATTGTCTTCTATCTGCCATGGGTAGGCCATATACCTTAGGTGGAACCAACTGACTGACACAATAGGATGCCTTCATGTGATATTCTCCATAGCCCTTGTCTTGGATCTAGACCTTAGGAGTGGATGGTGGTGGTTTGAATGAAATGGACTTGGTAAGATGTGATGGATCAATGTATAGGGATAAAGTGGATGATGAAGCTTATTGATTAACTGGTACTTGTCATTGTGGAATTTCCCTTAGGCTTGTACAATATTGAAAAGGATTTGGATCACCATCAATTGTGATCTCAGTGCCATTATATGGGAATTTAAGACACTGGTGATATGTGGAAGGTACGGCTTTCATTGCATGTATCAAAGGTCTACCTAACAATAGGTTGTATGGAAGGGTGAGATCCAAGACTTGGAAGCTGGTGTTCATAACTACCAGGCCAATTCTGATAGGGAGTGTGACAACTCCTTTGGATGATCTTTCCTCGTCATTGTAAGCCTTGATGACTATACTCTTAGAGGTGTCTATGCATGCTTCTAAGAATCCTAATGCCTTAACCAATTTTAGGGTACACAGGTTCAAACCTGCTCCTCTATCTACCAAAATTCATTTGAATTTGGTTTGATGGACTAGGACTTCAAGATGTAATGGGTCATTATGATCGGTCTTTTCTATTGAATAATCATGTTGAGAAAATGTGGCATGATGGGAGTTGGTTAAGTATCCTACCATTTCTTCGAAATGATTTGGTTAAGTATCCTACCATTTCTTCGAAATGATTGACATCTACGTTGGTAGGGACAGTCGTGCTCTATAAGGCTTTGTCGAGAATGGCTCAATGATCAGGTGATAAAGTCAACAATTCTAAAATGGATATCTATGTTGGGGTCTTGCTCAGTTGATCAAGCAGATTGTACTTAGACTTGGCTCAAAAGAAGGACCTGGAAGAGTTATCTTAGTTCTGCGTGTATTTACTACATATTCAAGACACTTCTTAATGGTGATGGTATGGACATTTTCATTTTCAGCTTGGAGCTGATTTATGATCATACCTTTTCCATAGTCATACTTGGTATTTGCATAATTGGTCTATTCAATATTCTTAGTTCCCAAACTAGAGGCTTTTCCTTTCGCATGGTCATGTAATGGGTCCGTGAAGACCTTATGATCACTGTTCTTGGTATGTTTCTTCCCATTGACCTCTATGGTTCCATCTTCAACAAAGTCTTGTATTATATTCTTCAGTTGTCGATATTGTTGTAGGTTGTGTCCTTTTATTCGATGGTATTCACAATAGGTGTTATCATCCCACCATGAGGGTTTAAACTATCCAGGATCATATTGTCTTGGTTCCAATGGTTTTATGAGATCATGTTTAATCAGTTCTTTGAGAATTTTCTTGATTGTTTGCCCCAAAGGGGTAAATTCACGTTTAGGAAATCTCCTTTGTGGTTGTTGTTGTTGTGAATTTTGGATAAAATTTTTTGTTTGATCTAGATTACTCGTCATGTCTTAATTTGGGCTGTAACCGCTAAGTGTGATGACTGGTCCGACATGTATGGTCTTAGCATCAACAATACCATCATTGGTAACATTTTTGTTTCTTGATTAGAACTTGTTTCTATTGTTGGGAGTGTTTTGATGTTGAACAATTGGGTTTCTACCCGGTACTTTAATTTTTCCTTTGTCAATAAGGTCTTTTTCAAGGATGATCCCCTTTTGTACCAAGTCTAGGAATGAAGTACAACAATGTACCCTTAAATCACTTCTTAGTTTTGGATTAATATTTTAAAGGAATTCATGACTTTATGTTTTTCTGGTATTTCAACTAGACATCTACTAGCTAAAATTCTCCATCTCTGGAAGAAAGTGGTGAAAGTTTCGCCTTCTTCTTGTGTTGTGTGACACAAGTTATTTATTGTTGTCATTGTCTATGTTGAAGGAAAAGTGTTCGAAAAACTTCTCATCTAATTCACCCCAGGATCGTATGCCATATGGTAATTTAGAGATCCATTCTAGTGCTATCCTAACAAGGGTTTGCGAAAATAGTCTCATCAAGTATGTGGGGTCATATGATATGTCCATGCATGTTGTAGAGAATTCTCTAATGTTTTCTAAAGGATTGCTCCTCCCATTATACTTAGGAAAATTTGGTATAATGTATCTGTGTGGGAAGGGTGTCATGTATAGCGCTTTGTCAAAAGGACATGGACATAAATCTTGCGTTGAGATAGTTCGTTTGCCTGACCTAGACATGTTGTCCATCTGTTGTTGAAGCATTTTCATTTGATTTTGGAGAACATCTACTTGTGTCAAGGACATGTTGCTTGCATTGTTAGGATCAATGTAGGTGTTCTGAAATACTATGTTATGTGACGGATTGTTATTTGGCGAGGGTATATATCCTGTTTGAATGTTCTGATTCTATATAGGAATATTTCCTATCTGAATATTCTGATTTGGTATAGGAATATTTCCTATCTGAATATTCTGATTTGGTATAGGAATATTTCCTGTTTGAATGTTTGGATTTGGTATAGGAATATTCGTGCCAACTTTGGATCTCTTACTAGTAGTGTTTGTGCCAAAGGGGTTTGATGAAGTTGCTCTTGTAGTAAATTGTAAACCTTGTGCTATGTTGAAAGGGGTTGTGCTTATAATTGATGATGTTTTAGTAGGTGTGCCAGTTGGTATTACTATGGTAATTTGAGGAACAAAAATACTTGACGTCATGGTTTGCATTGGTTGAGTAGATGGTGTTTTCAAAGTGTGAATATCAAATCCTGATGGTAGTGTGGCACCTTCTACTAGCAACTTTACTAGATATCATTAGGGATCATTTTCCAAACACTCATCCATAAAGGATGCAAACTCAATATCTTGTACAATGACGTCCATGTCTTCAACATAAATTTGTCCATGTGTGTCTCTAGTGACGTGTTTTTCAAGAAAAAAAATTTGTGGTCTCTCTTTCCCTAATGGTTGGTTTTCAAAAGGATTAAAAAATCATTACGGTCCGACATTGCTTTATGTTTCTTCTTAGACCTTGTTTCAACCATGAAAATTTTCTCAAAATGAGGTAATGCAAACTATGTCTACAAACTGATATGTGTTGTTTCTATGTTTTTTTTTTGGATTTTTTGAATATAAAGGATGTTGCTAAAGATTTCTAAAATGATGTATACTAAGATGACGTATGCTAGAATTTGTAAAAAATTTGAGTAGTCTATGACGGTAAATGATTCTAAGATGGGTATAACCTACCACCTATGGAATAAATCCAAGCAATGATCTAACTTTACCAAGGAACCTGATTGTAGGACAAAGACAACTGACAAGGTGAATTTCCCAAACTAGACTGTTGAGCTGGAAAGATTCACTAATACGATAATAGTGACTAGGTTTAATGATAATGAAAAATCGAAGCATGAACGTATCCAATGACAAGGAAAGTTATTATATTCTATGATATGCAATTTCCTAGGAAGTATCTAAATGTGTGCGACTTAGGATGACTATGACTAGTGTTGTGCACTTTTGCACACACACCCCACTGAAAGTGGGGACCCTCTTTCTTGCTCTTTTTGCTTTTTGTTCTTGCTCTTTTGGCCCTTTGGTTTTTGAGGATTTGCTTGCTTGGGCATGTGTTTTGTTGTTTGTCTTTATTTTTGGAATGGTCCATCTATGCTATATATTCAAAACCTTAATTTTTGGACTCATTCCAGGTTTTTCACTATTCTCAAGAAAATCCACTCCTAGTAGAATTCCCCGGTATCTTTGAAAACCTGGTGACCATTGCTTTTCACTAGTGATCCAGAGATTTTGGGCCTTCGTGGAATTCTGTTGGGATCAGATTTCTTCAAGGGTCCATTACCTTGTCGAATTCTCGGGTTTTGGGTTGACCCATCTCGATTGCATTAATTATATGATTCCTGCGATGGGTATTAAATCGACTTTTGGGGATTTTGTGCCACTATGGTTTTATCATTTACCTTCTTTTGATCTAGAATGCTTGATCCTGAGTGATGCTACTGGATTGTGCATCTGGGATTGTGATCGATTGTTGCAGTTGGGTTTTATGGAGGCCATTTGCACTTTACTCAAATTTTGGGGTTTCTTTCTGGCTTTTGTTGCATCATTTTCTTGTCCTCATGGTATGTACATGATGCTTCATCTCTTTTAATGGATGACTTGAATTACTTCATGGGTTGTGAGTATGTGTTGTAAGGCAAAGTGTTGATGTGGTAGGGTTTGGTGATTGAGCTTGCATTTCTAGTTTTGTTTCATATAGAGTTTGAGTTCGTGCATGATTGAATGTTGAATATCTTAAGGCTGGGGTTTTCCCATTCTATTTGAATATCAATCCTGAGTGGGCTCCTGAGCTTGTCCTTTGGTTCTATCATGAGGTAGCTTGCTTGTATGGGTCATAACAAACCTTCTGTAAATATTTGCAAACAATCAAGTTGATTCCAAGCTTATCTTGCATGTTCATGGTGGAATTTTAGGGTTTCGTGCCTAGGGCATCACTGGTCCCTTGCGATTTCCCTTAGGGTGAGTTTCGAATTTAAGGATGATCTATAGGAGGTTCAAATCGAGCTGATTTCTAGCTCCAGATCCTCAAATTTGTGAGCGTTAGATCAATTTGAGTGAGGTCGAGAGAAATGTGGATTTTCAGCTTTTCAAAGTCTCCGTGGAATTCCTTATCTACTGGAATTCCCTAACTTTTCATTTTTTCTCTATTTTCCTAAAATATGCAGTGATCCAAATTTCTACCTACCTCATGGATTTCCTCTACCTTCGGATTTCCCCGGTTTGTCTGTCGCCTTGTTAATTTCCAGAAACATGGCTTAAATTCTGAAAATTACATTAGCTTCATTGGAATCTATGCCTTCTGGATTTTCCCAAAAATTTATTGGTCCCTTCATTTTCTTGAGTTTGTGAATTATTGTCATTTTCACGGATTTCTGACCCTGACGGATTTTGCTGAGTTTTTATTGAAAAAGGAGAATCAAGAGATTACATGAAAGTTTGCTTGATGATTATGCATTTGGTGTTTGACTTGGACTTATTTTAAGATATATCAAGTTGTTCCTTGGTTAATGACAGTCGATTGAATGATTATTGGATGCTTATGTGCTTATTTCGATAAAATCCACCTGGTTGGGAATTTCCCAAAATTTCTCTCTGGCTAAAATTCCACAGGAGGGCTGAAAACCCAAACTTTGAGATGGTTAATTTTTATGAGATTTTCGAGCATTTTTTATTATCATGGG
Source organism: Sequoiadendron giganteum (assembly GCA_007115665.2). Classification (NCBI taxonomy): domain Eukaryota; kingdom Viridiplantae; phylum Streptophyta; class Pinopsida; order Cupressales; family Cupressaceae; genus Sequoiadendron; species Sequoiadendron giganteum. The sequence goes on along the minus strand of CM021109.1, from coordinate 564,477,777 downwards.
ACTTGTATTGGGGATGAATTTGACATTTGTGATTGATTAACTTGTGTTCCATGTGATCTTTTTAATGGTTTCTTTGTTGAATGCAGATTGAATCAGATAAGGCAATGAAAAGTGGAACCAAGGGTAAAGTGGTGGATCCGGGTGTAGAGGGGTCTTCTATTTCTGAGGCAAAAAGAATCAAGATGGATATCAAAAGTAGAATTCTAGAAAGAAATTTGTCCTCCATCTGGTTGGGGGTCATTGATACAAATTTTGGATTGTGGGATTATAAAGAGTTCAAGGCAAGAATGGAAGCACCGAATCTCTCCTTGTTGGCTAGAAGGACATTGGAATCAAGATTGGTGCATGTAGTTGGATTTCCTCCTATAGTGCAGTGTTATGAACTGGTGCTTGAATGTGCACCACACTATGATAGAGGTACACAAAGGATAGTTGGTCCCCAAGGGAGAATTGTAGAAAATTTAAATCTTGTGTCTATAGCCCAAACCTTTGTCATGCCTGACAGGTCTCATGTGGTGGCTTTTGACATGGATGTGCCAAAGAAGTTCTATGAGGAAGATACCATCAAATACCAATAGGTCATTAATTCTTGGTTGGAAAAACCTAATTCGTACTTCTCCAAGTTGCCCAAGCAGTTGGTCAGACTTAAATTTAGGAAGGAGTACTATGATGTTATCACCCTTCGCAGTAGGGTGGTAGGGTTGAAGAGTGCAGGAATGTTCAAAAATTGGATGTTCCATGTCATTGCTAGGATAGAACAGGGTATAGACTATCATTGGGCAAGCATAATAAGTGCCATGAATCATCAACAGATGTGTAATGTCTTGCAGACTAAGAATTTCACAATGAATTCTTACCTATTCTACGCTTTAGCTAGGTTTCACCCATAAAATGGATTGAGCACAAAAGGTGTCTTTGCACAAGATGTAATTTATGAATTTTACCCACAGCTACACCTAGGTAACTCGAGCTACAGAAGGGTGAATGATGCATTCACCATGTACATCACTAGGTTGCTCCAGGGTGCAGAGCATGTCCGGATTTCAGACAAGGCCAAGGAGTTGATTAAGAGGTTTGGAGCTTGGTTTATCAAGTTCCCCACCTTTTCATACATAAGAATTGATGGTTGTTAGAGGGCTCCATACGAACTCCCTAGGTACCCTATAGATCATGTTGTACTCCTAGAGGTCAAAAAGCAGATATGTGACTTTGATGTAATTGTGAAGAGGGAGAAGCACAAAATAGGATTTGGTAGTTACTTTCCTTTGATAATAGGCATTGGTAAAGCATTCCCTTCTATCAACTCATCCCATGCTTCTAAAGAAGAGATGAGTACTCTTGGTCTATCCTTTCATTCCAAGAGATCTAGATTTGCTATAACCGGTGAGGAACAGAAGAAGGCCAGCAAAGAATATAGTCACAAGGATGACATAGAGGACTACTGGGCCATCATCAGTGATGATTTTGAAGTCAGAAAGAAGAATTTCTCTAGGTTACCAGGCAGCTTGGTACGGTTATAAAACATAAGGATTTTTCCTGATCAGGTAGAGGAGGATGGGAATTTGATTCAGGGCCATAACTTTGAGGCTGTGAAGGATAAGCCAATTGGAGAGGTTGATTGGTTGGAGGAAGAGAAGACAGAGCTAGAACAAGTCATGACTCCAGTAATCAAGTACACCAAGTTGTGGCTCAAGCACAAGATGTTGGAGTTGGAGAGTGAGGGTGTGCAATGCACCTATGACCTCATGGGAGACTTGGAGTCTCACTCTGCATCCGAGGAATCACCTAAACAAGACCCCAAATGCAAAACCAAGGTGGGCTCTCCTTCCAAGATCAAACTTAAAGATGTTCAGCCAAAGGAGGTAGAAGAAGCAGATAAACAAAGAAATCCTATCGCCAAGAAGAGGAAGCATGTCTCGAGGAGAAAGAAGGCTGAAGGAGCCGAGGGAGAAAAGGAAGAGGCCAGTGTCCCCTTGCCTAAAAAGAGGAGGATTGTGAGGTTGTCACAAAAGGAGAAAGGAGACTCTAAGTAAAATGAAGAAGGTGGAACACCTGTGGTAGAGGTAGAGAGATCAGGGGAAAAGACACAAGCATACACTAGGAGATCAAGGACTCCTTCTCCCAAGGATGTTGCACCGAAAGGAAATATTCCCATAATTTCTCCTATCATTGAGCATGAAGACATCTCTCCTCTTCATGAGGTTGGAAATGTGCCAGACAAACCAAAAGATGCTGAGGATCCCCAAGACCATGAAGAGGAGGAATTCCAAGAGGGTGATCTCTACAATGCTAAGGCAGAAATAGATAAGGTTTTGCAGTCTCCTCTGGTGGCTGGTGGGGATTTTCCTACAGAGATTCATGAGCATAGACCTCCTCTGAGGGAAGAAGTGCCAGCTAGGACTCCTTCACCAGTGCATGAGAAGTAGAAGCATAGTAAGGAAAAAGAGGATTCAGTCAGGGAGATCCCCGAGGAGCCAAATATGGAGGACAATGTGCCCAAAGTTCAATAGGAAGAAGATGGACAGAACAAAGTACAATCAGAATCAACTATTCTGAATTGGTTGGATAAATATTTAAAGAGCAAGAAAATTATGGTGGATGATACCCCTCCTAATTCGGATGAACTACTGGCGAACATTGGAAAGGGGAAGACAAAGAAGAAAGCCAAAATAATTTCTAGGATTGAGAGAGATGGTGTGAACAACAAGGTAGTCCACATTTCTACTCCTGCTCCTGACAAGGATAGGGATGATGTGACTGGAAAAGATTATAGTGTGTAGACTATCAACCTGGGGCATGCTTCCATGGAGCAAGACATTGAAGAATATGAAGTCTCGAGTGTTGTAATCCTTGGCAGATTGAGGAAGGAGGTACAAATTAAATTAGAGTTGGAGAAAGAAAATGATGAGCTTAAGAGATATTTGCAAGAGTTGATGAAACCCTTGCAATCCATCAGTTCTTCCTCATCTGTTGCAAGCTTCTTACCTCAAGAGACAATATCAGAGTTGGAAAGAATGAAGAACACTACACATGCTACAGTCGGCTGGTTGCAGGGGGTGCAAACCAATAGATATGATGCTATCAAAGACATCCTTTCAACTGGAGGAGATGCAATGAGGTCCTTAGATTAGCTAAGGAATGTGCTAGCTCAAGATAAGGAAGATGTAGATCTCCTATTGCAAAAGACAAAGACCATCATGAAATACACTGGAGATAAATTGATAAATGATGGAATTCTTCCTTCCTCAAGAATCGCAGATCCTTGGGAATGGTTTGGAATTTTGTAGATGAGGAAAAAGGCTTTGAAGAAGATATATAAACAAGGAAGGCAGATTGAAGACACCTTGACTGAAATCTACAATAAGTGTATTTCCTTTTTTGAATTGATGACAAGGAGAAAGAAATTTGTGCCAAAGCATCTTAGCTTGGAGCAGTTGAGAAAATGGTGGTGAGATGTGTATTCTCCAGCTAGTGAGGGCCCTATCACTAAACATCAGTTGGATGATGCTACAACTTACATTGCAGTTATTGATAGGTATCAAACAAATAAGGTAGATCAAGATAATATAGTGAGGCAGTCAAGAGATGATATCAAGTGCCTTGAGAGTAGAGCTAGGGTTTTGCCTATGCCACCTATTGTTGACTTGGACAGTGTATTGTTGATGGTGCAGGATAAGGTGGAGTGTGCTAAGGAGAAAGGGAGAAGTAGTTAATGCAATGCTACATTGGAATTTGTGCTTCCCCATTATCTTCTCCTCTTCCTTCGCATGCATTGGACTGAGTTTTTTTGGAGACCCCAGGCCAACTTGGATGAAATTGGTGCATATTGCACATTTCATGTTATTTTGAATTTCTCTTTTCTGACCTCTTGTGTGGCCGTTTCTTATTGTAAACCCTAATTGGGCTGACATATCTTGGGGGTTTCTATAAGTTTGGTGTTATGCCTCATTTGTAAGGGGTTAGTTAGTTAGAAAATTTTACATTAGGAGCGAATTGTGATAAGAGCAAGAATTAGAGTTAGGATTTAGTTTATCTTTTCAAGCAAGTGATGTAACAGAAGACTGGAATTGTTGCCACTTTGGATGATTTAATACAAGTAAAGACATTATGATTTGGTGCCTTTCTTGTGTTGAATTTTATTTAGCCTGGTTCTTGATATTCTATCTTTGAAATTGCTTAAGTTTATTTGATGTTAGATGATTTGATCAAGTTTAGGGTTTTATGCTTGAAGTGTTTGCAGCAATCTCTAGTCCATACTTTTTGTAGTTAGTTGATTGTTAGCTGCTTTGTAAAGTTAGCCTGGACTTAAAATCATGCTTAGTTCAATTATGAATTCTTATTCATTTCGATTGCAATAGGATTGTCTTGAATGAATATTCATAGTTTGAAAATATTTAACACCTTAAAAGATTGCACTATTTCTGTAAGATTGCAAATTTATCTGGGTTGAACAGGAATCAGTTTATGAGGGATTGGTCCATTTCAAGAATTTCATCTTTTGCATTGTTAATCTTAGAATTAAAAGTACTCTTAGAATTCTCTTTGAAACCCTTAGCTTTTGTTATTTCTTTTCTTATCTAGGTTAGATTTAGTTTTTGAAGTATCAATATATTGTTAGATCTGATAAGTTTGAGTCTAGTATTTGCTTGTAGTAAGGTCCCTTTGTGATTACCAACACTTTCACATTATCTCTGGGTTGTTTTATTGTTATTGTCAAGACCTGACACTAGATACCTTGGGGTTATCTCTTTGTTCATAGATATTTACCTTTCAAGAGAGATAGGATATCACATTCTGTCTGAGTTGTTGTTGTGCATAAAACATCATCAACAACTAGGACGTAAATGATACCTAATAATGCAAGGGGTTTGAGAATTTTTTCCATTTTTTGTCCAAGGTTGATCGTAAGAAACAAGCAAAAAAGATAGTTTTGTTTTCGAACTAAGTTTGCAGTTTTCAAATTTCTCTGTTGATAGTCAATTGCAGTTCACCTTTCAGATGCATGATAGATTTGGCAGATGTGCTTCAAGTTTTAGATGTGGTGAATTGACCAAACTAAGTTTCAAATGTTGACAGGCAATTGTGACATTCTAACAAATGCAGTTTACTTTATGGCAGATGCGACTCACAAATCATATGTGACTTGGAAATATGAACCCTGTGAAACTAAACCTATTGATAGAAACTTGTGGTTTTTCATTTGACAGTTGCAGCTTGTAGATACACATGCGGCTCAAAAAGTAGACATTTTGAAACTGAATTTTTTGACAGACACATGCGGTTCGAAATATGACAGTTGCGACTCTATTTGATAGTTGCAGTTTTCTGAAGATAATGTTATGAATGACTCAGTTTAATGATCAATTTTTTGATGAATACAGCAAAAAAAAATCATAGAATACAAAATCTTTTCAATTTGATGTGTTGAATCTGTTAAAACCAGAAGATAATCACAACCTTATGTTGGACAGTATTTACTGAGTTCTTACTTGGATAAATCTAGCTATGCATATTCAAGGTGGGTGACTAGTAGCTTGACCCCATTGGCTCCCCTCCACGAAACTCACTTATACGGGGCAACCAAACTACTATACCCATGAAACTCCCATGGCATACATCTCATCTAAACACATGAACCATAAGAATTTAAGAAGGCTTCACAGGTTCAACCTACTGCACCAGCAAATAGATAGGATTTTGGCAAAAACTACAACAAGGTTTTTAGTAAGGGCATTTCATTCACGGGAAACCATCCAATATGGTGAGAGACCATTTCTTCCCTTCTCGTCACAACAGTGAGCGTGATTTTTGGGGTTTCCCCCAAAAATCCACTTTTATATACCGGTTGGAAGTCGTTGGCTAAAGCGTGTTACCGGTCTGAGTCATTTTGGGGTGAGTACTTTTTCCCACCAAGACAAGCCCAAGTTCTAGAGTCAGTAACCATTTCTCTTACACCCAGGATCACACGAATGTGTAAGGGGAGAGGATACTTCGATATATCGAATCGTAAAGGGTTAAAAAATGTGATTTCGCACCAAACAAAGCAAACACTGGTAAATTTTAATCCAAGTGACAATTATTTAATCTACCAAACACAAAAGTTAATTTTTAAAAAAATTTAAAGCCTTCGTCAATAGGTCCTACATGTAATTGATTAGTAATTTATTTGTGTCTTCGGCTTTCATCCTACAGAAAAGAAGATGTTTTGGTTTTTCAAAGTCTTCTATGCTTCATCCTGAAAAAACAATGTTATCCTCCTAAACACAACTACAAACAAAACATTAGCAAAAAGAAAAAGAAAAAGAAAAATAAAAAATGCGAAAAAAAAAATGAAAATTTTTACCAGGCAGATGCGTCACTTCAACTCATAGATGTGTCACGATGTTGATAGTCATATGCATTGCAGAATGTCACGGATGTGGCTCTTGTTGTCACATGCATTGTGAGATTCGTCATATGTAGTTTGCGAACTCAGATGTGTTGTTTCTTTAGTCAGATGTGGTTTGTCGTACGATATCTGCAAAATAAAAAATGGAAAAATGGAAAGGAATCGTGAAGTTTGAAGTGTGCTTCACGTCAGGTTCACCAAATGTGTCATAGATAAAATGGATTGTTACACAAAAAGATGGTTAAATCTAATCTAACAAGCATAAATCTAAATCAAACAACTAAGAACGAGATAAATGAACTAAAACAATAAAAACGATAATGAAACAATCTCACCAAATATCAGTCCACCTCTTTGAATTATCTTGATTGTCCTTCTCCATTTTGTTGTATCGATATTCTTGCCCTTAGATTTTTTGTATGTATGCAAGAATAGCCTAGATGTATTGTCTAAGAAAAATATCAAAGATTATAAATTCTTCTCAAAAGTATATAGGTTTCGGGACGAGGAATAATGACAATGATAGGTCAATTTATAAAAATTGGGTTTTCGAACGATCGGCTCAGATTCGAAAGAGAGATCAATGATTGAGATTGATGAATGCCACGCGATGTGAGTTATGTGTTAGTTACAACGTGAGTTAGGAAATTCTGCAAGATAAAGATTAAATTAGAATAATAATTTAATCTGGTGTTAAGACTATTCGAAAATAGAAAGAACACAAGTTCAAGATTAAATAAATGATTTAATCTTCAGTGGTAAGTCTTCAAAAATAGAAGAACCAGACTTTGAATGAAAAAGATAAAGTTAGAACTCGACGAATAACCTGTTCGAATGCACACATGAATTAATTAATTAAATAAAGATATTTAATTAATAAATATGTTCATGCATATGAGTTGGAACTAGTTAACTGACTGGTTGTGACAGAGAGTCCTTTCGTAGAGACGATCAGATATCGAATCCAGAGATAACTGGCAGATTTAAATAGATCTCGAGTCAAATGGTGAGTGAATAATTAGATAACTGGATGATAGAAGAATGTGATAGAAACAATTAATTATGAATTAAATGGTAATTTAATTCAAAATTCAAAGTTGAAAAGATTAATTGAATAATTAAATAAGGAATATTTAATTATAGTTGAATTATGACAAAGGGATTAATTAAATAATAAATTATTTAATTAAGAAAGAGAATTAATTAGTTAGCGACATAATTAAATAAATATGATTTATTTAATTAATCAAAGTTGAATAAGGGTCATAATGAATGAATTAAATAATTAAAAGGTTATTTAATTAATAGAGGATATATGTGTTTAGGAAGTAACTAAATAATTAACATTATTTAATCATGACCATGGACATTAGAAAATTATGTCGAAAGTGGTACTCGCAGGCCTAGACCAATTTTTGGTGTCTATAGGAAGTTCCTTTACAAATATTCATCGTGTGCATTAGTTATTCCTTCTTTACAAATCTACATTTAATTGCAATCTCTAGGTTTCTCCATGTGAGGATTCTTTATTTATGGGTTTCCCACCATATTCCTACATTCCTTATCAAAGTAACATCCAGGGCTGTCATCTTAATCTCCTCATAGGATTCTTCTTTCTCTAGATAATTCTCAACATCCCCAATTCCAACATATTTGGGATAGCTCTTACAATTATGCCATACTAAGATTTTAATTTTAATATAAGTCTTATCCACTCTATTTGATCATTGGTTTCAATATAGTCACTACTATTTATATCCATATTTTATGTTCCTTTTTTTTTTTCTTATCTTCTCAACTATTTATCAATATGTTCTTCTTTGATTCCTTCAATATAAGTGGCACTAGGGATAGCATGTGATCAAAGAGGGTTATTTCCTAATGTGGTCTCATAATATAGGGGATTGCATACTTTTGGATTTTTTCTTTTCTAATATTTTTTAAAATAAGGGGTAAACGCTTTTAACCCAAAGCTATGAATTGGTGAGGTCACAAATGGGGGACCTCATCCCCAATTTAAAAATTCAATAATTACATCCCCAGTGGGTTTAAACCTTGATGGAAAGAACAACACCACAACAACTTAACCATCATACCATGCCACTATTGGCATCTCTTCTAATCTTGATTACTTTTCCCTTTATTTAATTTTTTTCACTTCTATTTATATTTCCACTTTTATATCATAAATATATAGATGTTTCCATTTTGAAGGGTTTCTCCATAGCTTCCTCATGATCCATAAATTCTAGGGACCTTTCCTTTTCTCTACCTCTATTTACCCATAGCCCCTTTGGCTTTCTCTAATTCCTTTTTAGAAAAACAGCTATTGGTGTGCTCAACAACACCATCCTTGACACACTCTAAGTCAATCCTAAAAAAAAGTCTTATTTTATCTAGGTCCCTATATTATGGCCTCAATGATTCTACCAATTGGTGATCTCCCAAAAAAAATTCTAACTACCTCATTCCTTCTCTTTCTCCTTTTTCTTCCTCTAATTTATTCTCCATATCTCATTTTTTCTACTGCTTTGTTCATCTTACATCCCTTATTCATTTTATTTCCCAAAAAATTTCCCTAATTTGTCTTAGTAATCATGTCCTTTTGGATCTCCTCTCTTCTCTATGACATCACTTTAGTGCCTTGTTCCTTGAGAGCTAGTACTTATTCCTCAATAGAACCCACTTTGGTGCACTCTATCTCTACTCAAACATTAAAAAAAATTTGATTGCTATCATTTTTACATATGCAATCTCACTATTTCCTAAATAAATACATTTGCATCCATTTTAAAAAACACAAATATATAATATTTGAAATGATAATAATTAAATTGTGCAACAATAATAATTATTGTAGGCAAAAGCAAAAGAGCTTGTATATTATATTAACAGTAATATAGGTAAATACAAAATTCCATGGAAGGCAAGAGTGTGAAATATCCAAAATGGATGTAGTCCCATATAGACATTCCTTAACTACCAAACATCCCCGAAAAAATTACATCCACATACTAGTAACCCAAACAAGATTTCACCCCTATACTATATTACGCAGCCCTATATAACATTACTGCTACTTATATTTTCACCCTCTTATGTATTTAAACTTGCCACCTTAGCTTATACATTCATATTACATAGCAATAGCCACAAAAATAAAGACAATTAACCCCCTCTGCGGGGGCAATGGATCGATTTTTCACATTTTTCTTCTTGAATTGCTATTTGCACATGAGTTGATGCTAAGGCTTGTGATTACACTATTATATTGATGTCAGGAACCTAATGGTTGAATTTGTTTCCTCTATGAACAAATGGCACAACAAAGACTTCAAGACCTTGAGGGTCATCATGTGTTTTCATGAAAGAGATTGCATGAGATTTCTTTTTAAACTTATCAACTTCCTCCTTTCTATACTCGTAGCGATACCTATTGAGTGCATGATATACATAGCTAGAGGAGTCCTTAAGGATTGACAGTTTCATCCCCTCATAAGCTTCAGCATACCTCTTCTTGTGTGGAAGATAGTGTCTTGGGAAAAATACTCCAATAAAACCCTCTCCCTGGGTGAAGTCATATTGTTGAACACTCTTCAATAGTGCATTATCTTCCAAATAAATCCCATTAACAACCTTATTTGCAATAATTTGAACCGTGTTGAAGTTTTTAACCAAATCAAGCAGATTGGAAAGGAAAACTGACAAAAGATTTATAGGGAAGATAATTCTTTGGGACTCTGTATGCAATATTTCATCCCTTACCAATGACTTAATGCAATTTAGAATAGAAGGGTAGTTTACCTTGAAGACTTGCTGCAATTCCTCCTTCGCTATGCATCCTAAGAACGAAAACTCCCAAGGACACACAACAATTGGAACTCTATAATTCTCGGGTCGATATTCCATTTCAAAGATGCTCAAGCAATAAACCCTTTATCTGTGACTGGAACAGGGCCAAGAAGACAAGTAATAACCCTCTTGAAATGAACAAGCCTCCTATTTATCCTTTAAAAACACTATAAATGTCACTAGAGCAAGGCCGAGCGGATGAATGCTTTCCCTTGAACAACCAGTGAGAGAAATTTTGGCTACAGTAGAACCCATCAGACTATATTTTTCTTAGCAATAGACGCTCATCTACCCTTGTTAACTGTGCTTATGTTTTGATGAGGATTGTTTAAATAAACTTTCCCTTAATTCCAATTTCCCAAGCACAAATCTTGGAAATGATAAATAAATAGATGAATGCATGCTACATATCTAATTCACAATGCCAAATCTAGAAATTTTTGTCATATCATATTAATTCCTCATCTTCATAAGAAGTAGCACTTTCCACCTATCAACCATAAGCATGCAAAGAAATGATGAATAAACATGTTTATTACTTAAACCTGTAACCACACAAAACAAGTGTTAGATATGTAAATCACTAGTGACAACATTTGGATTGGGTCAAGTACACAATAATACTTTTCCCATGTGTTGAATTCACTGCTTTATATTGGCTATAAAGAAAGTAATAGACAAACAAGCCCACTTGTCCCCACTTCAAAATTTAGCTTTGTAGTTGCTTGTTATATCCCAATTGGTGAACTATTCAAAATTTCCCTTTCTTTAGATTTAGCTATCACCATTTCCACTAAGACTATACAATATCAAGCTCCATGAGAAGTGTCCCTATTATGAGTACAATCATCTTTTTTAATGATTACTAATTAGATCAAGAAAACTATGGCTCTCTCAATTTGAATTATGCGCTAAGAAAACCTTATCCCTTCCTCCAACTTCTAATTAGATTTTTCAATGCTTTATTTCCTTACTATTTCTACTAAATCTGGGAAGGCATTTAATGTGCCACCATTTTCCATTATGCATACCTCTTTTCTTTGGCACCCCATATTTGCTAATGGGTCTTCAAGCATGTTTCCTTCACGATATGTATGAGAAATATGATAAACTTCAAATTCATCCAATAATTTCCATACATTTTACATTACATACTTTAAGTTCCAATTATAACACATTTGTTCTTTGCACACATTTATAATTATTAATGAATCTCCTTCTATATGCATTTTGTTGATTTGTAGGTTCCTTGCAAGCTGCAGACCATAAAGAATAGCCATTGATTTTGCCATGTTATTTCTTCCAAGTGAAAGAGAAATTGATCTAGCTACCTTCACATTCCCGCGAGGGTCTCTAATATAAATCGCTGCCCCTGAGGTACCGCGGTTCCCTCTTGATCACCATCAAAATTGAGTTTATAAAAGCCTGTCATTGGTGGGTTTCATTTGATTATGCTCCTATCCACCTTCATCTTATAAAGGTAGCTTCACACTTCCTTTGAAAGGTAGGATAATTCCTTTCCAATTCTTTAGAATTTTATTGTCCCATGATGTGAACAAAGAACCAACATTCTTATGATCTTGAACACATAAATTTACTGCCTCTATGATTAATTATTCAATGACTGCATGAACACTTTGAATTGAGGCTGAAACTTTTCTAAAGATGTGCTTGTTTTGTTCCAACCAAATGGACCATATCACTGCAATTGGAATTAGATGCGAAATGCATGCAAAGAAAGAGGTCTTCTATAACACTGGCCATGAAGAGAAGAGATCCCATTTGAATTTGGTAACAGAGCATAAAAACTCATTTTTTGCATTACAAATTCCTAGTAACCTTAGGCAAAGGAGCACTGCAAAAATAGATGATCAGGATCCTCCAAAATTTAACCACACAAAACATAATTAAAAGGCTATGATATTCCTAATTTGATAACTCAATCACTTGTGAGCACTCTTTTTCTCAACACTAGCCATGCAAAGCTCCCAGCTTTTGGTAAAACCACATTGTTCCAAAAAAATGAGTAAGCCCTCTAAGATTGCATTTGGATATTCTTATTAAGAATCACTTTATAACAATCATTAATAATATATTATGGAGGAGCGGGTTTTGATGGAGTGCCTGAGACATGGTAACAGCTATTTTCCTAGTATTGATAGGGTTTTCCATGGCAGAAAGCCTCGTAGCCCTCAAGGCTATGGCTCATGGTCTGCACAACATAATGTGCCCATTCACAATGCTCATTGGCATCATGCATGGAAAGGTGTGAATGTTGTCAAGCATAGATTTGCAAAACCTAATTGTGCTCTTTGTCCTATCCTAGGTATAGGTATCTTTTGAGAACCAAGCAACCGATTATGAATATCTGTGAGGATGATAGGGAAAATAACATGCAAGCTATAGATCATAAGTTTAAGGGAAAATGACCTTATGAGCCTAAATCTCAGTTTTTCGATTGATGTTATAAGGCGTTGAAGGTGATTTTCTATCCACTAAGCAAGGGAAATCCTTGCAAGGTTATCCCTTCAATCCAATCACAAAAGGGTTTAAGGGAAAATCAATCAATGGTAGTAGGAGAATATAGGAAGGTAAACAAGCGGATCAGGTGCATAAAGAGAAAAATGGTAGCTCAAGGCAGATTGATAAAATCTTGTTGCATGTTAAGTAAAATGAATGCAATGAAGGGTCTTCTATTAAAAATGGTGTTCCTCGAGGTTTACATCAAAGTATTGAAGGGATTTGAAGTGGTAATGTGTAGAATTCAAATCCTCCACATGCTAAAAACCAGTTTCAGGAAAAGGATTCTCAATGGAAAATAGCAGAGGAGGGTTTTCAAGGGGAAAAGTCTGTTAGGAAGAGGAAGAGAAGAAGAAAAGAGCATCAAAAACTAGAAGGAAAAAATAGTTGAAAAGGGTAAAATGGTATATAATGGAGGAAAAAAGAACCAGCCAATGAAGATCAATCTAGCTTGGGAGAAGTTAAAGAAGCCTATGGAAAAATGCAAAAAGATTCTCCACTTCCACCTAAGAAATTTGTGGAGATTGGTTTTCCTAATCATCTTTTGGAGCCACATATCCAAGATCTTTGTCATAGGGCACTAGTGGGTAATTTCTAGAAGCTCTCATTGGATTTAAGCTCTTTGCGAGACCTGTTTGGTGAATGGGAAGGGGTTAGTTAGGTCTTCTACCTTGAGAAAGATAGGGGTGTTTTTGTGGTTCTTTTCTTTGATAAATCATATAGAGATGCTATTTTTAGAGTCAAATCCTAGGTGTTCCAGAGGTCTGGTTTATTTTTATAGCCATGGTAACTAAATTTTAAACCTCGGGATTTAGTAATCAAGTATTTTCCTGCTTGGATTCAGTTGAAAGATTTGGATTTGGAGTAAAGGGAATTGAAATTAATAGAAATAATGGAAAATTAGATTGGAATTTTTCTCTATCATGATAAGGTGTTTTTTAAAAATCCATCAAAACTAGTGAGATTTTGTGCTCTCCTAGATGCAACAAAGGATTTTCCATCCCAAATTCACCTAGTATCAAAATATGGAAAATGGGTGCAAAATATAGTTGTTGAATATGCTAACAATGTGTGTACTAAATGTTTTGATCTGAGGCATACTACTCGAGACTATCATGAAATTGATTTTGTTCCGCTAGTTCCTTAAGTAAGGAAGAATCTTGAGAACTTATCCCTCCAAATAGTGCCCTTTGTTCAAAGGGATGGCACTAGAGAAGGGCTTGTAGAGTCTGGAAAAGGGCAGGTAGTTTCATCTCTCTGGTCTCCTTCATCGGGAAATGGAAATCACAAAGGGGGGTTATGTCCCACAAATAAAAGGGTAATGTTTGTTATGGTGTAAGGACAGGAAAATAAGATTGATAAGAAGTTGAAAAGGTAATTTTTTATGACTAAGTTTATGTCAAAATCACTTCATTTATATGGTCCCTTTGTTTTGACTATCTTTCTCAAACAAATAGAGGATATAACAAGGAATTTGATGTTCATTGGGGAGAAAAGGTTGATAGATGATGAAAATACTTCTTCAATTGATTGTTATGAGGATGTTTCTCAGAATATAGGTTGGGAAATGGTTTCAAAATCTCAAAGGCAGAGTCCAATAAAAACGTAGGAATTGGAGGATTTTGTTGATAAATTACTTTTTTTTGTTAGTTCTAATTTTCTAGAGGAGATTGTTAATGAAATTATGAATGAAGATGATAATATTGTGCAATCTGACTTGGCTAAATCTCATCATTCTAGGGATGATTCAGAAGAAGTACAAGGGACATTGTCTTCTCTAGTTTTTGATTTGTTGGAGGAAGGGGTGGAGCTTGCGGCTGATAGCAATTTGGGAGTGGAGCTTCAAAGGGTAGAAAAAAAAAATTTGGGTGGTTTTGACTATTCACAAACCTTTTCAATTTCATAGACTTCAATTTCTCAACTACCGCATGTGAAGACACTAGGCAAACGGCGAAGAAAATCATATGTTACAAAGATGAAAGAAGAAATAGAAGCAGGGAAGCAGTCTACATTGAACAATAATTTGGTATGTACAAGTAATAAACATCTAAGGAGAGCATGTTTCTCTCCTCGATACCAATGAAGATACTTTCCTGGAATGTCAGGGGCATAAATGCCCCTGACAAAACATCCCAGATCAAACAATAGATTGATTCTTGTGGGACTTGTGGGACTTGTGTGATTTTGCTACAAGAAACCAAAAAATTTGAAGTTGTGTATGAGGAATCAATTAGGAAGTGGAAGAAGTGGAAATTAGTGCATGCTCCTGCACAAGGAACCTCAAGGGGTATAATAACATTGTTGGATCCAAAAGAAATTATCATAGACTTAGTTTCCAATTAAAAGAAATGGAAACTCCTTAAAGTTTCACATTTTGATTTGCATTTTTATTTATTCAATGTCTATGCACCAACAGCTATTGAGGATTAAAGAATTCTCTAGGAAACATTATCACAAGCAATTGATGGGATTAAAGATGAGAAGGTGATTGTAGCTGGTGACTTTAATGCTATAGCCAACTTGCAAGAGAAGAGGGGAGGTATTTTTTCTCTTAGTGTGGAGGACTTCACCACTTTCATATCAGAAAATGCTTTTATTGAAATTATGCCAGAAAATGGGAAGTTCACATGGACAAACAAATAGCAAGGTTCTTCGCAAATCATAGAAAGGCTAGATAGTTTTTTGGTTACACCTAATTGGTTTGTGGAAAAACAGACCTTTTCATCTCGAATTTTTCCTTTTGATGCCTCTAATCATTATGCAATATCTTTAAATATTTAAATTAATAATTTTGTTCATAAAATCAAAGCTCCTTTTAAGTTTCATAAAATGTGGTTTAGACATTTGCAATTTTTAAGCTTATTGCAGCAATGGTGGGTTAGTGCTCCTTTTGTGAAAGGATCGAGAATGTTGCAATTGTTTAAGAAGCTAAGTTATGTTAAATCACAGATTAAACATTGGAATATCCATGTATTTAAGAATATTTTTCATCAAAAAGAAGTGGTATTTAAACAGTTGGTAGAGATAAATGAAAGGATTATAGAACAAGGATTGGATGCTAATACTTATGAACAGCAAAAGGATTTGCAAACAGAATGGGTTGAGTTCGTAGCGAGAGAGGAAATCTATTTGAGGGAAAAGTCAAGGGAGGTGTGGTTAAGGGAGAGAGATAGAAATGCAAAAAAATTACATGCATCAGCTCAAATTAAAAGATCAGCTGCAACTATTTTTTCAATCTAGATCTCTCTCTCTCTAGTGAGTTACTTACAAAAGAGGATGAAATTCAAGCAGAGGGTGTTATATTTTTCTCCTAGCTTCCAAGTGATCCTAAAAATAGTTCATTTGATTTAGAGAGTTATGGGATGGGACTCTTAGGAAACATTCCACCTTTAATTCATGAAGAGGATAATAATTGGTTAATGAGGCCTTTTACTTTGTAGGGGGTCAAGAAAGTGGTTTTCTCATTATCTCTTGATAAGGCACCGGGCCTGGATGGATTTACAACATTTTTTTTTCATAAATGTTGGGACTTTATAGGTATTGATATACTATTAGATTTGAAGGATTCAAGAAGAATAGTCATAATTCTTAAGCATATTAATACAACACACATAGCTATCATTCCAAAGTTAAAAGAGCTAGCCTCATTTGCAGATTTTAGACCAATCTTGCTTTGCAATACAATATTTTTTTTTTTTACAAAAGCAATCTACCTAAGAATTCACCCTTTCATATCAAGGTTAATTTCACAAGAGCAAGGAGGGTTTGTGTTGGGAAGGGAAACTATGGAAGGTGCATTAGTAGCTCATGAGGTGTTACACTCCATTAAGGCTTATAGTATTCCATCCTTTGTTATTAAGATTGATATGATGAAGGCTTATGACACAGCTAATTGGGATTTTCTAATTCAAGTTTTGCAAAGGTTTGGTTTTAGCTATAGATGGTGTAAATGGATTTGATCATGTTTATCAGGGGCTAAATTTTCACTTATCATCAATGGATTTCCAACTGCTTTTTTTTAGTTCTACCCAAGGTGTTAGGCAAGGTGACCCTTTATCTCCCTTCTTATTTATTTTAATGGAAGAAGCATTAAGTAGATCAATAAAAAGTTTGCATAGCCAAGGGTTATGGTAGGGCATTTCCATTCCAAATACACAGTTAGTGGATATGCACTCTTTGTTTGTTGATGATACATTATTGTTTGGAAATTATTCTTTGCAAGAAGCAGTTCAGGTAAAACAAGTGCTTGATAAGTATGCCTCAGTATCAGGGCAAAAGATTAATGCAGCTAAATCCAAGATTTATTTTTTCAACATAAAAGCCTCCATTTCAAGAAAGTTGATAGAGGTGTTGCATTTTCAACAGGTGGATTTTCCATGCAATTATTTAGGTATTTATTTCTTCATGGGTGTGGATAGAGTGAAATATTGGCAAAAGGTTATTGAAAGAATAAAGTCTAGAATTCTTGCATGGAAGGCTAGATGTTATCCCTAGTTGGTCAAATTATGATGATTAAATTTATACTAGCATCTATTCCCAATTATTTCCTTATTGTTTTAAAGGCACAAAAATATTTTATTAATAATATTGAGAAGCTCATTAAGGATTTTTTGTGGAGGGGTAACACAAATAATAAAAAAAAAGTTCCTTTGATATCTTTGGATAATATGTGCATGAATAAATATAGTGGGGGTGGTTTGCAGAGTATTTCGGCAAGAAATTTGGCCCTTGGGGAAAAATTGGCTAGCAGATGTATTCAAAGACAAGTTCAAAATGGGGTGCTTTAATGCAAAGTAAATATTTAGACAATAATAATCTAATCAGAATCTTCACGATTGTAGATCCTCCAAAAGGTTATGTGATGTGGAACTTTATTGTTACTTGTAGAGAGGTTATTACCCCCTATTTGTCTTGGGAGGTTAATAAAGGGGAAGAGGTTCAATTTTGGAAAGATTCTTGGAATGGATTCCCTCCTCTTAGTTCCAATCAAGAGTTGCAGTTGGTGGAACAAATTGTATTAGCATTATGGGGTACAAAATTGATAGATTATGTACAATCAGTTGAGCCTTCAACAGGAAAAGTTATTTGGAAGGATCTCTCTCTTACAAGTTTATCTTCTACTCAAAAGAGTTTGCTGATCATGGAACTTGGGAAGAGATGTGTTTTCCTGTTAGATAAACCTGATAGAATATTTTAGGCCCTCTCTAAATATGGGAAATATACGGTTAAATAGGGCTATAAATCAATCATTACAAATGTAGTTCAGGATCAGTCACATAGAGCATTCTCTTTTTGTTAGACATCAATGATGCTTCCTAAGGATGGGAGCTTTACATGGCTTGCATTAAAACAATGAATTTTAACAAGTGATAGGTTGCAAAAATTGGGTTTTTCTTATCCTTTTAAATGTTTCTTATGTCAAGAGGAGCTTGAAATGGTGGATCACTTGTTTTTCAATTGCAAAGCTGCCTAGGAATACTGGAATTTCATTAAGTCAAAAATTAAATATCTCATTTCCATTTCCTAGCACTCTATGGGACTTGTTTTCGAGTTGGTCGGTTCTATATAAATCTCCTCTATTTGCATGCATCTGGAAAGTTACACCTACAATAGTCATATGGTGTATTTGTTGGGAATAGAATAGGAGTTTATTTAGAAAGCAGAACCTTTATGTGCTACAAATTCAATTCAAAATGGAAAAACATATATCTAAGGTTGTTAATTCACATGTTCGTAATAATAAGCATGTTTCTTCCACCTTTACCAATTGGGATATTTGGCTACTGAAAACTTGGAAGTTTGTCTCCTTTCCTTTTACAAGAGCTCAACAAAATATCTTTAAGGAAAATATTGATAGGTCTAAGGTTCATTGGACAACTCCTAGTTCAGGTTTTTGTAAGCTTAACTTTGATGGGGCCTCGAAAGGCAACCCGATTTTATCTAGGGTGGGAGTGTGTGTCTGTGATAGAAATGGATTTTTAATGGCAGCAAAAGAAATAAAGTTGGTAAATGACACAAATAATGTAGCAAAGGCACAGGCAATCCTTCAAGGTCTGCAATTAGCTAAGGATATGGGTTTGGATAATATACATATTGAACGGGATTCTTTGATCATCATTAATGCTTGTAAAAAATGAGAATTTCATAATTGGAAGCTACATTACATTCTTAAGAGGGCATGTTTGTTAATGGATTTGTTTAAAGCAACTCAAATTTCACATGTATATCGAGAAGGTAATATAATAGTAGATAAATTGGCAAGTTTGGGTAGTGATGGTCAAGAACTCACCTTTTTTAGTAATAAGGATAATCTAAAGGATTTTCTTGTTTTGCAAAATTTGCTTGAGTTAGAGAAAGCTTCAACCAGACCTACTTCTTTATAATTTCATTTTGGTTTCCTTAATATTGGGAAAATCAAAAGATTTAAAAAGAGAATCAATGTTGGTATAAGGATGCAATTTAAAAAGGTAAATCATGAGAGTTTCGAGGGATCAAAAAATCATATGTTTTGCATGCCTCAATCAAATAAAACATCAATGGGACAGGAAACTATGATTTTTATCATGCGTGTAACTTTGGCAAGGGAGTAAGATGCTCGAGTATCTTATTAAAATATGACTACGCAAACAAGGAATGATTGCACGAGGGAACACTATAAAGTCTATATTTTTTATTATAATTGGGGTGGAATTGGATTATACTAGCTTTAAGCAGTTGATGAGTGGTCATCTTATGTAATCTACTACATTGGAGGATGAAGGCATTAGCGGCCAAGTTGGATGTAGCCGCCAATGTTTTCTACTAATGTTTCTCTATTTCTTGTAGGTACACAAGCTCATCATTAAAGATTAAGCAAAGAAGGAATCATGAGATGATGTGGCTTTTTCACATACAAACTGTCAGCTTGGAACATGAGCTAATATTTAAATGAGGAGATATAATACTCAGCGCAATTATGATTTTAACATCCCTCATGTTATTAATTATTTTTGTGGCTGATTGTTCTCTTCATTAACTCTTTTTTGTTGGTAAGGTTATGAAATGGAATACTTTGATCTTTGTTCAGCTATTTAGTGGTTGAGTGTTGATAAGGATCAATACGAAGGAGGTTTCAAGGAGTTGATAAAGGGAGTGGTGTTTTTTTATGGAAGTTGCATCAAGATGGAGTTCAATCCTTCGAATCTATGGATTTCTATGAAAGTTCAAGCCTAGGAGGAACCCTTTGAAGAATCTTTGTCATAGGAAGACTTGTGCCTAATGTTTAAAGTAAACTGTCCAAGGGTGGAATATTTTTTTCAAGCCATAATTGGTGGAGATATAGTCAAGCCGAGCTCAAGAAGAATCTTGTACCCATCATAGGTTATGTCTATCTTTCTTTCAAATATAATGGATTTATGTCAATCTTTCAAGGAGCTGCAAAACATTATGGAGAAACTCGTTAAACATCAGCTTGTTCAAGGTAATATCTTGCCAAAGGCAGTGCAGAGGTATAATTTTTACAAGGGGAAGGGTATGGTGGGAGGGTTGTTTCCTCATAAATTCCTTAGGAAGTGTCAAGGCTATCGAGAAGTTTATGAATCTTTGAAGTTGGCTATTCAGGAAGGTAATGTTACAATTCTTCTACAAGCATTAGGAAATTCTAGTGGGTGCATTTGTGCACGTATGAGGGAAGAAATTAAGAATAAGTATTTTGCAATTATTTTCTTGAAAATGCATGAATGCATGTTGGTTGATGAAAACCCTCATCTATCTTGATTGTATGAGGCTACACGACTATACATTTCCCTTGTTAAGCATTGCACACAGGCTCTTGTGCATGATAATGATGATATAAAGGAAGGCCAAGATGAAAATCAACCAAAATTTATGGAGGAATAAGGCTTTTTTTGGTGAAAGGAAGAAAAAAAAATTTCACTATCTGCATAATAAAAAATGTCTATTTTTTCTCCAAATTCAACTTGAAGAAGATATAGAATAGCTGGATGAAGATAATGCAGTTTGAAGGTGCTCTTTTTCTAAATAGGAAGAAGATTCGGGAATATAGTATTATCAGGGTGGAAAAGATAATGCAGGTCGAATGTTGAAGAATTTATTTCAGGATTTTTTGGGGGTTTTCATAGTTATCTATATAGATGGGAGGGTTTTTTAAAGTAAAATGTATCTGATTTGCTAGTTATATTGTCACATAAGAAGGTTTGTTTAAATTGTGGGAAGGGATTTTGATTGTAGATGGTTGTCATAAGGGTCACAGTATTAGATTTTGTACAAAATTGTAATATCTGGGCTATGAAGAGCCTTTAATATTGTTAAAGATAGAACCTGCAAACTCTATTTATATATTAATATATGAGCTCCATGCTCCTTCCCTACAAAAAAAAAGAATCACATTATAACCCTGTTTGACTGAGTAACTTCCATTCTTGGATGGGGCCCAAATAATACAACTAGCCTTCCTTGATAAGAACACTACTCTTCCTTCCAAAATTTGATGGAGACATTCCTTTTGATCTTTTATTATTTTTGTATCAAAAAAATATTTCCAACACACCCTCCCTAATGAATTCTCCACTAAACTTACATAATCAATTAACCCGGCACCCCACAACTGAGATAACATTGGAATAGTTGACTATAGTTCTTGACAATATTTCAATGGTGGATAACCATTCCAAGAGTCATCCCAAAAACTAACTTCCTCACCATTATTAACCTCCCAAGAAATATATGACATGACCACTTTTTTTCAAGACATCATAAAATTCCACATGGCATATCCTTCAGGAGGGTTAGAAATTGTGAATATTCTTTCCATATTTTGACTATCTAAATACTTTTCCTACATTATTGCACACCATTTTGAATCTGACTTGGTATACATTTTCCATATCAGTTGTCCCCCCAAAGGCCATATTGTGCTTGGAAATATCATGCAATCCCACTCCACCTTTAAATTTCTTTGAAGACATACTATCCAAGGAAATTAAAGGGACTTTTTTAGCATCATTCATATTTCCTTTCCATAAAAAACTCCTAATAATATTCTCTATTTGATCAAATACTATTTTAGGAGCCTTAAGGACTAATATGAAATAATTAGGGATTGCTACTAATACTATTGTTATTAGTATAATATGGCCTGATACTGAAAACCAATGGAATTTCCAAGCACAAATTTTTAATTTAATTCTCTCTATAACTTTAGCCAAATACAATGTCTTATTTGACCCCATAAAAAATGGTATTCCCAAATACATACATGGTAAATCTTCCTCTTAAAAACCTAACACTTGAACAATATTTATTTTGATAGCTACTTTAGAATTGAAAACATAAACTTTTGATTTGTGCACATTTATCTTTTTCCTTGACAACATAGAATACTTATCCAATACCCATTTTATCTGCTTGGTTTCAACAATATTTTCCTTCCCATACAACAAGGTATCATCCACAAAAAGGTTGTGTGTGATTGATATATTAGTTTTAGAAATACATATACCTTGCTATAAACCCTAATTGTGCCTCTCCTTTATTGTCATGCTCAATGCCTACAATAATTAATCCATGAAATATTATTAATATTAATATGACTCAATAATTGGATGATGAAACCACTTATAACATTTATAATCAGTAATAATTAAATCAATTAAACATTAAAAATAATGATTGCAAATAAAATTTATTAACACATATCTATAAATCATGAAGAGGTTGCTATCTGGCACTCAAAGGAATAGTTACAGGTCTAGGCTCTCCATGACAAGGAAGCACCCCTAGAGGAAACCAATTCTTACACAAAACCCAACCTGCCTCACGACATAAATAACACAACCCTAGCTAAGATACTCATGGGTGTACATTGTACCCTAAGTTGGACACACGTTGTGTGCCCCTTCTCCAAATGCCTCAATGCCAACCAATGACCCTAACCTTCACTCCTCTATGCCCTCTCAATTTCTCTTGTCCTTTTTCTCTTCTCTCCTTGAATTTTCTACATGCCCCTTTCCAAATCTCACATAAATGCTTTATATAAGCTTTAAGGTGTGCATCTATATTAATGCTCATTGCTAAGCTTGTCTGGTAGTTTTTCCTTTTGTTTTCTTTCAAGTGTAGGTTTTGGCAATCTCCTCTTGGCATGTCATATTGTCTTCTCCATTTGTGTTTTGTTCTTGTTTCATTATGGTGCTCTGTGCGTTCTTGGCCATGAAACGTTGGCTCCCTATTTCATGATACATTCTGGAGTCTAGTATTTTCTTTGTCTTCAAGTGTGGTCTTTGTTCCTATATACCATTCTATAGGGCTTGTGTCCTCATCATTTGATCTCTTGG
The DNA here is from genome assembly GCA_007115665.2 of Sequoiadendron giganteum. Classification (NCBI taxonomy): domain Eukaryota; kingdom Viridiplantae; phylum Streptophyta; class Pinopsida; order Cupressales; family Cupressaceae; genus Sequoiadendron; species Sequoiadendron giganteum. Next base: position 564,454,686 of record CM021109.1, on the reverse strand, counting down.
AAATTACTTCTCTTCAAGGTTTGGTCTCTTTGATGTTTTAGTAATCTACGAACCGCTCAATGCATATTTTGTTGGTTGCAACCCCTATGCATGTATTTCTTTTAGTTGGGGTGCAATTTTTTTGGATGTATACTGTCCCCATTTTGTTTCATTCAAGTGGGACTTTCAGACTATTTTTTGTGTAATTCCTAAGGTTTTCGACTACTTCATGTAATCTCTATTCTACTTAATAAAATTGTATGGCTTTGCCACCTTTATTAAAAATAAATATATATTTAAATAAATAACGAATCTTCCCCTTTTTAAAGAGTGTTTATACATATTCTTTATTAATCTCTCTTTTAACCAAAGCGTCATAATATACTTTATGTTCTATTTCCCTTTTAATTCTAAAGGGTTATTTCATAGTTTTCTTTTCTCTTGGGGGAAAGTCACATAACAATTATCCCCTTGTAAATTAGTTGATGTCCTTAGTAGCATGAGATGCATCTACATCACAACTCCAAAAAACATATAATCAATAATTGAAGAAATTGATATTATACATTTATATATATATATATATATATATATATATATGCATATCTTCATCTACATCATTTTCTTCTTTTAATTCATATATCTCTTTTTTAATTTTATTTTAATTTAAAAATTAATTTCAATAGAACCATTTTTCCAATCAAAATTATGACAAGGACTATACATACATACATATCAAGAATTTTCAATTGAAGAAACTAATGCTTATTCTATTTAATCACATATATTTCAACTTTATCATTTTTTCTCTCATATAATGCATATTCTTTAATATAGGGGAGATGGGCCCAAAGTAGGGAAAGTAAAGTTTGGAGGTCCACGTGGTAGTCCACATGGACCAAAATAAAATTATAATTTTCCCACCATGTCATCCAGCCACTTGTGCATCGGCCATAATATTTTTTATAAAAAAAAATTGAGCACCTCGCCACCTATCACACACTATTTAGTCTGACCTATCCAAAATGGGCCCATTTTTCCCTTCGCCCGGAAGTGGAGCCCATCCACCTCCTTAATCAACAAACATATCTACGTGCATTGGATCAGATGGTCATGTGGCAATGACAACCTCACCACCCTAAACGAACACTTTAGAACGTTAATCACTCGTCATCTCATTTGTTACCTCCACTAACCAACTTGCCTTACGCGTCCCTTTGCATTTACTCGGACTGTCGAGCATGTAATTCAGAGATCAAGGTTCATTCAATGCTCCAAATTCTCACATATCCCACTCACTCTCATTCCTATTTTTTGTGTTTATTCTCGAGTGTTTGTATGGTTAGGCACTAATACTAGTTCAACTCTCCATGCTTCATTGTTCGGCTCTTTACGCTTCTTCATTTGGCTATGCACTCTCGAGAGATCTCTTTCTCTTTCAGGTGAGGTTTCTAACCTCACTCAGCCTGTACCAGTGTCTTCAAATATGATGGTATTTTGCCATGCACTTATTTTTTTCACAAAATTTCGTTGCAGAAATTTGTCTTTCAAAAAGATTAATAAAATGAAATGTGGGGAGGGTTTCACTGGTTTTCTTTTCCTCTATACTAATCCATGCACTCCTAATATTTTTTTCTTCATCGCATGATGTTTACTCTGCATTGTGATTTTCATATTTTCTTCCTTATATGAAATATGAAATGGGTTTGACTGGTTTAAATGGTTTTTCATTACTAGTAGACTTGTTCGACGAAATATGGAAAGGGTTTGATTAGTTTTCTGCCATGCACTTGTATTCGTGTGTTCGTCATTGCACAAAATTTAACTCTACAATTTTCTTTTTACATTTGTTTGTTATTCCAAAATATGGAAATGGTTACAATATATTTGACTGTTACTATGAAATATTCATAGGGTTTTAATGTTTATCATTTCAAGGGTTTTTTCCATGCACTTGCATTCTTGTCTTGCTCATTGCATGGACTTTAACTCTACAATTTGCTTATAATATTCTCATGTTATTCTGAAATATGAAAATGGTATGATTGGTTTTCATTTCGAATATATTTTGGCATGCAATCGTATTATTTTGTTCTTCCATGCACAATAGTTCTTTCTACGAAATGCTTTTTTTATTTGATTGTTACTACCATACATGGAAAGGGTCTCATTGTTTCACAATTAGAGGGTTTTCTTCCATGCACTTGTATTAGTGTGTTTGACAATGCACAAACCTTAACTTTTCCATTTGCCTTTAATTTTATTTTTTTATTCCCAAATATGAAAATGGGTTCAATTGTTATAGCACATTAAGTAATACTGATATTCAAATTCAATATAAAGCCATTGTCACGCTAAAATTGGATCTACAGTCAATGATTGGTAGTGGAAACATTATGAGGCGCTCTTAAGAATGCAAAGAAAAAGATATTGGTCATGTAAAATGATAAAATAGGTTGAATGACTAAGACTTATGAAAATCACGAGGTATAAGAACTTGCAAGCGTGCCTAAAAATGAGGAAACAATTTTATGAAGTTGAAAATGTCTATAAATATATGATCAATCTCATGCTAGAATGAGGTTATGTTTAGAATTGAACATGTCTATATTGCAAGTCATTTTCATTGTATTCAAAAATAACTTTTACTACCTGACTCCTCAGCAAGTGTGGGTCTCCATACTGAATTAGTGAAATCCAAAATATAATGGGTTTGTGTGGCCACCGGCCATAGTCCAATAATCATCTTTAAATTGTGCCCTATGTGTCTCCTATCGGATGTCTTCGAAGAGACCCTCAATTGATTAGGTGGTTATCTTATTAATCAAATGGTTTAAATGGTTTTTCATTACTAGTAGACTTGTTCGATGAAATATGGAAAGGGTTTGACTGGTTTATGCCATGCACTTGTATTCATGTGTTCGTCATTGCAAAAACTTTAACTCTACAATTTTCTTTTTACATTTGTTTTTTATTCCAAAATACATAAATGGTTACAATATATTTGACTATTACTATGAAATATTCATAGGGTTTTAATGTTTATCATTTCGATGGTTTATGCCATGAACTTGCATTCGTGTCTTGCTCATTGCACAAACTTTAACCCTGCAATTTTCTTATAATATTCTCATATTATTATGAAATATGAAAATGGTATGACTGGTTTTTTTTTTGAAGATATTCTAGCATGCAATCGTATTATTTTGTTCTTCCATGCACAATAGCTCTTTCTATGAAATGCTTTTTTTATTTGATTCTTACTACCATACATGGAAAGGGTTTCACTATTTCACAATTACAAGGCTTTTTTCCATGCACTTGTATTAGTGTGTTCAACAATCCACAAACTTTAACTCTGCCATTTTCCTTTAATATTTTTTTGTTATTCCCAAATATGAAAATGGGTTCAATTTTTATAGCACTTTAAGTAATAGTGATATTCAAATTCAATCTAAAGCCATTGTCATGCTAAAATTGGATCTACAGTCAATGATTAGTAGTGGAAACATTATGAGGCCCTCTTAAGAATGCAGAGAAAAATATATTGGTCATGTAAAATGATAAAAGAGGTTGAATGACTAAAACTTATGAAGATCACAAGGTATAAGAACTTGCAAGCATGCCTAAAAATAAGGAAACAATTTTATGAAGTTGAAAATGTCTATAAATATATGATCAATCTCATGCTAGGATGAGGATATGTTTAGAATTGAACATGTTGATATTACAAGTCATTTTCATTTTATTCAAAAATAAATTTTAATACCAGACTCCTCAGCAAGTGTGAGTCTCCATACTGAATTAGCGAACTGCAAAATATGAATGGGTTTGTGTGGCCACCGGCCATAGTCCAATATTCATCTTTAAATTGTGTCATATGTCTCCTATCGGATGTCTTCGAAGAGACCCTCAATTGATCAGGTGGTTCTCTTATTGATCAAGAGGTAAAGGTTGTTATATTTTTTGGATGTTGTGGTTATGTTGCTGATATGTGGTTGTCATTGATGTCAACACTATTAGCATTGAATCTGCTTAAGGTTGTATATGTCAAGGAGATTGAGAAAATTATAAAAATATAGTATAGGTAGCCAATGGAGCTGAGAAGGTCAGAATGTTGTAAAACTCTGTGTGTTGAAGATCTGAAGGTGCACTTCAAAGGGTTTTCTACTGAAGCTTTCTAGTATGTTGTCCAAAATTTTCAAAGGTTCGTATAAAGATTTGTGGAAGTTATGAAGATCTGTGTGCCTACAATTACTCAATTTCTATAGATGGTGTTCTTGGTTGAAGTGGATGAAATTCTGGTAATTTCATATGTTGTGCATGTACCTATGATGTTCATGGATGAGTCTATATCGTGATCTATCCCTGTTGTACGTATACAATGATTGAAGTGTTGGTGATCGGATATTCTTTCGATGTGTGCCTAATTTTTCATGCTCTTGGTTGACATGATGATGTTAGCATGTTGCAGATCCATGAGGATTAATATTTTGTTGTTTAGTTTGTTTGGAGGTGTTTGTTTGGGTCCTCACTATGTTGTGACCAACTTGTGTTGGTGCACATTGTAATTTATTCATGTATCAAGGCCAACAGTTGTAATTCATTCTTTATTTGTGGTTGACTGAATAGTGATTGTAAATCCATGTAGCGGATATATATGAGATTGTTTTCCTCATTTAGAGAAGTGTGCTCAAGTGTACAAGTGATGTACAAGTGCGAATAAAGGTTAAATCATTCAGAGCAGAGTGTGGAAGATTTTGAGCAAAGGGTGGAAGAGTTTGAAGAAATTTTTGTGCACCTAACTGGAACTATAATCAAGCTTTTGTAGAAGCTAAATTCTAAGTTCAACTTCATCAGATGGATTTAATTTGATTATTGTATGTAAGGTAGTGAGCCTTCCCTTTGAGCAGTGTTCTCTAGGAAGTACACCTAAATGCAAGTGCATTCCCTTTTTATTCTTCATTATACTTCTAATAGGGTATAATCTTGTGGACTAACATCCACCGTGGTTTTTCCCCTAACAAGGTTTTCACATATAAAATCTTTGTGTTCATGTGTCTTTGATGTGTTGTTGATTTAATGCTTGCACTGTTAATTGTCAGATCTATGATATAAGATTGATTAATGTTGTATAAGTTTTATTTTGGTAACAACTGATTCACCCCCCCCCCCCTCTCAGTTGTCTATCCTTGTTTTTCCAACAATTGGTATCAAAGCTAGTTCCTCCAAAAGAAGCTTAACAACTTGAGGTGATCTGAGATGGCATCATTCAAAAAGGATACTCCTAGATTCAATGGTACAAACTACTCTCTATGGAAAGTCGGGATGGAATGTCATTTAAGGTGCATTGGTGAACCTTTCTAGCAGATGACACCAATCGCATATACTATTCCTCAGAATGGTCCCTCCTCTGAAGATGAGATCAAGCAAGCAAAAATTAATACCAAGGCAGTAAAAACGCTGGTGAGTGCTTTGACAGATTCAGAGATGACAAATGTGATGGGATTGAAGACTGCATACCAAATTTAGAAAAAGCTGGAAACATTGTATGAAGGAGATGCACTAGTGAAAAGTGCTAAGGTACAAAGTCTAAAATGTAAATGGGAGAGCTTGAAGATGAGTGAAGATGAGAACATCTTTTACTTCTCACATAAGATAAATTAACTAGTGATGGACATTAGATGTGTCGGTGGAACCTTGGATGATAATGAAATTGTGGCTAAGATGCTTAGATTTGTTCCCCCTTCTTACAAAACAAAATCTCATGCTATTGAAGAACTTGGGATAGTGACAAATATTACAAAATACATGTTGATTGGAAAACTTGCTGCATTTGAATTGAGTGAATTCAGTGAGTCTACTCCTAAGACTGAATCTTCTTTCAAGGCTACTATATACGAGAAAAGCAACCAGAGATATGATTTAGGAGAGAGCTCCAAGAGAACATTCAAGTATGAAGATGAGATTAAGAGAATTGAAGATGAAGAAAAGGAATTAGAAGAACTAGAAGCATTGATTGTGAAAAGAGAACCAAGAGGTCATGGTAAGTACAAAGGAAAGTTACCTATTAAATGTTTTTCTTGTAGTAAGATAGGTCATTTTACATTTAGATTTCCTAAAAGAGTTTCAAAGTATAAACCTGAGAACACTAGATTTCAAAGAAAGTGCTATTATGCTAAAGAAGGTGTAACTGATGAAGAATTTGATAAAGACACTGGAAATGAAGATGAATGGGTATTTATTGCTATCAAATAAAATGGTCAGGTGTCCACTAAATTTGCTAGTAATGTGAATGTTGAGAAATCTCTTGCAGCCAAAGTTAAAGAGAAAGATGAGTGGGTGATTGACATCGGATGGTCACATCATATGACTGGTGACAAAAGCAAATTTGTAAGCTTGGAAAACTATGATGGTGGTGTTGTGAGGTTTGGATACAACACTTCTAGTGTGATTCGTGGCAAAGGCACTATTTCTTTTGGTGGTAAGTATAATAATGATGATGTTCTTTATGTAAAAGGCTTAAAGCATAACTTGTTGAGTGTTGGATAGATGGTAGACAAAGGTTACAATCTGCAGTTCAATAATGGTAAGTGCAGAATATTGGGAAGTTCAGGAAATATGATTGCTTCAGGAACAAAGACAAAAGGTAATATCTTTCAATTGAGTGTTGCTAGTGAAAGTTGTTTGATTTCTCAAATTGATGTAAGCTAGTTATGGCATAGGAGGTTGTGTCATGTGAACTTTGATAACATTGTCAAGATAAGCTCTACTCAAGAAGTTACAGATCTACCTAAGTTAGTGAAGCCTACTAACACTATGTGCAAGGAATGTCAGATGGGAAAGCAAACAAGAAAATTATTTCTGGAGCAAATAGTATAGTTCTAATGGAGTACTGGATTTGATACATACTGATCTATGTGGTCCTTCCAGAATCAGAAGCTTACAAGGTGAAAGGTATTTTATGTTGCTCATTGATGATTATTCTAGAATGATATGGGTCACTTTATTGAGAGAGAAACATGAAGCATTAGAAAAGTTCAAAATTTTTAAAGCTATGCCAGAGAATGAGACAGGTCAAAGGATCAAATGTCTAAGGTTAGATAGAGGTGGTGACTTTACTTCACAGGAATTCAATTCTTTTTGTGAAGAGCATCGAATCCAAAGATAGCTATCTGCTCCCCGAACCCCTCAACAGAATGGAGTTGTTGAAAGAAAGAACAAAACCATTCTAGACACTGTTAGAACCATGATGTTGGAAGCAAATGTTCCTCATTTCTACTAGAGAGAAGTTGTAAGTACTACTGTGTACACCATTAACAGGGTGAATGTCAACAATAATTCTGGTAAGACACCTTTTGAGTTATGGTTTGGTTATAAACCTACTGTCAAGTATTTCAAAATCTTTGGAAGCAAATGCTACATCAAGAGAGATGATGATATAGGTAATTTTGATGCTAGAAGTGATGAAGGAATCTTTTTAGGATACTCTACTAAAAGAAAATCTTACTGGTGCTTTAATAAAAGGTTGAAGAAAATGGTTGAAAGTGAAAATGTCAAGGTTGATGAAGATATTGGTAAATCATCTAGATCTAGTGTTTATGATTCAGATGATCAACATGATGGTACTAACAATGAAATTAATGTTCAAGCACAAAATCAACTTCAAATTGTTCTGATGAACCAAGGGAATCAAGAAGCAGAAAATAGCAGAAGTGCAGAAGAAAGAACACAAGAACAAGAGGTAAGAGAAAATCTCAAAACTCCTAAGTATGTAAGATGAAATCATTTTGATAGTCAAATCATAGGAGATAAGAGAAAAGGTGTGCAAACTAGAAGAAGAATTCTAGAAGAATATTGTATAATCTCTAAAGCTGAGCCTAGAAATATGAGTGAAGCGTGTAAGAATAAACATTGGATGGAAGCCATGAAAGAAGAACTATTGCAGATACAAAAAAATGATACATGGGATCTTGTTCCTAGACCTCAGAACAAAAATGTGATTAGAACCAAGTGGGTGTTCTAGAATAAGCTGAATGAACAAGGTGATGTGGTTAGAAACAAAGAAAGATTGGTTTGCAAAGGATACTCATAGATGGAAGGTATTGATTTTGAAGAAACTTTTTCTCATGTTGCTAGAATTGAAGTTGTTAGATTACTTCTTGCTTATGCTACTTTCAAGAATTACAAAATTTATCAGATGGATGTAAAGTCACAATTTTTGAATGGTGAACTAGAAAAAGAAGTTTATGTTGAACAACCAGATGGATTTCAATTGACTGATGAAAAGGACATGGTATGTTGATTGAAGAAAGCTCTTTATGGACTAAAGCAAGCTTCTAGAGCTTGGTATGCTAGATTAGATAAATACTTTTTGAAACTTGGATTCAATAAAGGTACTCTTGATAGCAATTTGTATTTCAAGTTGGATCAGAGCAAAGAACTGATCATTGAAGTCTTTGTTGATGATATTATTTTTGAAGGTGATGATGATTTGTGTATGAAGTTTTTCAATGAAATGAAAAGTGAATTTGAAATGTCAATGATAGGAGAGCTGAAATTATTTTTAGGACTACAAATCACTCAGTTAGATGATGGAATCTTTGTATCTCAGTCTAAGTATGTCAAAGAGTTACTAAACAAGTTTGGCATGGAGGATTCAAAACCAGTCGATACACCTCTGGTGACCATATGTAAACTTACATAGAAAGATTATTCTCCTAAATCAAATCAGACAAGATACAGGTCAATGATTGGTGGATTACTCTATTTGACTCAGACTAGGCTAGATATAATTAATGTTGTGTGCATGGTTGCTAGATTTCAAGTTCATCCTAAAGAGTCCCATGTGACTGTTGTAAAAAGAATATTCAGATATATGAAAGGGACAGTTGATCTTGGTCTTTGGTATCCTAAGGATGATGATCTTACTCTAAGTGATTTTACTGATGCTGATTGGGCAGGAGATGTAGATGATCGGAAGAGTACCAGTGGTGGTGCATTCTTCTTAGGTAAGAAGCTAATATCTCGATTAAACAAAAAGTAGAACTCAATTTCATTATCTACCATTGAGGCAGAGTACATTGCTACTGCAAACAATTGTACGCAGGTATTGTGGATGAAGCAAATGTTGAGAGATGTCAGAATTGAGTATGAAGAACCTATTGCTATATTCTGTGACAATTGAAGTGCCATTAAAATTTCTAAGAATCTAGTGTTGCATTCAAAGACAAAGCATATATCCATCAAGTATCACTTCTTGAGAGATAAAGTAAGTGACAAAGAAGTTAGATTGGAGTACATACCTACCAAAGAGAAAATTGCAGATATCTTTACCAAGTCATTGCCTAATGATACTTTTGAGTACCTTAGAGGCAAGTTAGGGGTGATTTCCCCTCCTAATCAGAACTAAGATGCAGGTATATGCATCAGTCCGTGAATTCATAGCCATATCTAGATGTTGTGGTCGTTGCTACTCAGGGGGAGTAGTCAGATGATTCAAATTTGTGATCAGAGCATGTGTACCTTTGCCATTGATGTCAAAGGGGGAGAGAAACAATGTGAAAATGTGGGAAAGAAAAGAAATGAAGGAAACAAGAAAGAGTGCACAATCTCAGGGGGAGATTGTTGAAGAAGAGTTAGTTGGGTTGATGGTATTATTTTTCACATCATGTGTTTCCATCAATGCCAAAGGAAGAGATTTTTAGATGTTGTGGTTATGTTGTTGATATGTGGTTGTCATTGATGTCAACACTATTAACATTAAATCTACTTAAGGTTGTATATATCGAGGAGATTGAGAAAATTGTAAAAAATATAGTACAAGCATCCAATGGAGCTGAGAACTTCAGAATGTTGTAAAGCTTTGTGTGTTGAAGATCTAAAGGTGCGCTTAAAAGGGTTTGTTGTTGAAGCTTTCTAGTACATTTTTTGAAAGTTTCAGAGGTTCACATAAATATTTGTAGAAATTATGAAGATTTGTGTGCCTACAGTTACTCAGTTTATGTAGATGGTGTTCTTGGTTGAAGCAGGTGAAATTCTAGTAATTTCATGTGTTGTGCATGTACCTATGACATTCATGGATGATTCTAGATCATGCTCTATCCTTGTTGTACGTTTGCATTGATTAAAGTGTCTGTGATCAAAGTTTCTTCCGATGTGTGCCCAAGTTTTCATGTTCTTGGCCGACATGGTGATGTTAGCATGTTGTGAATCCATGAGGATTAATATTTTGTTGTTTGGCATGTTTGGAGGTGTTTGTTTGGGTCCTCGCTATGTTTTGACCGACTTGTGTTGGTGTACATTGTAATTTATTCATGTAGCAAGGCTGACATTTGTAATTCATTCTTTATTTGTGGCCAACTGAATAGTGATTGTAAATCCGTGTATCGGATATATATATGAGATTTTTTTCCTCATTTAGAGAAGTGTTCTCAAGTGTACAAGTGATGTAAAAGTGTGAATAAAGGTCAAATAATTTAGAGCAGAGTGTGGAAGAGTTTGACCAGAGGGTGGAAGAGTTTGAAGAAGTTTTTGTGCACCTAACTGGAACTGTAATCAGGCTTTTGTAGAAGCTAAATTCTCAGTTCAACTTCATCAGATGGATTTAATATGATTGTTTTATGTAAGGTAGTGAGCCTTCCCTTTGAGCAGTGTGCTCTAGGAAGTGTGCCTGAATGCAAGTGCACTCCCTTTTTATTCTTCATTATACTTCTAATAGGGTATAATCTTATGGACTAACATCCACCGTGGTTTTTCCCCTAACAGGGTTTCCACGTATAAAATCTTGGTGTTCATGTGTCTTTGATGTGTTGTTGATTTAATACTTGTATTGTTAATTGTCAGATCTGTGATATAAGGCTGATTAATGTTGTATAAGTTTTATTTTGGTAACAACTGATTCACCCCCCTCGCAGTTGTATATCCTTGTTTTTCCAACAATATTATATTTATATATTAGGATGCTAAGGGCACCTCCCCTATATATATGATCATGTAAACAATGTATCTAATGGTTGTTGCTTACAAAATTGCAGAGAGTAAGTACCTCTTCCTAAATTGTGAGGTAACACGTGAATATAACATCACACTTAGAGACGTGACACTTAAGTAGCCTCAATCCATAAGAGATGTATTCTTTTGTGAGCGGACATAGTCTATATGCAATCACTCAAAGTTGAAGACACAAATAATCATGAATGGTTCATTTCCCACTCCAATTTACAAAGAGACATAAATAATCACATTAAATGTATAATATTATGAATAGTAAGTGGGCTTGAATGGTTTTAAAGGATGGACATATAACAGGAAGAATAATGATTAAAACGGTTTGAGGGATAAGCTTAAACTTATAATTAATATATTTAAATTACTTATTATTATTTTTAAATATATATAGATATTATATTTATTGTAATTAAAACAATTATGAGTTTATAGGTTAATATTTTATTTAAATGTATATGTAGAAATCTTAGTGATAAGTTATGGATGTGGTATTTTAAGGTAAGTCTAGGTATAAATAGGGAGTTTTCAAAGTAATGTTAACTCTAGACAAGATTTTAAATATGAATATGAAATATATATGACCTAGGATTTTAATAATGTCAAAATGTTATTCCAATGAACAAATAAAGAAATAAAATTAGCATATGGACAAAGGTTATAAGTTATATCTTCTAGGATTAAGTGGCATTGCTCAGGAGTTAGGGAACATGTTCAATGTTAGACATACACAAAGAAAAAATTTAAGATTGTTAATATGAAATTTTCAAACATACATAAAAATTCAAATATAGGAAGGCATGATCATTAGGCTTTGATACTAAATGTGATCTCGCTATTTCTCAAATAGATACATTTAATTTTTTTCTAACAGACAAAGATATATATTATTCGAAACAATAATAATTGAAATGTGCAATAATAAAGAATACATCGAATATTATCAATATTAATATACATCAATAACTGGATGATGAAAAAACATATAACATTTATAGGTAGTAATAATTAAATCAATTAAACATTAAAAATAATGAGTGCAAATAAAATTTATCAACACATATATGTAAATCATGGAGAGGCTACTATCTAACACTCAAAGGAATAGTTATATGTCTAGGTTCTCCATGGCAAGGAAACGCCCTTGGAGGAAACCAGTTCTTACACAGAACCCAACCTGACTCATGGCATAAATAACACAACCCTGACCAGGACACTCTTAGGTATACATTGTACCCCGAGTTGGACATACACCGTGTGCCCCTTCTCCAAATGTCTCAATGCCAACTAATGACCCTAACCTTCACTCATTTGTGCCCTCTCAATTTCTCTTTTATTTTCTCTTCTCTCATTGAATGTTCTCCATGCCCCAATTTTTTATTCTCACATAAACAATTTATATAAGCTTTAAGGGGTGGTTTCCAAACCATCACACCCTTTCACAAAGGTTACCTTTTAATAATTATTTAAATTATTCTTCCCCTTTTGAAAGAGTGTTTATACATATTCTTTATTAATCTCTTTTTTAATCAAAGGATCATAATATCCTTTATTTTTTATCTACCTTTTAATTCTAAAGGGTTATTTCATAGTTTTCTCTTCTCTTGGGGAGAAAGTGACATAACAACATATGAATATTTATGCTTGTACAACCTCTTAAACATATATGTTATCTTTTTTCCAATTAGATGTATCAATCTATCCACAATTCATTTGCATATATTCTATCATATATTCCTTCTTCCAATTTTTATTCCAACACATTTTTTAGAATGATTTTCCAATCCAAAAACGCTACAAGGATGAAGATCCCAACACACTTATTTTCTATCTTTTCCTATGAAAATGATAATTTTGTATTTAGACTGAATAGAGTTGTTAGAACTTGTTACACTTGTAACATCATCTTCTTTTCCATTTCCAGGACCTTCATTGTTTAGCCTCACAAATGGTATAATGGGCTCTTTAAAAAAAATCTTACATATCCCACTCTTCTTGTCATCTTAAAACAAATATCCTTTGGACAACATCCTTTGTCATTATCATCACAACTATTAAGACTTGTAGATTCAAAAATATCATTATTTCAAAAGAAGTTTTAGCTATATCACATTTATCAAATGATTCATCAAATGAATAACTATAATTTTATGTATCACAAGAAGTATCATATAACATAGTCTTATACTTTAGAAAGTTATTTTCCTTTAGGGTTTCTTCCAGTTTATTGTTTTCAACTTTCAATTTTGATATGTCATTCTTTTGTAAACTATTTTCCTTTTCTAGTTCTTCAATTTTATTTTTTAATCTCTTCAATTCATCTTCTAAAATAATCTTTTCACACATTAAATTTTTATTTTTTTCTTCACTCTTTGTCTATTCTTTCCCATTGAAACAAATCTATTTTAAGAAATCCAAAAATTTCACTTCTTAAAATTTTAATATTGTAGCATCGTAAATTGTCACCTTTGAAAATTTCACACCACCTTGACACCCTATTTTTCCTATAAATTTATTTGTAATTATAATTTACCAATTTTGGGGCCAGGTTAAGAAAAATCATCTAATTTTCTATCATCTCTATAAATTTGAGCCAAAAAGTGTCAGACACTGTCATCATTTTTGGACTAAGTTGTCATTGCCAAAAAATAAAATTTGAATGTCCTAAATTTCAATTGGTGGGATTTTATGATTTGAAAATGACCCCAGGTCGGCCCCTACCCAAAATTATTAATTAAAATACATATAAATGTATGTTTTCCTCTCATTTTGAGCATTGAGGAAATAATTTATGAAAAGAGAGCAAGTTGAGGATCCTAAGATCAATCAAGGGCAATCAAGGGAAGATTTATGAACATTATTGCAACAATATTTTTAGTCAAGCATCATGTTGTTATGTAAGTTATTTCATATTTATGTTATCATTATGTTTGTGATTTCTAAACCTTGTAGGTCTTAAAGCAAATCAAGCAAGCAATAATCAAACCTTGAGGACATGTGCTTGAATTGAGTCCTTCAAGGAAGCCATTTTTTAATGGTGAGCTGTATTCCATTGGTGATTCATCATTCATTTTGTCATTTAGCCTTATCCCTCAAAATGATAGGCTCCCTATCATTGACATTGACATTATTGAAGTGGAAACACTAACACAGGGTTTAACTGAGGCAAGCCCCTATATGGCACAACCCTTCCTTCCTATTTGAATGTGTAGATTTCAAGTATGAAGAAGATTGGGAAAATTTTGAAGGTCAATTGATCATTTTTGCATGCAAACCCTACACCTTGACAACGAACATAAACTCAATTATTTCAGTATTTGACAATGATATGACAGTGCGACATGGAGGAAAAGAAAGCTCTGATCTAGATCTAGAGGACTATGAAAATTGGTCAACAAGGATATAGCCAACCTTGGCAGCAATGTCCTACAAAATTAAGCTCAAATTTGAACCACAATTTTATAGTACTCTACTCAATCCATTTATGAAGTTTGAATTTTCCTACAACTTTTTGGATCTATTGTTTTGCATTAGTATAGTCATTTGCATTTCATTGCATGTCACCCTTAAGTCCATTTCAGATTTGTTCAAGTAAAGTTTGACTCACCTTTTAGGTTGTAATTCATTCCTATATCTTTTCCAAATTTATCAAACTCTCACTACCTCAAATCTTAAATGAAATATTGTGGAAAAGCCACCATTGAAATCCTAGGGTGAAGCCCTAGGGTTTCACTTTTCCTTCATTTCATTTTGGTGAACTTGACATATCTTACACTTACATTTTTTTAATTTTTCAATATATAAAATCAGAATATTTAATTTAAACCTAGGTTGTTTGAATTTTTTTTGATAATTTGCATTTATTTTTAAAAAACTATCCATTTTTATTAGTTTTTCATCATAAAAATTGGAAAATAATTTTTTTTTAAATTACAAAAATTTCCAAATATGATTTTCCTCATCTAGGGTTTAGATCTAACTTATATTCATTGATAAAATTAATTGAAAAATTACTTGAACATTTATGCATGCATATTTTGGTGAAAAACATTGAAAATGTGACAAAATTATGTAGTATTTTCATTCCAAAAGATTAAAAAATCATTAATTTTATGTATTTTGGGGAAAATTAGTCAATTAAAATATTTAATTTTTTGGAAATTATCATTTGAATATATTCAATTTCTTTGATATTATTCAAAATTGCATGTATACATGTGCTTCATATAGGAAAATTAGGTTTTGGTGAATTTCCAGAAATCTATTGATTTTCAAACCTGAACCACCGAGACATAGGACCCTTGATCCCCCGAGCACTATATATCATTCCCAAGTTTTGAAATTTTCAAAAACCTGTGCAAGACATAGTCACCTTGGGCACCCTTGTCTAGTCATTTTAAACTAATTTTTTATATAAATCTTTGTGTGTGTCCTCTATTCATATTTGGTTTCTGTTTTGCAATTCTAGTTTCAAAGCTATTTGATTTTTCTTATTTGATCCATAGGGATAGAAACAACATGTTTCCTTTTCAAATATTTGGTTTTGATATCGTAACACATGGCTTGTATAATTATAATCTTTCTACTTATGAGAACAATATAAGAAAATGAAATGAAATAATTGATGTAATGATGTTAGTTCTTCTCCCAATGTTTCTCCTACTTGTGAGAAGGTTTTGGTGCAAGATGATGCAATCATGAAAAATTATGAAAATTATAGTTGTTCTTCTCTTGATACCTCACTTGTTAAGAAGGTATCTTGGTGTTATAGGATCCAATAATTGAGCATCATGAGAATATTGTTTGTTTCTCTCCAAATACCTCTCCCACTTGGAAAGATATTATGGCACAAGAAGATGAAGTCATTGATACATTGATAGTAAGATGGATTACATAGATGAATATGTTAAGGTGACATTAAATCCCCCATTGGTAGAAAATCATCAACAAGTAGTTAACCCCATTGAGGTTATGAACACACAATTGGCTATTAGATCTCCTTTAATTATTAGACCTCCTAAGAATCCTTTAATCATTGACCCTCCTAAAAATAATTTAATTATTGGACCTCCTAAAATTCCTCTAATTATTGGACCTCTTAAGTCACCTCTCATTATAGGACCTAAACCTCATGGCCATATCCTAAACTTTGAACAAAAACTCACTAGTAATCATGTGTCGCATCAACCAAGTTATCATGCAGTTGCTCACACATATAACACTAGAAATAATAAGACATAAAAATAAATGCTAGCATCCATTCTGTTACCTCAACCATACCTTCCACCTACACCTAATATTCCTCAATGTAGTGGTAAATAATATGATCTTATTGAGCAACTTCATAATACTCCAGCTAAAATCTCCCTTTGGGACTTGATTCGAACATCACCTACTTACCATAGGATGATCCAAGAGTCTTTGTAGAAGATTGATGTCCCAACTTATATTAAACTAAATGATTTATCAGCCTTGTTTGATTGTATACAACTGAAAAATTTGGATATTACATTCCCTCAACATGAATTACCCTCGCTTGACATTCAAAATAAACATCAATCCTTCATAATAATGGTGGTCGTTAACAAGACTGGAGTTAGGCATACCCTCATAGATAATGGATCAACTCTTAATGTTTGTAGCATTGGTCTTCTAGATAAAATTGGTGTAGACAAGAATCTAAGAGAACCTAATGACCTTTCTATTAATGGATTTTGCAATGTTACTAGGAAACCATTAAGGACAATCACACTACCCATTAAGGTAGAACTCGTGACTTTACAAACAATTGTTTATATCATGACATGACCTCTTTCATATAATCTTCTCCTAGGTAGACCATGGATCCATGCCATGAAAGGAGTCCCATATACTCGTCACCACGATATGAGGTATGAATATAATAACAAGATATACACAGTTAAAGTAGATGAAAAAAGTTATAATTTACAAGCCGAGGCTGAACATAATACTTCCAACTCTCTTAATACTTTGATTCCAACTTCAAAAGTAGAACCCATACATGTTGAACACAAAGAAGAGTGTGTTTTACCCATGATGAAATATTTGGATGATGATTGGGGGATGTTAAATTTTACACATTGTTTCAAACGGGGGTCTAAAATCTCACCATCAACATCCAAAGAACCTATACACATCAATGATAATCCTAATTGTATGTCATTTGTAACAAAACTCTTAGATGATTATTGGGGTTCATTAGATTTTACACCCTCCTGTATGGGAGATTACAAAATATCACAATTGAAACCTAAAGAGTCTTGTGTTGTATCTAGTTCTACATCAACAAATCTAAAAAAATCACCCCATGATGGTGATGGGGGCTCTTTAACTTACATCCATCATGAGTGTAAGATGCCTAACTTTAAAAAACTTAAAAGTTATTTGCATGCTCAAGAAAAATCCAATTATTCTTAGGAGCATGTAGATACGATCTCTCCATTTGAGTTGAAAGAATGTTATGGGTTTGGATACAAAATTCTTGATAAAAATGTATATAATGCAAACATGGAACAAAATGATAGGAATCAAGTGACTCTATACCATACTTTTCCCTAGAGGGTCTAGGTTTTCAACCTTCGTCTCCATCTTCATTTAATGCTTTATCATCCTATGTATGTATGACATATTGTAGTAAGAGAGAAAGATTTTCTTCACAAAAGAGAGGAATTTCTCCTACTACTGATCAAGAGCATATTTTTTTGAGGCTTCTCAAAGCTCTCTTGATATCTCTCCTCCAAAAACATGAAATAAATTTGGTAACAAAAACTCATTTTGTTCATACCATCGAGTGCATGGTCATTCTACCAATGAATGTTAGGCCTTGAGTAATAAAATATAAAAACTTAAGGATTTTTGGTGCTCTTCCATGTGTTGATTCACCTAATCCTTTTAAGAAATAATGGTATTTATTCTATGGTGTTTCTCATCACTATGGGTCATTTGTAACTTCATCATGTTTTCTCATTGCAATTCATAGTGGTACAATCTTAGTTGCAACCATGTTTTCCATGGCAGCAACACGGTATTCTCTTGTGTGGTTATCCTTACCTCTACACTTGGGCGCAAGGATAACTAGTTTTTGAGGTGTGTGTTCTTTTCAAGGATCCCCTCTTCCCCTTTTATTCCTTAAAATATTAACATAGCAAGTATGTTGACATTTTAAGGGGGGACATATATTACCCCTATATATCATGTCTTGTGAGATTTGACTTATTGACATACCCCCATGGTGGTGGTGTTGTTTATAATGCCCCCTAAGGCATGGTTATCAATTCATCCCCCTAGACATTTATGCACCCTCTTAAGCGAGTATTGTTCATCCCCTTGGACGTTTATGCACCTTCTTAGGTGAGTTTGTCGTTTGTCCTCTTGGATGTTAAAATTTATGTTTTTCCTAAAGTGAGACTTTGTGGCTCATAAGTGATTTTACATCCTTGTGAGAGTATCATTTTGTTTAGATAGCACATTTGATGGATGACATTTGGTATTTGAGACAAATTTAAGACAAAGGTCTCTTTGCCTTACTAACTCAAATCCTTTTAGTACTAACCTTGTGTTTTGTTATGTGTTTATATCATTTTTGTATTGTGTTTGTGCTTTTTTGATGTTTATGTTATGTCTGTATTTTATGTGTCTTCATTGTGTATGCTTTGTATTTTCCATGTTGTATTTCACTTCACATGTGTGTTCCTTTGTCCCTATTTTGGTTTTCCATGGGATCTTGAATCTTGGGGGCTTGCACATCCCCCTAGATTCATTTTCATGGACTACATCTTCAATGTTTGGGAAATTGAATCCCTCCTGACATATTCTTCCTTTAGTCTGAGTTTGAGCATAAGTTCATACTCCCACTAAAGTGGGGGCTAAATGTAACATCATAAATTGTCACCCTTGACAATTTCACACTACCATGACACCTTGTTTTACATATAACTTTAATTATAATAATATTTTACCAATTTTGGGGCTAGATTAAAAAAATACATTTAATTTGTACCATCATCCCTATAAATTTTGGCAAAAAAGTGTCGAAAACTATCACCATTTTTGGACTAAGTCACCATTATCCAAAAAGAAACATTTTGAATGTCTTAAATTTCAATTGGTGGGATTTTATGATTTGAAAATGACCCTAGGTCGGTCCTTACCCAAAAGGATTAATTAAAATATATATAAAAGAATGTTTTCCTCTCATTTTGATCATTAAGGAAGCAATTTATGAAAAGAGAGCAAGTTGAAGATCCAAAGATCAATTAAGGGAAAACAAGGGAAAACAAGGGCATATTTGTGAACATGATTGCAAGATTATTTTGAGTAAAGAATCATGTCAAGCATTCATCATGTTGTTATGTAATTTCGTTCATGTTTATGTTATCATTGTGTTTGTGAGATCTAACCCTTGTACGCCTTCATTAAAATCAAGCAAGCAATAATCAAACCTTGAGGAGATGTGCATGAATTTAATCCTTCACAGAAACCATTTTTTAGTGGTTCAAGATGCAATCCATTGGTGATTCATCATTCATTTTATCATTTAGCCTTAACCCTCAAAAGGATAGGCTCCCATCATTGGCATTACCATTATGGAAGTGGAAACACTAACACATGGTTTGATTGAGGAAAACCCCTATATGGAACAACCCTTCCTCCCTCTTTGAATTTGCAGGTTTTAGTTTTGAAGAAGATTGGGAGAAGTTTGAAGGTCAATTACTCATTTTTGCATGGAAACCCTACACCTTGACAACAAACATAAACTCAATTATTTTAGTATTCGACAATGATATGATAGTGTGACATGGAGGAAAAGAAAGCTATGATCTAGATCTAAAGGATTGTGAAAAAACCTGAAATTAGTCAACAAGGACATAGTCGTCCTTGGTAACAATGCCCCAAAAAATTAGAAACAGATTTGAACCATAGGTGCACAGTACTTTTCTCAATCCATTTTTGAAGTCTATAATTTTCCTATGATTTTTCAAATCTGTTGAACTTTGCATTAGTATAGTCATTTTCATATCATTGCATGCCATCCTTAAGTCCATTTCAGATTTGGTCAAGAGTAGGTTGACTAGCCTTTTATCTTGTAAGTCAATCCTATATCATGTCCAAATTCATTGAACCCACACTACCACAAATCTTAAATGAAATGTGGGAAAGTCACCATTGAAATCCTAGGTTGAGTCCCTAGGGTTTCACTTTTACTACATTTCAAATAATAATTTATTTATTTGGAATGATCTCCCTTATTATGCAACAACAACCAAGGTCATGACAATGGATCCAAATGTTGACAAAAAAACCTTGACCAAAGTCTAAGGTTTAATATTCTATTATATGTGGTCAATATGTGATGTGATAAAAAGGGAGAACTTAGATATGCAAGAAGTATAAGCCAAAATATAATATTTATTATATAAATTCATATATATATATATATATATATATATCCATAACCATATATTCATATATTCATATATTCATATACTTTAATGGCTTATGCATGTCTTATAATTTATTCATAATGCTTCATCCCTATATAGCTTATATATATCTTTCATACTTTCTTATTCTCATATATATATAATCCATATGATTCCACACTCTTAACTCTTGGGCATTTGGAGCTACATGCCTTTAGCCAAATAGAGGAGGTGTGTAGAAGATTTGAATTGCCTTCAGATGGAGACCACATGGCTATTGGAGGAAAATTGAAACACTTAGTGTGGCGATTTTTTCTTGGAAGTAGTGTGTGAATCTGCAAAGAAAGAGGCATGAGGCCACAGAGTGCGCTTCACACTTAATGTAATGTGCAGATTGTCAATGATTGTAGGTTACTATGCAAACCAAGAAATGTTAGAAGGTCACTTTTTATGTTGGGTTTGCAGGTTGGTGTGCAAGCCGATGTTGTTTCTTCATGCCTTATGTCAAGTGTAATCACTTTGAATGATGTTGCCCCAATGGAAATTCCAATGAAAAATTTGGATTGAAGCTTCCAATGGAGTATTGGAAATGTCAATGAAAACTTTGGATTGAATTCACTACTCCTTTGGAAAAAGTGTGTCTCTTATGTTAACACTCTTCAACTAACATGCCACCAATTGATGGAAGGTTGAGCCTATAGAAAAACAAGGTTTTCTATGTGGAAGTTACAAGATTTTTTTCTCTATGCCAAAAATTATAAAACACCCCTTTGAATGGGCGGAGAGCAAGCAAAAAAAAGAAGATACAAATATCCCTTTGAGAGGAGAACTACTAATATTCCAGATTGCTCTAGAAAATAAAAGATAAATGAAGCTTGATTGCTTGCAACAAAGTAAACTAGCTACTGGAAAACATGCAAATACCTTGCAAACAATTTATCCAAATTGCCACAAACCAATTATCATAAAGATCACAAATATCGACCCAAAATGGGTATATTGGTAGATTGGCAGAGGGTAGATTGGTCCTCTGCTAAAAAAAATTAAAAAAAAAATTACATTTTTTGTACAATCAACATCCAAAGGCAAAAAATTGCAAAATTTAAAAGTTACTAAATTTGATGAAACAAAAGGCATGTTTTGTTTCCTGGGCCTTTTGAATACGATCAGATTATTCATTTGGCTCTATGACACTCCATTAATAGGGCTATATGCATATTCACCTTGATGTAAGAATAAGCATGCTCTCATGGCTCTGATACCATGTTGGAGAATACAAAGATATGAGAGGATCAAAAAAATTCAACAAGTGAACAAAATATACATATATTATTATGTCTATCAAATATAAAATGAACAGTATATGATGGGTGATCCCACAATACTGGTTTACAATTTTTGGGCAAACTGGACACTGAACTGATTTTTTTTAACTAAATATTCGCTTTCAAGCTCCTATAGAAGCTAAATCATGAGGAATTTGTGGATGATGCAAACTAGTGATTTGTTAAATTTTGTCTATAGATTCTAAATATATTTTTTTCAAAAATTTTGGAATCATGTTGTACTTATTTTTCCATCTCCTTCGAAAACTAGCTTTAAAAAAAAAAAGCATTTTTAAAGAGTGACACTCACCATATACAACATAATTTTTTTTGTATGAAGGATAAAATTATAATTTTTTCAAATTTACATTTTTAACTATGATATCTAGCACTTTCATTTTGTTTCATAGTGTTTTATTAAATATTTTTTCCTTAATCAAGTTTTGAAGTCAAACCAATTACAATTGAAACATAGGCGGATTGTATACAACATAACTTTTTTTGTATGTATCAAAATTAAATTTTATTTTTTTTAATGGATCAAGGACATCAATACCCAGCCTGAACATATTTTTTTAAATTTTATTTTGATAATATTCTATTTTTCCACATGTGCAAAACAAAGATCTTGATTTTCAATGAAAAACCTATGTTTAATAAAACTAAAAAAACACATACATAATAAAACCAAAACATATTGAAATTATATTCATTAGATAGCTTGTTCTGAGGACTACCATGATCATTTGAAATAAATTTTAAATCAATGCATTTGATCCCCCAAAAGTTAAATCAAAAGTGATATTTTATCAACATTTTGATAGGTGTAAAGGAGACTCCGTTGTAGGTATGGTTTAAAACTAGCGAGGTTCTATCCAAGGGGGTTTGATCTAAGGTGGTTTGATCAAACCCTCTTCAATTGAAATCCTTAAAATGGAACTTTTAAAGACTTAAATCATTATATTTTCTAAAAATATGTGATTTTAGCAAAAATCAAAATCTCCCAAAAATTGTAAACCAACTTTGTGGGATCACCCTAATACAATGATCAAGCCTTACATATATAGGCAAGGATGAGGAGGTAGGAAGGTAGGATTGAACTACTAACTTCCCCTCTATATATGGGACACTTGTGATCTCACTTGACAAGTGGGTGAGCTTGTGTCAATAGGTGTCTCAAGTTATGAGGACACATGTCTCAATGCTATGAAGTGAGATAAAAAAAAAAGAATCCTAAGTAAAGTTAAGCTAGGTGTGAATAGGTCAATCTTGGAAAGTGATATCCTATCTAGATGGATAAATACGCTATTTACACTAACGTAATAAACTCATACCATATATATATATATATATATATATATATCAATTTATGCATAACTGTTATTCAACATTATACATAATAATGCACATGTTCTTATAATAATCATGGATTTTTCTGAAAATATGGTCAATTCTATGGTTTCAAGCATTACAAGTGAGTCGATGTGATGGTATAAACCCATATATATGGAAATTGAAAGTCCTAATCAATTCAACATGCAGGTCCATACATAATAAGGGTGCAAAAACAAATATATTCAATTGCCATGAAACATTATAGGAAAATTGATGCCATATAATGAGGTAGTAAAGTCCACACATAGGTTTTGTTATGTATACATAGGCAGAACAATACATATACGGGTTGATACAAAGAACATAATATATGCTACGATATAAATAAAAAAAATCTCCTTCAAACCCTATGATACAATAACAATCTCATTCATCATTTAAATTTGTATATTTGGTTATAATTAACCCTTTACCATGCACTCGTAAGCCATGTTACAAAAATCAATAATAGGGTAATACCTGGTCTCCTGCACTACATGCTAACTCCTAAATTTGCTTAGATTCCACAATCCAATCCTCCTTAGGTGTTGACAATAATGATAAAAAATAGTTTTCCCTCTTTTCATAGTTTTTCATATTCCCATGCAAAGTGTTCAACTCTAGTTGGAGTATCTCTTTACTTTTAGAATTGAACTTTCTCCTCATGCTAGGATCACATGATGTATCATGTAGATCATTGGAATTTAAAACTTATATTATTTAATTTTTATTTTTTTCTTTTTAATAATAAGCTATTTATATATTTATATATTTATAATGATATAATTATTACATATATAAATTATGAGATTTATCATTATCAAACATTTAAAAATAAAATATTTTGTTTTCTCAATTAAATTAATTTTCACAAACAAAACAACCATAAGACATAGTCATATTTAAATCATAACACACAATAGGCAATGACATATTCATGATAGCATAATGCATAACATAATCATTTACAATGCATGATGAATGCCACTACGTGAGTGTGTGCGTAGGATTTCCATCATGCTGACTATTGTCAGGAAGCTAGGTCATCTCTACCTCAACCATGTTCTTGCCTTTAACCTAATCCTACACTCAATATCTCATCAATAGGTTAGCTCATAAAACCATAATCAATAATCAAAATATTTACATCATAATAATTCATCATTATTTTAATAACAATAGCATGTATTTTAAAGATAACATCTAATTTACGAAAATACATTAATCTATGCTTCAAACATATATTTTCCAATGGTCTCATCCAGTTCCATTTATTATCAAATAAAGTTTGTGCAAGAAAAAATTGAGATGTGGCAATTTGTAACATCTTGTGGCACTATCTTGAATTTATTCCTATTGATTTTACTTTGTTCCTTTTTTAATTTGGAATGTGACAAGAGTCTAGATCCTTTTATGTAATTGATGTATCTTCTCACCTTGATCACAAAAATGAAAAAATTTAATAAAATATTTTTGTAGCTTATCCCAGTCCTTTGTTTGTCCTTTATGTTCTTGATGTGTATACCAAGAACGAGGTAGTAACTTTAAAGTCCAATAAAATAGGTGGATCCATATTAATTTTTTGGTTTCTCCCTTCTAGTCAAGAACTTCTCAAAATATTTAATATATTTTTATGGATTGGAAGTTCCTTTAAAAATAGGCATCTTGTGCATTAGCCATTCCTTCTTTACAAATCTACATTTAATTGCAATCTCTAGGTCTCTCCATTCGAGGATGCTTTATTTATGGGTTTCCCACCATATTCCTACATTCCTTATCAAAGTAACATCCAAGTCTGCCATCCTAATCTCCTCATAGGATTCTTCTTTCTTCATATTCTCTAGATAATTCTCAACATCCCCAATTTCAACATATTTGGGATAGCTCTTACAATTATGCCATACTAAGATTTTAATTTTAACATAAGTGATCTTCTCCACTCTATTTGATCATTGGTTTCAATATAACCATTACTATTTATATCCATATTTTATGTTCCTTTATTTTTTCTTATCTTCTCAACTATTTATCAATATGTTCTTCTCTCCTTGTTTTTTTTGCAATAAAAATATCCTCTGAATCAGAATCAGAGGAAGAAGAAACATACCTTCTTTTCCTAATAGGCACATTGAAATCTTTAGGAATATTAGTAGGAACATTTTCAAGGACATCTCTTTCTCTGTCTATGTCTGTGTCTATCATCATTGCATCATGGTGTTATTGTTCTTCACCCTTTTCTTCCTGTTTTTGTTCTTCAATGTTTCTTTTCTCAACATTATGCCTTCTCAACCTACCTGAGCATCTCGGAGTAATAGTTTCATGTGTAACTTTGTTATTTTTCTTTCTTTCACTCCCCTTTTTCTTCTTTGCATCTCCTTCCTTTACAAAATTCTTTTGCTTCTCAACACTTTTATTTTTCCCTTTAGAAGATGTTGATATAGTACTTCCCCTGGCTTTAGGGTTTTTAGAGGATGAGGGCTCCTCTATTACCACCAACCTATGTTCTGACATGTCATGTTTTTTAGGCCTGCTTTGGCTACATGTAGGTGTAACCAATGGTGTAACAAGAGAATTTTCTCTCTCAGGTTCATTTTACTCAAGTGGTTCAGACTTAGGTTGAGGTTCATCCTCTGCTTCAAGTGTTTTAAGCAACTTGGTGATAGCTTTGTAATTTTTAAAATCATCCCAATGAACCTATGGGTGTTGAATTCTCATACTCCTTTCAACTAATAGGGTTATCAAGCAATAATTGGACAGTGTAGTGTCCATTTGTTTCCTCTGGTGTTCATATGCCATTCTCTTCAACATATTATATAGGAAATTGGCTATATTTACCAACTTGTCATGTCATAAATGATTTAACAACTTAAAATGCACAGTGTATAAAAGGTTTTAACGGCCATCAAAAGTAAGATATTTAATGATATAACCAACACATTTGCCTCAAAAGAATGGAAGGGAAAGCCTCTTTGTACCTTGTGATGTTGACTCCATATTTTCTCCTCGCTCACAGAATTCCTCCCTTTCCGCAACTACATCTACACGAGCTAGGTATTCAGACCTTATACAAGGTAATCATGTGGCTTGAGAAATTTCCATTTTGGAGACATCCACTACCAACCCTTTCACTGTTGCCTCATCATATTTCAATGTAGCTGCAAAATCTCTCGCAATTTCATTGTCATACTTCGTCATCTTCAATAAATATTATAACCATCCAACTCTGGTGAAGAGGGGTAAAACCATTGTATCTTCTAATATTTCCTTATGCGTAGATGGTTCCCTTTGTATAACATCACCTTCCATTGTCTTGAGGCTCTGCAACCTTGAAAAGTTAAAATTCTACTCAAATTTTTACTCCACCACCTTTAAAACCCTCCAATTTCACTGCTCCTTATAATTCCTTCTCTTATACCCAATACTGTAACTTCACAATCCCCTTGCTTCTAGCTCAATTAAGTTCAAATCTTTGTACCTTAGCTTATTTTTAGGGAAAAAATCACAATCATAATATTGGAAACAAAAAATAAGTCTTCTATTTTAGGAGGATGACATAAAATGCTATTTGACAAACTTAGGTGGCGAAAATAAAAAATCATGACTATTATACCCCTCCTCCCAACTTTATTTGAAGTGACCTCACTTCATGAATGACTTGGCAGGGGTGATAGGATAATAATTGAAATTGATTGTGAAATATTTCCGCATGCATAACTTAAATGAAGAATAATAATGAATACAAAAAGAATTCCGATTTATTTATGAGACGTTACCTATCATACATGTGTGATGGTAATTATCGCTCAGCACAGTTTAGAACTGGAGAAACATGTATCTTGCCATACAATTGATTTGATTGGCATTGAATTCATGGGCATGGATGGAAAGTTGGTGGTTGTGATTTGAGGTGTACTTGTACAAAAAAAAATCTCCTTCAAACCCCATGATACAATAACAGTCTCATTCATCATTTAAATTTGTATATTTGGTTCTAGTTAACCCTTTACCATGAACTCATAAGCCATGTTACAAACATCAATAATAGGGTAATACCCGGTCTCCTACACTATGTGCTAACTCCTCACGCTGATTAGATTCCACAATCCAATCCTCCTTAGGTGTTTCACAATAATGATAAAAAATAGTTTTCCCTTTTTTCATAGTTTTTCATATTCCCATGCAAAGTGTTCACATCTAGTTGGAGTATCTCTTTATTTTTAGAATTGAACTTTTCCTCATATTGCAAGGATCACATGATTTATCATGTAGATCATTGGAATTTAAAAATATATTATTTAATTTTTAGTTTTTCTTTTTAATAATACATTATTTATATATTTATATATAAATAATGATATAATTATTATATATCTAAATATATATAAATCATGATATTTATCATTATTAAATATTTAAAAATAAAATCTTTTATTTTCCCAATTAAATTAATTTTCACAAAAAAAACAACCATAAGACATAGTCATTATTTAAATCATAACGCACAATAGGCAATGATGTATTCATGATAACACAATGCATAACATAATCATTCACAATGCAGGATGAATGCAACTATGTGAGTGTGTGTGTAGTATTTCCATCATGTTAACTATTGTCGGGAAGCTAGGTCATCTCTATCTCAACCATGTTCTTGCCTTCAACCTATTCCTACACTCATTTGCACTCAATATCTAATCAATTGGTTAGCTCATAAAATCATAATCAATAATCAAAATATTCACATCATAATAATTCATCATTATTTTAATAACAATAGCATGTATTTTAAAGATAGCATCTAATTTATGAAAACACATTAATCTATGCTTCAAACACATATTGTCTAATGGTTTCATCCAATTCCATTTATTATCAAATAAATTTTATGCAAGAAAAATTTGAGATGTGAAAATTTGTAACATCTTGTGGCTCCATCTTGAATTTATTCCTATTAATTTTACTTTGTGCCTTTTTTATTTGGAATATGACAAGAGTTTATATCCTTTTATGTACTTGATGTATCTTCTCACCCTGATCACAAAAATGAAATAATTTAATAAAATACTTTTTAAGCTTATCCCAATCCTTTGTTTTCCCTTTATGTTCTTGATGTGTATACCAATAATGAGGTAGTAACTTTAAAGTCCAATAAAATAGGTGGATCCATATTAATATTTTTATTTCTCCCCTTCTAGTCAAGAACTTCTTAAAATATTTAATATATTTTTATAGATTGTAAGTTCCTTTAAAAATAGGCATCTTGTGCATTAGCCATTCCTTCTTTACAAATCTACATTTAATTGCAATCTCTAGGTTTCTCCATGTGAGGATGCTTTATTTATGGGTTTCCCACCATATTCCTACATTCCTTATCAAAGTAACATCCAAGGCTGCCATCCCAATCTCCTCATAGGATTCTTATTTCTTCATATTCTCTAGATAATTCTTAACATCCCCAATTCCAACATATTTGGGATAGCTCTAACAATTATGCGATACTAAGATTTTAGTTTTAAAATAAGTCTTATCCGCTCTATTTGATCATTGGTTTCAATATAATCACTACTATTTATATCCATATTTTATGTTCCTTTCTTTTTTCTTATCTTCTTGAAACTATTTATCAATATGTTCTTCAATTTCTTCAATATAAGTGGCACTAGGGATAGCATGTGATCAAAGAGGGTTATTTCCTTATGTGGTCTCTTAATATAGGGGATTTCATACTTTGGGATTTTTTCTCTTCTAATATTTTTTAAAATAAGGTGTAAACGCTTTTAACTCGAAGTTATGAACTAGTGAGGTCACAAACAAGGGACCTCATCCCCAATTTAAACATTCAACAATTACACCCCCAATGGGTTTGAACCTTGATGGAAAGAACAAGACCACAACTACTTAACTATCATACCATTCCACTATTGGCATCTCTGAACTAATCTTTATTACTTTTCCCTTTATTTAATTTTTTTCACTTCTATTTTTATTTCCACTTTTATATCATAAATATGTAGGTGTTGCCATTTTGGAGGGTTTCTCCATAGTTTCCGCATGATCCATCAATTCTAGGGACCTTTCCTTTTCTCTACCTCTATTTAGCCATAGCCCCTTTGGCTTTCTCTAATTCCTTTTTAGAAAAACCCCATTGGTGTGCTCAACAACACCCTCCTTGACATGCTCTAATTCAATCCTAAAAAAAAGTCTTATTTTATCCAGGTGACCCCTATATTATGGCCTCAATGATTCTACAAATTAGTGATCTCCCAAAAAAAATCCAACTACCTCATTCCTTCTCTTTCTCCTTGTTCTTCCTCTAATTTATTCTCCATATCTCATTTTTTCTACTACTTTGTTCATCTTACATCCCTTATTCATTTTATTTCCCAAGAATTTTTCCTAATTTGTCTTAGTAATCATGTCATTTTGGATATCCTCTTTTCTCCATGACATCACTTTAGTTCCTTGTTCCTTGAGGGCTAGTACCTATTCCTCAATAGCACCCACCTTGGTGCACTCTATCTCTACTCAAACATTTAAAATTTTCTTGATTGCTATCATTTTTACATATGCATTCTCACTATTTCCTAAGTAAATACATTTAAATACATTTTAACAAACACAAATATATAGTATTTGAAATGATAATAATTAAATTGTGAAACAATAATTAATCCATCAAATATTATTAATATTAATATGCATCAATAATTGGATGATGAAACCACTTATAACATTTATAATCAGTAATAATTAAAGCAATTAAACATTGAAAATAATGGTTGCAAATAAAATTTATTAAGACATACCTATAAATCGTGGAGAGGATTCTATCTAGCACTCAAAGGAATAGTTACAAGTCTAGGCTAGATCCATGACAAGGAAGGACCCCCAAAGGAAATCGATTCTTACACAAAACCCATCCTGCCTCATGACATAAATAGCATAGCCCTAGCTAAGACACTCTTGGGTGTACGTTGTAACCTGAGTTGGGAACACACTATGTGCCCCTTCTTCAAATGGATCAATGCCAACCAATGACGCTAACCTTCACTCCTTTGTGCCCTCTCAATTTCTCTTATCCTTTTTCTCTTCTCTCCTTGAATGTTCTATATGCCCCTTTCCAAGATACACATAAATGGTTTATATAAGCTTTAAGGTGTGGTTTCTAAATCAACACACCCTTTCACAAAGGTTACCTTTTAATAATTTTTTAAATAATTAATTAATCTTCCCATTTTTAAAGAGTGTTTATACATATTCTTTATTAATCTCTCTTTTAACCAAAGCATCATAATATCCTTTATTTTATATCTCCCTTTTAATTCTAAAGGGTTATTTCATAGTTTTCTCTTCTCTTGGGGAGAAAGTCACATAACAATTATCCCCTTGTAAAGTAGTTGATGTCCTTAGTAGCATGAGATGCATCTGCATCACAATTCCAAAAAATATATAATCAATAATTAAATAAATTGATATTGAATACATTATTATTCATATAAATATATATATATGCATCCTTTTCTTCTTTTAATTCATACATCTCTCTTTTAATTTTATTTTAATTTAACAAGTAATTTCAAGAGAACCATTTTTCCAATCAAAATTATGAAAAGGACTATACATACATACAAATCAAGAATTCTAAATTGAAGAAACTAATGCTTATTCTATTTAATCACATATATTTCAACTTTATCAATTTTTCTCTCATGTAATACATATTCTTTAATATAGATGTTTTAATCACTTACATGAATCTTCAACATTAAATTTATAAATTTATTATCATATATTGACATGACATTTACCTAGTGGATGACAT
Source organism: Sequoiadendron giganteum (assembly GCA_007115665.2). Lineage (NCBI taxonomy): Eukaryota > Viridiplantae > Streptophyta > Pinopsida > Cupressales > Cupressaceae > Sequoiadendron > Sequoiadendron giganteum. Next base: position 564,423,736 of record CM021109.1, on the reverse strand, counting down.
ACATATCTCCTACTATGTAGTCACTCATCATTGAACTACATATAATCTATATAATCAAAATATATTTGGTGCAGGAGCACCCCAAAGTCAATCATCTAGGAGGGTAATCAGAAGGTCAAGACTTAATAACTTGTTTAGTTAACATATGGAAAATCCCTTCCATTCCTTGGAGTTGTGCCTTAGAGGCATTTGAGAACTTGTTTTATGTTCATAAGGTCATGTTGACCATTTGCTAGATTGGGGTTTGGCTACAAAGATGTTTGTTGACCTTGTAGACCTCCCTAGGTGATAGTTTGTTTTAAAATTTTGAAAATAAGGCTTATGGAAAGCCACAACCGGCCATGGAATAGTTAGGCTCGAGCTTAACTGAATCCAAAAATCTATTTATGGTGTGCTTCGACCTGTGAGAAAGGTTGGAAGGCATTGGAAGTGTTTTTAATTTGAAATTTCATGAATGTTAAGTGTGGACAATAAGAGGAATTGCTTAAATTTCTATGTTTTCCTTGTATTTCAGTAATTAGGAGCAATCATGGCTCAGTAGTTTGTTGTAGATTGTAGTATTTCTTATGTTCTAAGCTTGTGTGGTAGTATCTAGGGTGTGAATTCAATTTGCAAGTGTGTTTGGTAGTTGTTTTGTTTCCTTTTGAGTTGCTAATCTGACTGGCAACCTATCAAGAATGGGGTCTTAGTTCTCTTTCCCACTGTACCTGGTGTACGGGATTTTGGGGATTGGGCTAGAATCCATGTTTGTAAATATGGTAGAATTAGGAGTAGATAGGAGACATGAAAGCATAGAGGAAGACTTCTCCTAGGTGAGCTTGACAGTGCCCGGCTAGGAAAGTCAAGAAGTGCAAAGCACTTGGATTGCAGGGGTGACCTTTCCCTAATAAACCATGTGGTAGAAAGGTGGATGGAAGCCTTGTAGAGGCTTGGTAACAAAGAGGAGGCTTCACCAATCTGTTTGAGTGGAGAAAAAAATAATAGTCCACTGTGTGGTCAGGAATACCTAGAGAAAAGGCCTATTTTGCAAACATTAAAGGTCTGACCTGTGTACGGATAGTCAAGGGTTAAGACCTTTGAAATCTTGAAGTGGTAGGCATCAAGACTAAGAATCCATAGAAAAGATTTGGGGTTCTTTGGAGAATTTGGAAGAGTTACCTCATTTTCTCAGAGGAAAGACCTATTGTGGAAGCCTAGAATTAGGGAACTAAAACCCTAGGTGAGGGTTTGGTGGAAGCGATGGAGAGTTGGAGTTTGGTGATTGTCCAAGAAACCTAGGAAGATGTTTTGAAGCCATTAGAAACATCTCTACACCCCTGCAAGGACCTAATGGAGTGGAGAGGACAATTAGCCTTTAGGGAAGATTAAGGGCTAAGGGAGAGTTAGTGGCAAGGCACCAAGATTGGCTTGGTAGAGTGAGAGTTTGATTATAGTGGGGTTGGCCAGTAGAACCAGGGGGACTTATACATGAGACAAGACCTAAAGGTTACGGTGGGAGAGTCACCTAGGATTTCTTGAGAACAAGGACCCATAGCATGGAACAGTGAGTGTTCCATCCAACCCTACCCTATCAGATTGGTATCAGAGCAAGTTAAAGATTTGGGGAAGAAACTTGTATGTCAGACCTTGAATCCAGTGGTTCCACAACCATGGTGACAAACATTGAGTTGGCAAAGAAGGTTGAAGATCAGGAGGAAGATAATAGGAGGTTGAGAGAAAGACTAGCTCAACTTGAGGAAGCATTGAACAATGTGCAAATCAAGGCCAATGAGGTCAGTGATAGATTGGAGGGCAGGGAACCAAAGAGTGAAGAGGTTATAGAGGAAGACAAGACCCTTGAACCTGACCCTATTCTGCAAGAGGATCCTTTCTTGAAGGCATTGAAAGCTTTGAGTGGGAAAGCTCTTGAAGGTATACCACTATTTAGTGGGAAATTGGAAGCTGGACTAGTCCTGGATTGGATAGAAGGCATGGAGAACCATTTTGAATGTGATGGAGTCACTAAAGCACAGAAGGTGAAGGTGGCCAAGTCTAGATTGAGAGGATCTGCTTTGACATGGTGGAAATTCATTCAAACAAAGAGGGAAAAGGAAGGCAAGAAACCTATTTCAACTTGGAAAGGTATGGTGGCAAAAGTGAGAGAAGCATACATACCAGATGATTATGAGATTCAGTTACACAAGAAGAGGCAAAGCTTGAGGCAAAGAGACCAAGATGTGAACACTTACACTGAGGAGTTTCAAAAACTTTGTATGAGGTCCAATGTCTCAGAGGATGAAAGTCTCAAGTTGGCTAGGTATCTGAACGGCTTGAAGTGGAACATCCAAGAAGAGATGACTCTTCTAATTCCTAAGACAATACACCAATGCTATCAGTTAGCTATCAAGATTGAGGAAAGAAGTAAGAGGAAACATGATTAGACTTTTAAGAGTAGAGGCAAAGGCAGAGATCAAAGAGATCAAAGAGGACATAGAGGTGGCTACCAAGGTAGTGGAAATGAACAAAGAAACCAAGGTGAATCTAAAATCACAGAGCATGGAGGTGAAACACCTTCTAGAGGAGGCTATGGAAGAGGAAGAGGTTCTCAAGGAGGATCAAATAGAGGAAGAGGAGCAGGCAAAAGAAATTCATATTTTACTACCATGAAATGTTACCATTGTGGTCAAGTAGGCCATCCAGCTTATAGGTGCTTGGAGAAAGCATCATCATCAAATGCTGAGAAGAGAGTGGCATATGCACAAGAGGACACCATGAGCACTAAATCACCTAAGATCAGTCATATTAAATCTGAAATGTGAGAGAATCTGATGTTTAGGAGAGTGTTGATCAGACAATCAGTCAAGGAAGAACCAAAACAAAGAAGAGCTCTATTTAGAGTGAGATGCAAGATACTTGGAAAAGTATGCAAGGTCATTGTAGATTCAGGTTTGACAGATAATATTATCTCAGAAGAGGCAGTAAAGAAGCTCAAATTGGAGAAGGTACCCCACACTAACCCCTACAAGGTGACATGATTGAACAAAGGGCAGAGTGTTCTTGTCAATGAGCAAGTAACGATGGAGTTTTCTATTGGAGGGTACAAAGATAAGATAATTTGTGATGTATTACCCATGGATGCATGCCATCTACTATTGGGCAGACCATGGCAGTATGACAGAAGTGCCATCTATGATGGAAAGGAGAATACCATTTCATTTAAGAAGGATGGGAAGACTTTTAAGTTGTAGTCACTATTAGAAGAAGAAGAAGGACAGTCAAAGACACCAAGTGTCTTTTTAAGTAGTGGCAAGGAGTTCCTTAACAACCTACATCAAGGGGGTGAAGGTTATGTAGTGTTGTTGCAGTCCAAAGAAGAAGATAAGATTGAAAAAATAGTCATACTCGGAGCAGTCCACAATTTTCTTGAGAAGTATAAGGACATAGTAAGTGATGGTGCACCTACAACTTTACCTCCTAAAAGGGCCATTAGTCATCAGATTGACTTCATACCTGGAGCATCATTGCCTAACAAAGCAACTTACAAGCTTACAGCGGATCAGAATCTAGAGGTAGCTAGACAAGTGCAAGAGTTATTGGATCAAGGCTTGATTAGGAAGAGCATCAGACCATGTGCAGTACCAATGGTCTTAGCAATTAAGAAAGGAGGCAAGTGGAGATTATGCACTGACTCTAGAGCAATAAATAGGATCACAATCAGGTATAGGTTCCCCATTCCTAGAATTGAAGACTTGATGGATTGTCTTGGAGGAGCTCAGTACTTCACCAAGTTGGATCTCAAGAGTGGATACCATCATATCAGAATCAAGGATGGAGATGAGTGGAAAATAGCATTCAAGACAACAGATGGGTTGTATGAGTGGAGAGTTATTCCATTTGGCCTCTCTAATGCCCCTAGCACATTCATGAGGCTCATGAATGAAGTACTCAAAGACTTTACAGGGATATTTGTGGTTGTATATCTTGATGATATACTCATCTTCAGCAAGACAGTAGAAGAACACCTTAAACATGTGGAGATGGTTCTTAGAAGGTTACAAGAGGAGAAGTTAGCCATCAACCTAGAGAAGTGTGAGTTTTTCAAACAAGAACTTGTATATTTGGGTTTTGTAGTGTCTCAAGGATCATTGAAAATGGATCCAAGCAAGGTGGAAGCTATCCTAAACTGGCCTACACCAACCACAAGGACAGAGGTAAGAAGTTTCCATGGATTGGCCCAATTTTATAGGAAATTCATAAGAAACTTTAGTGGCATATGTGCACCAATATTAGAGACAATCAAGGGTGGTTTGAAAACTAAGTTTGTATGGACTCAAGAAGTTGAGAAAGGGTTTGAGAAACTGAAACAAGAAGTGGGAACTCAACCTATTCTCTTATTACCAAGCTTTGACAAGTTGTTTACTATGGAGTTTGATGCTAGTGGAGTTGCAGTAGGAGGAGTGCTTAGTCAAGAAGGCAGGCCCATAGCTTTCTTCAGTGAAAAGCTTAATGAGGCCAAGAAGAAGTATTCTACCTATGATTTAGAACTTTATGCTTTGGTTCAGTCACTTAGGAAGTGGAGACATTACCTTCTACCCAAGGAGTTTGTGGTCTTTACAAACAATCAAGCATTTAGTTATATCAACACCCAAGAGAAGTTGAGTAATAGACACTTGAAGTGGATGGAGTACATCCAAGCTTTTACTTTCACCATCAAGCACAAGAAGGGACAAATGAACAAGGTAGCAGATGCATTGAGTAGAAGATTGCTAACAGTCCAAGAGATATAGATCAAGAGCATTGGCATAGAGAGTTTCAAGGATCTCTATGAGGAGGATGAAGATTTCTCAGAGGCCTACAAGGTATGTTCTAACTTTGAGAATCATTTTCATAGCCAATACACAGAGTATACTTTGCAAAGTGGATTTTTGTTTAAAGGGAATCAGTTATGTGTTCCAAAAGGGTCAATGAGAGAAAACCTCATTCAGGAAAAGCATAATGGTAGTCTTAGTGGACATTTTGGCATCAATAAGACATTAGAACTAGTGAAAAGGTTCTACTATTGGCCTAAGTTGTCAAGAGATGTCAGGAGATATGTAGAGCAATGTGTTGTGTGTATGAAAGCTAAGGGAGGAGAGAGAAATGCTGGCCTATATCAACCCCTACCCATTCCTAATAGACCATGGGAGTGTGTGAGCATGGATTTTGTGGTAGGACTACCTAACACCAAGACTGGCTTTGATAGTGTGTATGTAGTGGTGGACAGATTTAGCAAGATGAGTCACTTTATTCCTTGCAAAACCACTCATGATGCTAGCTATATAGCTCACCTTTTCTTTAAGGAAATTGTTAGGATCCATGGATTACCTTTAAGTATTATTTCAGACGGGGATGTTAAATTCATGAGTCACTTTTGGAAGAATCTATGGAGCAGATTGGGTACCAACCTGTCTTTTGGATCAGCTTACCATCCTCAAACCGATGGTCAAATAGAGGTGGTTAATAGGGTGCTAGGTAACCTACTAAGGTTCCTAACTAAAGAATATGGACAGACTTGGGATATGGTAATCTCACAAGCTGAGTATGCCTATAATGATAGTGTAAACCGAACCACAGGGAAGAGTCCTTTTGAAATTGTGTATGGAATGCACCCACAAGGTATATATGAGCTCAGGGATCTAGGAGCTATGGAACATAGGAGTGGACATGCTGAAGACTTCACTCAAACCATGAAAGAGATTCAGGAGCAGGTAAAGAGGACAGTCATCGAACCTACACAAAAGTTGAAAGACAAGGTAGATATGACAAGAAAGGATTTGCAATTTGCAGTAGGAGATTATGTCATGGTTCACCTTAACAAATCAAGGTTGTAGAAGGGAATGTCAACCAAGTTGCAAATGAAAAGAGAAGGACCATGCAAGGTATTAGCCAAGTATGGGAAGAATGCATACAAGGTGGAGTTACCTGCTGATTTGGGAATTTCACTAGTTTTCAATATAGTTGATTTGATCAGATACAAGGGATCAGTCACTAACTTGGATTAGACCTGTAAGGAGATCTTCAAAGATGTAAGAAACATAGCATTACCTACTAAGTACAAACTACAAGCAGAGAGCATCTTGGAGTCAAGAGTGCAGAAATCTACAAGGAAGAGAGTGTACATGGAGCACCTCATCAAGTGGAAGGACAAGCCAGAATCTGAGGCCACATGGATGGATGAAGCTCAGTGCAAGAAACATGGCATAGATGTCTCTCTACTCTCTCCTCACATTCCTTAGAGTTTGTGCTAAGGGGGAGAATGGTGCAAGAGCATCCCAAAGTCAATCATCTAGGAGGGTAATCAAAAGGTCAAGACTTAATAACTTGTTTAGTTAACATATGGAAAATCCCTTCCATTCCTTGGATTTGTGCCTTAGAGTCATTTGAGAACTTTTTTTATGTTCATAAGGTCATGTTGACCATTTGCTAGATTGGGGTTTGGCTACAAAGATGTTTGTTTTAAAATTTTGAAAATAAGGCTTATGGAAAGCCACAACCGCCCATGGAACAGTTAGGCTTGAGCTTAACTGAATCCAAAAATATATTTATGGTGTTCTTCGACCTATGAGCAAGGTTTGAAGGCATTGGAAGTGTGTTTAATTTGAAATTTCATGAATGTTAAGTGTGGACCATAAGAGGAATTGCTTAAATTTTTCCATTTTCCTTGTATTTCAGTAATTAGGAGCGATCATGGCTCAGTAGTTTGTTGTATATTTTAGTATTTCTTATGTTCTAAGCTTGTTTGGTAGTATCTAGGGTGTGAGTTCAATTTGTAGGTGTGTTTGGTAGTTGTTTTGTTTCCTTTTGAGTTGCTGATCTAATTGGTAACCTATCAAGAATGGGGTCTTAGTTCTCTTTCCCACTGTACCTGGTGTACAGGCTTTTGGGGATTGGGCTAGACTCCATGTTTGTAAATATGGTAGAATTAGGAGTAGATAGGATACATGAAAGCACAGTGGAAGACTTCTCCTAGGTGAGCTTGACAGTGCCCGGCTAGGAAAGTCAAGAAGTGCAAAGCACTTGGATTGTAGGGGTGACCTTTCCTTGATAAACCACATGGTAGAAAGGTGGATGGAAGCCTTGCAGAGGCTTGGTAACAAAGAAGAGGTTTCACCAGTCCGTTTGAGTGGAGAACAAAATAACAGTCCACTGTTTGGTCAGGAATACCTAAAGAAAAGGCCTATTTTGCAAACATTAAAGGTCTGGCCTGTGTAGGGACAGTCAAGGGTTAAGACCTTTTAAATCTTGAAGTGGTAGGCATCAAGACTAAGAATCCATAGAAAATATTTGGGGTTCTTTGGATAATTTGGAAGAGTTACCTCATTTTCTCAGACTAAAGACCTATTTTGGAAGCCTAGAATTAGGGAACTAAAACCCTAGGTGAGGGTTTGGTGGAAGTGATGGAGAGTTGGAGTTTGGTGATTGTCCAAGAACCCTAGGAATATGTTGTGAAGCCATTGGAAATATCTCTACACCTCTGCAAGGACCTAATGGAGTGGAGAGGACAATTAGCCTTTAGGGAAGATTAAGGGCTAAGGGAGAGTTAGTGGAAAGGCACCAAGATTGGCTTGGCAGAGTGAGAGTTTGATGATAGTAGGGTTGGCCAGTAGAACTAGGGGGACCTATACATGAGATAGGACCTAAAGGTTACAATGGGAGAGTCACCTAGGAGTTCTTGAGAACAAGGACCCAAAGCATGGAACAATGAGTGTTCCATCCAACCCTACCCTATCAATATTCTAAGATGATAATCATGCATTTTGAACTACATGAGTTTCCTCTTTTCCTATACAATACTTTATAAGACACATGTACAAATTTATTGGATTGATCAAGTCCAATAACAAGGTACAATATAATAAAACATGATACTCTTTGTAGGCATCTTAACATGAATATAGCAATAATAAATTATTTACATGCATAAAGCACTTCATAGAGAAACATTAGAACTAATCTATCATTTAATTTAACTAGAGTGCACCCACCTAGAATAAAAACTAGAATGCACCCGATATCTATAGCAAACCTATCCCTTATTATTTTTTTAATCTTGCTGACACATCAAGGCCCATGTTCCATGAGATGAGACTCATTCAAAATTTTCTTTATTTATATATTTCTTCATGTGAGGAGGTGTATCACAGGAAAGTTCTATAGTAGTGATCCCAAGAGACCATATATAATTATTTTTTTGGACTTCCCCTTTCATTCACAAATGTAGTCCAATATTTTAATTTGACTGTGACACCATTATCTACCAAAATATGATCAGACTTGCAATCTCTATAAATAAATTATAACTTGTGAAGATAAGTCAAAGCCTTCATTACGTACTTTAATATTGTTACAACTATAGACACTTCAAATGGACATAATTAAATGAGATTTTCAATATATTTGGTCAACATAACCCACATATATGGCATAACTATATACATATTTTTTTTGCAGCATGAAAGAGCAATGAGTATATTAAAATTTAGAGGTGGTTTCTCCACTTGTAAAGTTGGACATGTCCCATGTCTAGTCTCAAAAACATTCAACTCATTTAAATATCTTATTTTCTAAAGTTAAATATGTGAAAATGATCTTCAAACCTATGGGTTATGGACCCACAATGTAACTTAAAATAAACTTATGTAACAAATTTATGTGCATATTGATTTGTATCAAATTTATTTAACACACATCTATGCCTAATATTGAATTTCTTAAACTTTAATTATGAATGTAAATCCACTCTAATCAAGAGGGTTTGACTTAGGAGAAGGAGAGCCTTGGAAAAAATGATCTACTCTAGATGTTTTTCAATATCACTAGTTCTTACATGTTGGAAGATATTAAAGATAAGAGTGGATTGGTCACACAAAACAAAGTTCACTAGATCACTCTTGTAGGTTACAAGGTAGATCCACGCATATGCCACTTTGGATTCTCAAACTAGGATTTACACAATGAGAATCCAATAGTGTAAATAAATACTTTGGATTAACTTGTGAAGCAAGGCTTATGTTCTCCTCAACCAACCCTAGACAATACGATTTAATGTCTTGTGAACAACTAATAATGAAATAAATAATATAACATTATTAACCTTTTATTATTATTTTTGTAGAAGATATCAACTAAATAAAAGAGCCTCCCTATTTATTAATACCATAATGACCTCAACTCATAATAATAATAATAATAAAATATCAATGTAAATTCTAAAAAAATTATGAAATGTAGTTTCATAACAAAACAATTTATTTTTATGCATTAACATGAAAATAATATGCAACTTTATTCTTTATTGATAATCGTGGAAAGATCTATATTAAAAAAAATATGAATAAAATTATTAAATATTTTGAAAAGAATTAAAAAACTTCTTATTCCACTCAATGATCTATGCAAATGTATAGATTTGAGTTATGTTCCTTATGTGATGGTTCATGTAAAAGAATTATATTAAACATTAGAACCATCAAAACTCAATGTCTTTGCCAAGTCAAAGCTACATGTCAAATTCAAATTGTTAACGTAAATTTTTAATGTGATTGGATGGCCCATGTATTATAGCCTGATATTTAATAGATGCATTGTAGTAGTTGCCTTATTCCTTATAATGTGATAGCTATATGCATTTGATTTTATAAAAATGATAAAAATCTTATGGACAATCTTCCAATTTATACAATCTAAACTTTCTTAACTAGCTACTATTTAACCTTGTCATATTGAATGATATATTTTCCACTCCTTTCACGTATTAATTCTACCAATCCTGAATAACTATAAATATAGTTAATATACATATCTACAATAAATTTACCACTATAAATCTAGTTAACATATATATCTAAAACAACTCAACCATTAATTTGACAAGAAACATCTTATGAGAATAAACTTTTCTAGAAAAAAAATAAATTTCAGAAATTCTATAGACTCTTAAGTAGATAAAGATGATTATTAAAGCATTGATGTGAAAAACTAAAGAAAAGTAAATTTGTCGAGAAATATAATATCATTGATTGGCCATTGCCATTATGAATACAAGTTGCTATTTTCCTTTCCCAACTGCCTACTTGCTTACATATTGAGTAATTTATAAAGTACCTACATGTATTGAATGGGAAACCATTACTCACTCTAAAATTTACTTTATACAAACTCAAGTTTGTGTAGATGACATTTATATATACAATATGAAAGTCAATGTCCATATAAACTACCGATGATAATAATGTCTATGACTACGTATTGACAAGATTTATACTATGTTTCATGAATAACAAAATTCATTCTATCTCGCTTCTTATAATGTGACCTATAAGATAATCTCCTAAGAAAATTTTGAAGGTTTTATGCACATCCATTCGTTAATTTCTCCTATAACATATAGATTATACAACTATATGTGAAAAAGCGCATGTTTACTAGATAATCTTTATCTTTAATTTGTTTATGCTCTACTAATTTTTTTTTTATTTGATTAATAGGTACAAGAGAAATCCATAATGCTTTATCTATTTGACAAACTTTTATTCACTTGAATTTTTTATGGAAATTCCTCTTACTTAGAGGTAGACTCCACAATTTTACTTTTTATTAATGACAATTGAAGTTGTGGACCCTAATGGAGAGGGAATCACATGAGAAAACTTAATTTATAGCACATTAAGTAATAGTGAGATTCAAATTCATCTGAAGCCATTGTCATGCTAAAACTGGATCTACAGTCAATGATTGGTAGTGGAAACATTATGAGGCCCTCTTAAGAATGCAGAGAAAAAGATATTGGTCATGTAAAATGATAAAAGAGGTTGAATGACTAAGACTTATAAAGATCACAAGGTATAATAACTTGCAAGCGTGCCTAAAAATGAGGAAACAATTTTATGAAGTTGAATTTGTCTATAAATATATAATCAATCTCATGCTAGAATGAGGATATGTTTAGAATTGAACATGTCGATATTGCAAGTCATTTCATTTTATTCAAAAATAACTTTTACTACCTAACTCCTCAGCAAGTGTGGGTCTCCATACTAAATTAGTGAACTCCAAAATAGGAATGGGTTTATGTGGCCACCGACCATAGTCCAATATTCATCTTTAAATTGTGCCCTATGAGTCTCCTATTGGATGTCTTCGATGAGACCCTCAATTGATCAAGTGGTTCTCTTATTGATCAAGAGGTAATGGTTGTTATATTATATTTATATATTAGGATTCTAAGGGTACCTCCCCTATATATATGATCACGTAAAGAATGTATCCAATGGTTGTTGCCTACAAAATTCCAGAGAGTAAGTACCTCTTCATGAATTGTGAGGTAACACATGAATAGAACATCACACTTAGAGATGTGACACTTATGTAGCCTCAATCCATAAGAGATGTATTCTCTTTTGTGAGGGGCCATAGTCTATATATACAACCACTCAAAGTTGAAGACACAAATAATCATGAATGGTTCATTTCCCACTCTAATTTACAGAGACATAAATGATCACATTAAATGTATAATATTACAAATTTAGTAAGTGGGCTCGAATGGTTTTAAAGGATGGACGCATAACAAGAAGAATAGTGATTAAAAGAGAGTGAGGGATAAGCTTAAACTTATAATTAATATATTTAAATTACTTATTATTATTTTTAAATATATATTTTTTTATTTATTGTAATTAAAACAATTATGAGTTTATAGGTTAATATTTTACTTAAATGTATATATAGAAATTTTAGTGATAAGTTATGGATGTGGTATTTTAAGGTAAGTCTAGGTATAAATAGGGAGTTTTCAAAGTAGTGTTAACTCTAGACAAGATTTTAAATATAAATGTGAACACATATATATGACCTAAGATTTTAATAATGTAAAAAAATTATTCCAATGAACAAATAAAGAAATAAAATTAGCATATGGACAAAGGTTATAAGTTAGATCTTCTAGGATTAGGTGACATTACTCAAAGGTTAGGGAACATGTTCAATGTTAGACATACACAAAGAACATTTTAAAGATAGTTAATATGAAATTTTCAAACATACATAAAAATTAAAATATAGGAAGGCATGATCATTAGGCTCGGATATCAAATGTGATCTCACTATTTCTCAAATAGATACATTTAAATTTGTTTTAATATAGAAAAATATATATATTATTTGAAACAATAATAATTAAATTGTGCAATAACAATTAATCCATCAAATATTATCAATATTAATATACATCAATAACTGGATGATGAAAACACTTATAAAATTTATAAGTAGTAATAATTAAATCAATTAAACATTAAAAATAATGATCACAAATAAAATTTATTAACACATATATGTAAATCATGGAGAGGCTGCTATCTGGCACTCAAAGGAATAGTTATAGGTCTAGGCTCTCCATGGCAAGGAAGTACCCCTGGAGGAAACTGGTTCTTACACAGAACCCAATCGGGCTCATGGCATAAATAACACAACCCTTTAACCAGGACACTCTCGGGTGTATGTTGTACCCCAAGTTGGACATACACTATGTGCCCCTTCTCCAAATGCATCAATGCCAACTAATGACCCTAACCTTCACTACTTTGTTCCCTCTCAATTTCTCTTTTCCTTTTTCTCTTCTTTCATTGAATGTTCTCCATACCCCTTTCCAAGTCTCACATAAATAATTTATATAAGATTTAAGGGGTGGTTTCCAAACCATCACACCCTTTCGCAATGGTTACCTTTTAATAATTATTTAAATTATTCTTCCCCTTTTTAAAGAGTGTTTATACATATTCTTTATTAATCTCTCTTTTGATCAAAGGATCATAATATCCTTTATTTTCTATCTACCTTTTAATTCTAAAGGGTTATTTCATAGTTTTCTCTTCTCTTGGGAGAAATTCACATAACAACATATGAATATATATGCTTGTACAACCTCTTAAACATATATGTTATATTTTTCCAATTATATGTATCAATCCATCCACAATCAATTTGCATATATTCTATCATGGATTCCTTCTTCCAATTTTTATTCCAACACATTTTTCAGAATGATTTTTCAATCCACAAACGCTACAAGGATGAAGATCCCAACACATTTATTTTCTATGTCCTTTCCTATGAAAATGATAATATTGCATTTATTGAATAGAGTTGTTAGAACTTGTTACACTTGTAACATCATCTTCTTTTCCATTTCCAGGACCTTCATTGTTTAGTCTCACAAATGATATAATGGGCTCTTTTAAAAAAATATTCTATATCCCACTCTTCTTGTCATCTTAAAACTGACATCCTTTGGACAACATCCTGTTTCATTACCATCACAACTATCAAGACTTGTAGATTCAAAAATATCATTATTTCAAAAGAAGTTTTAGCTATATCACATTTATCAAATGATTCATCAAATGAATAACTAGAATTTTATGTATCACAAGAAGTATCATATAACATTGTCTTAGACTTTAGAAAGTTATTTTCCTTTAGGGTTTCTTCCAATAAATTATTTTCAGCTTTCAATTTTGATATGTCATCCTTTTGTAAACTATTTTCCTTTTCTAGTTCTTCAAAAAAAAATTTAACTTTCTCCACTTCATCTTCTGAAATAATCTTTCAACACACTAAATTTTTATATTTTTCTTCACTCTTTGTCCATTCTTTCCCATTGAAACAAAATTATTTTTAAAAATCCAAAATTTTCACTTGTTAAAATTTTAATATTGTAGCATCGTAAATTGTCATCCTTGACAATTTCATACTACCTTGACACCCTTTTTTACCTATAACTTTATTTATAATTATAATTTACCAATTTCAAGGCTAGATTAACAAAATACATTTAATTTTCTACCATCTCTATAAATTTGAGCCAAAAAGTGTCAAACACTATCGCCATTTTTGGACTAAGTCGCCATTATCAAAAAACAAAAAAAAATGAATGTCCTAAATTTTTATTGGCGGGATTTTATGATTTAAAAATGACCTTGGGTTAGCCCCTACCCAAATGGATTAATTAAAATACATATAAAAGCATTTTTTCCTCTCATTTTGAGCATTGGGGAAACACTTTATGAAAAGAGAGCAAGTTGAAGATCCTAAGATCAATCAAGGGAAATCAAGGGCAAATTTATCAACATTATTGCAACATTATATTTAGTCAAGCATCATGTGAAGAATTCATCATTTTGCTATGTAATTTCTTTCATATTTATGTTATCATTATGTTTGTGAGATCCAACCCTTGTAGGTCTTCAAGAAAATCAAGCAAGCAATAATCAAACCTTGAGGAGATGTGCTTGACTTCAATCCTTCAAGGAAGCCATTTTTGAGTGGTGAGTTTAGTCTAGTAGTGATTTTTCATTCATTTTATCATGTATCCTTATCCCTCAAAAGGATAGGCTCCCTATCATTGGCATTGCCATTGTTGAAGTGGAAACACTAACACAGGGTTTGACTGAGGCAAGCCCCTATATGGCACAACCCTTCCTCCCTCTTTGAATGTGTAGGTTTCATGTTTGAAGAAGATTGGGAGAAGTTTGAAGTTTAATTTATCATTGTTGCATGCAAACCCTACACCTTGACAACAAACATAAACTCAATTATTTCAGTTTTTGACAATAATATGACAATGCGACATGGAGGAAAAGAAAGCTTTGATCCAGATCTAGAGGACTATAAAAATTGGTCAACAAGGATATAGTCACCCTTGGCAACAATTTCCCACAAAATTAAGCTCAAATATGAAACAAAAGTGTATAGTACTCTGCTCAATCCATTTATGAAACTTCTGAATTTTCTTGCGACTTTCCTAGTCTATTGTTTTGCATCAGTATAGTCATTTTCATTTCATTGCATTTCATCCTTAAGTCCATTTTAGATTAGGTCAAGGGTAGGTCAACTCACCTTTCAGGTTGTAAGTCAGTCCTATATCGTGTCCAAATTTATTAAACTCTCGCAACCTCAAATCTTAAATGAAATGTTGTGGAAAAGCCACCATTGAAATACTAGGGTGAAGCCCTAGGGTTTCACTTTTCCTTCATTTCATTTTGGTGAACTTCACATATCTTACACTTGCATTTTTATTTATTTTTCAATGCATAAAATATGAAAATTTAATTTAAACCTAGGTTGTTTGAAAATTTTGTAGATAATTTGCATTTATTTTCAAAAAACTATCCATTTTTATTAGTTTTTCATCATAAAAATTGGAAAATAATTTGAAAAACAGTTACCAAAAATTTCAGATATGATTTTCCTCGTCTAAGGTTTAGATCTAATTTATATTCATTGATAAAATTAATTACAAAATTACTTGATCATTTATGCATGCATATTGAAGGGAAAAACGAGATGGATCTAATGACCCAACAGTGCGGAATACATTCCCTTAACGCTAATACAATAGAGGATAAAAGCATAAATAGGTTCTAATAGCTTCTAAAACTACTTGAGATGAATACAACCAGTAAAATAGATAGCAGAATTAACCATTCACTGTCATCAACCAATCGCCAACCATTAGGATCATGAATCTCTCATCCAATCATGCAACCGATCTGCCCATGTTGATCTCCCTACATCGAGCCACCCAGGCATTAATGCCACCACCCAAATCGGGTTCTGTTCACTAGCCTAAGTCAGACTGCAATTACTGCTTTTACCGTTTTGGCTTTTGGCCAATCAACAAGTTGTCAAACTGCCACGCGTCCACCAACTATTCGCTGGTCGCATTTGACTCTGAGTCTAGCTCGGTCAAAACTAGGTCTGAGCCCATCCGAGCTCTCTAGGACTCTACCACTTCACCACCAAGCTAACTCTACCCATCCACAGTAATGCGGTGAGCTCTGCCAAGCTCACCCAAGCTTCCCTATGCTACCGTCGAGTCCAACTGACCTGTTCATGGGGTGGCGGTTTGGCCATCTGAGCTCATCCTTAACTTGCCCATGCTACCGCAACTACAACCACATCGACCCACGGTAATGCAGTGAGCTCGGACTCCATCGATCTCGCTGAACATACCACGTGCTACCGTCAAGTCCAACCAAACCATCCTCGGTAAGGCGGTAACCGGTCTATGAGACCGCTGACGATCAAACTGCACTACCGCGGGGGTCGACAGGCCACCCCATAGTAGAGCGGTGACCGTCATCCAGACCATTGGCGGTCTAACCATAGCCACCGCGATCTGTTGCATAACCGTCCGTGGTATGGCGGTGACCAACAAGACAGGCTAAAAGATGCCAACTGCGACCACCACAGCCAAGGAAGAGACTGCAAGTGGTAATGAGATAATCGCCAAGGCATGAACAAACTATTGTGGTAAATCGGTTAAGGCATAATAGAGCCAGGCGCGGTATGGCGGTAAAGGGCTGAGAACATTGATTTTCACCAAGGCATGAAAATAGGGGCTTCAAGCTGGAAGTTGAGACACATTTTCTCAACAAGCTTCCGCTTGGTGAACACTTCCAGCTCCCCCATGGCTTCAAAAAAATTACTGTCTGTCATAGGCCCCAAGGCCCATCAATTCTGCTCACCATATGAACTTGTCTGTGCTCACAAGCTTTGTCAAAGCATCTGCAACATTCTTCAAGGTTTCGACCTTTTCAAGATAGACTCTTTCGTCTTCCACCATGTCCCTCATGAAGTGAAACTGCACATCAATGTGTTTCATCCTGGCATGGAAGGTTGGGTTCTTTGCCAAAAAAATGGCACTTTGACTGTCACAGAAAATAGTAATATGCCCTGCATTAAAACCAATTTTTGAACACAAACGCCTCATCCAAACTACTTCCTTGTAGGCATGAGTTGTAGCCATGTACTTTGCCTCTGTCATGGATAAAGCAACCACAGTCTGTCACTTGTTCATCCAACTGATTGCTCCACCATTAAGCATGAATGTATATCCACTGGTAGATCGCCTCTTGTCAATGTCCCCTACCCAATCAAAATCAACATATCCCTGAATGCTGAGAGTCCTCTATGATGCAACCAAACTGCCATGGTAACACATAGCATAATCTAAAGTCGCCTTCAAATACCTAAACACTCTCTTCACAGCATCCCAATGTGATCTACCTAGATTTTCCATAAAATGACTTAGAACTCCCACTACTTGGGCAATGTCTGGTCTTGTACAGACCATAGCATACATCAAACTGCCAACAGCACTTGCATATGGCACACTAGTCATGTCCTCCATCTCAGTAGTAGACTTTGGACAGTCTTCAATAGATAGCTTTGTTCCCTGCATAACTGGAGCAACTAACTACTTGCAATCATTCATACCAAACATCTCTAGAATTGTATTCACATGCTTACTCTAGCTGACCCAAAGATTTTTGCTTGTTCTATCCTTGGTTATCTCCATTCCAAGAATGTACCTTGTTGCACCAAGATCTTTCATTTTGAACTTTGCAGACAACTAAGATTTTGACTTCTTGTCCTTCTTCTTTCCTTTCTCCTTTGGTCTACCTCGAATAGCAAGAGCCTCTTTGGCCATCTCAGAAGACTTCCTTCGCATTTCTTCAGAAAAGAGCGAAGCAACCACGTCATCCATCTTGAATGCAGTGGTTGTGCTTCCAATAGCCATCACTAGATGATCCCAACTATCAGGTAATGAACACAATAGGAGAATGCAACGATCTTCCTCCTCAGTCTTTACACCTACAGATGCCAGCTAAGTAACACTCATGTTAAATGAGTTCAAATGGTCTGCAATAGATGCACCTTCTTCCATTTTCAAGGAGTACAACTTCTTCCTCAGGAATAACTTATTTACCAGAGACTTTCCCTGATAAATATCACCAAGCTTCTTCCATAATGAAGCTGCAGACTGCTCCTCATGAACGTTTAGGAGCATAGAATCGGCTAGACTCAGTCTTATCATACCTCTTGCTTTTCTATCAGCAAGATCCCAAGCCTCTTGCGTCGTACTTTTTGGCTTAGTTCTAGACACTACTAACCAGAGGTCTCTATCCACCAGCAAGTCTTCCATTTTGAGTTTCCATAACTCAAAGTTGCTACCATTAAACTTTTCAATATCTACTCTACCTGATGTACTCGCCATCTCAAACAGAAACAAGTTTTAACAATGCAAGACTCCCACTGAAACAGTATTAGCACAAAAAACTGAGCTTTCTCTCAAAGATAACACAATGGGCCAGGCTCTGATACCACTTGAAGGGAAAAACGGGATGGATCTAATGACCCAAAAGTGTGGAATACATTCCCTTAACGCTAATACAATAGAGGAGAAAAGCATAAACAGGTTCTAATAGCTTCTAAACCTACTTGAGATGAATACAACCAGTAAAATAGATAACAGAATTAACCATTCACTGTCATCAACCAATCGCCAACCATCAGGTTCATGAATCTCTCATCCAATCACGCAACTGATCTGCCCATGTTGATCTCCCTGCATCGAGCCACCCAGGCATTAATGCCACCACCCAAATCAGGTCCTGTTCGCTAGCCTAAGTCAGCCTGCAATTATTGCTTTTACCATTTTGGATTTTGGCCAATCAACAAGTTGTCAAAATGCCAAGTGTCTATCAACTATTTGCTGATCACATTTGACTCTGAGTCCAACTCGGTCAAAACCAGGTCCAAGCCCATCCGAGCTCTCTAGGACTCTACAGCTCCACCGCCAAGTTGACTCTACCCATCCGCAGTAATGTAGTGAGCTCTGTCGAGCTCACCCAAGCTTTCCTGTGCTACCGTTGAGTCCAACCAACCCATTCGGGGTGTGGTGGTTTGGCCATCCGAGCTCGTCCTTAAATTGCCCATGCTACGGCAGCTCCAATCGAGTCAACCTGCAGTAATGCAGTGAGCTCGTTCGAGCTCACCCTTCGACTCCATCGAGCTCGTTGAAGATACCCTGTGCTACCGCCGAGTCCAACCGACCCATCCACGGTAAGGCGATAACCGGTCTGTGAGACCGCTGATGGTCAAACCGCACTACCGTGGGGACCGATAGGCCACCCCGCGGTAGAGCGGTGACCATCATCCAGACCGCTGGGGGTCTAACCACAGCCACCTCGTTCGGTTGCATAACCGCCCGTGATATGGCGGTGACCAACAAGACAGGTCAAAAGATGCCAACCACGACCACTGCGGCCAAGGAAGAGACTGCGAGCAGTAACGAGATAACTGCCAAGGCCTTCACCGCAGTACCACCAAGGCATGAACAGACTGTCATGGTAAAGCGGTTAAGGCATAACAAAACTAGGCACGGTATGGCGGTAAAGGGCTGAGAACATAAATTTTTACCAAGGCATGAAAACAGAGGCTTCAAGCTGAAAGTTGAGACACATTTTCTCGACACATATTTTAGTGAAAAAAATTGAAAAGGTGAAAAAATTATGTATTATTTTCATTCCAAAAGATCAAAAATCATTACTTTTATATATTTTTGGGAAAATTAGCCAATTACAATATTTATTTT
Source organism: Sequoiadendron giganteum (assembly GCA_007115665.2). Taxonomy (NCBI): domain Eukaryota; kingdom Viridiplantae; phylum Streptophyta; class Pinopsida; order Cupressales; family Cupressaceae; genus Sequoiadendron; species Sequoiadendron giganteum. The sequence continues at coordinate 564,404,277 of CM021109.1, read as the reverse complement.
TTTGAAATTATCATTTAAAATATATTCAATTTCTCTAAAATTATCCAAAATTGCATGTATGCATGTGCTTCATATAGAAAAATTAGGTTTTGGGGAATTTCTAGAAATCTATTGACTTTCAGACCTGAACCATCGATACATAGAACCCTTGGTCCCTCAAGCACTGTCTATCATTCCCAAATTTTAAAATTTGCAAAAATTTGTGCAAGACATAGTCACCTTGGGTGCCCTTGTCCAGTCATTTTGAGCTAATTTTTTGTACAAATCTTTGTGTGTGTCCTCTATTCATATCTAGTTTTTGTTTTGCAATTCTATTTTCAAAGCTATTTGATTTCTTTTATTTGGTCCATAGGGATAGTAACAACATATTTCCTTTTCAAAGATGTGGTTTTGGTATGGTAGTACATGGCTTGTATAATTATGATCTTTCTACTTATGAGAACAATATAAGGAAATGAAATGAAATAATTGATAATCATGTTAGTTCTTCTCTCAATGTTTCTCCTACTTGTGAGAAGGTTTTGGTGCAAAATGATGCAATCATGAACAATCACAAAAATTATAGTTGTTCTCCTAATAGCTCACTTACTTGTGAAGAAGGTATCTTGGTCTTAAGAGGATCCAATAATTGATCATCATGAGAATCTTGTTTGTTTCTCTCCCAATACCTCTCCCACTTGGAAAGATATTGTGGCACAAGAAGATGAAGTCATTGATACATTTCTTTCAAAGGACAGTAAGATGGATTGCATAGATGAAGATGCTAAGGTTACATTAGATCCCCCATTTGTAGAAGATCAACAAATAGTTAACTCCATTGAGGTTATGAATGCACAATTGGATATTAAATCTCCTTTAATTATTAGACCTCCTAAGACTCCTTTAATCATTGGACCTCCTAGAAATACTTTAATTATTGGACCTCCTAAAAGTCCTCTAATTATTGGACCTCTTAAGTCACTTCTCATTATAGGACCTAAACCTCATGGCCATATCCTAAACTTTGTAAAACAACTCACTAGTAATCATGTGTTGCATCAAACAAGTTATCATATAGTTGCTCACACATATAACACTAGAAATAATTATCAAGAAAAATAAATTCCAACATCCATTCCATTTCCTCAACCATACCTTCCACCTGCACCTAATATTCCTCAGCATAGTGGTAAAGAATATGATCTTATTGAGAAACTTTGTAATACTCCAGCCAAAATCTCCCTTTGAGACTTGATTCAAACATCACCTGCTTACCATAGGGTGCTCCAAGAGGCTTTGTAGAATATTGATGTCCCAAATTCTATTAAACTGAATAATTTAGTAGCCATGTTTGATTGTATACAAGTGGAAAATTTGGATATTACATTCCCTTAGCATGAATTACCCTTGCTTGAGATTCAAAATAAACATGAAGCCTTAATGATAATGGTGGTCATTAACAAAATTGGAGTTAGGTGTACCCTCATAGATAATGGATCAAATCTTAATTTTTTTAGCATTGGTCTTCTAGATAAAATTGGTGTAGACAAGAATCTAAGAGAACCTAATGACCTTTATATTAATGGATTTTACAATGTTACTAGGAAACCATTAAGGACAATCACACTACCCATTAAGGTAGGACTCGTGACTTTACAAACACTTGTTTATATCATGACATGACCTCTTTCTTATAATATTCTCCTAGGTAGACCATGGATCCATGCCATGAAAGGAGTCCCATATACTCTTCAGGTCACGAGATGAAGTAGAATATAATAACAAGATATACACAGTTAAAGTAGATCAAAAAAGATAATTTACAAGCCGAGGTTGAACATAATACTTCCAACTCTCTTAATACTTTGATTCCAACTTCAAAAGTAGAACCCATACATGTTGAACACAAAGAAGAGTGTGTTTTACCCATGATGAAATCTTTGGATGATGATTGGGGGCCATTAAATTTTACACATTGTTTCAAAGGGGAGTCTAAAATCTCACCATCAACATCCAAAGAACTTATAAAAATCAATGATAATCCTAATTGTATGTCATTTGTAACAAAACTCTTAGATTATGATTGGGGTTCATTAGATTTTACACCCTCCTTTATGGGAGAGTACAAAATCTCACAATCTAAACCTAAAGAGTCTTGTGTTATATCTAGTTCTACATCAACAAAACTATAAACATCACCCCATGATGGTGATGGGGGCTCTTTAACTTCCGTCCATCATGAGTGTAAGATGCCTAACTTTAAAAAACTTAAAAAGGATTTGCGTGCTCAAGAAAAATCCAATTATTCTTAGGATCGTGTAGATACGATCTCTGCATCTGAGTTGGAAGAATGTTATGGGTTTGGATACAAAATTCTTGCTAAAAATGGATAAATTTAAACATGGAACAAAATTATAGGAATCAATCGATTCTATACCATATTTTTCCCTAGAGAGTCTAGGTTTTCAACCTTTGTCCCCACCTTCATTTAATGTTTTATCATCCTATGTATGTATGACATCTTGTAGTAAGTGAGAAATATTTTCTTCACAAAAGAGAGTAATTTATCCTACTACTAATCAAGAACATATTTTGTTGGGCCTTCTCAAAGCTCGCTTGATATCTCTCCCTCCAAAACCACAATAAATTTTATAAAAAAAACTCATTTTGTTCATACCATCGAGTGCATGGTCATTCTACCAATGAATGTTAGGCCTTGAGTAATAAAATATTAAAACTTAAGGATTGCGGTGCTCTCCCATGTGTTGATGCACCTAATCCTTCTAAGAAATAATGGTCTTTATTATATGGTGTTTCTCATCACTATGGGGCATTTATAGCTTCATCATGTTTTCTCATTGGCATTCATGGTGGTACAATCTTAGGTGCAACCATATTTTCCATGACAGCAACACGATAGTCTCTTGTGTGGTTGTCCTTACCTCTACACTTGGGCGGCAAGGATAACTAGTTTTGGAGGTCTGTGTTATTTTCAAGGATCGCCTCTTCCCCTTTTATTCCTTAAAATACTAACATAGCAAGTATGTTTACATTTTAATGGGGGGCATATATTACCTCTATCCATCATGTCTTGTGAGATTTGACTTATTGGCATACCCCCTTGGTGGTGGTGTTGTTTATAACACCCCTCGAGGCATGGTTATCAATTCATCCCCTTGGACATTTATGCACCCTCTTAGGTGAGTCTTGTTCATCCCCTTTGACATTTATGCACCTTCTTAGGTGATTTTGCCGTTCGTCCTCTTAGATGTTAAAAATTATGTGCTTCCTAAAGCGAGACTTTGTGGCTCATAAGTGATTTTAAATCCTTATGAGAGCATCATTTTGTTTAGATAACACATTTGATGGATGACATTTGGTATTTCAGACAAATTTAAGATGGAGGTCTCTTTGCCTTACCGACTCAAATCCTTTTATTACTAACCTTGTGTTTTTTTATGTGTTTATATCATTTTTGCATTGTGTTTGTGCTTTGTTTAATGTTTATGTTTTGTTTACAAATTATGTGTCTTCATTGTGTATGCTTCATATTTTTCATGTTGCATTTCACTTCACATGTGTGTTCCTTTGTCCCTATGTTGGGTTACCATGGGATCTTGAATCTTGGGGGCTTGCGCATCCCCCTAGATTCATTTCCATCCTACCTCTTCAATGTTTGGGCAATTGAAACCCTCTTGACATATTCTTCCTTTAGTCTGAGTCTCAGCATAATTTCATACTCCCACTAAAGTGGGGGCTAAATGTAACGTCATAAATTGTCACCCTTGACAATTTCACACTACCTTGACACCCTATTTTGCCTATAACTTTAATTATAATAATAATTTAACAATTTTGGGGCCAGATTAAGAAAATACATTTGATTTACCATCATCCCTATAAATTCAGGTGAAAAAGTGTCAAACACTATCACCATTATCCAAAAAGAAACATTTTGAATGTCCTAAATTTCAATTGGTGGGATTTTCTGATTTGAAAATGACCCCAAGTCGGTCCCTACCCAAAAGGATTAATTAAAATACATATAAAAGCATGTTTTCCTCTCATTTTGAGCATTAAGGAAGCAATTTATGAAAAGAAAGCAAGTTGAAGATCCTAAGATCAATCAAGGGAAGATTTATGAACATGATTGCAACATTATTTTTAGTAAAGAATCATGTCAATCATTCATCATGTTGTTATGTAATTTCCTTCATGTTTATGTTATCATTGTGTTTGTGAGATCTGACCCTTGTAGGCCTTCAAGCAAATCAAGAAAATAATAATCAAACCTTGAGGATATGTGCATGACTTCAATCCTTCAAGGAAGCCCTTTTTGAGTGGTGAAATGCAGTCCACTGGTGATTCATCATTCATTTTATCATTTAGCTTTAATCCTCAAAAGGATAGGCTCCCTATCATTGGCATTACCATTGTGGAAGTGGAAACACTAACACAAGGTTTGACTGAGGCAAACCCGTATATGGCACAACCCTTCCTCCCTCTTTGAATGTGCAAGTTTCAGGCCTAAAGAATATTGGGAGAATTTTTAAGGTCAAATACTCATTGTTGCATGGAAACCCTACACCTTGAAAACAAACATACACTCAATTATTTCAATATTCGATAATGATATGGCAGTGCGACATGGAGGAAAATAAAGCTTTGATCTACATCTAGAGGTAGTAGAAATAATTTTTCCACAGTCCATGAAAATTAATAATGAGAGCTTCTAGATTCAACTGTGTATGCTTATTTGATCGGCGTTTCATATCACACTCAGTTATCCATCATTAGGAAGGGGAAAGTTTGATCCTGACGATGCATCACTGAGTGTGATTTGAAACGTCGATCAAATATGCATACATAGATGAATCCAAAAGCTCTCATTATTAGACCTAGAGGACTGTGAAAATAGATCTGAAATTACTCAACAAGGGCATAGTCATCCTTGGAAACAACGTCCCACAAAATCAAGCGTAAATTTGAACCATAGGTGCACAGTACTCTGCTCAATCCATTTCTGAAGTTTGAATTTTCTTGTGACTTTTCAAATCTATTGTTTTGCATCAGTATAGTCATTTTCATATCATTGCATGCCATCCTTAAGTCCATTTTAGATTTGGTCAAGGGCAGGTTGACTCACCTTTTAGGTTGTAAGTCAATCTTATATCTTGTCCAAATTCATCAAACCCGTGCTACCTCAAATCTTAAATGAAATATTGTGGGAAAGTCACCATTGAAATCCTAGGTTGAATCCCTAGGGTTTCACTTTTTATATATTTCAAATACTAATTTATTACACTGATAGGTGTTTACAATGAAAGTACATTCATGGAGAATTTGTGTACATAAAAAAAAGTTGCTATTTTTTGTTTTTAGAAATTTCTTTAAAATAATTATTATAATATAAAGTATAAAACAAATATGTTCAAAAAGATAAATTATAAAAAAAATATGTTAAATTATTAGACATAAAAAGAAGTTTCTAAAAAATTAAAAAACTTAAGTATAAAACAAATATTCTAAATTTATTATTTCATTCAAGTAAGTTTCTAAATTAATATACAAGAACTTTTTTAAGCAACATATCTCTTGAGATTTATTTAAGTAATCTTTTCTAATAAAACTAATTTTATTATTTATAATGAACTACACATAAAAAATAAGTTTCTAAAATTTATAAGATAAATATGAAATTTCTTAAATTTACTATTGCATATATAACTAAGTTTCTATATTAATATACTTAAAATTAAAAAAATTAAAAATCTTTAAAAAGGAAAAATATTCTTGGATTCATTGTAAAATACTTTTTAATACTTGAATAGAAATAAAATTATAAAGAATGAAAAATAATTGTTCTTTTAAAAAAATCTAAATAAATTAATGTATTTAAAATTTTAAAAATTGAAAATTAAGTAAAAAGAAAATATTCTAAATTTATTATTACAAATAAAATATGTTTCTAAATTAATATATTTAAAAAAAAAATTAAAAATCAATATTTTTTAAAATAATTGAGAAATTTTCAAAGGAAAAATAATTATTAATCTATTTTATTCAAAATAATATCTAATATAAAAATATTTCATAATAAGTGCCCATCTAAAATCAATTTAAAATTACACAATTAAATACAAAGAGAATATAATAAATTTATTATTATATGTATAAAAATATTTTTTTTAAATAATATATTTAGAACTAGCTTATCTATCTTTAAAAAAATAATGTAATTAAGATTACATTTTCACTTAAATTTATCATATAATTTAAAAATAATTCATGTATAACATTATTATTATTTACAATTTGGTTATGATTATGATTAGGATCAAATTAGGGTTAGGGATCAATTAGGATTAAGCTTCAATTAGGATTCAATTAGAGTTCAATTACGGTTGCGGTTAAGCTAGGGTTAGGGTTAACATTATGGTAGTGTTTAATTAGGGTTAGGGTTATGTTAGGGTTCAATTATGGCTAGGGTTATAGGATAAAGCTTGGGGTAAAGGTTAGGGTTAGGGTTGGAATTAGGGTTATAACCCAACTAGAGTTATCTAGTTAGGCACAATTAGGGTTTGGGTTAGGGTTAATGTTAGGTTAGGGTAAGGGTTCACCTAGGATTAGGTTTGAATTATGGTTAGGGCTAGGTTTCAATTAGTAATATAGTTATAATTAATCTTGATATTAGAATTAGGGTTAGTATTAGAGTTAGAATTATCTTTAGAGTTGGAATTAGAGTTAAAGTTAGAATTCAATTATAGTTAGGGTTAGGTTTAAGTTAGGATTACAAATCAATTAGGGTTAGGATTCAATTAGGATTCGGGTTCAATTGGGGTTAGTATTAGGATTCAATTATAATTAAGATGATTAATTAGTGTTTGGGTTAGGATTTAATTAGGGTTAAGATTCAATTAGGGTGGGTTAGGGTCCAATTGATGTTCAATTAGGGTAAGGGTTCTAAGATAAAGTTTGGGGTTAGGATTAGGGTTGGGGTTAGAATTCAATTAAGATTAGAGTTAGAGTTACAATTATGGTAACAAATAAGATTCAATTAGGAATTAATTAGGGTTATGGTTATGCTTTATATTCAATTAGGTTTAGGATTCAACTAAGGTTAGGATTATATTTAATTATAGTTACCTAGGGTTAAAGTAATTTTAGGTTTAGGTTTGATTTAGGCTTAATTTTAGGGTTTAATTAAGGTTGTAGTTAGAATTAAGGTTAGGTTAGTGTTTAGGTTCAATTAGGATTGAACTTCAGTGGGTTAGGATTAGGGATTTGGTTTAATTAAGGTTGAATTTCAACAAGATTAGGGTTATGGTTAGGGTTAGGATTCTAAGATAGATCCTAAGGTTATGGTTTACATTCAATTAAGGTTACATATCTATTAGGGTTAGGGTTAGGATTTCCAAGATAAGATTAGGGTTACGACAAGAGTAAGGATCATGGTTAGGGTTGGGGATTAATTAGTGTTAGGGCTAGGGTCTAATTTGGGTTAAGGTTCAATCAGATTTAGGGCTAGGGTTCAATTGATGTTCAATTAAGGTAAGGGTTCTACGATAAAGTTTGGGGTTAGGGTTAGGGTTGGGGTTAGAGTTCAACTAGGATTAGGGTTAGGCATGCAATTACTATAAGAGTTAAGATTCAATTAGGACTTAATTAGGGTTATGGTTATGGTTCATCTTTAATTAGGGTTAAGATATAAAATTAGAATAATGGTTAGCCCATTCATATTCAATTAGGGTCAGGGTTCAACTAAGCTTAGGATTGGGATTCAACTATAGTTAGAGTTAAAGCTAGTTTAGGTTTAGGGTTCAATTAGAGTTAATGTTAGGGTTTAATTAGGGTTATAGTTAGAATTAATGTTAGGGTTAGTGTTTAGGTTCAATTAGGGTTGAACTTCATTATGCTAGGGTTACCATTAGGGATATGGTTCAATTAAGATTTAATTTTAATAGGGGTGGGGTTAGGGTTAGGGTTCTAAGATAAATCATACGCTACAAGCCTTATAATACAACTAATATAAATTATATACTCATTCATTCAATATAATGTCCTCATGTTTAGACAATATTCATTCTCCTCAGTTATATTTAGTATCATACACATGTCGAAGTGTTGTACATTCTTAGAAGATAAGCCAATGATATCATATTATTATGCAACTAAAGAATCCATTACACACACAATAATCAAATTTCTAAAATGGATTCAAACAAGTTGATATATCACGGTGTTTCCTATATAGATTATGTAATAAGATAGATTAGCTAATTTATTTCGAATGATCTCCCTTATTATGCGACAACAACCAAGGTCGTGACAATGGAACCAAATGTTGACAAAAAAACCTTGACCAAAGTCTAAGGTTTAATATTCTATTATATGTAGTCAACCTTGATGTGATGTGATAAAGAGGGAGAACTTAGATATGCAAGAAGTATAAGCCAAAATATAATAAATTATATAAATTCATATATATATATATATCCATAACCATATATTCATATACTTGTATGGCTTATGCATGCCTTATAATTTATTCATAATGTTTCATCCATATATAGCTTATATATATCTTTCATACTTTCTTATTCTCATTATATATATATATATAATCCATATGATTCCACACTCTTATCTCTCACTTTTCCCTTCTTTACATAGTGTGTTAATGCCTTTTCATAATGCCTTTCCATCACATCCTTTCATAATAACACTTAATTATCTCATTCCCATGAATTTACCTTTTTCTCTATAATATTTTATACTTTTATATCTTATTTAAGCATATTAGAAGTGTTTTAAGGATATTTAAATGGTATATAATGGATATATGGGTCTATAAATGACCCAAATGATATTTGAGGTGCCTCACAACCCCCTATACCCTGCTAATAATGGGAAGATCAAATCATCCATCTTAGGGTACTTCAAAGAGGTTTTTATCTTCAAATAATAATACATTATGTTTTTTTCTTAAGGGGTCATATCACTATGTTTAATTCTCTAATTTTATGAGTGGACGTGGATTTCTCACCAAAGTATTATTTTTCTTAAAATTCTATAACAAAACTAGATTTATGATCTCCTAATGGCATACTCTCTTGTAGTCCCATAAGTTTTACAATGGCTTCATCATTTTGGAAGGTATCTAGAACTGACAATCCTTGTTGATCCTAATCTATAAGATGAGGATTAATGAGTGGAAGGTATTTGGATTGTGATGTGGGAGTTAATGATATGGTGGATAAGGTACAAATACGGTACTCTTTGAATAGCTTAACAATATGCATAAAGGAGTCTTCAAAGGTTCCCTAATTAGTAGTTTCAACAATGGGAAAGACCTTAGATAATTTAGTGAGGATAAACTCAAGCTTTTAAGACACATTTTTTGGAGACCCATACTTGAGACCTTGATTTTTATGTCTTTTTTCTTACATATATTTTCTTTAATATTCATTTTTCTTGACGTCCTAGGCCATCTTGTCCTTTATAACCCATGTTCTTGATTATAGAAAGACCCTTAGTATATTTATCAACTGGTACAACAACTTAGTCTTCTTCTTTATATAGCCATGTAGAGATATCTTCTTCTCTGGTTTCCTTATCCAATTCACCCCAAAATAAAAAATATTATGGGTTTATTTTTTATAACAATAGTTGTTAAATCTTGTCTAGGTTGGGGTTTTCCATATTATTTTTGTGAAAATGAAAGTTGTCCCACACAAAAGGATTTTTCATGTTACATTCTCCACATCTTTGTCTTTGAGTTGGACCTTAATCTTGGGGATGGTGGTATATGGAGTGGATGATGAAGATAAAGTGGATGGATCCACATAAGATGAAGAATATGGAACCTCATGATTATTGGGTATTTGGTTGGATTTGTAATATTTTCCTTTCATATTTTTACAATATTGAAAAGGGCAAGGATCCTCAAAAATAGTGACCTTGGTACTATTATAGCCCATAATTTCAAGCATTGGTGGTACGTAGATGGTATGGATTACATGGCATGTATCTATGGGTAGCTAAAAGGATGCTATATGGGAGATCCAGGTCCAAGACTTGATAAATGGTATCCATTCTAGTGGGACCAACTTGGATTGGGAATGTTATTATTCCTTTGAACTCATTCTCAGCATCATGATATGCTTTTATAGTGATACATTTTTGTGATTTAATAACACCATCAAAGTATCATAATTGTTTTACTAATTCTAAGGTACAAATGTCCAATCATGCTCCACCATCTATCATGAGTCTTGATTTTATGTTTGTGGATGAAAAATTCTAGGTATAGAGATTCACTATGAGATGGATCAGTAGATGGAAGGCCCTTTTCAGTAAATACCAAATGATAAGGGGATGTAGTGTTTCATATCATGTCTTGGAATTGATTAGTATTGATTTTATTGGGTTTGGAAGACTCTTGGAGTGCTTTGTCTAGAATCTCTCTATGAGTTGGGGATATTCATAGAAGTTATAAGATGGATATATGTGCAAGTGTTTTTCTTAGATGATTTAAGAAGCTATAATCAATTGTAGGATGATATATTGATTGGGATTTTTGAAGTATTATTTTACCCCTATGCATAGTGATTGCACACTCATGATGTTTTTGTCTTTGATGGTTATAGTGGCAACATGAGTATTGGTTTCCCTTATTTGAGCTATAGTGTATTCATATGTAATAGAGGTATAATTGGCATCTTTGGTGTTGTTACCCTTGTTAGTACAGTGTTCCATTTACCGCTATTAGGCATTGCATCTATCTATATCTTGAGATCATTATTGGATGAATTGGGATGATCTTTGATACTAATATCACCTTGGTCTATAAGATCCTGAATAAGAGTTTTCAATTTTATACAATCAATATTTTTATGACCTTTGACCCTATGGTATTCACAAAATTCATTATATTTTTACCATGAGGGTTTGAATTGAGGTTCATAGTGTCTATTTTTTGGTAATTTGTAATAATCTTAGATTGAACCATTTTTTTTAAGTGGATTCAATAGGATCCCCTAAAGGAGTATATTTTTGTCTTGGAGCATTATTTTGTCGAGGTGGTCCCTTAGGAATGGTAGCAACTTGAGTATTTTTTTGTGTGTTTACTGATAGTTGTATGTTGGATGGTGATTGTATGTTTTGTATGGGTTTGGCATCTACTGCACCATTATTGACAATGTTTTTTTTTTTTCCAAAGATGAGGTTTATCAATAGATTTAGATCCATTGTCTTTGTTTTCCTTATATTTTCACAAGGCCTTTATCAATGAGGTATTTTTCAATGGTTATTCAATTCTTTATGATATCATCAAATGCATTAACATATTGGACTTGTAGTGGAAGGCCATTTCTTGATTTATATTCTAGGTGAATATGTGGAAAAATTGCTTTTTAGGAATAGGTCATGGGAATTTTCTTGCCATATTTCTCCATCATTGTAAAAATATGGTGAAGGATTCTCCATTTCTTTATTTTGCATTACATAGATGAGTCAGAGATTTCATGCTCAATGTTATATGAGAAATGAGCAATTAAATTTTGTGCTAACTCATGAAAAAGTTGATCCCATTGGGTAGGTGGGAGAAAAATTCAATGGCTTGACCTCCTAAACTTCAGGGAAGGAGGCACATTAAATAAGTATCATTGTGAACAATCTCAAGAAAAGCTAGGTAAAATTATCTAATGTGTTCATGTGGATCACCTTTTCCTTTATATTTTCCAAACTTAGGAATTTCAAAACTAGGAGGAAAGGGGATCATGGGTATAGGCCTATCAAAGAGATAAGGAAATATATTTTCTAATGTATAGTTCTTTTTAGTGTGTCTCATTTCAATATATTCTATTTTTTGTTGTAGATTTTGATTTTTTGTTGCCAAATTGTTTGTGGGTGTCAAGGTAGATATTATTTTTCCTATTCATAACTCCCTCTTACAACTCTCTTATATGTCATAGATGTTCTTATATTTCCCACATGGGAGGTCCAACTTGCGAAAGCCATAAATTTTTTATTTTAAAAGTTGATTGATCATTTATTTCTTTTAAATTATACATCTTAAAGAGAGATATATCCAACCAATATATCAATATGTCTAGAAAAAAATCCGGGTAAAAATGATCTTTATTGCCTAGAAATTGAGTTTTTTGTTCTATGGCATGAAATTTATAAATTTGTATTCTTTTAATATTAGGATGCAAGGTTGAGACACCTTCTCTAATAGTCCCACTACAAGATTGGTGGTAGTTAGGGGTTTTCTCTCCCAATATCATTGGTAATTCTCAAATCCTCAAATAAGTGACAAAGACATTGTATGCCCCTAAAGGGGACCACAACCATATAGAAGTAATATTACACTTAAATTTAAAGAGTGGTAGCTAATAAGACAATCTAGTAACCACCTAACCACATCTCTAGCCAACCATGATACACAACTTAAATCTAACAAGGTGGTTGCATTCATCTAATTAAACATAATCTAGATTTCAATGAATGTTGCAAACATTGATGTCTAAGATGATTTGATTATCAATAGACCTTGGGATACCTAGAGAATTAAATTGGAGCACACATTAGGTTCTCCATAATCTAGAAAAATTATATTGAATTGGTTTTCCAAACCAAATGCATTTATCAGGTATGACTATAATCAACTATTCAATTAATCTTTTGAATCCTACCATTAGTAACAACATCAAAATGTCAAAATATCAAAATTTAATCTAATTATAATATGTTTTTCTTACTTCTAATCTTTTATATAATCTTGTAACCAAAGACATTTGTAAAAATTTAACATATTAATTTAATAACTAGAATTCTAAATAGATCATTCTTATAAAAAATACTTCTACAATATAATATACATTTCAATTTAACTCTTTTTTTTTTTACAAAATTCAAACTTTTTGAATTTATATTATAATTTTTAAATTCTAAAAAAATAAAATTATTTATTTATTTTCATATCATTATACACTTTAAAATACATCTAATTAATTAAATAATCTTTAATTAAACATCTACACTTTAATATTACACCATTTCCAACATTTCCTAGACAAGCCCTTCTATCCTCTTCCTCAACTCAAACCTCCCATGGAACTTTAATTATACTGAAACTTCTTTATTTATATATGCACAAGACATACTTACTTTATTAAAAAAGAGTTAAAAAGGGATTTCATGAATTTTCCCATCATTATGTAATATGTATTAATATTACTTTATTTTAAAAATAATATTGGTGTGTAAGGAATGTAATCTTTTATACAAAATTATTTTTGAAAGTAATAGTGGTGTAAGGAAATATAAAATATCATGCAAATCGTCTATTAATATTATTCTACTTTGAAAGCAACCGTTGTAAGAAGGAAATGTAACTTGCTACATAGATCGTCCATTAATTAATTTGTCCCAAAAAAATACATGCAAATCATCCATTAATATTATTCTACTTCGAAAGCAACATGATAAGAAGGAAATGTAACTTGTTATATAGATCATCCATTAATCAATTTGTCACATAAAAGTACATAAACGCCTCAAGAAGGATATCTCGATACGTTTTATATATATTATATTAAAAATATATAAATGCTAGTTTTGAAAGTAACAGAAGAGAAGTTGCTACAGTAATGTTTATACATCCTGTGGAGAAGAGACGAACAGCTTTTATTTTAATGTGACTGCTCGCAAGCTTTTCAACATTCCAGCTGTTGGAGATTGACCAGACGTCTCTAAGTAAAAAGGTTTAAATCTTGCCAGTGAAGCGCAACACTGACGGGTAAAACGTATACAATTTTCATTAAGCCATGAAATGCGCAACTGTCACATCGGACTTAGACCTGCACAAATTTTACGTTCGTCCATTACGCCAACTTCACATTTCCTTTGATTACTTACAACATCCGAGAAATCAAACCCCGAATCGCTAACGTTTTCATTTACTTTCTTGGAATGTGGCACTTGCTCCTCCGTCTATAAAAACACTGCCCACTGCTTTCCAAGTATTCACTCCTGCTCTCCCTAAACTCAGACGATGGCCAACATTTTTTAAAAGAGTTGCAGGCGATTTGGTCCGGGGAAACGATCTCCGACCAACATTTCCAACCCCAAACTCTCCACTCGCCGAAAATTACAGTAATAATATGCGCTGTAATTCGGAAAGCCCAAGGCAAGTCGGCCTTATGAAACGTCGGGAAATGCTTCTGGCCTCCACGTCGGTGCGCGTACCAGCGACGGGGCTTCTGCTCAAGCCGAGCGATCAGGTGTCGAGTCTCACCGACTACCACAACCTACAGAATGCGCAGAAGCTCAAGTTTAAATACGCTTCAGACATTGACGTCGCATCGTTGTTTCCTTCATCTGACGGTGAGCCCTGTAACGGACTTCCTGTTGAAGCTCGTGTGACCAGGCCTGCATTTAGCGAAGAACTCCGAGGCCGGCAAGAAGACGTTATATTACAAGGGATAAAGGTGAGCAGGCAGAGGCCATTGTGGTTCGACGTGTATATCAGAGCAGTGGGCAGAGAAGAAAACGGTGAATATGCAGGCTCTTTCATTCACATGCCGCCTCGCCAGAAAGTATCGCGTGGGCATCAGCAGAAGCAGCGGAGGAGGGTGGCGTCGTGTTGTTTGAGGTTGGGAATCAGTCATCTGATTGAGAATATGGATGCCCAACACCAGACAAGTGTTATAGTGAGGTTAGTGCCAAGACAGAAAACGGATCAAGATCCCCTGTCTGTAGAAAGCATCCGCATAGATTATTCCTGATTTCTTATAACAAAGGCAATTATATTGTAGATGAAATATATATTTTATTATATATTGTTTATCAAAAAAAAACTTTTATATGATAAAATCTTTTAAATGCAATCACACGGTTATCAAATATTTTGAAGAAATAGGCCTAGAAATTGACGGCTTACGGTCTTCGTTTCAAAATTTTGGTTTATTTTATAATATAAATGAAAAAGAGATTGAGATATTAATATAAATCTTGGATTTGATTAATTATAAATATTTATTTATTTTTGGGTGGAGGATCTAGTTCAATTGGTTAAAACATTCTTTTGTAGGCAAGAAGTCATAAGGTCTAGTCTCCCCTTTGTTCCCGTCGTACCGGAGGGTGTGTTGCACGAGCTTCACTGATAACATGAAAAAAGTTTACCAAACGCACTACAGTTTATTAATAACATACTATTAGTGATGTCTTATTGAAATTAAAAAAATTGATGATAGAAATAAATTGCAACTCTTAAAATCAAACAATGTAACTATTAGCGATGTCTTATTACAATTAAAATAATTGATAACAGAAACAAAATGTTACTCCTCAAATTAAACAATGTTTAAAATAAAATAATTCTTAAGTATATATTAAAATAAAAAAATCTTATGTCTTTTCTTATCTATCTACTTACCTATTTACAGTGCATCTATTTGATAGTTTAGATAGATATTAAAAATGATATTCATGTAGAAAATAAAATATCTCTTGAAATAAAAATTGAAGTAATTTTCATTTACATAATTTTTATTATTTATTGTCTTGTTATTAAAAACAACTCTTTAACAAAATATAAAGAAATAAATGTTTAAGGTAAAATCATTCTTAAATAAAAGTTAAAATAAATAATGTGTATTTTTTTATCTCATATTGCTTATGTATTTGTGTATATGTAGTAGTTTAGATAAATATTATAAAATAAGAACTTCAATATAGATTAATTCATAACTACTTCAAATGATGAAGTAATATATACATTTTAAACTAGTATAGATATCTTCAATACATCTAACTCAAAAATGTCAAGAGATATTAGTCAAGATATCTCTCAAGGTCTTTTAGATATGTACATTTTGTAAGGAAGCAAAGGTGTGCGGAATCGCTTCCTACGCTAATCTTGAGAGAACGATTATGCAAATTTCAACTTAACTGATTACAGGAATCTCAAGAAACATACAAGAACATGAATAAAACAATGAACACATAACACAATGATTATCATGGGGAAAACCCTTACGGGAGAAAAACCCCACACTCTGAAATCTGCATAATGTATTACCAAATCAACAAATGATTACAATACACTTGCAATGCAAGTTCTTACAAGAGCATCACCTCAACTCAAGCTTGGAGAGATATCACTAGCATCCTTCTAGCACCCAGCCTTGCAAGCAAAACTCCATTATTCAAACTCCTCCCCAAGCCCTCCTTATATAGTGATTTACAACCTGGAAACCATTTGTGGTTTTACAAAACCATGGGCTTAACCACCATGCCACATGTTGCCCATTTTTGACATTTACATTTCCAAGATGGAAAAACAACCAGGTTAAAATAGTAATCCCGTCCATAATTTTGTCCTCTAGTTTAGACCCCCATAAAAGACATAAAACAAATTAACTATGCTCTAAAAATGGCCCTCCTATATTCTACTAAGGACAAGGCACCTTTTAACAACTCATACACCTTTTTCCAATGCATAAACATGTGGAAAACTGCCACAAACAAATTCTGTAATTTTCCTGGAAAAGGCTTGCAAGGTTGAGACATATTTCTCAACACATTTAAGATATATATACTAACATTAAAATCACTTTAAGATGTATTTTTTTAGTTCACATTTGTCTTGATAAATGTTTGATAATCAGATTTGTATTTTATTATATTGGATTTAGTGGTTAATGGATTTTGTACAAGTTGATGTAATGTACCTATTTATAATTTTCAAGAAACTAAATGTTGTGAAATTTTCACTAATATAATTTGAAGTTAATAAAATTTTTTGTTAAAAAAAAGATGAAGATGAAACAAAAAAAGAATATCATAACTCATAAGATTTAAGATTGAAGCTTCTAATTTCCTCGGTTTGCTTGATTGGTTGCTAAGTTGTGCCACAATCAAATGCATTTTCTACATATCTTTCTTCTTGATATACTTGTTTAAGGTCAACAAATCTATTCCTAACACTTTTTCCCTTTAGTTTTGCACTCATTTGAGAATTCACTTATGATAACCATGATTTCAACCATTTTTTCTTTCTTGGAGAATGAATTATTCCAAAAATATGCCATCCTACATGGACATGATCCTTTGCACCAAAAAAAACATGTTGCATCCTTGATCTCCGCCTTTCTATTAGATAGGACACCATTGTATCATGTTTCTATCCTCTAGAAATGAATGTACACTCATGTCCAAAATATGAAAACTTGAATTTTTGAAAGGAAGTAATGGGGTAGAATACACTTCACCCACCAAGTCACATTAACAACAATAATTTTAATTATAAATTTGCAATAAATAAATATGATGATTTAACAATAAAATTTTGGTAATTATAAGTTTAATTATAATAGTTAATAGTTAATATGTAATATGGTCATTAGAGATTTCTTTTAGTAATGTAATAAACACTTTTATTTATTTAAGTTTTGTTTTATACACTAATATTAAGGCCATTAAATACTTTCACTTTTGCAATCTAACATTCTACTAATTCTTTTGTGACTAATTTTCATAACTCTAAATTTGTAAAGGCATTCACATGTTATCATTGAAGACTTCATAGTAAAAGTATTTTAGCAAAATATAGTAAGCGATGGGATTAGTCAATTATGAACGGTACCATTTTAACAATACGGATAAAAAAAAAATTATAATTAATGAGAAGTATTGAGACAATGTTTTCAAATCTTATATCATGATAAGATAACTACAACACTTAATATTTGTTAGTCGATAAGTAGGAGGTTTCTTCCACAGCATGTCAAATTATGATATTGCTATCAGGATTCAATCGTGTAGTTTTCGAGTCAAACTCATTGACCCATGATTTATGAGTGCTAAGTGGACCATTCATTATCATGAAAGATGGGTTCTTGTGAACCACTACTCATGAATCATGGGTCAATGAGTTTGACTCGAAAACTACACGGTTGAATCCTGATAGCAATATCATAATTTGTTAGTCCTTCAATGAATTATTGTCCACTATACTTTCAATTATATTACGATTTTCTATCATAACAAAATAATTATGATAATATTTTTATCATTAAATAATTACAATCAAATATACTTTTAACCATTCAAACCTTTACCACTAAAAAGGATTCACATCATCATTAATAATTAATAATCAACCTCATTCAAAACCATAATCATGTCTTTCACATGTTTCAAATTAAATTTGATACAATTATATTTTTGCTTACAATCCTCGGCGAAGACTCCAATTAGATCGCAACACTGACGGGTAAAAGGCGTAGAACTTCTCAATGCACAACTCTCACGTCGGACTAAGACAGAGAGAGATTTTGTGTTCGTTCATTACGCCGACTTCAGTTTTCCATTTTCCATTGCTTTGATTAGTTGAACGTGTGAGAAATCAAAACCCAATTCGTTCACGCTTTCATTTACTTTCTTGGAATCTCATACTTCCTCCTCCGCCCACATACGTCGATAAAAACATTGCCCAATGCTCTCACCTACTTTTCATTCACTGCTCTGCTGCCCTCCGTAAAGACAAACGCTGGATTCATTAAGTCGCATGCCGTGTTTGCCCTTTTGGTCTCTACATTTTTATTTCCGTCCAAGTCCAGAGCACCAAAGTTAATAAAGAGTATTATACGGATCTCCTCCCAAATCTTAGTAAGTCTTTTCAACAAGATTTCAAAGGAAACAGAGCCGAAGTTGAAAGTGATGTTGGGTCCACTATGATATCAACCAGAATCTCCAAAGTTTTGTCCCAATGCAAGATTGATGGTGGGCATTGTTCACCTCTACTTCTTAGATCCTCAAATAATGAACAAAGGCAATGTCTGACCCTAAAGGATGCCACAACAATAGATTTATTATTTCTACTAGTAGTATTATTATGATTATGACTTCAATAGAGATTTTCATCTTTAGTTTTAAGGTAGAATGTTGGCTAAACAAAAAAAAAAAAAAATTCCTTGATATCTACAAAAGCATAATGCGTAGGATATTATAAAGACATTTATGGGTAGAATATTAGTAATAATTCTAAATTAAGAAATGAGGGAGCGATCAATGTATATTTTTAAAAGAGGGGGAGGTGATCAATTGACACTTTTAAGTTAGTTTTCTCACACTAAAGTTTTTAAGTGAAAAAAATGTTCATATTGTTGTTTATATTTAAATTTTACTATTTTTGTTAACCTTTATGAATTTTTTTTCAAGATGAAGTAGTTGGTAACATTTACAAAAATGAGAATAGACTATCTAATAATATGTAAGTAGGAATGTCAGTTTTTGTTTATAAAGGGATTTGAAAGAAATTTAGAAGAGATTGAAGGATCTAAGTTTTAAGGATAAATCTTAAGAAAAACAAGAAAGAATATTGACGGTGCACCTACATAGAGGGATGACAAGAAAAAAAGGAATCAAAAATGGAAAATAAGTTGAAGGCTAAGACTAATACTAACATTGGGGACAATTTTCTCAAGGATAATGTAAAGCAAGAGGAAATTGCAGTCCCTTATGTGGATCATAACTCATGTTGGAGATGAGAGCAAGACTAAAGATGTTCTAATTATATAATGTTCATGATATTTATGACAAAAAAGGAGACACCTATACTTAATTAGCTTGACTATAAAAAATAGATCATAAAATATGTGATACTTGTTATCATCTACAAAAATGAAAGCAAAGCAACTAATCAACTATTTTTGTTGTCTTGAACTTTCAACTATAAATTGGACTTGCATGCAATAAGCAAGAAACACAAAAAGTTTCAATTGTTGACCAACGGCTTGGGTACTAACAATCCATAAACATATTGTTTAACTATAAATAAAGTAACAATACACATTGAAAACATAGACTATCATATCTTATCTTCAGAGTGGTGTCAATACTTTGTAGATTTAAAAATCTATGAATATCCTTTGCATTCTCATTCCAAAGGTATGCACGGATGGAAAGAAAATGTGTGTAGCTCTATGTGAGCAAGAATGAATGGTATTAAAAAAATGTCAACAAATAATTCCTAAAAGTCCAATTACTTTATCTCAACAACATATATTATTTTTGCTCCTTTACAATACACATTAAATTTATTTTTACATAAATTTTAATTCTGATTATTTTTCACGTACTTTACAATAACTATTGTATTTATTTTTACGAAAATATATACTAATAATTAAAGATTTCAATCAATTTGAATCAAATATAGATCATAAAAAAATTACATAAATTTCTTAAAAACTATAATTATTACAACAATTACAATCCTCCACAATATCATCTTCTATAAAATATCTCATAATTATTTTGTATAATCAGAAAAGAATCAGCATGCCTATTGAAAGTAACGGTTGTGTAGGGAACAGCCGTTGCTAAAGTAATGTCCTAACGTGGAGAAGAGACGAACAACCTTTATTTTAATGTACTGACTGCTCACCAGCTTTTCAAGCAGAATTTTCCAAATGGAATGGTTTAACATGTGTGCACTTCAACTTCGTAAAACTGTGCTCCCAGTCAATACCAACACTGACGGCGAAACATGCCGAATTTTCTGAGGCCACAAATTGCGCAACTCTCAAATTGCGCAACTCTCACGTCCGAATAAGACAGACAGAGATTTTGCGTTCCTCCATTACGCCGACTTCACATTCTATTTTACCTTTGCTTTGATTTGTCCAAACAGGTGACAAATCAAACGCCGAGTGGCTCACGTCTTCATTTAATTTCTTGGAATGTGGCACTTCGTCCTCCCTTCACATACGTCTATAAAAATACTGCCCAATGCTCTCTAACACCGCAGGAATGTGGCACTTCCTCCTCCCTTCAGTGCTACCCTGCGTAAAGCCAAACGATGGCCAACATTTTTAAAACCGCAGGAGGCGATTTGGTCAGGGGAAACGACCTCCGGCCAGCACTCCCATCCCCAATATCTCCAACCGCCGGAAATAATAGTAAGAATATCCGCTGTAAATCTGAAAGCCCAAGGCAAGTCGGGCTGAAACGCCGGGAAAAGCTTCTAGCCTCCACGTCGGTGCGTGTGCCAGCTCTGCTGAAGCCGGGCGATCAGGTATCGAGTCTCACCGACTACCACAACCTCGAGAATGCGCAGAAGCTCAAGTTTAAATACACCTCCGACATTGATGTGGCATCGATGTTTCCTTCATCTGACGGTGAACCCTGCAACGGACTTCCTGTCGAAGCTCGTGTTACCAGGCCTGCATTTAGCGAAGAATTCCGACGCCGGCAAGAAGAGGAACTTATAATAGAAGGGATAAAGGTGAGCAGGCAGAAGCCGTTGTGGTTCGACGTGTATATCAGAACAGCGGGCGGAGAAGAAAACGGTGAATATGCAGGGTCTTTCATTCACATGCCGCCTCGCCAGAGAGTATCGCGTGGGCATCAGCAGAAGCAGCGGAGGAGGGTGGCGTCGTGTTGTTTGAGGTTGCAAATCAGTCACCTGATTCAGAATATGGATGCCCAACACCAGACAAGTGTTATAGTGTCGTTAGCGCCGAGATTGAAAACGGATCAAGATCCACTCTCTGTAGAAAGCATCCGTATAGATTATTCCTGATTTCTTAAAACAAAGCAAGCCAGTCGTCGAGTTCAACAGAATATTTTTATTGACTTATAGCATATGAGGGGTACGAACCCATTCAATCATTGTTGAAATTTCTGCCTCAGATTCATTAGTTAAAAATGATCCTGTTCACTGTTACGGTAGAGATATGAGAGTGTTCATGTCAAATTTATCAAGGAAAATTCACCGTCAGTAATTTATTGTAAGTAAAATTCACCCTCATCAATTCATCGCGATGGAAAACTAACCGCATTAATATTTTTAATAAAATCAATGTTTTTGAAATATATATTAAAAAATATTAATGCAATTAATTTTCCACCGCATGAATTTTACTTGATGGTGAATTTTCTTTCGGTGAATTTCCTCCCACAGTGAATTGTTGGCGGTGAATTTTCCATTAGTGAATTGTTGGTGATGAATTTTCCTAGAACCGTCAAAAGAGCATTATTAGACCAATCAAGCCAACAAAAATTTTTAACAATTTAAAAAATATCAATATATTTAATAAAGATATTATAAATTAGACATGTATTTTATTGTAATTTTATATAAAAAAAAAAATTGTATTGATAATCATTGGCACAACAAAATATACAATGAGTTCATTGACAGACTTCATAGTAGGGAGCATCAAGCTCCTCCCCACCCACATATTCATTACATATCCACTTTCAGTATAACTGTACAAAATACCTTGCTAGACAGCTGCAAAAAAAGGTCCACTTGGCTGCCAAAAAAAGGTCACTATGTTGAAGGAAGAGCCTCTATGTTGAGCCATTTTGATTTGCTTTGGGAGAAACCAACCTATTCGCCAACTGAGGAAGCAAAGGTACTGTCCATAATGCATTATCAACCCCATGACATTAAGCAAATAAGAGCCATTGTCCCAAAAACCAAATACTCTCATGTTTCATATCAACCGGTTGTCACTGCTGCCTCAACCTCTTCCTTGGTAAAATCTTCAGGCCTGAGAGGGGGAGGAGGGTCCTCCACCTATGCTTCTTTGGCCACTTTCTCGTTGAAGTCCTTTTGAAAGATTTACATACATATATGTGTGTGTGTATGTACATGCATATATGTGTATGTGTGTATGTATAATGCATATATGTGTATGTGTGTATGTGTGTATGTATGTATGTGTATACATATGTATGTATCTATGTATGTACATATATGTATACATGTGCATGTGTATGTATGTATGTATAAGTATATGTATGTATATGTACGTGTGTGCATGTACATATATATATTTAAATGCATACATAAATTTGTATATATATACATACATATGTAGTATGCACACATATACATACACATATACGCATTATGCATACACACATACACATATATGTACATACATACATACACATGTACGTGTATATATATGCATACACATGTACACATGCACATGTGCGCGCACACACACACACACACATATATATAGATACACATGTACATTGAAAGTCTCTTAGGAGTTGTCAATTTTCTTATATTATCTAAGTTGTAGATTTGGTGAACTATTGAACATAGAGATAGATAATATAATTTTAACTATCTCAAATTAGATATATTTAAAGTTAAAAATGTTTTACTTTTGAAACTTGAAAATTTTGTAATTTAAATTTATATATATTTATTTTAGTTTTGAAATTTGATTTAAATTCAAGTTTAACATCATGTATATTTTGTTTTAATGATATGCAGATCTCTCTAGATTTACATATATATATATATATCATGACCAATGAGAGATCTCACCATTCCACTCATTCTAATCAAGAGGCTCAAAATAGATCAAATTTATATCAGGATAGTATTGCTAGATTAAACAATGCTCTAAAATGTTTAGAGCAAACAATTCACAACTCCCCCAATTTGGCTAATCGAGATAGATTAGTCACTATTAGAGACGAGATTCATTGAATCATTGAGACAATTCGATCATTCAATCCTTATGATGAGATCAGCACTGAGCAATTTTATTTATCTCTTGCCAGAAGTGTTACTAGCACAATGAACTATAAATAAGTTGCCAAATTAGTTTTAGCCGAAAATTTGTTAACCATGTTCCCTCATTATAGAGGACAAAATAGAATTAGAGGATATGTGGTTACGAGGTGTGTGCCATTCATATACCTTAGATAGTTGGCAACATATCATAGATGACCTCACAATGATGAGCTTCCACAATATTTTGTCAAACAATTATATGCAGAATTTCATTTACAAATAGATGTGGACTACACATCTCATCCTGAGCATGTTGACCAAGGTAAAGGTCATTTTTCTGATAAACCATAGATTAGATTTCTAATTTTTCCACCGCTTGTGGACAAGAGGGCATTAGTTGGCCCAAACCTTTTGGTTTTACCAAAATGTGTGGAATTGGCAGCAGCAGGGGATTCAATAACATGCTCCACTCAATCCCAGATTATTGATAACATTGCCTCTATTATGGAACAGATTGATTAGATGTCATTTGATCGAGTTGGTAGACACTTATTAGGCTCGTGGATCAACCATCCTCCCATAGAGGCTACATCAGCATCTTATGATGATCATTTATTCATGTTGATCTACCTACTCCTTCAGATATCGAGCACATAAACCACACGACTTTGTGTAATGTGTGTGGAGTCTCAATTTTGGATTTACTAGCAGCATATTAGTTCATCAGCGAGGACCATGGGATCTCTCTTGAGTGTGTACAAGGCTTTATTAGACAATGATATCTTGGTACACATATAGGCCACGGGGTGGCAACTCTAGGGGATATTCCAGAGCAGCCTACAAGATCCCATACGCATCATGTTTCTATCGATCCTTTAGCTTTTCTAGGTTGTTAGGATGTTATAGATCATGTTGAGGTTACTACGGCACCTTATGTTGTCCATGGCACATATACTACCACAGATCCAAAGAGCTTGGATCGAGACATGGATCCACACACCTTGGATCAATGCAACATGATGGCGATCCCATGCAGCACACAGCTGAGGTACATTTAATTAATTTTATTTAAAATTTAATTACTTGATGTAAGTTTGAACACATTGAAAGTTTGTACATTTTACAAGTTTACATAATTTTACATATATATGTACACACACACACACACACACACACACATATATACATGTATTAAAAATTAAATTTAAGTTCATGTGTGTACTTGAACACATGCAGGGCTTGGGACGAGGCTCAAGTCATGGATCCAGAGAGCTTGGATCAGGACATGGATCCACACATCTTAGATCAAGAGAGGGATCGGTCCATGGATCGAGGGAGAGATCAAGCCATGGATTGAGGGAGAGATCAGACCAGAGATCTGATGATTCTATTAACAGTAGTTATCCCTCTCTTTGAGATTTTTTACAGTATTATGGTTTGAGATCAAATTATTATGTTGTCCAAACACTTTTTATGATTTATGTACATCACATGTTACATACATTTATGTTTTATGGTATATACACTTGTTATGATTTACATCACATTCACGTGTATGTTTATGTTTTATGGTTTGAATAGGTTTGTGATCACATTATTATGGTTTGAACACTTACATTACATCTATTTACATTGTGCATTATTATGGTTTTATTTATTTAGCAAGTTTGTACATGTTTATTTAAATTTAAATGATGGTTTGTTCACACTTTTTGTACATCTATTTACATCGTGAAATCAAAATGTTGGACTATCTAATGGTTGCTATTTGTAAATTTAAAAATATGGACATGTACAATTAATTCTAAATAGAAATGAATTTGTCTAAATAAATAGGTCAAGAAATAGAAAAGATTGAATGCAAATTTATGTAAGCTCGATTAATGCTATATTTAAAATTGAAACATAAAAATGCAATTGGAAATAGATAACCTAAATTCTTAGCTCTAAATGTTCATTTTTAAAGTCACTAGATAGGTTAAATGTAAATTGTGCATATATCATGCTATACATGAACTTAAGAATTCCATATATATAATCTAATACACATGAATTTGAATGTGCATGCAAAGAATTCTTGAACTAGATTTAATGAGCTATACTTGTGTTTAGTTGAATGTTTAAATGAAATCAAATATATTCAAGTGAACTTAAGAATTCCATATAATCTAATACACATGAATTTTTGATTGTGCATGCACAAAAAAAGTGATCTAGATGATGAGCTATAAGTGGAGTTGAATGTAAATGAAATCAAATTTCTATTCTTGAACTTAAGAATTTCAATGTGGAACATTTATGCAATTGGAAATTGATATATTTAAATATCAAGTTATGCACATAATATAAGTATCTAGATCTTCCCATGACATTTATATATATTAAAAATTGATCTTGATCCATATATAATTACCATTTAGATCCCATTCATGTGTGTTCGCAAGATATACATGGTTTAAACAACTATATTGATGCCAAAATATAGCTATCTCAAGCACCCCAAACACCATCACTATGATTCACTACAATGAATAATATAAAAAATGATTATGGATGATAATGATAATGCAAATAAAAAGTTACAAATAAAAAATTCAAAGGAATTTTTTATAAAAAATGATAATGCAAAGTTCACATAAAAAAATTCCTTTGAAAAGAGAATATATATTTAATGCAAATAAAAAGTTACAATTAACAAGGGAAAAATTTAATATCCTCAAAAAAAAATCTCTAAATGTGGCAAGTCGACAGGTTACAACCTTATAGCTTTAAACAACGACAATATATAGCATCCTTTTAAGCAATATTTTCTAAGTCAAAAAAACAATCTGACAGCTAAACAAGAACAAAATATGGCACTCAAGCAATGTTTTCTAAACATAGAAGAACACAATCTTGTGCTTTGTCAAGAACAACATAACATCCTCCGGCAATTATCTCTATAAATTGATCATAACGAAGGGAAAATTAAATTTATATGAGCATCCGTACAAAGAAAATTTAATGAGAAACAATGGCCATCAAAACCAGATTAAGGAAAGCTACAAGTAAACTTAAAATTCATTTTTTTACCCCTCCAAAACAAATTTGAGATAGATGTTCATAAACTATTCAAAATCAGAATCCTAAGTCATCCTTTGTGTTGCCTCCTTGGTCAAGAGTTTTTCCCTGGCCTTTGATTTCGCCTGAGACTTGGAGCCCATAATACCACCTCCCAATTGTCGTCGATACTCATCAAACTTATCATTGAAATTGTTGAGTGTTCTACTGATCTAATAAATAGGATGCTCTTTACCATTGGTGTCTTGTTGAGCTCACAATGTAGCAAGAGCATGGGAAAAAGAAACTATATAAATCCTGAAAGTTTGGTTGGGTATAGCAGGTTGTAAAATAGGTGGATTTGCAAGGTAGTCCTTCAAACTCTCAAAGGTCTGTTTACAATCATCATTCCAATCAAAATTTACATCCTTTTTAAGGAGATGTGTGAAGGGTAACGTACGATCGGCTAAGGATGGGACAAAATGATGGATGGCTTCAATCTGTCCTTGCAATGTTCACGATTGGGAGATATTACGAGGAGGTGGCATATTAATTATACCTTCAATTTTCTTTGTGTCCACCTCAATGCCTCTGTGAGATATGATAAACCCTAAAATTTTACCACTATCTACTCCAAAGACACACTTTTTGGGATTTAAGCGCATGTTATACTTACGAATGCGCTCGAAGATTTGTTGAAGGACATTCACATTATCTTTTCGGGTGAAGGATTTAGCGAGAATGTCGTCAACATAATCTTCTAATATTTTATGGATGTAGTCATGAAAAATTAGGGTCATTGCACATTGATAAGTAGCATCATCATTCTTTAAACCAAAAGGAATCATAACCCAACAAACATTCCCCAAGCGGGCATAAAGGTCGTCTTGTATTAATCTTGTGGGTTTATGAAGATTTGATTATATATCCAAAAAATCCATCCATAAAGGATAACAAAGCATGTCTAGCAATGGAATCCATGAACATGTCGATGTTAGGAAGAGGAAAGTTGTCTTTTAAAGAGGCTTTATTCAAGTCTCTAAAATCCCTACATATCCTAACATGATTATCAGGTTTGGCCATCCTGACAATGTTTCATATCCAGGGAGAATAATCAATGGGGTGAATGAAACCTACGTCAAGAAGTTTTTCAAGTTCTCCTTTAACATGCAAGGCTATCTTAGGATTCATTTTTTGAATCTTTTGGCAAACGGGCTTAGCATTTTAGGCAAGGACAATGTTATGGGTAACTATCTAGGGATCTATTCCAGGCATATAAGAATATTTCCAAGCAAATAGTTCAAGAAAGGTATGAAGCAAGGTTGCAAGGTCCTCTTGTTCTTCATCATCAAGACACTTCTTGATTTTAATGACCTTGTCTTTATCACCGATATCTATTGGTATGTCAAGGGTATCTCCTAAAGGGAGTTCATTAGACTTCGGAACTTCAGGATCATATGGTTCCATGCCTATAGGAGTATCCTTAATATCATGAATGGTGGGCTCAAAACTTATCATAGCATAAGAGGCATTTATCTCGGAGCGAGAAGTCCTATCTGAAGCACCTAACAAGTGGTTCAAATCTTCATCATCATGAACATTGGTGAATAGGGGAGAAGCCACATCAAGGAATTCAGGATGCTTAAGTGTGAGGTTGGTTCTCGATGTGCATGTTATAGTGTTGATGTTGAGAGAAGTTCGTTGATTGGATATTGTAGCTTTAGAAAAGTAAAATCCTAGACCGGTCTTAGTTCCTTGCGTATTGTAGCCTAATTGTTTCACAAGATCATAACCACATCCATAAAGTATTTCCATTTCTTGTGGGTTAGGTGGTTATTGATAATCTATCTCATCAAAATTTGTTGTATATATTTCATTTTCTTCCAAAAGAGATGAGGTAGATGTGTGGGAAGGGTGTTCTTCTTGTAGGGTAGAGAGGACAATTGATTGCTCTTGTTGGGTATCCTCTTTTCGTGTGACAATACATTCACCCATAAAGGAAGGAGTAAATTCTAAAGATCCCATATCATCACCAAGTAAATTAAACTTAGGTTTATCTTCTGATTGATCCTTCTCAAAAGGGGCAATATTGGAGGTAGGAATTAAGGTATTGAGAGGACTCGAGGTTCCCTTTTCAAGTTGTAAGCAAATCTCAGGTTCAGGGTCTATTTCAATTTGATAAACTTTGTTATTATAGACATATTCCATTCTATGATGAAGGGTCGATGGTACCGCATGCATCTCATGTATCCATGGTCTTCCCAACAAGAGATTATAAGAAAGGTCATAGGGCATGACATGGATAGGAGTTTGTAGCGTAACCATTCCGATAGTAATGGGTAAGGTGATGATACCAAGAGGTTTCTTTGTAACATTGTCAAATCCTCTAATGGATAAGGAATCAAACTAGATTTGTGATCTATCCACATGTAAACTATCAAAAAGTTTCGTACTACACACATTTAGGGTAGAGCCATTGTCAACGAGGGTCATTTTGATACCGATCCGATCATATTGGGCTATGATCATAAAGGCTTCATTTTGTTTTCTTAATTCTAATGGAGGGAGCTCATGTTGATAGAAAGTAATGTCCACATTAGTTGTGTTCATTTCATGTAGGAGAGTTGCCACATCATTAGCATTTGTTCTAGGAGGGACCACTATCTGTTGCAATGATGTTTGAAGTAGAGTGATAGTTAGGAGAATTTTGAAGGAGATCCCAAATGGATATCTTGGCGGGGGTGTTCTTAAGTTGTTCAACCAAATCATACTCCCTAAGTTGTGAGTTTAAATGAGGTGTGGTGGGTAATATCTGGTTGGGCAATGGTAGGGAAGTTGAGGTAGTTTGTTGTTGGGGATGTGGGTTATTGTGGGTATAATGAGTGTGAGCAATGGTATCATGCTTAGGAGGGAAGAGGGTAAACTCAGGTTGGGAGGGGGTTGCAGGATTATGGGAAGGTGGGTAGAGAACAAGTTAAGGTTGGATGACATTGACATCTTTTGTTTTAGGTTGTTCATCACAAACCCTAGTGGATGAAGTAGGGGAGATGAAATCCTGAAGAACTTCATCTAGCATACCCATATCATCACAACTAAAGGGTTTGGAAGGCAAGGGAGGGGAGGTTTTGACAGTATCATCACCAACCTTTGTGGATAAAGTGAGTGAGAGGAAGCCTTGAAGGGCTTCATCTAACTTATCCAAATCATCACTACTAAAAGGTTTAGATGATATAGTGTTCCTATAGTGAAGAAGTGTGTGCATCGTGTCATGTGATGTTTCTATAGTTTTGTTGTCATATTCCAATGAATTTGCTTTGAAAGAACTAGGAACTAATGCTAAAAATGAAACTTTTAACGATCTAATGTTATTCATAAATGCCACTTTAAGCTAATGATAGCCATATAACAAAGAATAATAGAACTGAAACAAAGCATAAATTGAAAGAAACAAAAAATTCAAAATCTAGAAAGCAAATGCAGAAACTACTTATGCAAAATGCGTATTGGAACTAGGTCACCCAAGGTGGCGACTTAAAACTGGTATGGCTATTTTTGGGTTTTTTTTATGTTTTCTGATAAAAAAAATGCAGTGTTTTGGAATGTAAGATGTTGCATTGTATTGTATAAGCAAAATTTTTGTGAGATGCAATGAAATAAATGCAAAATATGAAACCCTAGGATGCCTTGTTAAACAATGCAATGTGAAAGAAAGAGTTCCTAGGATGCAAATGTAGACTAAATCAAAAGTAAAAGGTGTGTAAATATAGGTTCACCAAACTGAACCGCAAAATTTAATGCTTTTTGTGGGCTAAAGGAGTGAGTCCCCAGCAACTTTCTAGGGTTTTCACCTAGAAGGAAGAGGACTTTCCTTTTGTGACGAGCATTAAACCTTGTGAATCATTCAATGCTTGGGATTGAATATGTGTTGAAATGTACTAAATACTGAAATATGATAAGTAAAACCTAATTATTAAATCTAAAAGTTCTAGGAGAATCTATATTGCTGGAAAATACATGATTTAATATAACAATGATAAAATGAAGACTAAACTAAGCAATACAACCTAATAAACCAAATGGGTGCACTTGGAAACTCTTGTAGACCGATGAAGAATTTGTGGAAGCCTCGATAAATTTGAAAAATATGAGTTTTGAGTCAACTGGGACACTTACGCCAAGTGGGGCGACCTAGTCCTTTTCTAGGCAAACTGCTCCAGATTCCATTTCATCCAACTAGGTACTCAAATCTGCAAAATCTTTGTTGGGAGCCTCCAATGGAACTAGGTCGCCACTATGGGCGATCTAGTCCCTTTCATCTTTTTTGGAAAACTAAAAGTGGACACAGAGGCCTGTGATTTGTGTACTGTTTCTCCACAAGAATCTAGACTCAAACCTGCAAAAAAACCTGCAAAATAGAAGATATTTGGGTTTCTAATGTGGGGTTTTCCTTGGTAAAACCCCTAGTTTGTATTTAAACTTGTAAAGAGATAGAAAATTTCCATAAACCCTAGCCCTAATTGTGTCTAGAACTAGGAAAAACTGAAATAAGACAAAACCCTATTCTATTGTGCTAGAATAAGATGCATGCAAAATATTTGGAATGATCCAAGACTTCAATCCTAGAAACCCTACAACATTATAAATGAGTGTAAAAAGGAATGCAAATGGGATGCAAACCTCAAATCTGAAGATGGGCTAAAAAGAGAAGATGGAGTCACTTTAAAAATAGTCTTTAGGTGTGATTTCGTGGCTAGTTGCACCTCCTCAACCTAGATTTCTCTATGAATCTACATAGGCATCTATGTTTAACCTTTCGCAATGAGTGATCTTGAATGTGGAGTGAGCTTGAAAACCTACAAAAATCCCTAGTTTGTTGTCCAAAAGCTTCAACTTGGTTGTGGGAGAGAGGTGAATCTTCTTGAGGAAGATGTTTTGCACTTGATTCTTGAAGTTGATTGTGAAAAATGACCAAGAGAGAGAGGAAGAATGACCTAAAAACAAGTATTTATAAGCAAAAAGACCTAATTGTCGATAATCTTGACCTAAGAGGCTGACACCCACCAGGAATTTTTGACAAAATATACATTTTTCCGCTTAAAAATGCAAAAATCCTCAAAAAGGACTAGGTTGCCAACTTGGGCGACCTACTCCCTCTAAGGGATTTTGAAGTGGGATTAGTGT
The DNA here is from genome assembly GCA_007115665.2 of Sequoiadendron giganteum. Classification (NCBI taxonomy): domain Eukaryota; kingdom Viridiplantae; phylum Streptophyta; class Pinopsida; order Cupressales; family Cupressaceae; genus Sequoiadendron; species Sequoiadendron giganteum. Next base: position 564,372,521 of record CM021109.1, on the reverse strand, counting down.
TTTATGAATAATTTTGATTTTTCTTATCAGGGGTTGAATGATTCCTTAGGTATAACAGGCCTCAAAGTCAAAACTAACAAACCTTAGGGGCCTATAAATGTTGTTTTAGGGTGATAATTGATGAAGGGGGACCAAAACGGGCACAAAATTGTACTTTTCTTCAAAGGTATACAATTTTTGGTGACACAAGGACAAGAGTGAGCCTAGAATCGATGATGGTATGCTACTCCTTGCGAAGGATGTAAAACATGCAAGAGTGATTATTGTATGATCCTACAACTATTACATGGCAAGGAGCAGCAACTAATGTTATTTATGACGAGAAGTAAACAAAGTTTCTACAAAGTGGGCCTTGATATTATACACTTTGTCATATAAGTGGGGAATGTCATTGAAACTTGGGTGATGTGAGACGGTATTCTTAGGTGGGTGAAGGATGAGAGGATGCTTAGGAGGTCCAATATTAAATGGGGATCTAATGGACACATGAGTATGCATAACCTCGGTAGGCTTGGGTTGATGTATCTCTAAGAAAGGGTAATTGAGGATTATCTTTGTACGATTACCCAAGGAAGACACATTACTATTGCTTGAAAGGAGTGCAACCATGTTGTTTTTTTCTTGCACCTTGATACCTTCCCTAGTAGGAGAGTGTTTAGGAGAACTACAAATAAGATGTTCAAGACATTCATGATTTGGTTCTTCACAATTGACTCCATCGCTAGCAAGGGAATGATCGATGGTTGAAGTGTCTTGTTCCATAAGATCCTCATGATTCTCATCAATTGGATTTTGTAACACCAAAATATCATCTTTACTAATAAGAGAGATATTAGGAGGGGGAAATTTGATTGTTGTGATTGTCGATGATTGCATTCTTTTCCTCTAAGGTGTCATTCTCTTGTGCCATAGTATCTTTCCTAGGAGGAGAGATTTTTGGAAAGTGACAAACAATAGGTTCATCACATGTCATGAGTGGATTTGGTAAAGTAGCTTCATCGATCATAGGAGAGGCATTAAGAGAATGATAACTAGGAATTAGACGATTACCAATGATTGGACTTTTTTGCTCAAATAGACCCTTCCAAATGTGAGGAACATTAGGAAGGAGAGAAATAGAGCTATAACTCTCAATCATTTGATTGCTTGGTACCAACATATCCTTATTTATTAAACCATGATAACAAATAGGGGAGGTGTTGGGAGATGATTGAAGAATAGGCAAGGTAGTAACCATGATTGCGGCTTTGTATACAGTCATAAGGTCTTTACAAGGGGGAGGAGGAGGAAGACAAGCAAGACTTTCATGATCTTCAATGATTGTGTCTTCTTTCTACAAGATACCTTTGTCACCAATGGGAGAGATATCAAGAGAAGAACAATTGTGATTATCATGACTATCGATGCTTGCATCTTCTTATGTCAAAGCTTTAGTGGATGATCTAGGAGAGATGAAGTCGGCAAGGGCTTCATCTAACATGTCAAATTCATTGCTATTAAAGGGTTTAAGGATTTTGTTAGTGGTTTTTTGTGATGTTGTTAAGTTTTTGTTTTCGTTTTCTAATGAATCTGATATAAATGAAATAGGAACTAATGCTGAAAATGAAAATTGCAAAAATATAATGTTATAATCTATAATGGCCATGAATGTTATTTCTAATAAATGAAATGTAAATAGAAGCTATGCAAGTTTAAAATGAAATGTAAAGACACAGAATGAAATGCAATTTTTAAATTTCAAAGAAGGTAATGTACTAATTATATTATGCAATGATCTGAAAATGAAATTTTGTAAATGCAAAATTGAATTTAAGCAATGCATAAAATGAGCTAATTTAGGCTAGATCTAATGAAATGCATGTAACAAAAACACAACCAATTGATACAAATAGTTAATTGCACAAAATAGAAGCTTAAAAATAGGGGTTTTGGCTCTGTAAAAGGTTGTTTAAGGGGTGGAAAGGGACTAAGTCACCCAAGGTGGTGACTTAGTCCACCTGGGGATTTTTTTGAGAATTTGCAAATTTTGTTGATGGATTTGGGTGATTTTTGTGTTGTAGGAGGCAGACCTAAGATGAAAATACAAAATTACAGAAAGGTTGAATGATTTTAGATGCAAAAATGCAACCTATATGCACTTTCACTAATGCAAAATTTTGTAACCCTAGAATGCAACTTAACTAATGCAAAATGCAATGCAAGCTAATCCTAGGACAATGATGGACTCCAAATCAGAAAAGAAGGGTGTAGGAAAGTCGGGTTTACCAAAATGTAACGAAGATTTTAGTACCCACTTAGGTGTTGGAATGATGGATGCACAATGTCCCTGAAGCTGCAGTCTTCAATGAAGGACCTTTGCCAAGAAATATTCACCCACACAAAAAGTGTTGCAACAATGGCATTCAAATAGAGATTATCTGATTGATCTAGAATATGTTACAAGAGTACATATGCCTGATTATATAGGCAAGAGCTAAACCTAGAATACACAAGATGTTTCCAAGTGTTCAAATCACACTACATGTGACAAAATGGAACCCTAACTAACTACCTGGGGAATGATAACAAGATAGAGATAAGTTTTAGAAAAGACAACTCATCTTCTAGAAGGGAATCTTATCTCAACAACATTATTTATGATTTATTTAATAATGTAACCTAGGACTAAATGATTAAATGTAGACCTAAGTTAACTTATGCTAGTGTAATAATTAATTAATTACACTAACACGCCCCCCATAAGTGCAACTTAGGTAGGAAATGAAAAATGCAATGATTATGCAATGATGATGATGGATGATGGGTCCTGGCTACATGATGGCCATTTTAGGTACCCATGTACAAATGAAAATGAAAATGCAACAAATCTCCCACAAACAGAGAAAAGGGGAAAAGCCAGTGGGAAGAAAACCCCTCTCCAAAAAGGAGATGAAATGCAGATAAGTGAGGAAGGATGGAGGACTCCCAAATACCCCCCCAAGAACACCAATTGTAACATGGATACAATACAATCAATAGCCCCCCCATAGGAGGGAAATAGAGAGACTATATAGCCCCCCTAGAATATGTGATCACCTACAAAAATGGTAAGTGCATGTAAACAAAACATGATCCAATTTGACAAATAACTTGTCTCCCTTTCAGAAGAAATAAAACCAAGTGCAAGTGCAGGGATGCTTCCCATTCCGGATACGAATTGAAGGAAGGAAGAATGAGTATGGAAGATGATGTCTTGGAAAGCTGCTCATGTGTCTCCTTTCCTGATGAAGATGAAGATGCCACAATCAAAATAGGTACATACCCAATCAATGAAGAAGGTGACAAATCAGGGCGATGTGGAAATAGATGTTCAACAAGATCCAAAGAAGGCAATACAATGATCTTTCCATCAAAGGAATAGATGGAGAAGTGATTACCCCCCCATAATGAAGTGTCCTCAAAATCGCTGAAAGAAGACTAAAGCCAATCCAATGGTAGATGTTGAAGAAACTTCAATGAAGAGGGAGGAATTCTTATATATAAAATCTCTGAAGAGAAACCAAGTGCCTCCAAAGTAGTCTCAAGATCCCCAATCAAGGTTGTGACAAAGGAATGTGAGACTCAAGAAAACTCTCCAAAGTAGGATTTGAATAGAGGAGTGATATCCCCTCAAGAGTGGACCTTCCAAACTTGTAGAAGTATCCAAGTCAATGATACCTAAAACAAATCCATCCTGTGATGTCAAGTCTAGAAAACTGAATGTGTCCTGATGAATGAAGATGATGGAAACCTCAATCAATGACTCTGGACAAGGAATCACTGAATGTGAAGGGATGCCAATAGTCTCTAATGGAGAAGAAGGAACACCTGAAGAAACCTTTTCAACCTCTTCGAAATATTCAAGGCAATCCAAACAATTAACCTCTTGCACAACAATATCATCATGGGGTATCGGATCTGAAGAATGACATTCTGAAATAGGATCATCAGGGAATGGTGAAGTATTTGAATATCCATATAGCTCCCAAATCTTAATCCAAAGAATGTGAGGATAGTTATGATGATCAATAGCACTCAAAAAATCATCAGCAACATGCATTGCAATAACCCTTAGAACATCATACCTTCGACAATTCCAATCAAATTTTTGGATACAATCATCAAGAGAGGGAACCCAACCATACAAATCTAGCAACAAATGAAGGGATTGAAGATGATTGATGATGCAATCTCTCCATTGTTGATAGTTTCCCTTTCCCAACATGATTAGTGAAGGATGACAAGAAAACCCCATAACAAAATATGACTAAATCTCCAATAATACAAAGATATTGAACTTCAATAGAACTAGAAACTTCCAAAGATGATATGCAACTAAAAAGATGCCTCTGAAATCAATAAGTTTTTCTTCAAGCTTCAAGGTGTCCAAGGAATCGAGAAAATGCACCAAATTGAAAAAAACCAATAAAAGATACATGGATTTGAAACTGAATGAAGTCATTGGACTGATGAAAAAAGCTCTGAAATATCTTCTGAATGGACCACTGGAATCACCGAATTTCGATAATCTGATGAGAATATATTGGTTGTTGAGTCTGAAAATGAGGGTTGACTTTAGTTGACTATAGAATTTTATAGCAGAAAAATCCTATAAAATAGATAGCACCACTGGATAGTGCTCTGAATCCTCTATCCGACAGTATCTCATTTGGCGATTTTTGATATCCTAGTGAGAAATTATGCCCCTTGGAAAAAAAAAATGCCCTATTAGGGCTTGCAGGCTAACCAGGTGCAAAAATAAAGCACCCCGGGCAAAAAGCAATTGGCCCCCGGTCATTGATATGACCTAGGGTGCACATGGCAGAAAAAAGAAACTCGCAACCAGATAGGGTGGTAGTGAAGTGGCTAAATGGCAGACCTCCGGTGGAGCAATCGATTGAAAGGTTGGTGTCGTTGAGATGTAGCGAAGCCCATCAGACTTCAAAGAACCTCGGTGGGTGCTTAGGATGGATGGGCTACTAACAAGGTGAGATCACCGGCGACAACAGGAGAGTCGGTCCAACGATGAGAAAGGTCGACGACGGGGTCAACCGGATGATGTTGGTGATGTGACCGCCAAACAGTCGACGACGGATGTGGAGGTGACAGGCCCAAGTCGCCGACAAAGGCTTACAACCTCAGATAAATGCAGTCGACAAAAGGGTACAATTTCCTACAAACTGGTATTTAATTGAAGCCAACACTGGAAAAAAAAAAATTTGAATATTGCCTATGGTCGACAGTTCAAAAAAAATTAAATGTCGATTTAAAAAAATTTAATCTACAGAATAGATGTATTAAGGCCGATGTCGATAGACTATAGTTTGTCAAAAAATATTATCAACCCTGAATGCCATTAGAGTATTTTATTGTTGGTCGCTATGATTTTTTTAATTTTTCTGCCAAACTATTAAAAAAAGCCTTGATTTTGAAACAAACCCTGCGGGTCTAAAAAAAAATTGCCATGCAGGATGACTGAAAGGGGGAATTTTTTTCTGCAAATTTGTACGGATAGTACAAAAAGATTGCAAACCCTAGATAATACCTCAAATGGCGCCTGAATGATATGTCTCTGATTTTGACAAATAGGCAGGTGATCTATAGGTTTTGAGGCCTTCTGAATGCAATGGGGAGGTCGGAGAGAGCCTGATCTACGCCAGAAATTGACTTGGTCCTCGGGTAGAACCAACTAGCCTACAAGAAAAAACCTCCAAGCCTGCAAAGAATCTCACAAGCCAACTTTCTTGATCCTAGGATGAACTTTCACTGGAAAAGCTCTTATACCATGTTGGAATGATGGATGCACAATGTCCCTAAAGCTGAAGTCCTCAATGAATGACCTTTGCCAAGAAATATTCACCCACACAGAAAGTGTTGCAACAATGGCATTGAAATAGAGATTATCTTATTGATCTAGAATATGTTACAAGAGTACATATGCCTGATTATATAGGCAAGAGCTAAACATAGAATGCATAAGATGTTTCCAAGTGTTCAAATCACACTACATGTGACAACATGACACCCTAACTAACTACCTAGGGAATGATAACAAGATAGAGATAATATCTAGAAAAGACAACTCATCTTCTAGAAGAGAATCTTATCTCAACAACATTATTTATGATTTATTTAATAATGTAACCTAGGACTAAATGATTAAATGCAGACCTAAGTTAACTTATGCTAGTGTAATAATTAATTAATTACACTAACATTAGGTTCTCTAACACTTCTAGGGTTTTTCACCTAAAAGGATAGAGAGGGATACCAAAATGCTAGGGGGTTACATTCAAAGATTAGGGGTTGTTTGATGTGAATTTAAATGTGTGTGAAATGTTATGATCTAAATACAACAAACTAAAAAAGGAAAGATTTATTGATGTTGATCCTAAGAAATGCAAAGTGCTGGAATACACAATGTTGTATGCAAAAGACCTAGAAATGAACTATGAAATGCAAGTAAACTATGATATAAATAAAAGAGGAGAATTAAGTGCACCTGGAATCTGAAGAGGAATGAGATGAAGGTCTAGAATTCAGTCTGTAAGTGTTCTCCAAGCTTCAATTAAGGATTTGACTTCCTTGAAGAGCTTTGACAATTTTTTGAATACTTTTCCACCTTTTTTCTTTTCCAAATCTGCACACAAGACCTACAAATCACACTAAGAGGGAAAACTTGTTGAATGTTAGGGCATTGGGGTTTGCCTTGGTCAAACCCCTTTTAGATAATTAAATGAAGTGATGAAATAAGGTGATAGAGCATGAAATATGAAATAATGGAGTTAGTACCTTGCTATGATGATAATCTTGAGTTGTAGCAATGGAGGAAGATTCAGCCCTTGAATGCTTGCTTAATGACATAGAATGTTGAAACCCTAGCTTGCTTGAGAAGAGTGGTGAGTGAGAGATTGAATGATGAATGATAGATGTGAATGACTAGAATTACGGTGAAAATGAGGAGAAAAACCCTTATTTATACATGTTTTTCCCTAATTTCACAAAAATAACACATCACAGGTCGACCTTAGGGTTTAGGAGACAATATCCGCCAGAATCTTGAGTTAAATTTGGTTTTTATGCCACATGGGACTGAGTCACCCAAGGTAGCGACTTAGTCCACCCAGGAAAATTTAAGTGGATGTCAGGAATTAGAAGGTGATTAATGATGTTTGTCGAGATTGTCTTCTGAAACACACTTGAGTGGGACTTATAAGTGCATCAAGGGGTCACTTTATCATAGGAAAGGGTTGATTTAGTGATGACAAGCCTAGGAATTAAAATGTCAAGATATTAAAATTTAATCTTGTTATAATATATTTTTCTTACTTATAATCCTTTATATAATCTTGTAACCAAAGACATTTATAGAGATTAAATGTTAATTCAATAATTAGAATTCTAAATAGATAATTCTTATAAAAAATACTTCTACAATATAATATTATTACATTTCAATTAATCTCTAAGAAAATTTATAAAATTCAAACTTTTTGAATTTATATTATAATTTTTAAATTCAAAAATAAATATTATTTATTTATTTATTTTCATATCATTGTACACTTTAAAATACATCTAATTAATTAAATAACATCTAGACTTTAATCTTTAATATTTCACCATTTCCAACATTTCTTAGATGTTACACTCCATGAGCCCTTCTATCTTCTTCCTCAACTCAAACCTCTCGTGCAACTTTAATTATAATGAAATTTGTTTATTTATCTATGCACAAGACATACTTTATTAAAAAGGAGTTCGAAAAGGGATTTTGTGAATTTTCCCATCATCATGTAATATGTATTCTGATTTCTTTGTACCAGTGCACTATGTATTAATATTACTTTATTTTAAAAATAACATTGATGTGTAAGGAATATAACCTTCTACACAAATATAGTTTTAAAAGTAACAATGGTGTAAGGAAATATAAAATATCACATAGATCGTCTAATAATATTATTCTACTCTGAAAGCAACGGTGGTAAGAAGGAAATGTAACTTGCTACATAGATCATCCATTAATCAATTTATCACATAAAACTGGATAGACACTTCGAGAAAGATATCCCTCGACATTTTCTATATGTATTATTAAAAATATATATATGCTAGTTTTGAAAGTAAAAATGGTGTAAGAAAATATAAAATACCACGCAAATCATCCATTAATATTATTCTACTTTGAAAGAAATAGTGGTAACAAGGAAATGTAACTCACTACATAGATCACCCATTAATCAATTTGTCACATAAAAATACATAGATGCTTTGAGAAGGATATCTTTGAACGTTTTTTATGTCAAAGGCATATCCAATTTGAAAGAGGTGAACCTAAAATTTGTAATCAATAGTTCTGCACCCTTGGGAGACGATCAAACTGATCATACCCATTCATTTTCTCCTTTTTATCTTTTTTCGATTCAATGCACAATGAAGTCCTTACATTGAAAGACATTCAATGCACAACTTGACTGCTAATAAGTACTCCTTATTCATAGACATTGCATCCTACCTGCTTCTTGCCACCTTCGTATGGTTTTCTTGCCAGCAACGACAAAATATCTTACTTGTAATCTCACCTAGAAAATATTCGATTTTCAATCTCAACCACCTATCGATCGACTATATATTAATTATATATGCATACGTATGAGATAATTTGTTCATCACTTATCTCAGCGCTGAAGAGACCAAGATCAACACTTAGATTGACATTGAAGATAGAAAGATCAACAAAATTCTACTTCAGACTTTGGAGGCACTGCTTCTACTCTTTCATCCTTTCATTTTTATGTATCTTGTTAGTTTGAAAATCTATTTCACTAGTTTATTTAGCGCATAAAAATTAGCATTTGACACCAATAGCTAGGCCTATCATAAACATGTCAACCCAACAATTTAGGAGATAGAGATAATTCTCCATGGCCTGCAAAATGACATGCCTTGTGTATTATTCCACACAATCAAATGACAAATCTTAAGTTCCTCTCTAATTCAACTTGATTCTTGTATATCTTTGGTTGTGTAGTCAACTTTTGGATTAAAGTTGCAACACAAAGGGCATATGACAAGTCTACCAAGAAAGCTTTAAAATAAATACAAGGATTGCATACACTACCTAGTACAATAGTATCTTCCGCACCCATCGTATCGCATGTATTTTAAATGACCAATACATCCTGTGTCCCTATCACTCACCATATGTTGGGTATCTCATTACTCAACAAATTATATGACAAACCAATAACTTTCAAATGATGTAGATTAGTAAGAAACAGCTTGATAGAACTAGAAAATAGATTATGATCTAAAACATGCTTTTCAAATTAACTAGGCCTAAAAGGTCAAGACTTGTAAGAGAGTTTAACTTTATCTCACTTTCTCCAACAAAAGTATGAGATATTTATGTATCCTCATCTGTAACTGGCACTTATTTCTATCCACTTGGGTATGTACTGTTTGGGGTCTTAACTAGTAGCATGTGTCCCATTTTGGGTTTGTACTCATTCTTAGAAGTATATCGGTAACTAGGGTCACTCGCCCATCCATCCAATAGGCGTGCAATATCCCGTGATTCAAGGATGCACTTTTCGCTAATATATTCAAGATTACTTCTTGTATACACCTAAAAATGGTCACATTATAATAAGTCTGGTAATTAATTAAATATAATTTATTTAATTAATCTTCTAAATTTAATCTACATATAAATGAATTTAAATAATTTATTTATATTGTTCGTTTTCTACATTCCTCTATCTTAATTAAATAAGTTTAGTTACTTATTTAATTTAATCACTTTTCCATTTCTTCTTAATTAATTAAATGAATTTTACAATTTATTTAATTTAATTATCACATTGCTTTATTTCAAATAAAGTAAATATTCTTCCTTTTCCAAAATCATCTTTTTCATTTCTTCTTAATTAATTAAATAAATTTTACAATTTATTTAATTTAATTATCACATTGCTTTAATTTGACTTTTTCATTCAAATAAAGTAAATATTCTTCTTTTTCCAAAATCATCTTTTCCATTTTTTCTTAATTAATTAAATAAGTTTTACAATTTATTTTAATTATCACATTGCATTAATTTGACTTTTTAATTCAAATAAAGTAAATATTCTCTTTTTCCAAAATCATCTTTTCCATTTCTTCTTAATTAATTAAATAAATTTGACAATTTATTTAATTTAATTATCACGTTGCTTTATTTCAAATAAAGTAAATATTCTTCTTTCCAAAATCATAAAATCATCTTTAAATCTTCTAAATATTCTTCTTTCCAAAATTATAAAATCATCTAAATAAATCTTCTAAAAAGCCATCTCACATATAATTAAATATTTTTTAATATTTAATTAGAAGCTTCCAAATCCACATGTCACATGAAATTAAATAATTTAATTATTTAATTATCTTCAACCACTAAAACTAACTCATAACTAAACTTGACAAATGGCAAGTTGTCTCCATTTTTTAGTGAAAAGGTTTTATGGGAAGGAAACATCTTCATGCTTTCTTTCTATTTTCCATCTTTTTTTTCAACTTCTCCATCTCTCACCGTTCATCTTACCAGATTGAATCTCAACCGTTGATCTTTGCCAACTAATCTTTTGCCTCCCAAAATCTATAAATAAGACCTCTTGGCTCTTTGAAAATCCTGGAACTATTCGCATAATATAAGCATTATAGTTGAATAATCAAGCATTTATCATTTTAATATCTTAGTTTCATAATCATAGCATAGCATCTTAGTTTTCATTATCTTAGCATAAATAATCATGGTAGAATAGCTTGCATAATCTATTCTTAGTTTTGTTATCATAGTTTCAATATCTCACATCATTTAGCATAAGAATGTATCTTGCATATCATCTCATTCTCTAGGTTGTCATTCGGTTGAGCTTAGATGCTTATACAATCTGAGAGAAAATAGCTTAAAACAAATCCTTGGAGATAGAGGACAATGGGACAACTTTGAAGAATATGTTGGGTTTGAAGTTTGTTTAATTTTAAATTAGATTTTTTGATACAATGTTTCATTGGTGTGTTGTTTAACTTGTTTGTTGCTTCCACATATTCACACACACACTTTTCACTTCACCCACAGCATAGGTGATAGTTTTGTATCCATCCCTGACTTATTAAATTCCATTGCAATAGATTTGCAAGAGCATTCACTAGAGGATCTCAAGAGTTATTCGAGCTAGTATAGGCAATTCTAGTGGGGAAATATATTCCAATTGCTAATTAATCTGAAAGAACTTTGGTTAACCTTATGCTTTTGCAACAGCAACAATGATCCACAATAGTCCACTCAACATCTGAACCCTCTCAACACAAACCCACAAGTTGTCCTACCTGGTGTTGCCATATCTACTATTTCCCTAGCAAGATTTATAAGTGTATAGAACAGAGGTGGGATCAGAGAAAAGATGAGCAGGCATATCAGCATATGAAATCTAAAAGAAAAATCCCCTTAGCCTCATCAACGCATTTCATTGAAATTTTTAATGAACTTCCCCTCTTCCATGTATCCTCCATATTCATTATGCTTGCACAAAATTAAACTTAGTCAAGGCACGTGGTGGTTTAGTTGTTACCATGCAAATGTGGGAGTATAGACAAGACATGAAAGCAAATTAAGTCTAAGTCTACTGAAGGCGTCACACTTGCCAAATGCATTTTTATTTTCTTTTCCTTGCATTTTATCAAGTCATGTACCTTTTATTCAAACTCTCTTTAATCGCTAATTGGAATTTATACCCTATTTTAGCTTTGGTATTCTGGGATTCCAAACCTCCCCATATTGGGCCCCATCTAAGCCGTTTGGGAAATCTTTATTCAATTCATAATAAATAATGAAAAAGAAAGAGATTCTTACATTTGTAGGGAATTCAAAATTAACTGACGTCTCGGTGATCCCCACCTTAATCTTGACATTTTTCATTTGCAGTGGCATTAATATTAATAGGCTGATATATCATTTTTTTTCCATTTTTCTGTTGCTTTCCCTGCCAGTATTGGTTTCCTTCCTCGTTGGTACTAACCTTTCACTTCTCCAATTTGGTGAGTTGCAACCTGAAAATAAGGTTTCCACAAGGGTTTTAAAATATGTTTATTAAAATGACTTAATCATACTCATTATTTTTTGTTTTAATTATTTATTTTGTTCGTGTTGCTTTGGTATATTTTGAGAGGATTCCCTATGTGATGACCCCTACCATCCTTATGTCATTCCTTGAAATTCAATGAGGCTCTCTAGTGCTATCTCAAACCCCCCCTCATCCCTATTTATCTGTATACTTTATATATTATTTTAAAGGGCATCTTAACCATTACAATAATGTATGGGTAAGACATGCAGGGATTTGACTGGTAATTTTTTGAAGGATTGTGTTAGAAGCGTTAAGATTTTTGTGCAAGGATTTTGGTTTTGTTGGAGTTTATAACTAAAAGGTGCCTTTTTATTTGTTATTTGTTATATTTATATATGTTAATAGTTTTAAAGTAATAATATATATGTTAATAGATTATAATATAATACTTATTATGTATTTAAATTGTATTCAACTTATTAATTCATAGTATATATGGAAATAATATATACAATAACAATGTAGTATTCATTTTAGTACAGACAAACTAAACTACTTTAGTTATATAGTGTCAAAAATACTTATATATTATTTATTATATCTCTATTTAAATTGCAAATTATATTATATAATTGAAAGTATACTTATTATACATTTAAATTGTAGTGAACTTATTAATTCATACTAAATCTCCTTTAACTTATATTAGATATTTAATTTTATATTATAAACATATTATATATATCAATAAAATATAATCTCTATTATGTTATTTGGTATTTTAATTCTATATATTAATATATATATAATATAATATAAAGTTGAGCTACAAAATTTTATCATCGTTATACTGAAGTTGAAGTACAATTATCTTCTTTGTATTTCTTTTAAAAAGGTAGAATACTAAGATAGGTAATTTATTTCATCACGCACATGTGAAATTTATTTGTTGCTTTATGACATCTATTACATCTTATGAGAATGAAATGTAAGAATGAGAACAATTTGATAACGTTGCTTGCTTCCTTACATTGAAGTTGAGTCACAACTCATCTTCTTTAGATTTCTTTTTAATGGCATACGACAAATTCACTGCTAGCAATTCACTGACGGAAAATTCACCACGGGAAAATTCCCCGCCATGACAAATTCACCACCAACAATTCACCACCACAAAAAATTAATAGCATAAATATTTTTTAATATTGGAAAATTAATTTTTCATGGTGGTGAATTGTTGGTGGTGAATTTTACTTGAGGTGAATTTGTCATGGCGGTGAATTATTGGCGGTGAATTTTTCGTCGGTGAATGTGAATTTTCCTAGAGCCCCTTTTAATGGGTAGATACTAAAATAGGAATCTTATTTCACCACACACATTTGATATGTATTTATTTTTCTTAGTGACATTGATTGTGTTTGCTTCATCATATTGTTATTTGTGTAGGTGACTTGCTATAGTGCTTCTCTAAATTCAGGATGCCTCTTTATGGCAACCTTTTCTCCCCATGGAAGATCTTTTCTTTGCAAGAAAAAAAAAAAAAATTGTGATAAACTAGACGCATGGGTTGCTTGTAACTTCCATTCACAATACATTTGGTTCCTATCATGGAAATGGGAGGTTTTAATAGTCTTTAATAATGCCTACTTTATTATTTTCATTGGATGGACATTACATATTTCTATGGTCTTTTGATTGTGTTGGCATACAAGTTCATGAAGTTTTATTCTTGTGAGTTTCCCAATATATAGTTGTAAGAGTTTGTATGATTGTTTGTGAGTAAAATATATTACTATCAAAGCACTTGCAGAAGATCAAAAGACAATTGTTATAACAATAATAGGCAATTGAATATTCACTGTTTAAGACCTCCACTCAATTCTTTACATCAATGTATTGTAAGTGATGTACCATTGAAAATGGTTGACATGAAAAATAATCTTCACATACTACAACTTTTGACATGTGTTAAGACCTGTTATTTTTTTATTTCTGAACTATTCTTTAATACAATGATAACTACCCCACAATACATGCACATACATAACAATAAACTCAATTAATATGTATCAACAAATATACTTCTTCGACGTACCCATTGTACACCAAGATGCGACTGCTAGTTTATATATATTATTAAAAATATATATAATTTTGCAAGTATCAGAAGAGAAGTTGCTACAGTAATGTTTATACATCCCGTGGAAAAGAGACGAACAGCCTTTATTTTAATGTGACTGCTCGCAAGCTTTTCAACATTCCAGCTGTTGGAGATTGACCAGACGTCTCTAAGTGAAAAGGTTTAAATCTTGCCAGTGAAGCGCAACACTGACGGGTAAAACGTATACAAGTTTCATTAAGCCATGAAATGCGCAACTGTCACATCGGACTTAGACCTGCACAAATTTTACGTTCGTCCATTACGCCAACTTCACATTTCCTTTGATTAGTTACAACTCCGAGAAATCAAACTCCGAATCGCTAACGTTTTCATTTACTTTCTTGGAATGTGGCACTTGCTCCTCCGTCTATAAAAACACTGCCCACTGCTTTCCAAGTATTCACTCTTGCTCTCCCTAAAGTCAGACGATGGCCAACATTTTTAAAAGCGTTGCAGGCGATTTGGTCCGGGGAAAAGATCTCCGCCCAACATTTCCAACCCCAAGCTCTCCACCCGCCGGAAATTACAGTAATAATATCCGCTGTAATTCGGAAAGCCCAAGGCAAGTCGGCCTCATGAAACGTCGGGAAATGCTTCTGGCCTCCACGTCGGTGCGCGTACCAGCGACGGAGCTTCTGCTCAAGCCGAGCGATCAGGTGTCAGTCTCACCGACTACCACAACCTACAGAATGCGCAGAAGCTCAAGTTTAAATACGCTTCAGACATTGACGTCGCATCGTTGTTTCCTTCATCTGACGGTGAGCCCTGTAACGGACTTCCTGTTGAAGCTCGTGTTATCAGGCCTGCATTTAGCGAAGAACTCCGAGGCCGGCAAGAGGACGTTATAATAGAAGGGATAAAGGTGAGCAGGCAGAGGCCATTGTGGTTCGACGTGTATATCAGAGCAGCAGGCAGGGAAGAAAATGGTGAATATGCAGGCTCTTTCATTCACATGCCGCCTCGCCAGAAAGTATCGCGTGGGCACCAGCAGAAGCAGCGGAGGAGGGTTGCGTCGTGTTGTTTGAGGTTGGGAATCAGTCATCTGGTTCAGTGTATGGATGCCCAACACCAGACAAGTGTTATAGTGAGGTTAGTGCCAAGACAGAAAACGGATCAAGATCCCCTGTCTGTAGAAAGCATCCGTATAGATTATTCCTGATTTCTTAAAACAAAGCCAGTTCTATTGTAGATGAAATATATATTTTATCATGATTATATATATATATATATATATATATATATATATATATTTTATCTAAGAATATTCTTTGATATAATAAAATCTTTTCAAGATTTTTTACAATTTTGATTGTATTTTATAATATATCTTAAAGAGATTGAGATATTAAAGTAAATCACTTGTATTTAAAGGACATTCACATGTGTTTGTGCATGGGTGTGTATGGATGTCATGTCCTGCAAATTCTAGTTGTATGTGGTTCGATTACACAATTAATAATAAATGCTAAATAATGGAATGAAATAAACTTAGACAGATCTAGATTTTTTCTTAAAGAAATTAAGTATTATCTAATTTTAAATATTTGCATACATAAAAAGCAATGCAAATGAAAAAAAAGAGTTGTCAAAAAACATTGTAATGAAAATAGAATGTTCTCATCCAGTTGAAAAATCAATATTTATCTAGCTTTTATGTGATAAGTGAGATTTTGGAGGCTTTCACTTGATATTTTGGAGGCTTTTACCATTAAATGACAGCTTTAAATTGCAGTTAAAACTTGTTTTATGATCAACATGCTTTTAAGGCTCAAATCTCACACTGTATATAGTCTATCGACTAATAAATATTTATTATCAATTAATTTTTAATATAATATTGATACTCACTTTTTGAGGTAATCTTTAATTTTTTTAATAAGAGTTACTAATATTTAATTAAAAAAATTAATGTTATTAATTATTTAAGATTCATAATATTTAATAATTATTAAAAATATTATTTTATTTATATAAATAAAAAGTAGAATGGCATATAATGAAATTTGTATTTGTTAATGAATTTCTAGTTGATAATTATAATTAGTTTGAAATATCATGTTTAATAGAATTTATTTTTAATTATATTATTAAGAGGTTGATTATAATCATAAGGAGTGGATAGTAATGATGTGTGTATTAACAAATAAAACTAAAAATTGATGATTATTTACGTGTCAAATTACTAATATTCCATAATAACATACTATTAGTGATGTCTTATTACAATTAAAATAATTGATAATAGAAACAAAATGTTACTCTTCAAAATTAAACAATGTTTAAAATTAAATAATTCTTAAGTATATATTAAAATAAATAGTTCTTATGTCTTTTCTTATCTATCTACTTACCTATTTATGATGCATCTATTTGATAGTTTAGATAGATATTAAAAATGATATTCATATAAAAAAATATAATACCTCTTGAAACAAAAATTGAAGTAATTTTTTTTTCAATTTTTAAGAAAAACTATACATATTTTTTATGATTTATTGCAGTGTTATTAAAAAACAACTCTTTAATAATATATAAAGAAAAAAATGTTTAAAATAAAATAATTCTTAAATAAAAATTAAAATAAATAATGTGTATATTTTTTTATCTCATATAATACTTATGTGTTTGTGTGTATGTAGTAGTTTAGGTAAATATTAAAAAATAGCAACTTCAATATAGATTAATTCATATCAACTTCAAATGATGAAGTAATATATAATAATATGTGCATTTTAAACTAGTATAGATATCTTCAATACTTCTAACTCAAAAATTCCAAAAGATAT
The DNA here is from genome assembly GCA_007115665.2 of Sequoiadendron giganteum. Classification (NCBI taxonomy): domain Eukaryota; kingdom Viridiplantae; phylum Streptophyta; class Pinopsida; order Cupressales; family Cupressaceae; genus Sequoiadendron; species Sequoiadendron giganteum. Next base: position 564,355,446 of record CM021109.1, on the reverse strand, counting down.
TAGTAAAGGTGCCTTAAGATATCTCTCACATCTTTTAGATATATGCATTTAAGATATATATACTAGTGTTAAAAATATCACTTTAAGATTTAATTTATTGAATTGGCATTTGGTTTGTTAGGTTGTATAATTATGATTAATTGAATGTTTTCAATGAATGAATTTCAAGCTATAAATGATTAGGAATTAGTTTTGTATTTTATTATATTAGATGCATAGGTTAATGGATTCTGTAAAATTTAATGTAATGTACCTATTTATAATTTGCATGGTATTAAATGTTGTGAAATATTCACTAATCTAATTTGAAGTTAATAACATGTTTATTTTTTAAATAAAGATGAAGATGCAACAAAAAAGGAATATCATAACTCATAAGATTTAAGATTGAAGCTTCCACTTTCCTTGGTTTTCTTTATTGGTTGCTAAGTTGTGCCACAATCAAAGTGCATAGCCTACATATCTTTCTTCTTTATATACTTGTGTAAGGTCAATAGATTTATTCCTAACACTTTTCCCCTTGAGTTTTACACTCATTTGAGAATTCACTTATGATAATCATGGTTTCAATCATTTTGGCCTTCTTGGACAATAAATTATTTCAAAAATACCCCATCCTACATGGACATGATCCTTTGCACCAAAAAACCATGTTGCATCCTTGCTCTCCACCTTTCTATTAGATACGAAACAAGTGTGTTGTGCTTCTATCCTTTAGACATGAATGTGCACTCATGTCCAAACTATCGAAACTTGCAGTTTTGAAAGGAAGCAATGGTGTTAAATATGCTTCACCCATCAAGTTGCATTAACAACAATAATTTTAATTCTAAATTCTCAATAAATAAATATGATGAAAAAAATGAAATTTCATTTAACAATAAGATTTTGGTAATTATAACTTTAATTACAATACATAATAGTCAATATGTAATATGGTCATCATAGATTTATTTTAGTTAAGTGATAAACACTTTTCTTCATTTAAATTTTGTTTTATTATTTATATACTAATAATAAGTCATTAAATACTTCCACGTTTACAAATTAACTTTCTACTAATTATTTTGTGACTAATTTTCATAACCCTAAATTTGTAAAAACATTCACATATTATCATAGAAGACTTCATATTAAAAGTAATATAATAAGTGGCAGGATTAGTCAATTATGAATGTACCAATTTAATAATAAGAATAAAATTTCTTTAATTCTAATCAATGAGAAATATTTGTTAATCCTTCAATAAATTATCATCATACTTTCAATTATATTACATTTTTTTTGTCATAACAAAATGATTATGATAATATTTTTATCATTAAATAATTACTATCAAATATACTTCAACCATTTAAAACTTTACTACTAAAAACTCACATCATCATCAATAATTAATAATGAACCTCATTCGAAACTATAATCATGTCTTCACATGTTTCAAATTAAATTTGATACAATTATATTTTTGCTTACAATTCTCAGCAAAGACTCCAGTTAGATCACAACACTGATGGGTAAAGGCGTGGAATTTTGTTAATGCACAACTCTCTACTCGGACTAAGACAGATAGAGATTTTGTGTTCGTTCATTACGCCGACTTCATATTTCTATTTTCCAATGCTTTGATTAGTTGGACGTGTGAGAAATCAAACCCAATTCGTTCAAGTTTTCATTTACTTTCTTGTAATGTGTTATTTCCTCCTCCGCCCAAATACGTCGATAAAAACATTGCCCAATGCTCTCTCACCTACTTTTCATTCACTGCTCTGCTGCCCTCCGTAAAGAAAAACGCTGGATTCATTAAGTCGCATGCCGTGTTTGCCCTTTTGGTCTCTACATTTTTATTTCCGTCCAAGTCCAGAGCACCAAAGTTAATAAAGAGTATTATATGGATCTCCTCCCAAATCTTAGTAAGTCTTTTCAACAAGATTTCAAAGGAAACAGAGCCGAAGTTGAAAGTGATGTTGGGTCCACTATGATATCAACCAGAATCTCCAAAGTTTTGTCCCAATGCAAGATTGATGGTGGGCATTGTTCACCTCTACTTCTTAGATCCTCAAATAATGAACAAAGGCAATGTCTGACCCTAAAGGATGCCACAACAATAGATTTATTATTTCTACTAGTAGTATTATTATGATTATGACTTCAATAGAGATTTTCATCTTTAGTTTTAAGAGAATGTTGGCTAAACAAATTAGTGTTTTTTCTTTCGTTTGATATTTCCAAAAGCATGATGAATAAGAAGTTATAAGGATATCTAGTGTAGAATTTTAGTATATTGCAGATGAATCTATCATGATGATTGGCTTCAAACTAATCAATCAATTTTATAGAAAAGAAATTATTGTTGTAAGCATTTATGCTGTATCTTGATTCTTTAGTAATAATTCTGAATTAAGAAATCGAAGGAAGTGATCAATTTACACTTTTAAAGAAGAAAGGGGAGGTGATCAATCGACACTTTTTAGTTTTTACAAAGATATATACTAATAATTAAAGATTTCAATCAATTTGAAGCAAATATAGATTATAAAAAGAAAATACATAAATTTGTTTAAAAATATAATTATTACAACAATTTCAATCCTTCAAAATATCATCTTCTATAAAATATCTGATAAAAAATTTGTGTAATCAGAAAACAATCCGCGTGCCTATTGAAAGTAACGTTTGTGTAGGGAATAGCCGTTGCTAAAGTAATGTCCTAACGTGGAGAAGAGACGAACAACCTTTATTTTAATGTACCGACTGCTCACCAGCTTTTCAACGGTCGAGTTGTTTGGAAGTTGAGCAGAATTTTCCAAGTGGAATGGTTTAACATGTGTGCACTTCAACTTCGTAAAACTGTGTTGCCAGTCAATACCAACACTGACGGCGAAACATGCCGAATTTTCTGAGGCCACAAGTTGCGCAACTTTCACGTCGGAATAAGACAGACAGAGATTTTGCGTTCGTCCATTACGCTGACTTCACATTCTATTTTCCCTTTGCTTTGATTTGTCCATAAACGTGACAAATGAAATGAAATGAAATTGAAGATTTTAATTACGTTCACAACACCATAACAGTTTATGGGATCCAGGAACAGTACAAGATCATCATCAAAAAAGAAAGATCTTAAACAATTTGAATTCTTCGCTCGAGGTCAACTCTACTATGATGAAATGAAATCAAACACGGAATGGCTCACGTCTTCATTTAATTTCTTGGAACGTGCCACTTCCTCCTCCCTTCACATACGTCTATAAAAACACTGCCCAATGCTCTCAACCATTCAGTGCTACCCTCCGTAAAAGCCAAACGATGGCCAACATTTTTAAAACCGCAGGAGGCGATTTGGTCAGGGGAAACGACCTCCGGCCAGCACTCCCATCCCCAATATCTCCACCCGCCGGAAATAATAGTAAGAATATCCGCTGTAATTCTGAAAGCCCAAGGCAAGTCGGGCTGAAACGCCGGGAAATGCTTCTGGCCTCCACGTCGGTGCGTGTGCCAGCTCTGCTGAAGCCGGGCGATCAGGTATCGAGTCTCACCGACTACCACAACCTCCAGAATGCGCAGAAGCTCAAGTTTAAATACACCTCCGACATTGATGTGGCATCGCTGTTTCCTTCATCTGACGGTGAACCCTGCAACGGACTTCCTGTCGAAGCTCGTGTTACCAGGCCTGCATTTAGCGAAGAATTCCGACGCCGGCAAGAGGAACTTACAATAGAAGGGATAAAGGTGAGCAGGCAGAAGCCGTTGTGGTTCGACGTGTATATCAGAGCAGCGGGCGGAGAAGAAAACGGTGAATATGCAGGGTCTTTCATTCACATGCCGCCTCGTCAGAGAGTATCGCGTGGGCATCAGCAGAAGCAGTTGAGGAGGGTGGCGTCGTGTTGTTTGAGGTTGGAAATCAGTCACCTGATTGAGAATATGGATGCATATCACCAGAAAAGTGTTATAGTGTCGTTAGTGCCGAGATTGAAAACGGATCAAGATCCACTCTCTGTAGAAAGCATCCGTATAGATTATTCCTGATTTCTTAAAACAAAGCAAGCCAGTCGTCGAGTTCAACAGAATTTTTTTATTGATTTATAGCATATAAGGGGTACAACCCATTCAATTATTGTTGAAATTTCTGCCTCCGATTCATTAATTAAAAATGATCCTGTTCACTGTTACGGTACAGATCTGAGAGTATTCATGTCAAAAGAGAATTATTAGGAGGGCCTCAATTTGAGGTCGAGCCTGCCAATCAAGTCAAAAAAAAATGTAACAATTAAAAAAATATCAATATATTTTGCAAAGATATTATAAATTAGATATATATTTTATTGTAATTTTATATATTTTTAATGTACGGTCAAAAGAATTAAAATTTTAACACTTTGCTTTTTCAATTTTGCACTCATTTTTTAATTCACTTCTTATAACCATGATTTTAGTCACTTTGATCTTTTGTACAATGAATTGTTCCAAAAACAACCAATCCTGCATACAAACGACCCTTCACACCAAAAAAATCATGTTGCATCCTTATTCTCCACCTTTTTATCAAACAAGACATCAATGTGCCATGCTTATATTCTCTAGACATGAATTTATACACTCAATTCCTACATATCAAAAGTTATATTTTAAAAGAAAAAAATGGTGTGGAATACGTTTCACTTGTCAAGTTATATTAACATCAATAGTTTTAATTTTAAATTGTCAATCAATAAATACAATAAAAATAAGTGAAGTTTAATTTAAAATAGAAGTTTGTCAATTATAAATTCAATTGTAATGTATTATAGTCAATATATAATATGGTTGAATTAGAGATTTCTTTTAGTAATGTATTGGACAATTTTGTTTCATTAATATTAAGCTATCAAATAGCACTTTCACAATTCTACTTTCTATTAATTATTTTTTGGCTCATTTATATAACTTTAATTTATAAAGGCATTTGTGTGTTATAATTGAAAATTTTATAGTAGAAGCGCTGTAGCAAAATTCAATAAGTGATTGAGCTATCCAACCATGAATGATATGCTTTTAACAATAAAGAGAATTTATTTAATTCCAACCAATAAGAAGTATTGTGGCAATTTTCGTTAGTTGTATATTATGATAAAATAACTATAATAATTGATATTTGTTAATACTTTAACAAACTATTATCAATTGTACTTTCAACCATTTTAAAATTTCTCTACCATAAGAAAGTAATTATGATAACTAATATGTGTTTGTGTTTATTTGATTACTATCAACTATACTTTCAACCATTTAATAATCAATCTATAAAAGTGCTTTACCAAGAAATCACTTAATCATCAATAATAAATAATTAAACCTAACTTCAACTACTCACAACTGTTGAATAAAACTTAAAGATTTAGTTATTTCTTCACAAATTTCAAACTATTTTTTTTGTTGTTTGAGGGTTTTATATCAGACCCAAATAATCATTTAATTGGAAAGCACTTGTCCCATAAACTGAAACCTTTCAACTGAACATTAAGAATTGAGAAGTATTTTATTTCAAAAAATCGTTCAAAAGTACAATCTCCACCTTATCTTTTATAATATAAAAACTTTGCATAAAAAATCTCTATCCTCAGATTTTTTTTTCTAAATTATTCAACTTTACACCAAATCCCTTAACTATTTCAAAATAAAATTTAATTTAATTTTTTTCTCTTCCACACATTTGCTTCACACCGAATCTTACAATCCAGACTCCAACTACATCGCAACACTGATGGGTAAACGCGTGGAATTTTGTTAATGCACAACTCTCTACTCAGACTAAGACAGATAAAGATTTTTAGTTCATTCATTACGCCGACTTCAGATTTCCATTTCCCATCTCGAACGGTCGAGAAATCAAACCCCAATTTGTTCACGTTTTCATTTGGGACAGATCTGATAGTATTCATGGCCAAAGATCTCTACCCGTACAAAAAAGACTAGCTGAAGCAGATTCAACTCACATAATTATAGGAAACTGGCCTGGAAATTGACGGTCTGGGGTCTGTTTTTCAAAAGTTTGGATCAATTTTATAATCAACGTCAAAGGCGTTTATAACGTCGAAAGGCATTCCCACTGAAGCAACATTTTTATCGTGTACATTTTTATCCATCTAATTTAAATTAGCGTTCAAGTGAGTGGCATGCGTTTGGTCTACGTTTGGTGAACGTTAATTGCTACGGATCATTTCAAAACGAAGGTGGGAAAGGGAGGATTCGATTCAGGAGGAGTTTTGTCTGGCGGCACAAAGATTGCAGTGAAACGGCTTGACAGAGCAGGGCAAGGAGCGAGTGAATTCCGTTTAGAAGTAGAAACACTGGGGGGAATTCATCATCTGAATTTGGTAAGCCTGATGGGCTTTTGCGCAGAAAATTCCCACAGAATTCTCGTCTACGAATATTTATCAAACGGGTCTCTGGACAAATGGATATTTCCCCAAAAGGGGACTGATGAAAAGCCCCAAATGGACTGGAACACCAGATCAAAAGTCTCAGATTTCAGGCATCTAATTTATCAGTTACGTATTGATTATTGTATTTTAGAATTGTGTCAGATACAAAACTTAGAAACAAATAACGGATACGTGCCCTAGAAGCTGAAACACAGAACTAAATGTAAATGTTATATGTTTTGCTGTGAGAACATTTTTTGAATTTTCCTGCCATGTGTAGGTGCATTGGCTAAATCTGATTTACTCCCTAGCTTGATCATGAGATCGAATCACTAATACATAAATAAAGGTAAATGGAAAGAATTCCCTTGTGGGATTCCACAATGGGTTTCATAGGACAAGTTAGCATCTGGCTTGGCTGTGATTGATAGAACAGTTTTTACCTTTTATATTTGCTTGCAATCTTTTCTTCACCTTTCAACAATTTGGCAGAACAAAATTCAGGGGTTGGAAGAATTTTGAAATACCCAAGGGGGAAGGAAATGCTTCACTCGTGATCTTTCACAAACTCTCTCGAAACTGTTAAAGATTAAGTGTCTTGGTAGATTCCATGTTCATAATCTATTTGGCAGTTTGAAAGGCAGTGAGATTGTATTTTATGATTTGGGTTCTTGATTCATAGATTACAATATTTGGTGGCTGTGTTTACATTGTCTTTTCATATCTTTATGCGACAATTATGTTTATGTTGTCTTCTTTATCGTTAATAATTACAATTGCAATGACTATTTTAAAGTTTAGGAGTTAGCTGACGTGATGTTAATTTCATGCAGGTGTTTTCTTTATAAATACTGACGAAAAATTCTAATCATAACACTAATATTGATCGTGATTGTAATCCTAACCTTAATACTAACCCTAACCCTAAAATTCATTATTGCGTTAATATTATACATGATTAATCTTAACTATTATTATATGATTAATGTAAATAATTTGATGATTACTATAACTTAACATTTGTAAGAATATATCTTTCGACATTATTTATATAGATATTGTATAAAGCTAGATATACTAGTTTAAATTGAAGAGATTTTGAGATATTTACAGATAATTTTAAATGTTGATAAATTGTATATATGTATTATGGTTAGTTTTTAAATGTAATATTTTTATTAAGTTTTGAATAAATTGCATGATAAATAATATTTAATATAAATGTATTAGTATTTTATTTGATTTGTTGTTAATTATTTGAATTCAATAATATTTACTAATTATTAAAAGATTCAAATTTTATTTATATTAATTAAAGTAGAATCGTATATAATGAAAATTTATATTTGTTAATGAATTTTTAGTTTATTATATATGATTTGTTTGAAATTTCATGTTTAACGGTATTTATTTTCAATTATGTTAAAATAGTACTAAGATGCAATGTTTTAAGTTGATATTTGGTTTGTTGGGTTGTGTGATTATAATTAAGATAAAATGTTTATAATAAATGAATTTTCATATCATGTAGGTTTGGTATTTAATTATTCTATTTTATTATATTGTGTGCATAGATTAATGGATTTCATGAAACTTGTAGTTATTTATAACCTGAAAGGGATTAGATGTGGAGAAATTTTTGAAGCTAGTAGTGTGTTTGTTAAAAATTAAAGGTGAAGATAGAACAAAAAAGGGATATAGTGATCCATAAGATTAAAGATCAAAGCTTCTATTTTCCTTAGGATGCTTGATTGGTTGCTAGAAGGTGACACAATCAAGAAAATAGTCCACATACCTTTCACCTTTATATACTAGGTAAAGTAAAAAATATATACTTAACCTTTTTTCTAGTTCTGCACTCATTTTAGAATTCACTTATGACAATCACAATTTTAGCCCCTTTGACCCTCTTGGAGCATGAATTATCCTAAAAAAGACCCATCCTACATGGACATGACCCCTCACACCAAAAAACTCATGTTGCATCCTTTCTCCCTAACACTCTATATTTCTATCACACTTGGGACCAAGCATCATGCTTTAATCCTCTAGACATGGATGTGTGCATTCATGTCTTGGATGTCAAAAATTATATTTTCCCTATTGAGATACTTGTTATTTCACAAAACCTTTCCCTAATTCACCTCCAACAATTAAATTGGATCCTAGAATGATTATTTAGTGGTTGGACTAAAATGAAACTAAACACTCAACTATAATGTCTAGCGCACACTTATTAGTTTTAGCCACCTACACCCTTCTCCATTGTTGCACACACCACTTACCTCCATGGCTACACCCACCTACAACTATACCTAGTGACACATACTCAAAATATATTCATATTACTCTTGTTAGAATAATCCCAAGGGTTTGTTTGGGGTACGTTTGTAAATGTGTCACAAGCATCATTTTTTTCCATTATAAGCATATTTGATTGTTGCTATAGTAGGAGCTAGGGATGTTAACATGTACAAAAATGTATGTCAATAGGTGTTAGTATAGGACACTAACATGCTAGAAGGAATCTATCTCATGAAATAAGGCATAAGCATGTGCAATTTAGTCTTTAAAAAAACCTTGAAAATGCATAATCATGATTCCAATCTCGTAATGCAATCTTTTATCACCTCTCACCATATCATAATGGCTCTTATCCATAAACTTATTTTTCTTGTAATTTTTTATCTTATGTTAGTTAAATCTCAACTCTCACATTCATTTATTCAAGTTGACATTTGAAATGTATTTAATGCTTTATTTTCTTCTTTAAATGTATTTTTTAGGTAAATGAACATATTTAGTAATTAAAAGGAAAGTAACCTCAATAGGCATTTTTAAATATATTTTGGTGAACCCATTTCTTTTCCATGGCTTCTTGCATAGTTATAAAAGCTACAATCACACAAATCAAAATGACAAAAAAAACATAAAACAAAAATTACCATCCAAATCAATTAGTAGCTCTGATACCTCATTCAAACATTGGCCACAAACCCTCAACTTATCCAAAAGCACAACCCTTCCAAATTCTATTATACTTCCCCTACATTAGTTTATGCCATGCCTTCTCCCACTCTCTTCATCTCACACTCCCCTTTGCCTACTTCCACTTCCCACCCACCCCATGGTTATATATTCTCTCCTAAGCCTCCTTTAAATAAATGAAACTTATAAAATCCTTAAAGGAAACCAAATTTATGAACTATGGAGGGAATCAAAATAAAACTGAGCCAGGTATGTGCAAGGAAATGGGGTGTTACATTGATGGTTGTTGTTTCACCAAAATATTGACATGTTAATGCCCAATACAACCGCTTGATTTATACAAGATCCACATGAGGCAGTTAAGCCATGTCACGAAGCCAAGAACCATGTTGCAAAGGAGACCAAGGGACACACCATCTTGCAACAATCCCCCTAGCGCAAGCAAGGGGTTTGAACCTATGACTTCGGCTTTGATACCAATTGTTACATTGGTGGTTTTCATTGCAACAAAAGATTGACTTGTTAATGCCTGATACAACCACCAAATTTATACAAGATCCACAGGAGGCAGTTAAGCCATGTCATGAACCCAAGCGCCACATTGCACAAAGGAGACTAAGAGACACAACATCTTGCAACATGGGGAACCAAAAAGGGGATCTTAAGTGGCCACTTCTTTTTTTAAATCAATAAAAAATTATCTTGGATGAGAAATTCAAGATATTTATGTTCAAAATTTGAAGACACAACAAGAACAAGAGTTTTAGTGCTCTAAATATTCTTTCTAAACTACTTTTATTTTGAAATGGTGGAGACTAAGGGGTTCAAATAGGGGCCACACAAAGTTCTCTTATTTTTATCAAAAATACATAGATAGCATCTAGTGTGGCCCCCTTGAAATGTTAACTTTTTTTAGTATTTTAAAGGTTTTAAAGGTGAATTATCATATCCTTAATCAAATGAAATGTTACCCTAAACATAACTCCCTAGGGACATGCCATCCTTGGATTGTTGGCATGAAATGACTAATCAAAATTTACCTTCTCTCTCTCAGTCTATAAATTTTAATTTATATTTTAAGATTGAGATTCATTTTATTATATATAAGTTATAACAAAAATCCAAAATAGAATTATTCTACACTAATTAAATTTTAATATGATAAATAATTACAAACTATATTGATTCCAATAATTTTTAATTATTATTTGTAATTTCATAAAAAGAAAAATAGTAAAAATAAATTTCAAACTTTCTAAATTACAAATTAAAATAAAATATACTAAATGGAAAGTCAAAATATATTTAAATCTAAATATTAATAAACATAGTAATTTTAAAAAATTATTAACAAATCATAAACTTTTTAAGTTAACAAATGATTAAATAAAAAAGTAAAACTATTTTTCAGGGAAACTTCTGAAATGGAATTTAGGGAAGCATACAAGGGATGATAGCCTTGTTAGAAAAATTCCCCACTTTGCTACTGAAGTGAATGCAAATGGAAAATGACCAATTCTTGAAGGAAAAGGAGTTGATCAAAGAATATGAGGAGGTGCAACTAAAAGAGGAAGTGTATTGGCAACAAAAATTCAAGGAGATTTGGATTTCGGAAGGGGATAAGAATACCAAATATTTCCATAATAGCACTAAGGCCCAAAGAGAATTCAACTTCTAATCATAAGCATGTGAAGAGCTAATAGCTCAATGGTTGATTCCCTAAAGGGCATTTCCAAGGAAACAATCAATTATTTCAAAGATTTGTTAAATAACATAGAAGGATCAAGTATTGTAGCACAAAACCAGCTCTTGGATGTTATCCCAAGACTAGTTGATCAAGGATGGAACAAGATGTTGATGATAAAATTTACCACAAAATAAATCAAGGCTACAGCCTTTCAGCTTTATCCAAATAAAGCACCTAGACAAGATAGATTTCCAACTCATTTTTTCAAAAATGTTGGGGCATTGTAGGTAGAAAAGTGGTTGCTACCATAGAGGACTCAAGGAGCTCAAGAGTGGTCCTAAGGGCTATATTAATAACACCTTCATTGTTTTGATTCCTAAGGATGAGATTACATCATCATTAGATGAGTTTAGACCCATAACAGGCTCTACGATACTTTGTATAAGATTATGGTGAAATTAGTAGAAAATAGACTACAAAAAAATATGCCTGAGATAATTTCTAAGGATAAATCAAAGTTCATGCCTAGGAAGTCAATTTTGGAAGGGGTCATCATTGTGCAAGAAGTCATTCATTCTATTCAAAGAACCAAAAAATAGAGTATTCTACTAAAACTAGATATCAAAAAATAATATGATTGAGTGGATTGGAGGTTTTTGTGTAGGGTATGTGCACCAATCTGTTACACAAAAAATATGCCACTTTTGTTTTTTTACTCGAAATGACCATTTAGCAAGCACCAAATTTTGTGCCCACCAAATGTGAAGCATGAATTTTTGCAATACTTTTTTGTGAACTCTTTATTTTCTCTTTCTCTACCAAGGAGACTATATACATGAAATAAGTATAAGTTGACATTTACATATCCAGACATTTACTTTCTTATACTTTAAGTTATATTTCATGTATATACTTTCAAGATGTTTGAGAGTGGTTTCAGATCTCTTGGACTTATAATCCAAATTCTAGTTTTTGGAAGATCTTATAATTTTTTAGATTTAGTCAAATTTCAGTAATCAAGAGGTCAAATTTTAGTCATCAACAAGTTGTATCATCTTTCTCTCACTCTCTCCTTCCCTCTCTACTCTTTATATCTCCTCTCCCTCTCTCTCTCTCCCTTCCTCCCTCTATCCCCTCTCTTTCTCTCTCACACCCCTCTATCTCCTCCCTACATCAATGACCTCTCTCTCCCTCCCCTCTCTACTTCTCTCTATCTCTTCTCTCTCTCTACATCTCCTTCCCTCTCTACTTATCTTTATCTCCCCTCTCCCTCTCTCTACCTACCTCTCCCTCCATCACTTTGTATCTCACATATGTCTCCCTCGTTCCCTCTCTACTCTTTATCTCTTCTCTCGCTCCCTCTACCTACCTCTCTCTCTCACTCTCTCTCCCTCTCTTGCCTCGCTTTCTCTCTGACTCTCTCCTCTCTACCTAACCACTCTCTCTCTCTCACACACACCTCTATATCCTTCCCTAACTCCCTCCTTCCCTCTTTACTTCTCTCTATCTCTACTCTCCCTCCTTCTCTTTACCTCACCCTACCTCCCCTTATTTCTATCTCTCCTCTCAGTCTCTATCCCTTTTTTCCCTCCCTCCCCATCTTTCTTTCTCAATTGCTCTTTTCTCTATTTCACCATTATCTCTCTCCCTCTCTCTCTCACACACACACATCTATCTCCCTCCCCTCTCTAATATCTATCTCTCCTCTCTTTCTCTCCTTCCCTCCATCACTCTCTCTCCATCCCTCTCTATCTCACATGTCTCCTTCCCTACTTCTTCCCTCTCTACTCTATATCTCTCCTCCCCCTTTCTCTACCTACCTCTCTCTCTTCATCTCTCCCTTCCCCTATTTTTCTCTCACTCCCTCCTCTCTGTCTCACCATTCTGTCTATCCTTACCTCTCTCTCTCTCTCTCTCTCTCTCTCTCTCTCTCTCTCTCTCTCTCTCTCTCTCTCTCTCTCTCTCTCTTTCTCTCTATCTATCTATCTCACCTCTCTCTCCCTACCTATCCCTCCCTCCCTCTTCTCTCTATATCACCTCTCTCTCCTTTCCTCTCTCTCTCCCCTCTCTCTCCCTATCTCTCTCTCACACACACATCTCTATCTCCGTCCCTAACTCTCCCTCCCTCTCTCTACCTTACCCTCCCTTCCCTTCTTTATGTCTCTCCTCTTAGTCTATCCATTTTTTCTGTCCCTCCCTCCCTCCCCCTATTTCTCTCTCAATTTCTCTTTTCTCTATCTCACCATTCTCTCTCCTCTCTCTCTCTCTCTCTCACACACACACCTCTATCTACCTCCCTACCTCTCCCTCCCCTCTCTACTCTCTATCTCTCTTCTCTCCTTCCCTCTCTCCTTCCCTCTCTACTTATCTATATCTCCCCTCTCCCTCCATCACTATCTCTCCATCCCTCTCTATCTCAACTATATCTCCTTACCTACCTCTTTCCCTCTCTACTCTCTATCTCTCCTCTCCCTCCCTCTACCTACCTCTCATTCTCACTCTCTCTCCCTCTCTTCCCTCTATTTCTCTCTCACTCTCTCCTCTTTATCTCACAATTCTCTCCCTCCCTCTCACTCTCTCCTTTCTATCTCACCACTTCCCCTCCTTCCCTCTCTCTATCTCACCTATCCCTTTATACCTCTCCCTCCCTCCAACCTCCCTCTCTCTCTCTTTCTCATCCTCTCCCTACCTCTATACTTCTCTCTATCTCACCACTCTCTCTCTCCATCTCACTCTCCCTCCCTCTCGCTCTCCCTCCTATCCCTCCCGCTCTCCTTCCCTCTCTCTACCTCTCACCCTCCCCACTCTTTCTCTCCTACTCTCTCCTTCCCTATCTACTCTTTATATCTCTCCCCCCTTCCCTCTCTACTCTCATTCTCTCTTGTTGGGAAATATCATTCATCTCAAAAAGAAACATTCGAGATCAGTAGTGCCTTCAATAACATTTATCTTCAATTTTTTTCTCAAAGACACATACTACTATGCCATAAATTGGAAATAAACATAGTTCATTTCCCACATTAATCCTTTTTAAGAGAAACACATGCAAATCAACCAATTTCAACAAAACCATTAACAGATCTAGAAAATAAAACCAACAGCCATGACATATGAAATAGAATACATGAACACATAGATATACATGGGGAAAACCCTTACGAGTAAAAAACCCCACACTCTAAAAGCCTAGATCACCATTGTATTATTCATCAATGAAATACAACTACAATACAATACCAGGCTCATGGCCTTTATAGGATATTTACATCTTGTTCCATTCTAGAGATAATTTGGCAGCATGATCCATCGTGACCACCTCTCTCAATGAGAGACATCTCTTTCAGCTACATAGCATCATGGCTCAACCACCAGCCTCTCAACTTCTCTGTCACAACCACTCAGCCTTCAACTTCTACACGATTAATCTCTCTCTCTCTCTCTCTCAGCTACTAAACCTCTCAGCCAGCCCCCCATAACTGCCACTCACTCTCCAACTCTTCAACTACCGCACCCCTTTAGGGTTTCACCTCAAACCACACACCATCATCCAGCATCTAATTTTGGTCGTCAGATAAGTAGTCGAACAAATATCCATCATCGAACTTAGTGTTATCCACCTAACATCATGTTGCCTAGTCGAAGAGACATTCATTACCATCTCACCGATGTTCACTGAGAACATGGGCCCACATGTCATCTTTCCTCCATGTCATTGCCACTTGTTGGCCTTCGTCACGATCCACCATGCTAATCAGGCCCCAAGAGGTTCCCACATTTTTTGACATCCAAGTTGCTATATCACTGAAAATTAAACTTCAAAACCTCTTGTTGGAGGTTGTGAAGTTCCCATAACCCACAACTTTCTGACAAAGGGATCACTCTATCGCTCAAAACCCAAACTTTTTAACCTCATGTTGAAGGTTACGAAGTTCATAAAACCCATGAAACACTGACAACAAAGGGAGTAGAATTCACTTCACAATCGCTAGGTTGGGAGGTTATGAAACTTTAAAACCCTATGACTTCAGTTAGAAAAACTTTAAAACCAACGACTTAACTCAAGCTAATGAAGGAGAAAAACACAATTGCTCCTAAAAGTCGATCAAGCCAATAAATTTGAGTCACATTTCTCAACATTCTCCCACTTGACGAAGAACTTATTGGCTCCTTCCAAAGAAAACTCAAGAATCTTAAACAATGATTCTGTGCTCCAACCAAGACACCTACAATGGCATCCGAGATGTCCACCAACTCAAGCAATAGTTCCAACCATCCACCACAAGAAAAGGAATGAGCCAAGGCGTATATGCACCAATCTCAAGAACACAAGCATCAGATCCAACAGACAACAAAGGCTTCAACGCTGCCACCACTCTATTGTATTCACACGCTATACAAAAGCAATATCAACTTCAAATCCCTCAACATGAACACAACTATGAGGTCATCCTCCAGAAACAAGATAGAACATCAACTAGAATAACAACCAAACAATTGACTGCTCCCATCCAACTGATCAACCCACGTGATTGAAAATAGCACCCACAGTAAGTGCTAATGCATCCAATCACATATACCTCCAAGGTATCCACATCAGCAAACTCATGTCGCTTACATAGCCAACCCATCAACTGCAAATACAAGCTCCATGTTCCAACCAGTCGAAGAAGATAAAACACATCCAAGAACTCCCACTGCATGGGTAATGTCAAATCTGAAAGATCAAGGCATAATGAGTCTACCAATAGCATCATACAAGAGGTGTAAACCACATAATGTAGTAGTAAGGAATCATCCACAATGATATGCACAATCTATAAATTAATAACCTATAATAACAACTCTCACCACAAATATTCACAGCTCTCCCAAGTTCTTTACACACCCAACAAAGGAAAAAGATAAAGAACAACCTCATACCAATGTAATGTGAAACCAAACATCCGGGAAGATAACCAAGACCAAAGAGAGAAACTTTTCACATCATATACATGTAGAAAATCCTTCTACACACACCTCTAAATGCCAATTGTGTCAAGTATGATCTCCTTCAAAACACCCCAAAGAGAACAACATAACAACACCCAACCATTCAATCTCCAAGATCAAACACAACATATATATCATGTAATTATATGGATGTAAGCTTCTCCAAGAAGATCAAAATAATCCATTTCCCATGTCAAAAAATCATCACATAAACCATCTCCTAACAATCCTCATTGAAGAATGATATCATAAACTCAAATGCACAAGGAGATAACCATGCCATAACATCCCTCAAAATGAATCCTCCAGAACTAGCTATCCATAGCTCAAGATTCATATCTATGAAAGATAAAGCATATAAATTCATGCTAAACCATCCTCAAATAAGTATCCAAACCACCGTGAATCAACTCAATCCCATGAGAATCAAAGCACGAAACATAGCACATCTGAAAGATATAATGGGCAAATACCTCCTAAATCATAAACTGTCAAGTAGACCAAGGGTGGGGAATGAGAATGCTTCTCCAGGTTAACTGAATCCTCATGAATTCTCCAAGAGAAATCTCCTCCTTGGAATTTTTTGAACTCATGTCCAATCAAGGTGTAGGCTCCTCAGACTTTCTATTGAAATCTTCATCAAGAGTAACCATCAACAACACTTCTCTAATAAGAGAAATACATCCTCACCTTATTCTCCGTGTATTCATGAGCATCTAAAAATGATCATCTCATGCTAAACTCTAAATGCATCATTGCACTATCATGAAGTTCTTAGGCATATGACCCATGCAACCAAAACATAGAGAATCATCAAACCACTTTCATAGTTCCAATCATTTGAATCATAAATTTATCATGACATCATGATCTTACCATCCCCCTTAGGAGATACCATGCTCCAGGTGAACATAACATGGTCTTAATAGAAATGCATCATTCCAAAACTCTAATGCACAATCAAGAGTATATCATGACATTAAGCAAAACAAACTCTTATCCAACATCACCTATCAAGCACCACCAACACCTCAACCAAAGACTCCAAGAATCCTTCATGGTTTTGAGATGTTGCACATCTTCAAAGAGTGTCCATGCAAATGCAAAATAACCCTTTTGCAGCAACAGGATCTAAGAGCTCCTCCAAGTAACATCTGCAAAACTAAAGAAGATCATCTCATCACTAAGCGATGAATTCATAGTCATTGCTAAAGCTCCCACTGAACCGTGATAACTGAGCTTTCCAAGCATCATGACCAAACATCTGCTAAACTAAAAAAACCTCCAGGTCCACTCATCAACATGTCCATTTGACAACAATACCAAGCAGCACCAAGATTTTCAAATCAAGCAGACAAAGTCATCACTATTACAAGATTACATAAATCAATGTATCCAAGCTATCCATGACATCATGATACAACATGCTATAGGTCCCCATAATTGACTATCCAGGTATTCAACACCATCCATCCTCACATCTCAAAGCAACTACACCAATTCATAAGTGACCACAGACAAGGCCAGCTAACAAGCCTGCATCATCATAGAAACAGATCTTGCGGATATAAACAGTCCACTTCTAAGTTGTCCCATAGAAAACATGTAGGTAAAGACATCCCATAACATTGCACAACATGTAGATCCATTCAATATATTGAAACATGCAAACCCATCATCGCATTGCAAATTGCAAAATTGAGATCTCAAAGAGAATAACCATGTAGACAACATGACTCTAGCACTAGATCAAGCTTAGATTCGATTCGCCAATCACATCCAAAAAAAGCACCATAGTCAAGGAACCAACAAGAAACATCACAAGAATGTTGAGTGAAAAATCACATAGCAACACTCCCATGCAGAGAAGGTATCTCACCTCCTCATACCATGTTGAACTAAAACTATCTCATCTAGTCACACCCCAAAAGCTAGGGTCTAGAAAATAGCTTAATAGCAACTCCACAAAACCACAAGTTTTGCTTGACTGTGTAAAACTTGTGAAACCATAGAGCCATGCAAATACAAAAAATCCTTAAAAGGAAACAATCGTTTAGGAAATCCGGGCCCATTTCAAGCCAACTCCAAAACCACCAACATGCACATGCATTTGCGAGATATAGGTTATTTCACAAGCTTCCAGATCATCTAATGATCAACTCCATAGCCTACTTGCAATCATAACAAAAAAACTATGCCTTCCAATACCAAGAAAAACATCCAGCATAAGCACATTTCTCCATGACTGAAAAACAACCCAAGCTTCTCCATATCATCAAGGAGCCTCACACATAGACACCCAATATGGAAACTTTGTTGCAGCATAATCACAAAGAAAAATATGCCACCCTATGCATCAGGATTATACCACTGCCAACTCACGAGCTTCAGGTAACACCATTTCAATACGACCAACTCAAGTTTCTCCATCTTCTCCATCTTCCATGTTGTGTGTTGTCTCAGAAACTTAAACAGAAAATAAAAAACGTCCACTCAAT
Source organism: Sequoiadendron giganteum (assembly GCA_007115665.2). Lineage (NCBI taxonomy): Eukaryota > Viridiplantae > Streptophyta > Pinopsida > Cupressales > Cupressaceae > Sequoiadendron > Sequoiadendron giganteum. Next base: position 564,336,880 of record CM021109.1, on the reverse strand, counting down.
AAAGTATCAATCCATCAATCAATTCCTTCAAATTTCCTCAAGCCTGCCACATTAAGAAATCTTCATAGAAGGAATAACCAAAACTAGAAACATCGAGAAATAATGCACGCAAGCACATGCAAGCCACATGTGAGTCCATGCAAGTACATGCACCTCAAAAACCTACACATGCAAGAAAAAATAAAATCCTAGAAGAAAGCTCTGATACCACTTGTTGGGAAATATCGGTCATCTCAAAAAGAAACATTTGAGATCAGTAGTGCCTTCAATAACATTTATCTTTAGATTTTTCTCATAAACGTACTACTATGCCATAAAGAAAAAACAGACATATTTCATTTCCCACATTAATCCTTTTTGAGAGAAACTCATGCAAAATCAACCAATTTCAACAACACCATTAACAGACTCGGAAAATAGAACCAACAACCATGACAGATGAAATATAAGACATGAACACACAAATATATGTGGGGAAAAACCTTATGGGTAAAAAACCCCAGACTCCAAAATCCCACATTGCCATTTTATTATTCAGCAAAAAACTACAGTTACAATGCAATATCAGGCTCACAACCTTTACAGTGGATTTATATCTTGTTCTATTTTGGAGATAGTCTGATAGCATGACCCATCACAACCACCTCTCTCAAAGAGACATCTCTTTCAGCTACACAGCCTCATGGCTCGACCACCAGCCTCTCGGCCTCTTTGTCATAGCCGCTCAACCTTAACCTTTTGCAAGATTTGTCTCTCTCTCTCGGCTACCAAGCCTCTCGATTGACCCCCCATAACCAACACTCACTCTCTAACTCTTCAATTACTGCACCCCTTTAGGGTTTCACCTCGAGCCACATGCCATCCTCCAACATCTAATTCTAGTCATCAGATAAGTAGTCGAAAAAATCTCCATTGTCAAACTTAGGCTTATCCACCTAGCACATGTTGCCCAGTCAAAGAGACATTCATTACCGTCTCACTGATGTTCACTGAGCACATGGGCCCACATGCCATATGTCCTCCATGTCATTGCCACCTGTTGGCCTTTGTCAAGATCCACCATCCTAATTGGGTCCCAAGAGGTTTCCACATCCACCGGAATCCAAGTCACTATATCGTTGAAAAACTAAACTTCAAAACCTCTTGTCGGAGGTTGTGAATTTCCCAAAAACCATGACTTGCTGACAAAGGGATCACTTTTTTGCTCAGAACCTGAACTTTTGAACCTCATGTTAGAGGTTACAAAGTTCACAAAACCTGCAACACACTGACAACAAAGGGAGTAGCCTTCACTTCGAATTCGCTAAGTCGAAATGTTATGAAACTTTAGAACCCTGCAACTTCAATTAGAAAAACTTGAAAACCGATGACTTAACTCAGGCTGATGAAGCAAAAAAAACACAACTTCTCCAAGAAGTCGATCAAACTAGTAAATTTGAGTCACATTTCTCAACATCTCTCTCCTCCTTCCTCTCTCCCCTCTTTTTATCTCTTGCTCTCTCTCTCTCTCTCTCTCACACACACACACCTTTATCTCCTCCCTACCTCTTCTTCCCTCCCCTCTCTCTCTCTCTCTCTCCCACCCACCTTCCCTCTCTTTTTATCTCTATCTAATATATCCCTCTATACATCTTTCTCTCTCCCTCCCTCCCTTCTTACCTCTCTCAATCTCTCCACCTTCCTCCTTCCTTCTCTACTTATCTCTCTATCATGTCTCTCTATCACCTCTCTCTCCCTATCTGTCCCTCCCTTCCCCCCTCTCTCTCCCCTTCTCTCTCTACTCTCTCTATATCACCTCTCTCTTCCTCTCTCCCTCCCCCTATTTATCTCTCTCTCCTCCCCTCTCTCTCTTTCCCTCCCCCTCTTTCTCTCTCACTCTCTCCCTTTCTCTCTCCCATCTTTCTCTCTCTCCCTCTCTCCCCTCCACTTCTCTATCACATCTCTCTATCACCTCTATCTCTCTCACTTCTCCCTTCTTCCCTCTCTCTCTACTCCCTCTATCTCACCTCTCTCTCACATCTCTCTCCCTACCTTCTTACCTCTCCCTCCCTCTATCCTTCCCTCTACCTCTCTCTATCTCCCCCTCCCTCTCTACCTACCTTTATCTCTATGTTTCTCTTTTTCACCTCTCTCCATACCTACATCTCCATCCATCTCTCCTTCCCTCTCTACTTATCTCTACCTACCTATCTCTTTATACCTCTTTTTCTCTCCCTCCCTCCCTCCTTCCTCCTTCTCTCTCTACTTATCTCTCTATCACCTCTCTCTCACTTCTTCCTCCATCTCTCCTCTTTATCTCTCTCCTTCCCTCTCTACTCTCTCTCCCTCTCTACCTCTCCCTCCCTCCTTTCCTCTTTTTATAAATCTCCCCATCTTCCTCCACTTTTTGTATCACATATTGGTGCACATCAGAGAGAGAGAGACAAAGAGAGTAAGAGGAGGGAGGGCGAGAGAGAAAGGATAGGGTGGGAGAGAGAGAAATTGGATGGAGGGAGAGATAAAGAGGTATAGGTAAGATAGAGAGGTAGGTAGAGAGAGGGAGAGAGGAGATATAAGTAGAGAGGTATGTAGAGAGAGAGTGGTATGGACATATAGAGTGAGAGGTGGGTAGAGAGATGGAGAGGAGAGAGAGAGAGAGAATTAGAGAGGGAGGGAGAGAGGGAGGGAGAGGTGAGATAGAGAGAGAGAGAGAAACAAAGAGAGAGAGAGGGGAAGGAGGAAGAGAGAGAGGGGAGGGACGGAGAGGTAAAGAGGGATAGTTGAGATAGATTGTAGAGAGGGAGATATGGTTGAGATAGAGTAGAGAGAGGGAGAGGTGAGAGAGGTGAGATAGAGAGGAGGGAGGGAGGCAGGGATAGGTAGGGAGAGAGAGGTGAGATGGAGAGAAAGAGAGTAGAGAGGGAAGGGAAAAGAGAGAGTGAGGGAGAGAGGTAAGGAGGAAAGTAGAGAGATTAGGAGATGGAAGGAGAGAATGAGGGAGAGAGAAAGAGTTATATAAGGGTAGGTTAGATAGAGATAAGTAGAGAGAGAAGGTTGGTGTAAGAGAGAGAGGAGTGAGGGAGAGGTAAAGAGGGATAGTTGAGATAGAGAGAGAGAGGGGGGAAGGAAAGAGAGGAGAGATAGAAAGAGGGGGGAGAGATAGAGAGAGAGAGAGAGATGGGGAGGGAAAGGTAGAGAGAGAGAGTTGCTATAGAAAGAGAGGGAAGGAGAGATAGAGAGAGGGAAAGGTAGGAAGAAAGAGAGTTGAGATAGAGAGAGAGAGAGAGAGAGAGAGAGAGAGAGAGAGGTGATAGAGAGATGTACTAGAGAGAGAAGTAGAGAGGGAAGAAGGTGGAGAGATTTAAGGGGGGAGGAGGGAAGGAGGGAGAGATAAAGAGGTATAGAGGGATAGGTAGGTAGAGAGGGAAGGAGAGATGGTTGGAGAGGTAGGGGTGGAGAGAGAGGTACGTAGAGGAAGGGGGAGATAGAGATAAGTAGAGAGGGATGGAGAGATAGAGGGAGAGGTATGGATAGAGGCAGAGATAGGGATCGAGAGAGAGGTGAGAGAGAGATAAATAGAGAGAGAGAGGTAGAGAGAGGCAGGGAGAGATAGAGAGAAGTAGGGAGGGAAGGAGAGAGAGAAGTAGAGGTAGGGAGGGAGGGAGAGGGAGGTGAGCTAGAGAGAGGAGGGAGGGAGGGATGTGTAGGGAGAGAGAGGTGAGATAGAGAGAAAGATATTAGAGAGGGAAGGAGAGGTAGGTATGGAGGGAGAGAGAGGTGATATAGAGAGAAGAGGGAGGGAGAGAGGTGAGATAGAGAAGTGATAGAGAGAAAATTAGAGGTAAGGAGGAAGTTAGAGAGATTGAGAGAGAGAGAGAGAGAGAGAGAGAGAGAGAGATAAGGTGGATAGATTGAGAGAGGGAAGGAGGGAGAGAGAAAGAGGTATATAGGGATAGGTAGGTAGAGAGAAGAAGAGAGGGAATGAGAGATGGAGGGAGAAGTAGGGATGGAGAGAGAGGTAGGTAGAGAGAGGGAGGGGGAGATAGAGAGTAGAGAGGGGAGTATAGATAGAGGGAGAGGTAGGGATAGAGGGAGATATAGGTATGGAAAGAGAGAGGTGAGAGAGCGAGAGGTAGGTAGAGAGAGAGAGGCAGGTAGAGAGAGGGAGGGGAGATAGAGATAAGTAGAGAGGGAAGGAGAGGTAGGGAGAGGTAGATAGGTTGGAGAGAGGAGGGAGGGAGGGATATGTAGGGAGAGAGAGGTGAGATAGAGAGAATGAGATTAGAGAGGGAAGGAGAGGTAGGGAGGGAGGGATAGATAGGTGAGATAGAGAAGTGATAGAGAGAGAATTAGAGAGGTAAGGAGAAAGGTAGAGAGAGAAGGTTGTGGAAGAGAGAGAGGGGAGAGAGAGAGAGAGAGAGAGGTGATAGAGAGATTTAATAGAGAGAAGTAGAGAGGGAAGGTGGAGAGATTAAAAGAGGGAAGGAGGGAGGGAGGGATAAATAGGTATAGAGGGATAGGTAGGTAGAGAGAAGTAGAGAGGGAAGGAGAGACAGGGGGAGGGGTAGGGATGGAGAGAAAGGTGGGAGAGAGAGAGGTAAGAGGAGAGATGGAGGGAGAGGTAGGGATAGAGGGAGAGATGGGTATGGAGAGAGATGTCAGAGAAAGAGAAAAAGAGAGAGAGGTAGATAGAGAGAGGGAGGGGGAGGTAGAGATAAGTAGAGAGAGAATAAGAGGTATAGAGGGAGGGAGAGGAAGGTGAGAGAGAGGTGTGAGAGAGGGGGGATAGGTAGGAAGATAGAGAGGTGAGATAGAGGGAAAGAGAGTAGAGAGGGGAGTGGGGGAGAGAGAGAGAGAGAGAGAGAAGTAGAGAGGTAAGGAGGAAGGTGGAGATATTGAGAGAGCTAAGGAGGAAGGAAGAGAGAAAGAGGGATAGAGGGATAGGTTAGATAGAAAGAAGTAGAGAGTGGAGGTGGGTGGAAGGAAGATATATATATATAATTAGAGAGGGAAGGAGGAAGAGAGAGAGGTGAGATAGAGAGAAGTAGAAAAGGAAGGAGAGAGAGGGGAGAGATAGAGAAAATTAGAGAGGGAAGGAGGGAGGGAGAGAGGTGAGATAGAGAGAACTAGAGAGGGGGGAAGAGAACTAGAGAGAGAGATGGGGGTTAGGACAGAGAGAGGTGAGATAGAGAGATTAGAGAGGGAAGGAGAGAGAGAGAGAGGGAGGAAGGGAGAAAAAAGAGAGAGGTGATAGAGATATGTGATAAAGAGTAGAGAGGGAAGGAAGAATATGGAGATATTGAGAGAGGGAAGGAGGGAGAGAGAGAAAGAGGTATAGAGGGATAGGTTAGATAAAAATAAGTAGCTCGAGGGAAGGTGGGTGGGGGGGAGGAAGAGACACAATGAGAGAGGAGGGAGAGAGAAAATTAGAGAGGGAAGGAGGGAGGGAAGGGAAAGAGAGGTAAGATAGAGATTAGAGAGAGAGAGATAGAATGGTGAGATAGAGAGAAGTAGAGAGGAAAGGAGAGAGAGAGAGAGAGAAATAGATAGAGAGAGAGAGAGAGGGAAAGAGTGAGAGAAAGAGGGGTAGAGCTAGTTCTTGAGCTCAAGGGAGAGAGAGTCAGATAAAGGGATGGAGATAGTGAGAGAGAGAGAGAGGGAGGTCTAGAGTATAAGAGATAAAAAATGAGCGAATAGAGAAAAAAGAGAAAGATGATACAACTTGTTGATCATTAAAATTTTACCTCCTAATTTTTAAAATTTGACATGTTCATTACTAAAATTTGATTGTTTGAAAAATTATAATATCTTCCAAAAACTAGAATTTGTATTATAACTCTAAGAGATTTGAAACTACTCTCAAACATCTTGAAACTATATACATGAAATATAACTTAAAGTATAAGAAAGTAAATTTCCATATGTAAAATGTCAACTAAATGTTTATTTCATGTATATAGTTTCCCTAGTAGAGACAGAGAAAGAGAGACAAAAAAATAAAGAGTTCAAAAATGCATTCCAAAATCCATGCTTCACATTTGGCAAGCGCCAAATTTGGCACTCGCCAAATGAGTTGCATTGGGAAATACCAACCCAAAGGGTTGGATTTTTCCTTGGGCATCCAACCCAAAGGGTTGGACAACCATTTCATGCCAAGGACATGATTTTATGAAAGGGTAAGAAAATTTCACATATTTTTGGTTGTGCTCTCCATCAGGTTTGCACGTCTTTCAATGCAAGTTTTAAAAAAAAACTATGATGACGTTAGGCTCTCTCTTAGCTATCTAAATATATATTTTTTATGTTTTGATAAATGTAAGTTTTTCATCTATAACTTCTTTTGTTAGTTCCTCCATTTTTTTCAAAAACCAACATGTGCTATTTGGTATATATTTTTACTCGTTCATCGAATTTTGAAAAAAAAAATTACAAACTAAACTCCATTCTACATGTAATGAAAAAATATTTTTTTTAATTTTTGATTAGTTTTCAAAAATTTAGGGGGGGGGTACGCTCAAATTTCATCTTTTCAATATGTCCACTTTGAAAATTCATAAAATATTATATATTAATTAAAAAATTAGCCAAAAGAATGGGGATAAACTACATGGTGTTAGCTAATTTCTCACTGATCAGATTTTTGAAATTCTAAGAAAAAAAATATGAAAAAGGGGGGCCCTTAGATGCTATGCTATTTTTTTGATAAAAACAGGACCTGTTTTGGGCCCCCCTTTTTGAAACCCTTAATCTTCATTATTTTCAAAAACTAAAATAGCTTAGAAATTAGACTCGAAGCACTTCAACTCTTGTTCTTGTTGCATCTTCAAATTTTGAACGTAACTATCATCATTTTCCCATGGACATTAGACTTTGGTAATTTTAGAAGAGAAAAAAAAAAAAAACAAAACAAAGTGGCATCTTAAGAGTTATTTTTGTCACATATTGGTGCACACACCATGCGGGGTGTTGCTAGCCTTTGGGTTTAATAAAAATGGGGTAAATTGGGTTTTTAATTGCATTACTAGTCCCAGATTTTCAATTATTGTGAACGACACTACAAAAGGTTTCTTTGAGGCATCCAAAGGAATCAGGTAGGGAGATCCCCTCTCACCCTTTTTATTTATTATCATGGTTGAGGCTCTAGGAAGGGCAATTAGCACACCAGCAAGCATTGGGATGCTAGAGGGAATTCAAATAACGATCAACGTGCCTATTGTAAGCCACCAACAATTTATAAATGGTATATTTTCTTCAAGGCAACAAAGTGTTGTGAAGCTCACAAGTTCAAGAAAATTATGAATTTTTATTCAAAGACTTTTGGCCAAGAGGTAAGTGAAGTGAAATTGGAAGTCTATTTTTTTCATACTCCTCCATGCAAAGAGTAAGAGATCCTTAAAGTATTGGTATTTAGGAAAGGTTGATTACCATGTACATACCTTGGCTTTCCTTTACCAAAAGGAGAGGGCAGCAGCAAGTTATGGGACCCCTTGGTAAACAAGGTAAACAGTTGAATGTCATCATGGAAGGGGTAGTAGCTATCAAGGTCTGATAGATTAATTATTCTAAAGGCTATTATTTTTGTGCTTCCAATTTATTTACTGTCATGTTTAGCTTTACCCAAGAGGACATATCAAATTTTAAATCAAAATATGAGGAATTTCTTCTAGAAAGGAAATGCAAACAAGAAAAAAATTGCACTATTGCATGGGACAAGATCTGTAAAGAGGAGGAGTTTGGGGGAATAGGATTAAGGGATATTTTGAAGCAAAACAAAGCTTTGGTGGAAAAATTGATCTAGAATTGTACATAGAGAGTAATTCGAAATGGGTTTGGATTCTTCAGAATAAATACCTAGGGAACGACATTGAGAGCAGCATCTTCACTACCACCAAACTTCCTAAAGGTTCAAGAATTTGGAGTTTCATGGCAGAGTGTAGATATCTACTAACAAAATTCTTATCTTGGGATATTCATGATGGCAACATGATAATATTTTGGGAGGATTCATAGTGGGGTACCCCATCATTGATAGTTTGGAAGACATGCAACATACAAAAGGTATACTCACACACCTTTAGGGAAAGAATGTGAGAGATTACCTGGAGAATAGACATGTTGATGGGATCTATAAATGGAAATGGAAGGACTTCAACAAACTCAATATTCCAGCCATTGAAATCACACAACTTCAATCAATTCTTAAGGATATAACCATAATTATTTGGGAGGGTAAGGACAAGCTGGTTTGGATTGCTACTAGTTTGGGGTAGTTCAACACTAAGGATGGTTTCTCGGTGGTCGGGAATCCAGATGGGAGGACCACATACCCATGGAAATTATGTTGGGACAATATATGCCTTAAAAAAATTGAGGCCTTTTCCTAGACTACAATCTAGGGAAGGATTTTGATTGCGGATAGGTTTGGAAAAATGGTCTATCACGGCCCATTATGGTGTTGTATGAGCGTGAATTTGAACCCCTAACGAAAATTCCCCTTTCACCCCTTTACACTTTAGAAAATCAAATCCGAAGGCAAAATTCGACCTAAGCCCATTGCCTTCATTCCACTTGGCACTTGTTTTGAGCGTCGATAGAGGTGTTTTTGTCTAAGACACCTGCATGGCACGCAAATGTCTGTGCGGCACGCTAACATCCCTGACACATTCTCGCGTCTGGAGCCTATAGAGGTGTTACAATTCCCATTGGGAGCTAACTTGTAATGCCCTTTTCGGTCGACCGACCAAAATATGGTCATTTTCTATCTCTCTACATATTCTCTCATTCTCATTCCATTTCACGATCCCTTCACAATCTCTCCCACAATCTCTCCACAAGCTCCAAGCATCTTCTTCAATCTCAAGCAACACTTTACACTTCGCAGCAGCAACATCAACACTCCATCACTTCAGTAGAGCAAGTGTGGAACAAAACACCACGACAACAGAGGCTTGAGTTCCTCTCATTTTCTTCCCTATTAGCCTTGAGCGCTTTGGGTAGAGGTGGTAAGCTTTCACTCCTCTCCTCTATTACTTGGTTGAGTAGCATAACACTATTTTGTAGTGATTTTGTGTACTTTACTTCACTTCCTACATTTCTCTCTATCTATCTGGTTGTCCGTGGAGGTGGTAACACCCAAACGAGGGTTTCACTGAGGCAAACCCCTATACAGCCCCAACATTCTCTCAGCAATCACTTCTATTTCAATCTATTTCAGCTTTATCACATTTTGTTACTCTATCACCTTCTAAAATTTCTTAGCAATCAGCTTGTGAGTAGTCACTTAGGTTTTCTCTAAGATAAACTTTCTTTTTGGTTCGTAGGAGATGTCAGCATGCCTTGGGGATGCCAGTGCGTCGCGTTGTCATTTGTATTCTGCGCTATTTTCCTTTGGTTGATAGCTTGTTAGTTTTCCCAGAGAATCTCTGTGACCTGCTCTTTCGGATTCTAGAACTCTCGTCGTTGTCCTTTGACGTAGTTTAGGGTAGTTTTCCCTATGAGTCTCTCTAATTGAAGAGAACTCATGAGTAGCGAATCCCCCTTCTCTACATTTTGGTGAACCCGACGTGAAGAACAACGTTCTTCGAAAAACTAGGAATTTATTTACCCCTACTTGGTGAGGTCATAACTTTTGACTCGGTGATCGGAATTCAAAACCGTTTACATCATTGGAAAGGTCACTTAGAGAACTAGTTCAATCCCTAAAATACTAGTGCCTTTGGCAATTGAATTTTAGGGACTGGCGCAATTTTAGAACCCTAATTCCACTTTGAAGACCTCCGAAAATGCAAATTACTAGGACATAGAAAATATCAAAAAAAATATAATGAATTTAATGTCTTCTTTTATTAGTGTTGTATCTAATTTTGTTCAAAATTTTAATGATATTCCATTTCATGCATGTGATAGTGACTTGGATTTTCCTATGTCACTTTGTATCTTTGATCCTTCTCATGAGAGTCCTCTTGCTTCGGAAAATATCTTGTTGCAAGAAGCTGAAATCATTCATACCTTTCTAAATGTTACTCTACCATCTATTCATTACAATGCACTCTCTTGCATAAATGATGCATTTTTGAATGATGAACCTTCTATTCATTCCAATGCACTCTCTTCTAGAGATGATGTATTTGTGAATGAAAAATCTCCTACTCATTCCAATACACTCTCTTCTAGGGATGTTGCATTTGTAGATGATGAATTTCTTATCTATCCTAATGCACTCTCTTCTAGAGATGACACATTAGTGCCTAATGAATCTCCTTCTACATTTGATCATGTTTGGATTGATGTTGAGAATATGTCCTTAAGTAATTTTTCTATTAATTGTGATGATTCTGTAAATGTAATCTATGTCTTTGTTGCCCCTCAAAGACCTAAGAGACCAGTCGTTTACGTGACTCCAACTAGTCCTTGTCCTAAAAAGGTTTGTTCTATTGATGGTGTCCCATTTAATAGTAACTCTCTTGATCTCTCTAAGGATCCCTCTTATAGATTAGTAGCCTATACCTACGATACAAGAATGAATAAACAACAAAGCCTTCCTCAAGCTCCTAAACCTACAACTAAAGCACCTATTGATTACGATCTTGTCAAGCAACTCCAAGCTACTTCAACTAAGATCTCACTATAGGATTTGCTTCAGTCTGCCCTGGTTTATCAAGTTATGCTTCAAGAAGCCTTACAAAATATCCTCTTGCCTTCTTCTGCTAGGCTGGAAGATGTTGATACGTTGATAGATTATATTCGTGCAGATTCATCGAATATTACGTTCTATCCTCAAGAACTCCCACCTCCAGAAGTATAGAAGCAAGCGGACCCTTTAATGATTATAGACAATATTAATAAGATTTGTATTAGATGTACTCTCATTGACGTTGGTTTGATGCTCAACATGTGTAGCATTGAACCATCTACTACCTAAGATTAAAATTGAACCATCTTCTATTAATGCTTTTTTTGTTGACATTCGTGGGTTCGATAATGTTAGGAGACAAGCTCTAGGTATGATAGTATTACCTTTGTAGCTTGGACCCATTACCATACCCACTCTAGTATATGTTATGTCAGAGAAGTTACCTTATAACCTTCTTCTTGGTAGATTGTGGATTCATGCTATGGGTGCAGTTTCATCTACCTTGCATAAATCTATTAAGTTTGTTTGTAATAATAAAGTAGTCACAGTTAAGGCTGACCCTGATGCTAAGCACTTATGTGAGATGGCAGTTATTGGTCGAGCCTCAATTGTGCCTACACTTATTCCTTCAGTGTCTTCTAATGTGTCAATGCTTTCTCCAGTAGTATCTACTACAAAGGATGCTCTTGAGGTAGATGTCCCTGAAGAAGATCCTTCTGAAGCAATAAATCCTAAGCATTCTCCTTCTACCTCTTCTCAAGAGAATGTGTGTCTTGGTGATGATTGGGGTCCTTTAGACTTTACACATTCCTTCATTCTGGAATATAAAGTCAACCTGATCACTGAGACCCTTTGATAACATCATTCACACCCACTATCAAAGATGATTAGTCTTTTGCATCACTGGATAATGTGAATGCAAATTTTAATGTCCTTAGTGTTGATCCTCCTTCCGAGGAAGAAAATTACGCTTCTGCTAAGGAGGATAATGTTGACAGTCCTATCAAGAAGGATAATGACGATCTCGTAGAAGAGTATGCTCCCCCTTGCTGGAATAATGCTCTCTATGAATATCCTCCTTCTTCTCACAATTTTCAAACACGTTATGGCTCCGGCCTTAGGCTTGTCTCTAAATATGGTTATGAGCGTAAAGGTTGTGGGTGTAATGAACAAGGCATCCACGTCCCCATAGAATTCATGCCTCGTAAGCATAACTTGGGGCTTGGTTTCTCAAATAAACCATCTGAGCAGAAACCACGATTGAATGTTGACGTGATGTCCACTCAACCTCATTCTCGCAAATTGGTCCATCCTCCTTTGTCTTCTATCTTTGTCTTCTTGTTCTTGCGAGCAGTCAAGATTTTCTCCACAAGAGAAAGGGTTGATTCTTTCTCCTCATCATTTGTCTGAGCAAAAGTATATTTTTTTGCAGCTTCTAAAATCCTGCTTAAGTACTCTTCCTCCTACATGCAAGAAATCTCACAAGAATGATCATAAAAAACATTCTTTATGTGCATACCATCAAGTGCCTAGCCATTCCACTAGTGAATGTAAGGCCTTGAAGGATAAAATAGAACAACTTCATGATTCAAGTGCCATCACTCATTGATTTTTTGATGCACCTGCCTCTTCTTCACATGACAAGTGATATCGAGGTTTACCTCTATCCTGTATGATCCAAGTATCTTGTGTGGTTATCCTCCCCTTTATGTTGGGGGCAATGATAACTTGTTCTAGAGGTATGTGTCCTTCTAAGGACGTCCTGTCTCTCTATGTATTTTGAATGAAGTGTCCCTTGAGAAAACCCCCTTTCCTTTTGAAGGGTTCCCAAGGGACCTCTTTGAAATTTCTTATCTCAAATAAATTCCATGGTGTCTAGCTTGGGGGCATCCCAACTAGACCTATTCCACACCTTTACGTCTAGCTTGGGGGTAGCCTGACTAGACTTTACTTTTCAGACAGCGCATCCCTTGAGTGGACCTCCTTCCTTTTGAAGGGTTCCCGAGGGACCCCTTTGAAAACAATACAACTTAGAGATGGTCTGAGCGACTATTCGTTCACTGTCCTACATGGTCGCTTCCTGACATGTTCTATCTACGGGTAAACATGTTGCCATCTCTGACTCTGTAGAGTCCCCTTTGCTTGGTTTCCTTCATGTGAGAGTTCTTGGAGGATACCTTCCTTTTCAGTCTGTGGATTTGTAAGGTGCTTTCTTGGTTTCCTTCATGTGAGATTTCTTGGAGGATACCTTCCTCATAGGTCTACGAATCTATAAGGCGCTTTCTTGGTTTCCCTCATGTCAGAATTCTTGGAGGATACCTTACTTGTAGGTTTGCAGTTCTATAAGGCACTTTCTTGGTTTCCTTCATGTGAGAGTTCTTGGAGGATACCTTCCTTGCAGGTCTGCGGGTCTATGAGGCACTTTCTTGGTTTCCTTCATGTGAGAGTTCCTGGAGGATACCATGCTTGCAGGTCTGCGGGTTTGTGATTCACTTTCCTATTTTCCTTCATGTGAGAATTCTTGGAGGATACCTTCCTTGCAGGTCTGCGACTCTGTAAGGCACTTTCTTTCTTCAGCTTCATAGTTCTGCAGAGTTATGAAGTCTTTTTCATATCCTTCACTCTCAAGTTCGCCAAACCGTGATCTTTTTCCTCGATAATTTAGATATACATCTCTAACCTATCTACTTCTCTACTCTACTTTATCGAAGCACTCATCAGTATTTGTGCTCACTAAAGTGGGGGAAAAATGTATGAGTGTGAATTTGCACCCCTAATAAAAATTCCCCTTTCACCCCTTTACACTTTAGAAAACCAAATCCGAAGGAAAAATTCCACCTAATCTCGCTGCCTTCATTCTACTTGGCACATGTTTTGAGCGTCAGTAGAGGCGTTTCTATCTAGGATTATCGTGTGGTGCATAGACGTTTGTGCAATGTGCTAACGTCCCTGACAGATTCTCGTGTCTGGAGCCTACAAAGGCATTACAATTCTCATTGGGAGCCGACTTGTAATGCCCTCTTTGGCTAACTGACCCGAATATGGTCTTTTTCTTCATCTCTACTTCATATTTACTCATTCTAATTTCATTTCATGGTTGGATCTCTCCACATCCTCTCTTCAATCCCTTCACAACCTCTCCTACAATCTCTCCACAAGCTCCAAGAAACTTCTTCAATCTCAAGAAACACTTTACACTTCACAGTAGCAACATCAACACTCCATCACTTCAGTAGAGCAAGTGTGGAATGAAACACCACAATAACAGAGGCTTGAGTTCCTCTTATTTTCTCCCCTATTAGCCTTGAGCACTTTGGGCGGAGGTGGTAAGATTTCACTCCTCTCCTCAATTACTTGGTTGAGTAGCATAACACTGTTTTGTAGTGCTCTTGTGTACTTTACTTCACTTCCTACATTTCTCTCTATCTATTTGGTTGTTCGTGGAGGTGGGAACACCAAAACGGGGGTTTGACTAAGGCAAACCCCTATAAATCCCAAACATTATCTCTCTCTCTTGTGTGCAAGTATTGAAGATGTTCATGAGCTGGAGGCTTCATCAATCGCATGGTTGTAATTATTTACTTTCCCTTCTTCTCCTTATCTTTATCACTTCTATTTCAATATACTTCAGCTTTATCACATTCTGTTACTCTATCACCTTCTAGAAGTTCTTAGCAATTAGCTTGCGAGTAGTCACTTAACTGTTCTCTGAGATAAACCTGCTTTCTGGTCCGTACGAGATGCTAGCGCGCCTCGAGGACGCCAGCGCGCTGCGTTGTTGTCCATATTTTGTGTTGTTGTCCTTTGGTTGAGAGCTTGTCAGTTTTCCCAAAGAATCTATATGACATGCTCTTTTGGATTCTAGAACTCTCGTTGTTGTCCTTTGAGGTAGTTTAGGGCAATTCACCCCATGAGGCTCTCTGATTGAAGAGAAATCATGAGTAGTGAATCCCCCTTCTCTACAGGTGTGTAATATGAAAATCAAGTGAGGAAGGATAAAATCACTTGTTGTTTGGATGCCCCTTTTCTCAAAGGTGTTAGAAGTATCTATGTGTAAAATTGGGTGGGGTAGGCGGCCTCCCAAATGAAATTTTGTCTCTTTTCAAATCATGGCCCTTATTAAAAAAGAAAGTGATGTATTTGTGCATATGGCTAATTAGCCCATCTATTATGATATGGGAGATCTGAAAAGAGTGGGGTAAACCCACAAAAGTGGTTTACAATTCGAGTGAGGAAGGAAAAGTTGCAAAAAATGATCCCATGCAAAAAACATTGGTTTTGGGGGGTTCGAACGAAATTTTGGTTCGAGCAAACCAATTAAATGTTGGGTCCCAAATTTCCTAGAAAAATGAGCAAAGAAAATGGTTGTGGAAAGAGGATTCACGCAAACCCTGGTTCGAGCAAACCCCCCTTTTCCCACCTTCTCACCCTTTGGCACCACAAAACTCTAGAATTTTTCCCTTTGAAGCTCAAGTTGAGGATGAAAATGGAGGAGACTTCACAAACCCAACTAGATGATGGTAGTCCTTACAACGAGTTATCCAACGAATATAATTTTAATATGTTTTGGTTTTATTATGTATTTGTTTTTTAGTTTTATTAAACATAGGTTTTTCACTAAAAATCAAGCTCTTTGTTCTACACGTGGAAAAATAGAATATTATCAAAAAAAAATTGAAAAATATGAGTGCACCAGATATTGAAGTCCTTGATCCAACAACAAAAAAGTTGAATTTCGATACATACAAAAAAAATTATGTGTTATGTAGTCCATCTATGTCTAAATTGTAATTGGTTTGACTTCGAAACTTAATTAAGGAAAAAATATTTAATGAAACACTATGAAACCAATTGAAAGCACTAGATATCATAGTTACAAATCTAAATTCAAAAAAAAAAGAATTTTATCCTTCATGGAAAAAAAACTATGTTTTATACGATGAGTGTCACTCCTTAAAAATGGTGTTTACTGAAAAAAAAAATAGTTTTTGAAGGAGATAGAAAAAGAAGTGCAATCTAATTCCAAAACATTTAAAAAATATATATCTAGAATCTATAGACAAAATTTCACAAATCACTTGTTTGCATCATCTTCAAATTCCTCACGGTTTAGCTGCTATAGGTGTCCAAAAGTGAAGAATTAGTTAGAAAAAATTAGTTTAGTGTCTATTTTGGCCAAAAACTGTAAACCCCACTTGTGGGATCACCTAGCGAAATAGGAGAATATTTCACGGAAAGGAAATTAATATGTCATCCTTTCAAAACAAGGTGGAGATGTAGCCATAGCTGAGGTTATGAATATCAGGGTCTCAAGACTAAATCCTCAGAAAGTGGAGTTCACATAATGGGATGTGAAACAGAGACTTGGGTGGTTTGGTATCAAGATTCTGGAATTTGATAGGCGGGGGATAGTGGGACAGCAAGAACTTCATGCCAAGGTGGTTTGGAGGCCTCTCGCTCAGTCATGGGTCAAACTCGAGCTTCAAGAGGGAACCTGGGAAGGTCGAGTACAATTTTAATAATTTGAAACAGGGAAGGGGCTATGGTGGGTGAAATTTTGGCCCCTTCTCTAGATGGGATGAATAATTTAGCAGAACTATAGGCAGTGATGGAAGGGCTTCAGTTTTGTCAAGAACTCAGACTCTAAATCATTGAAGTGGAAGGTGGTTCATCTTTCATGATAAGCGCTCTCAAGATGGGAAATATTTCAAATTAGAATTTACAAGGACTAGTTGAGAGAGCTCTTGAATTGTTGGGGAATTTTGAGCGCTATGTGATTGAAAACACTTACGGGGAAGCCAATTTTCAAGCCAATAAATTATCAAATCTTGGTAATAATTGGGTCCTTAAGAAACAATCTTATCCCTCTTCTCATAGAGGTTAAATATTGTTGCACATGGTTTCTTGTGGTAAATAGTTGTGGCAGGGAGCCAATTGGATTTGGTTGCATATGGGGCATTACCTAAGTAGTTGGTGGGGCACCTTGTGTTTCAATTGTTGCTTGGTGTAGTTTAGGTGTGAATCGATATTTTTCACTACTAGTTGGTGTTGGAAAAACAAGAATAGACAAATGAGATGGGGGTGAATTAGTTGTCACATAATTTAAACTTATTTAACTTTATTAACCCTTAATCTCATATCTGATAAATAACAGTGAAAGCATGAATCAACAACACATCAGAACACACATAACCCCAAGATTTTGCATGGAAATCTTGTTAGGGGAAAAACCACAGTGGAGGTTAATCCACAATTTATACCATGTTAAAATTATAAAGAAAAATGAATAAGGAATGCACATGCATTTAGGCACACTGTCTAGACCTCACTACTCAAAGAAGACACGTTTTCTTACATAAATCTTTCAGATTAAATCCATCTGAAGAGGTTGAACTGAGAAATTAGCTTCTTCAAAATCCTGATGATAGTTTCGGTAAGGCACAAAAACACTTCTTCTCACTTCGTTGGGTGATCCCACAATACTGGTTTACAATTTTAGGGCAAACTGGACACTGAACTGATTTTTTTTAACAAAATCTTCATTTTCGGGCTCCTATAGCAGCTAAACCGTGAGGAAATTGAAGATGATGCAAACTAGTGATTTGTGAAGTTTTGTCTATAGATTCTAAATATATTTTTTTCAAAAAATTTGGAATCATATTGCACTTCTTTTTCTATCTCCTTCGAAAACTAGTTTTTTTCACTAAACAACATTTTTAAGGAGTGACGCTCACCGTATACAACATAACTTTTTTTCCATGAAGAATAAAATTATAATTCTTTCGAATTTAGATTTTTAAATCTGATATCTATCCCTTTCATTTGGTTTCATAGTGTTTTACTAAATACTTTTTTCCTTAATCAAGTTTCGAAGTCAAACCAATTACAATTCAAACATAGGCGAGCCACAACATAACCTTTTCTATATGTATTGAAATTTAATTTATTTTTTTAATGGATCAAGGACATCAATACCTGGCCAAAACATATTTTTCAAAAAGAAAATTGATAATCTGCTATTTTTCCATATGTGCAGAAGAAAGAGCTTGATTTTCGGTGAAAAACCTATGTTTAATAAAACTAAAAAAACATTTATACATAATAAAACCAAAACATATTAAAATTATATTCGTTCGATAGCTTGTTCTAAGGACTACCATCTTCCAGTTGGGTCTGTGAAATCTCCTCCATTTTCATCCTCAACCTGAGCTTCAAAGGGAAAAAATCTTGATTTGTTTTGTGTCAGAGGGTGGGAAGGTGGGAAAAAGGGGGTTCAAGCGAACCCCCTTTCCATAATGGGAAAATGTTGGTTCCCACATTTAAGGGGTTCACTGAAACCTAGAGTTTGTTCGAACCCCCCAGAACAAATTATTTTTAATGGGGTCATTTTTTGGAAGTTTTCCTTCCTCACTCCAATTGTAAACCACTTTTGTGGGTTCACCCCGCTCAAACTTCTTCACACTCTTCTCTGTAATCGAATGATTTAATCTTTATTCGCACATTCCACATAAACACTTCTCATACATACATCTCGCACACTTCAAAATGAAGAAATAATCACTCCTATATATCCACTTCATGGAATTACATCAACAACTTTATCGACCAAAAATAAAAGAATAAATGAATTACAAATTGTCGGCCCAATTCATGAACAAATCTCAATGTGCACCAACTGAAGTTGGTCACAACATAATGAAGACCTAAAACAACATCCTCGAATGTGCCAAGCATTAAAATATTAATCCATGAGGATCTGCAACACGCTGCAACCATCATGTCGGCCAAGAACACGAAAAATCCAAACACACAAAGGAAATATCTTCGATCACGATCACATCGATCAACGCAAATGTGTAAAAAAGATAGAGCACGATCTAGAAACATCAACAAACATCGCAGGAGCATACACAACAACTAGAATTACCAGAATTGCATTCTCTTCATCCAGAAACACCAGCTACAGTAATAGAATAACTACAGGAACACAAAGACTCGCAACTTGCTCCAATCTTGATGCACACCTCTGAAACTTCTAGAGTATAAAATAATAGGCTCAGCAACAAACCCTTTAAAGCGCAACTTTTGAATACCAATATACTAAATTTTCCACCACACTAAACTTCACAGCTTCACAGACAGTCTTCAACATATTTAATATAATTTTCTCAATATCCTCGACATATACAACCTTCAAGACACCAATGCTATGCTAATAGTGTTGACATCAATGACAACCACATATTAGCAACACAACCATAACATCCAAAAATCTCCCCCTTTGGCATTGATGGCAACACATGATGTGAAAAATACCATCAAGACAACTAACTCTTTACACATTGCACTTCTCATACTGTTCTTCTCCCCCTTACATTACTCTTCCCCCCTTTAGTTCTTACAAATTTTTTCACATTACACTTCTCCCCCTTTGAAATCAATGGAAAAGGTACACATGCTCTAAACCACATATATGAATCATCTGACTACTCCCCCTAAGTAGCAACCACCACAACATCAATCTGGATTAAGATATGACTATGAATGCACAGACTGGGGCAAAGACTTGCATCTTAGTTCTGATTAGGAGGGGAAATCACCCCTAATTTCCCTCTAAGATACTTAAAAGTATCTTTAGGCAACGGCTTAGTAAATATTTCTGCAATTTGTTCCTTAGTAGGCACATACTCTAGTCTGAATTCTTTATCACTCACTTTGTCTCTCAAAAAGTGATATTTGATAGATATATGTTTTTTTGAATGCAGTACTAGATTCTTATAAATGTTTATGGCACTTGAATTGTCACAAAATATAGCGATAGGCTCATCGTACTCAATTCTAATATCTCTCAACATTTGTTTCATCCATATTACTTAAGTACAATTTTTTGCAGCAGCAATATATTTTGCCTCAGCAGTAGATAACGAAATGGAATTCTACTTTTTACTTAACCAAGATACCAACTTCTTCCCCAAGAAGAAGGCACCACCACTAGTACTTTTTTTTTCATCCACATCTTATGCCCAATCTGCATCAATAAAGGCACTCAAAGTAAGATCATCATCTTTATGATACCAAAGGCCAAATTCAACTGTCCCTTTCAGGTATCTGAAAAATTATCTTCATAGCATTCACATGAGAATCCTTCGGATCAGCTTGATATCTAGCAACCATACATACAGCATTCATGATGTTTGGTCTAGTCTAAGTCAAATAAAGTAATCCACCGATCATTGACCTATATCTTGTTTAATTTTCCTTAGAAGAATCATCATTTTGTGTTAACTTGCATTTGTTTACCATGGGTGTACCAACTAGTTTTGAGTCTTCCATGCCAAAAAAAACAGTAACTCTCTTACATATTTGGACTGAGATATAAATATTACATTATCTAACTGAGTAATTTGCAATCCTAAAAATAAGTTTAGCTCTCCAATCATTGACATCTCAAACTCACTTTTCATTTCATCAACAAACTTCATACATAATTCATCACCACCTTCAAAGATGATGTCATCAAAAAAGACTTCAATAATCAACTCTTTTTCTTGATCCATCTTAAAATATAGATTACTGATAGCAGTACCTTTATTGAATCCAAGCTTCAACAATTATTTATCCAGTCTAACATACTAGGCTCTAGGGGCTTTTTTGAGTCCATACAATGCTTTCTTCAATCAGCAAACCATATCTCCTTTATCATTCAGTTGAAATCCATCTGGTTTTTCAACATATACTTCTTCTTCTAGCTCACCATTTAGAAATGTTGACTTTACATCCATTTGATAGACTTTGTAGTTTTTAAAATCAGCATAAGCAAGAAATAATCTTACAGCTTCAATTCTAGCAACAAGGGCAAAGGTTTATTTAAAATCAATACCTTCCATCTATGAGTACCCTTTACATACCAGTCTTGCTTTATTCCTAACCACTTCACCTTGTTCATTCAACCTATTTTGAAAGACCCATTTGGTTACAATCACATTTTTATCCTGTGGTCTGGGAACAAGAATCCATATATCATTTTTCTCTATCTGCATCAGTTCTTCCTTCATTGCTTCCATCCAATATTCATCTTTACATGCTTCATTAACATTGTTGGGCTCAGTCTTGGAAATCAGACAATACTCTTCTGCAATTCTTCTTCTAGTTTGCACACCTTTGTTCTTGTCTCCTATAATCTGATCTTGAAAATGATTTAGCTTTACATACCTCGGAACTTTCGGTTCTTCTGTTCTTTCTTCTACACTTCCACTAACTTCTCCTTCTTTATTCTCTTGATTCATCAGAATAATTTGAACTTGATTTTGTGTCTGAGCATTCTTCTCATTATTAGTACTATCATGTTGGTCATCTGAATCGTATCCACAGTATTTGGATGATCTAGCAGTATCTTCATCAACTCTAACATTTTCACTTTCAACCATTTTCCTTTATCTTCTATTATAGCACCGGTAGACCTTGCTTTTAATGGAGTAACCCAAAAAGATTCCTTCATCACTCCTAGCATCAAACTTGCCTATATCTTCATCTCTCTTGATATAACATCTACTTCCAAATATTTTGAAATATTTAACAGTAGGCTTATAGCCAAACCACAACTCAAAAGGAGTCTTACCAAAATTACCATTGACATTTACCCGGTTGATAGTATATACAGCAATGCTTACAACTTCTCTCCAATAGATATTAGGAACATTACCTTCCAACATCATAGTTCTAGCAGCATCTAGAATTGTTTTGTTCTTTCTCTCAACAACTCTGTTTTGTTGAGGATTATGGGGAGTAGATAACTATCTTTTGATTCCATTCTCTTCACAGAAAGAATTGAACTTTCGGGAAGTGAACTCACCACCTTTGTCTAACCTTAAGTATTTAATCTTTAAACCTGTCTCATTCTCGGCCATAGCTTTGAAATTTTTGAACTTTTCTAATGCTTCATGTTTTTCTCTCAAGAAAGCAACCCATATCATCCTAGAGTAATCATCAATAAGGGTGATCCCACAAAGCTGGTTTATAATTTCTGGGAGATTCTGATTTTTGCTAAAATCACATATTTTTAGAAAATATAATGATTTAAGCCTTATAAATTTATATTTTAAGGATTTCAATTGAAGAGGGTTTGATCAAACCACCTTAGATCAAACCCCCTTGGATAGAATCCCACTAGTTTTAAACCATACCTACAACGGAGTCTCCTTTACACCTATCAAAATGAGTTATCCAATGAATATAATTTTAATATGTTTTGGTTTTATTATGTATGTGTTTTTTTAGTTTTATTAAACATAGGTTTTTCACCGAAAATCAAACTCTTTGCTCTGCACATGTGGAAAAATAATAGATTATCAAAATAAAATTTTAAAAAATATGTTCAGGCTGAGTATTGATGTCCTTGATCCATTAAAAAAGAAAAATGTGAATTTCGATACATACAAAAAAATTTATGTTGTATACAGTTTGCCTATGTTTTAATTGTAATTGGTTTGACTTTGAAACTTGATTAAGGAAAAAATATTTAATAAAATAGTATGAAACAAAATGAAAGTGCTAGATATCATAGTTACAAATCTCAATTCAAAAAAAATTGAATTTTATCCTTCATACAAAAAAAAAAATTGTATACGGTGAGCGTCACTCCTTAAAAATGTTGTTTTTAAAAAAAGGCTAGTTTTTGAAAGAGATAGAAAAAGAAGTGCAATATGATTCCAAAAAAATTTAAAAATATATATTTAGAATCTATAAACAAAACATCACAAATCACTAGTTTGTATCATCTTCAAATTCCTCACGGTTTAGCCACTATAGGAGCCTAAAAGTGAAGATTTAGTTAAAAAAAATTAGTTCAATGTCTAGTTTGCCCAAAAATTGCAAACTAGTATTGTGGGATCACCCACAAGAAACATAAATTACCTTTCTCTTTGTAGACTTTTGATTCTGGAGGGACCACATAGATCAGTATGCACTAGCTCCAATACTCCATTAGAATGATGTTGTTTTCTCTGAAAATAAATTATAGTTTTCTTTCCCATCTAACATTCCTTGCATATGGTGTTAGTAGGCTTCACTAGCTTAGGAAGATCTCTAACTGCTTGAGTGGAGCTTACTTTGACAATGTTATCAAAATTCGCATGAAACAACCTCCTATTCCATAACTAGCTTACATCAACCTAAGCAATTAAACAACTTTCACTAGCACCACTCAGGTGAAAAATGTTACCTCTTGTCTTTATACCTAAAGCAATTACATTTCCAAAACTTCCTAGTATCCTGCACTTTCCAGGTTTGAAATAAATATTGTATCCCTTGTCTACCATTTGTCCAACACTCAATAGACTATGCTTCAATCCTTCAACATAAAGGACATCATTAGTATTATATTTACCGCCAAGAGAAATAGTGCCTCTTCCACAAATCACACCAACATTGTTATCTCCAAATCTTACAACACCACCATCATATTTTTCCAAGCTTAGAAACTTGATTTTATCACCAGTCATATGATGTGAGCATCCATTTTCAATCACCCACTCATCCTTTTCTTGAATTTTGGTTGCAAGAGCTTTCTAAACATTCCTATCATTAGAAGATTCAGTGGACACTAGACCATTTTCCTTGATAGCAATGAATACCCATCCATCTTTATTTCCAATTTTTTTATCAGATTCATCATCAGTAACACCTTCTTTAGCATAATAACATTTCTTTTGAAATCTAGGCTTATCAGGTTTGAACCTAGGAACTCTTGCAGGACACCTTGATGCAAAATGACCTATTTTATTGCAAGAGAAACATTTAATAGGCAATTTTTCTTTATATTTACCTTGTCCTTTGGCTTCTCTTTTCACAATAAATGCTTCCAGCTCTTCTAACTCTTTTTCTTCATCTTCAATTTATTTCATCTCATCTTCATACTTGAATGTATTTCTGGAACTTTCTCCTGGATCATATCTCTATTGGTTTCTCCCGGATACAGTAGCTTTGAATGCAAATTTTGTCTTAGGAGTAGATTCACCAAATTCACTCAATTCAAAGGCAACAGGCTTACCATTTAGCATATCTCTTGTCACATTTTTTATTGTCTTGAGCTCTTCAACAGCATGATCTTTCATTTTGTAAGAAGTAGGCAATGATCTGAGCACTTTAGCTACAATCTCTTCTTCATCCAAGATTCCACCGGCACATCTAATACCCATCACTAGTTCATTTACTTTTTGCATGAAAGAAATAATGTTTTCATCTTCACTCATTTTCAAGTTTTCCCACTTTTCTTTCAGACTTTGTAGCTTAGCAACTTTCACTTGCGCATCTCCTTCATACAATGTTTCCAGCTTCTTCTAGATCTCATATGTTGTTTTCAAACCCATTACATTTGTTGTTTTCAAGCCCATTACATTTGTCATCTCTAAATCAGATAGAGCACTCAATAATGCTTCTATAGCCCTGATATGTGTTTTAGCTTCTTTGATCTCATCAAGAGTAGAGGGACCATTCTGAGGAATAACATGTATGTTCTTTGTAATCTTCTAGAAAGGATCACCAATGCACTTCAAATGACACTCCATTCTAGCCTTCCACAAAGAGTAGTTTGTTCCATCGAATCTAGGACTATCCTTATTATATGATGCCATCTCAGATCACCTCAAGCTATTAAAATTCTTCAAAGGAACCTTCTCTAATGCCAATTTTTGGAAAAACAAGAATAGACAACTAAGAGGGGGAGTGAATCAGTTGTCACATAATTTAAACTTATTTAACCTTATTAACCTTTAATCTTAGATCTGATAAATAACAGTGAAAGCATGAATCAACAACACATCAGAACACACATAACACCAATATTTTGTGTGAAAACCTTGTTAGGGGAAAAATCACGATGGAGGTTAATCCATAATTTATACTTTGTTAAAAGTATAAAGAAAAATGAATAAGGAATGCACATGCATGCAGGCACACTGCCTAGAGCACATTGCTCAAAGAAGACACATTTTCTTACATAAATCTTTCAGATTAAATCCATTTGAAGAGGTTGAACTGAGAAATTATCTTCTTCAAAAGTCTGATGATAGTTTTGGTTAGGCACAGAAACACTTCTTCACACTTCGCTCAAACTTCTTCACACTCTGCTCTGTAATTGAATGATCTTATCTTTATTCGCACATTTCGCATACACACTTCTCATACATACATCTCACACACTTCAAAATGAAGAAACAATCACTCTTATATATTCACTTCATGGAATTACATCAAAAACTTTATTGGCCAAAAATAAAAGAATAAATGAATTACAAACTGTCAGCCCAATTCATGAACAAATCTCAATGCGCACCAACCGAAGTTAGTCACTAAAATGAAAACCTAAAACAACATCCTTGAATGCGCCAAGCATTAAAATATTAATCCACGAGGATCTACAACACGCTACAACCATCATATCGGCCAAGAACATGAAAAATCGAACACACAAAGAAAAATCTTCGATCACAATCACACTGATCAACGCAGGCATGCAACAAAGATAGAGAACGATCTAGAAACATCAACAAACATCGCAAGAGCATACACAAGAACTAGAATTACCAGAATTACATTCTCTTCATCCAGAAACACCAAATACAGTAACAGAATAACTGCAGGAACACAGAGACTCACAAATTGCTCCAATCTTGATGTGCACCTTTGAAACTTTCGGAGTATAAACTAGATAGGCTCAACAACAAACCCTTTAAGTTTCAACTTATGAATACCAACATACTAAATTTTCCACCACACTGAACTTCACAGCTTCACAGACAAACTTCAACATATTTAATATAATTTTCTCAATATCCTCGACATATACAGCCTTCAAGACATCAATGCTAATAGTGTTGACATCAATGGCAACCACATATCAGCAACACAACCACAACATCCAACAGTTGGTGCATAATCACTCAAATTCTTATGATTAGTTCCTAGTACACGCGGTGCTCATTTGTTCGTACTTGTGATAGGCTTATGTTTTAGTTGTGGAGTGGTGTGTTGGGCTGACACATGGTAGAGCTTGTGTTGGGTTCTATGCATGTAGCTCCTAGGCGCCTTCCTTGGATTCATACCTAAGCCCTTGTCACGATGTCTAACAATGGATAGAAAGGAACATGTGGCGTCTTCTTGCTTTCTCTAGTGTCATGCTTAAATTTTGTTGAGATATGGTGCATTGGGATGACAAGTGGTAATATCAAATCCAAGCCATATAAATGTGGTGCCTTGGTGCTACTCTGTATTATATTTGAGCCTTTGTTGTCAAGAGATGTGATGGCATGACAAGTAGAAGAGTTGAATGTGGTTCGCATGCCATCTTTTAGCAGCAATTCCTAGCATAGATTTTTGGGCCAACCATTCATGGCAATTTTTCATCCTATGACCTAAATTAATGGTGAAATAACATTGCAACTCCTTCACTCAAATTGATTTGACATGCGAAATTTATTAATTAGGGTGTCTTATCACTCTAGCTAGCTTAAGTTTCCTAACACGTGGGCTAGCTTTGGGAGTTATGACAATGCATTTTCTATGTCAGGATCCTATCCATGCAAGAAGACTGGGGGATGATTTCATAGTCCAAAAGTGTTGCACAGATAGATTGTAATCTTGGCTAGATTTTAATTAGCAAGCTTCGACACGAGCGAATTGATCTTTAAAAGATAAATTCAAAGGCATTCAATAGGTATGGTTTATTTTACAAAAAAATTAATGGAAACCTCTATAAGGTTTGTCTACTCTTGTCGATAAATGGTTTTTCAGGGTGAAGTCTCAAAACTCGGGCTAAGGAGGATCCTGCTTGAGAATGATTTCTTATCGCTTGGAGTAGTGAAGTTGGTTTTGGGGTGTGAGTTCTTAGAAGTGGAGAAAAGATACAGGGTGGACACAAACACTTCCTCTTGATTTGTTGCAGAACTATTGGATCTCTAACTGCCAAAGAATGTGGTGTTGGAAATAACAAGGAAGCTAGTGAAGCCAGAGCTGTTGGGAGGCCTCGAGGAGGTAGTGGGTTCTGCTCAGTTGGGTGTTGGAATCCCAAGGCCAAGGGACCTCAACCTACTAAATGTATTGGGTGTGATGGTCAAGCTATACCCTTTCTTGTTGGATGTCAAAAGTGTCGACATGTTGCTTCATTGGACATGAGTGTTGGAGGGGTGAGGTTCTAAAAGAAATGGTTGCATCTGGAACTAGTTCAAGATTTTACATGGGTTGGTGACTTTATAATCTATCTACAGGAGAATGGTATTGAATAAGTTAAAGTGTTGGAATTTTGGCATAATTTTTTTGTTTTTACCTCTCGATTTGTGAAGCAATTTTGTAAACTATTTTGGTAGTGTAGGGTAGCTTTGGGTTGTTCTCATTTTGTTAATTAGCTCCTTTTTTGGATTATTAGGGATGAGAGCTACGGCTACGCTCTCGGTTGTATACAAAAATGTAATCTTTTTTTGAATATTAATAAAAATACACTCTTACATAGCAAAAAAAATATTAATGTAAAGTCAATATTAACAAATAAAAAACAAATAAATAAATTAAATTTTAAAAAACTAAAACTGTATTTCAAATAAAATATTAAAAATAAAAATATACATTAAAGTTGTTAAAAGTAAAATTTAAACTTTTATATTAAAATTACAAGTAATACCAAACTTAAATAGTGAAAAATAAAATGAATCTTATTCAAAAGATAAAAAGTCAATTTGTAATTTATTGATTTATTATTATTAATATTATTATTTCAAATATATATATATATATATATAACTTATTATTTATTTAAGAATCTAAGTCCAAAAAAAAAAAATTTAAATAATAATTCTTATCCTATCTTTTCTTAATTTAAAGCTAAGACTCGATAAGAATGAAGTTGTTTTTTCTTTAATTATATATTATATTTTTTTAATATTTTAGAAAATCTGACGATTGAGATCATTTCAATAGTCTTGCATCCTTCTTTACAATTTTCAACCATTGATTTTCAAAATCAAGTCGTTCACTTCATATAGGAAACGTCTTCGGTGTAAAAATAATAATTTTAAAATATTAATAATAAATATTAAACTTATTAAGTTAATAAATAATTAAATAAAAAACAAAACTAATTTTACATTTCTTAGAATTGAAATGTTAATAAAATATTATATTTTTCAATTTAATTTTATCAACTTTTTTTATTTTCTTTGTTTTTAAAACAAAAAATCCTACTTTTAAATTGCTAAATCATTTTTTTTAAAGAAAGTTATTAGAATTAAAATATCAATAAAACATAATTCTATTTTTTATTTCAATCTTATCAACTTCTTTTCTTTTCCTTTTTTTAATATAAAAATCTTACTTTTAAATTGTTAAATCATTTTAAAAATAAAATTAGAGAATGATGGTTGAGATTAATTTCATGGTCTTGCATCCTTCTCCTTAATTCTCAACCATTGTTCAAAAAGCAAGTCTACAGAATGCCTTCGACATATCACACCTTGTTGTGCAACAGGTACGTCGAAGAGGTGTGGAAGGTCAACTAAGGGAAATTTTGGTCTTTTTTTGCATAAATTTTAGTAGTACATAAATTCAATTGGTAGGAAATTTAGAAAATGGTGTTGTCTGTGCAGAAAAGGTCTCAATGGAGAAGTGATAGCTTCAAATAGCATCAACTTACAAGGCTCTGAACACAACTGAAAAAAACTCTAAATCATGAAGATAATCAGAATCAATTACTGATAGCTCATGTTATGTTTGCAATAGGGAGGGAGAGAGAGAGGGATAGAAAAGGGGAGAGATAGATGGGAAGAGAGAGAGAGGGGTGGGTGAGGGGGGGGGGAAGGAGATATAGATAAAGATCTGGGGAAGACGAGGGAGATAGAGATAGAGACAAAAATGGAGATGGAGAAGGAGAAGGAGAGGGAGATATAAAGAGAGAGAGGAGAGAGGGATAGACAAAGATGGAAGAGATAAATAGAGAGAGAGAGAATGAGAGAGGAAGAGATATAAAGATAAAGATATATAAAGTGAGATAGAGATAGAGGGAGAACTATAGGGGTAGAGAGATGGAGAAATAACATGATAAAGACAGAGGTAGAGATGGAAGAAGAAATATGGAGAGATGGAGATAGAGAGGCAAAGAGATATAGATATAGGGGTCTAGGAAGAGGGAGATGGAGAGAGAGATGGAGAGATATGGATGGATAGCAAGAGGGAGACATGTCTAGAGATAGAGGGGGGGAGAGGAAGATAGAGGTAAAGATGAACAGGGAAACAAGTAGATAGAGAGATAGAGATAGACCTAGAGGGAGAGATAAAGATAGAGAGATATAGGGAGATATGATGAAGAGATATAAATATATAAAGGAAGAAGAAGAGGGAGATAAAGATGAAGAGAGATATAAGAAGATATAGAGAGATGGGGAGAGGGAGATAGAGATTGAGAGATAGACGAATAAAGAGTAGTTATAAACAAATAGAGATGGAGAGAGGGACAGAAATAGGGATGATAGAGGGAGAGAGAGAGAGAGAGAGAGAGAGAGATGTATGGGAAGATAAAGAGAGAGAGAGGGGGAGGTATGTGAAGAGAAAGGGAGAGAGGTATAAATAGAGACAAGTAATAGAGAGAGGGAGAGAGAGAGGGAGAGAGCTATAGAAAGGAGAGATAAGGAGGGAGAAACGAGGATTTTGTGTGTGTGTGTGAGATATAGAGATAGGGATGAAGAAATATGGAGATGTGTGATGAGAGAGATAGAGAGGAAGATCTAGATATAAAAATAAGATATGGAGGGAGAGAGAGGGAGAGATAAGGATAGAAAGAGGGAGATATAAAGAGATAGATATAGTGGGAAAGATAGATGAGGAAGAGAGAGAGAGAGAGAGAGATGAGTTAGAGATGGGGGAGATACATAGAGAGGAAGACAGAGATAGAGATGGATATGAAGATGGAGATGGATCAGTTCTTTCACATATTTTGTATACACATTTGTCAATGAATGTGGCTTCTAGGGGGCATTGTAATATGTTCCAACAAAGGTATAAATGGAGAAGTGATGGCTTCAAATAAACTATGCATCCACTTACATGAATCCAAACATGACCAAAATAAAAAATTTGAATCAAAAAGATAATCAGGCTCCATTATAAATAGGCTCATAGGGAGAGAGGGAGAGGTAGGGATGAAAAGAGGGAGATATAGAGGGAAGAGAGGGAGAGGGAGAGGGAGATGGAGATGGAGAGGAAGATGAAGATGGGGAGGAATATTTATTTTAAAATCAAAATTATCCTTAGAGCCCATTGTGCATTAATTAACAAAAATAGATTGTTGAGAATAGGGGTTTATTGGATGATGAAGTGGCACTCAATGATCTTTGAAAGACCAATAAACCCTATTTGTATGTAATCATGTTTTTCTATATTTTGTCATAAAGAGACCCTTTGAAAATTTATCTCGACTCCACTTATATATGGTAGGGAGTTGGAGTTATATTTTCAAGTGGGCCTAGTCTATTTTTTAGACTCGTGAATAATTTGTATATCTTTTAGAAAAATAGTTGTATTTAAATAGTGAGAATGATGATTTGTTTTGTATTATATCATTTATCAAAGTTTAATTTTTTGGTATGATTGATCTTTATTCGATCCTTAAATAATTTTGATGGGTTGGATCATTTACTTGTAATAGTTTAACCAAATGATAACTTCTAATTTAGATATGCACTCTGTCATAATATTATAATCTAACATACTAAAATAAAATTTCGCATATATAGAATAAATTATATATTTATCTATATACCATTATTTTTCCTTTGATTAAGTATATCAATTATTTTAATTTAGTTAAAATATTAATTTTAGAAAATAAAAATATTCAAAAATTAAATAATTAAAATCACACTGCAAATTA
The DNA here is from genome assembly GCA_007115665.2 of Sequoiadendron giganteum. Lineage (NCBI taxonomy): Eukaryota > Viridiplantae > Streptophyta > Pinopsida > Cupressales > Cupressaceae > Sequoiadendron > Sequoiadendron giganteum. Next base: position 564,306,356 of record CM021109.1, on the reverse strand, counting down.
AAGAGTTTGAAATGTTTTCTAATGAAGGTAAAATTGTGATTTATACTCTAAGTTAGATGTTCATCCTTTGTTTACTTTAAAATAATTATAATTCAAAAAGGAATGCAAGGGGATGTAGATATTTGACCTCAAAATTGTTTAATTTTTTAAATAATGATTTGATCTCAAAAATGTTTAATTTTTTAAATAGTGATTTTATTTATTCATCACCCTAATGAAGTCATCATTTATATCTTGATCCTCTACATGTTCTAGAGGATGTAGATATATGCTCTTAAAACTGTTTATTTTTAAAATAGTGATTTTATCTCTTCATCACCCTAGTGAAGTCATCATTTATATCTTGATCCTCTACATGTTCTTACAAGATTTCATTGATTTTTTCTCTATATTAAAACTTATGCATTAATAATAAAATAAATAAATCTTAAAATATTATTAAGTTAAACCATTTATAATTAATATGTATTTTAGATTTGATTTCTAAAAAAAGTTATTTTTATTGATATTAGCTATTATTTCTATGGCCAAATCTTTCTCAATGGTCTTGCATCATTCTAGCACATTCTTAACTGTTGATAACAAAAGTCAATCGATTGAGTTCCTATAGGGAACGTCCTCAACGTAATTAAATAATTTATTTAAATTTAAATTATCTTTTCCTCCAAAATAAATAAATAAAATTAATATTTGATCTATTTCTCAATTTTCTTTACAAATTAAATAAATTCATTTAATTCTTTCAACTATGCCACCTCATTAATTCAAATTATAGCTCCAATCATATCTGAATTTTTCTTATCCATTGATCTTTCCAATTAATCTCCACCATTGATCAAATATCAAGTGAATCATATAAATATCCAATTCATTCACATTATCCCCTAGAGCACAATCTTGAATCATTAGCTAGCTATTATTATCATTAGCAAGCAAGATTATCATGTATCTGCTATCTTTGATCAAATATCATTATCAATACTATCATACTATCATTGTGCTATCAAGGTTGTGTTATTCTAAAGAGCAACCCACATATCAAGCATTCAAACTACTATAAAAGAAAAATAGAGCAAATTAAGGTCTTTGTTGTGGTATAATTGTTAATTATTTCATTTTGTGCATAGATCTCAAGCTTTGAGTGATTGTTGAGTGTGAGTTTGGTACTTTCATTATATGACTACTATTTTACATCATTCACATTTTCATCATCCTCATTACCCACATAGGGTCGTGAAATATCATGAGGTATGTGATAATTATTTCATCTTGATCCTCCTCATGATGAGTGTTGTAAGAGTCGGTCTTCAAATTCATATTAATTTTGAAAAGGAACTAGAAGGTCAAGTAGAGGAAATGTACGTATGAAAAGTGAAAAAGGTATGAGGTTTATTGAGAGGAACTTGCATCCACGATCCAATTCATTTTGACATATTCAAGGGTACCATAGGCATCACAAAATAAGTAGATGATAGTGAAAAGGTTGGTTGTGATGAAAAGAATATGAAGATATGATGTCTTTCACATTGGGTTTACCAAAATATGTACACTCCTAATTGTGATTCACCACTGCTATGCAAATCACAAATGAGCATCCACATGTATTGTACATGTCAAATTGAACTGCTAATAGATCAATTTTGCTCATATGGTATAGCAAGTGAAACAACAAAGAATCTAGAGAACTACCCTCATGTGGAATAAGTTCTTGATGAATGGTAATAATATTGACTTGATTTCTACCAATTCTTGAGGAATCACCACAAGGAAGGAGTTCTTGGCAAATGGTAGCCTTATTAAGTTGGATCATGGTGGTGGCATTATGTATGACTATTTCAATCCACAAAGTACAGACCATGATCATTCTTAAGGGTGATGTTTGCATGAATGGTTTCCAATTCAAAGAGGGTTTCAAGATACTCTAGTTCAATGACTAGAATGCAATCATTTTGTTGTCAAATCCTTTCTAACACCTCTTATTGTTCAATAACTTCAATGACTATAAAAGGTGGTAACAATTCAATATTACTCTCTTGGACATATATAGGCATGGAATGTTAAAATGTGATCATGAATGTAAAAATATGAGCAGGTGTTACTTTAATGCCTTGATATGCATATGCGAGTGCTATAATAGATTTTGTGTTGTTTTCAATTTGTGTGGAATTTCAAGTTTGTTTGAATGTTCGATGTTTCTTAAATATGTTGTTTGTTGTTCAGGTGATTGCACATGCTCATGTTGAGTTGTTTGTTTGTGTATTTTGTTGTTCAAAACTAGATTTGGAGCTCTTAGGCTCAAATGGATAAACAAAAACAAACAAACAAAAAGCCCTCACTTTTTGCGGTACTTTATTCTTTTGAATGTTAATGTGTTCTTTGAATATATGATGCTAACTTGTAATGTTTCTAATGAAGCAACATACATGAAAAGAAAGCTAAGAAACTCCTTTTTTATGTTTTTAATGCTTAGATGTGCATGCATACATGCAAATGTTTGTGAACAAGCAATATCAAAGGTAAAAGCACATTCATGCAAACAAATTTGAATAAACTTTCTTTTTTTTACTTTTGAGTTGAAATGTCAATTGTTTGTTCAAAATATAAATTATTCTTTACTTATTCCAATGTTTTTGAAAAGATAAGTAGCATTTAGAGGGTGTTGTACCCTTCACACAGGGCCCAAAGGGCCAAAAGAAAACATAGTTCAAACATAACTTGAACTATAAGAACAAATAGAAACAACTGACTGACAGCTGTAGAAAAACAAAGAAATTAAGCGACCCCAGTAATAGAGGGGTCAAAGTTGACTCCCTGAACCCGAGATCGAGCAAATTGTGGGAGTCCCTTCTTCTTCCATAGAACAACCGACCTAGGAGGCTCGGAAACAAGAGCCAATGAGAAAGGAGAGAGGAGCGGCTCCACCCCAGACACCATAGGAGAGGAGCCACCAAGCAGCAAGGGAATCGGCAGCGAAGCAACAAAGATCGAGTCAACCAAAGGAATGGCGTTCACAGACAGAGCAATGACAGCAGAATCTGAAGTTTGGTAAGGCACAATCATAACAATGTTAGCAGATCGATCCAAAAGTGGTTCCTCGATAGGGATGTCCGGGTGAGGAGCAGAAACCTCCTCAGAAGAAGCATCCAAAGGAGAACCCACTGTGAGGTGATCCAAGAGAGCATCCTTTCACCAAGTTGCAGCGCCCTTGCAGTGGGCATGAGGACAGGCAACGGCCAAATGACCCACCGAAAAACATCTCTAACACCGAAAGGAGAGACCCTCATAGTCCAAGAGTTGCTTCCAAGGTCTATCCTCCACCAACAAAACAACATCCCCAAGGAGAGGTTTAGAGATGTCCAGATCAACTAACAACTGAGCAACCGTAGTATGCCCAAAATCCCTCGTAGAATCCACCATTAAGAAGTGGCCAATGGTACTGCCAATGGCCTCGAAGCATGATTCCTCCCAAAATTGGAGAAGAAGATTTGGCAGACGTACCCAAACAGGTATGATGTTCAACGGCTCTGTAAGGGGGTTGAAAGAACGAGACCAGGGCCTAATGGACAGAGAATGAATACCCCACATCCACCCCCTGTCCAGAACATTGTTTCGCTCTATTGGGGAGGCAAAGGTAGCAATAAAGAGCCCTAGCGTTAGGGTAGAGTTTGATTTCCCCAATGACTAAAGGCTTCCAAGAAACCGATACCCAGTTGCGGAGATCTGGGAGGGAGGGCCACAGGCCATTGAATCTGCAGACCACACGCATTTACAAATAATATTCCTCATTTTCAACGACCTCTAGACCACAAATCACCACAAGGGAGTCTCGAGCACAGGGTAGAGACCGACGAACTTGAGTAGGAGGTCAAGCACCCACCCTAGCAGCATCAAAAAAGGACCTAGCCTTTCCCGCGTAACTCCTAGCAACAGGTGGATCCAACCGAGGGGCAAGAGCAGGGCCCGCAATCCCTCCAACATGCCCAGCCATAGGCGAAGTCCCCTTTGCAGACGCATCCGCAGAGGTAGCAGACAAAGGCCCTAAAACCTTCCTGCGCGCGCAGGTCACCGGGGCAGGGATTGGACCGAAGCCCCCAGCAGGAGAACCAGGGACCACACCAAGACCACACCCATCCACACCAGGCACAGGGGAGCCAATGTTAGGAAACGAAGCAACCAGAGGAGCCAAGCCAACGTTTGGAATTGAAGCAACCATAGGAGTCGTTGGAGCCGAAGCAAAGCGCAAAACCGATGGAGCCGTTGCATAGCACATTTCGAAATTACTATTTTGAGAGATTGTTAGTGAATCAACCTTGACGGTTGTTGAAAAACCTATTGATTCCAATGTTGGTGTTGTGGAATGTTTGATTTTTATTTAAAAAGTTGGTTTTGCTTGATTGTGTGAATTGAATACTAAATTTATTATTGTGATTTTTGTGAACGACTTTGCAATAATTTTCAAAGTTTTGAAAGGAAATACAATGCTATTCAAACAATGATTTGCAATTAGTAAACTAAAATTCAAATCTATTCTATGAAAATAGAACTACTCTATCCTAAATCTAAAATATGCAAAAATACGTTACAAGTTTGAAGCACACAATTTACTACATTACCAACTTAATGTTATCTATCTAATCTATCAACAAACTAATCTTGAATAAATTGTAAATGAAATTGAAACTCACACCTGGTTATAAAATATCCAAGGCATGGAAAATTGATGCTACAATAATGTAGTCCTTAGGATCCCAATATTTCATCTCTATTCTCTCCTTCCCTCATGTTCTCCTTTTGTGGTGGGAAATGGTGAATAGATTGAAAGTAAAAGAACCAGTGAAGACAATAAAAATAGATATTGTGATGATGTCATTAAAGCATTGGAACTATTTGCACGGGAATATCACAAATTGTAAAGATTTCAAAGAACCTAGAGGCCATGTAGAGTTGATTGTCTGTGGTTGTGATTGCTTGGAAGAGCCTAGTACGTCTTGATGTCAAATCCCAAAACTCAAGCTAACCTACAAGAAATTCTAGGAAAACCAAAAATATCAATGAGTTGTGTGAAATCCATTTGGAAACCCTTGGAAATGCTTCTAGAAGACTATATGTGGTAGAAAATTCACAAAAGATAGAAAAAGCAATTCCCTTCCATGCTAATGCATCTAACCATAGAAGTAAAACAATAAAAATAAAGAGCCATGCAAAGAAAAGATGTCGACAATTAAAACTAGAGTATTCAAAATCCCTTTTGCTAACAATTCATTCACCACAACGAATGGGAGTTTGTCAAAGTGTTCCTATGTTTGCCAAAGGGGTGAACTAACATGAAAAGAGGGAACATGCCAATTAAAGGCCAACAATTAAAATTTGAAAAGACAAAGAGGGGCATATGCCTAGCAAATGATCAAGTAAACATAAAATGAAGAGGAAGCCCTAGAAGTTCACTAAGACACTACCACTATATTAGAATCACTTAAAGAGAGCTTTTATTATTTCATACCACATAGAGTCATGTGCTAGATTGCTAGATGATCATCAAGCCCATCCAATTTTAGGCACTTATCGTAACCAACCATTTTAAAATTTAAGTATGACTCATTTCTCTAGCACAATTATATATGCTTTTTTTTTATGAATAGGTGTCAAACTCAATTAATATAAATAAAAATACACCTATTCACAAAAAAAAAGGCAAGTGGTAAGAAAGCACACCTCGGAAAGTCACATGGGCTCAACCCAAAAACACAAAAAAAGACATGAAAAAACAACAAAGCCGCTTAAGCGGCAAGAGTAGTGTCAGCAAAGGGGGGAGGGTCATTGTCATCCGACCTACCCCATACAATAGCAAGGTCCAAAGTGACATCAAGAGGATCTCATCCTCGTCATCATTGTCTTTGTCTTCCTGCCAAGTGGGAGAAATCACCAAGTCCAAATGTGGGAGCCACTTGGAAGAGTCGACAAACGGCCAACGAAGAGCTTCGCCAAAGGGCCACCCAGAAGCACCACCACCAAAAGCCCCTCCCGAAGGCCACCCCAAAGCAGCCCGAGGGGGAGAAATATGCTTATTTCAATTAACTTTTGTTTCACTTGCCCATTTATAATCCAAACTCTTTGCAATCACTACAATTTTGAATACTTGCTTTTCATATATTTGTTTATTCCCTCTTATAACCATGTATAGTGCAATCACAAGCGACAATGCTAGATAATAAAATCTTGCTATATAATAAATTTTATTATGGTATTCAAATGAATCAAGTGAAGTGATACATAAAAAAGGTGGTGGACGTTGCGTGTATATAGACCTCTAAATGAGTTAAGAGATATTAAGAAACTAAACCTAATACTCCTATAAATTGAAGTTCACATGCAAAACACATTTACATTTACAAAATTTCATAAACAAGCTCTTTGTAGCTCAATAGCATGCCACGCATCAATAACTCATACAATCCCTCACAAGATGGATTTTCCAGAAATTAACATGCATGTCATCTCCATTTTCAATTTTTATAAATTCATATAGAATCTATTTATAGGGCTTTCCTCCTGCATGGAAATAAACTTTTACAGAAGATGAGCTGTATTAAGGGTATATAGAATTGTAAATGCTATTCAATTATGGCCTTCAATAATAAGGATAAACAAACCCAAAAAAACAGCTATACAAACCAACATTCCTATGACTTTTAAACAACATAACAATTAAATTTGACCCAGTAATGCATTTCAAAATAACGGGCTGAAAAGATGAATCCCCAAGGGCATAAAAACGCAGAAATGTAGTCAACCTTCATATCTTCCATACTAAAACTACCCATAATAATATCTCCTTGTATAATTAAAATGTACAAAAAAGTGAAGGAAAATAGATGGTCCATTGACTGTATTTCCATGGAATAAAAGAAAATCCAAAAATTATCCTGCAAAAATGTGTCCTTCCAAATGATATCATCAAAATTTAAAATACCTGCAAATAAACATGTGTGACTTGAAAAATTGAAAAATCAACAAGTTTATGTATTAACAGAGAAAATGTTGCAAACAATTATTTAGGAAGCTGCAAATTTACATATGTTTAACTTACCGTGGTGACAGCTAGTTGGTCATTGTTTTAGGAAGTGGGGAGTCATGAGCTTAGCAATCTCAAGGAAGTTAACACGTTCCCTGCCATCAAAGATACTCTTCAGACTTTCATCGCAGACAATCTCTCTCCTGTTTGCCGGATCCTGTAAATATTAACAAAGAAACAAAACCTCCAATTGAGTTAGATCCAATCATCCATTTACATTACCATATGTATCCTTTTAAAATTTAAAATAATCAATCATTATTCCTATAGTTGAGGAAAGTAGCAAATAGACTGCTTTTAATGAGAGGAGCAAATTCATACACACAGTATCAGAAAATCACAGTAGCTTCATTTTAAGGTTTCTTAAGGCAGTAAACAACAGAGTACCTTCTCCTTCAAAAAAAAAGTTATTTAAGAGCTCAAAAAATAGGGGGTCTTCTCCTTTGAAAACACTGTTACACAATTAAGACTCTTCAACCTGGATTTGCAATGGTGTGCCAGTTCCTAATAGTGTTACAAACCCAAATAGTGCGAGTCACCCATGACCCCTCTAAACTAATTAATAGCTGTACATTCTTAATAAGTCAAATTTTAAATAAGGCAAAAGGGCTTAAAGTGCACCAAAAATGGTGAAAAAGGAGGCCGAATTAAAAAGTAATAGACTATAATAAGAACAAACTGTCTTGGCCTCATAAGGACAAAACAAGAAAAAATAAATAAAACACGGTGAGCCTCACAGTGGGGATTTTTGATGCTCGGCAGGCAGCAAAAATTGTAAAATGAAGAAATTAAACTACTGCTAATGACATGTCACTGGGGCTTGTGATGCGGAGCATTAACAGCTATAAGTTTGTGTAGCATTAACGGCTCCTTCCTTGACTTGAAATCGGGTGTAACCAACCAGTCCTTTTAGGACTGACTCCTACTATTTTTAGTCTGTTGTCTTAATGGTTTTCTTTTTGGCTGTTGGCAGGGGACAGCTGTCCCTTGTCTGTTTTTGGTGGAGTTAGTTTTTAGGAGTCTTTTTAAGGAGAGTTAGTATAGGTTACGGAGATAGGAAAGGGAACAGAGAAATGGGAGATAGATGGCTGAGTCGGAGCTCTCTGAGTTCGGGTCTCTTTGGAGGGTGTTATGTTTTATGGTTTTAATGTTGATGGGGTTGATATCAATAAAATAACGGTTGATCTATTCTTAGGATTCTTCCATTTTCTACTTCTGTCCTGTTTTCCATTTTTCTATCATTTCTGTGTATTTGCAGGTGTTAGTCTTGGAGCTGCATCAGTTTTTGGTATCAGAGCAACCTGGTAATGGCTCAAAGAGGAGCTCGCATGGCTTGGGAACGAAGGGGTAGGAGAAATGCTAGATTGAGAGGTGATGCAATCGATGAAGTGCTTAGACGGTTGCAAGCCCTTGAGGCTAGACTTCCTCATGAAGATTTTGAGGAAGAAAATGAGGTTCGGAGAGGACAGGCAGCAGCAATAAACCCGATGGAAAGACTTATTGAGGCTATCAGCAAGCAAGGAACTAGAGTCAAGGTTGAAGTCCCAAATTTTAAAGGTGATCTAAATCCTGAAGTATTCTTGGATTGGATTCAAGAATTAGAAAAATATTATGACATGGAAGGAATCGAAGAAGATGACCCACGTAGGGTCAAAGTTGCTGCATCGAGGATGAAATCTCATGCAACTTTATGGTGGGAGAATCTCCAACATGCTAGAAGAGCTCAAGGGAAGGAGAAAATCAGGTTGTGGCCAAAAATGTTAAAACATTTAAAGGCTAAATTCTTACCTTCCGACTATCAGCAAAAGCTTTTTAGAGAATTTCAGAACTTAAGACAGAAGGAGTCGTCCATATCTGCCTACACCGAAGAATTCATGAAGTTACAAATCAGGACTAACCTACGTGAAGATGATGAGCATACTGTGGCTAGATATGTTAATGGACTAAGATTTCAGCTCCAAAATGAGCTTTCTCTACTCAAAATAAACACGGTGGATGAAGCGTATCAACTAGCCTTGAAGGCTGAGGAGAAATTGAATAGAGTCAGCAGAGTGGTCAACAAAAGAGGTTGAAGTAGTTCAAATAGAGGAAGAGGGGGCTCTTCCAAATCAATTGTTGAAGAAGAGACCGTGATTAATGAGAAGCCAAACTTCCAAGGAAGGGGTGGCTTTAGAGGTAGAGGAAGAGGACAACCATTCTTGGGAGGTTGGAAACCTTTGAGGTGCTATATTTGCAATGAAGCTTATAAAGCTGTAGACTGCCCTCAAAACCCCAAAAGAGCTATGATGACTCAAGAAGAAGGAGAAGAGCCCATAGTAGAAGTGGAACCGGAGACAGGAGAGAGATGTTGAGAAGGACCATGGTAGCTGGAGACAAAGAAAACACCCAAGCTGATTGGAGGAGGAATAGTGTCTTTCGAACACAATGCAGGTGTAAAGATAAAGTGTGCAAGGTGATTGTTGATGGAGGGTCTACAGATAACTTGGTAAGTACATAAATGGTACAAAAATTAAATCTTTCTTGCATACCCAAACCAAATCCTTATAAAATTTCATGGCTAAAGAAGGATCATAGTGTGCTTGTGAACCAGTCTTGCTTAATTGAATTCAAAATTGGCCCATACGAAGATAAGGTGTTGTGTGATGTAGTGCCAATGGATGCTTGTCACTTGTTATTAGGGAGGCCTTGGCTATATGATAGAGATGTGATCCATCATGGTAGGGAAAATACTTATGAAATAAAACATGAAAATAAACTCCATATTTTGAAGCCTTTTAAAGAAGAAGGATCAGCCAAAATAACAGCCTTGTCTCTATCTACAGTAGGGTGGAAAGGGTTTTTAAGAGAGTCTAAGGGAGAGATATGTTATCTGCTGTACCCACAGAGCAAGGAGAAATCAGATCAGCAAGTAATTCCTTTGGAAGTACAGGAATTGCTGCAACAATATTCAGACTTGATGCCAAGTGACCTACCAGCTGGTTTGCCTCCCTTTAGAGGCATTACTCAACAAATTGATCTAATTCCTGGTGCTAAACTTCCAAATCAAGCAGCCTATAGATTGGCTCCTCTAGAGAGTAAGGAAATGAGAAGACAAAGCACAGAATTAATGGAGAAAGGATTCGTGAGAGAAAGTATGAGCCCTTGTGCCACACCTGCTCTACTCTCCCCTAAGAAGGGAGGGAAGTGGAGACTTTGTATGGATTCCCGAGCCATTAACAAGATCACTGTGAAGTATCGTTATCCATTACCCAAAATGGATGACTTGCTAGACTGTTTGTCAGGTGCAAAGATCTTCTCCAAAATTGACCTCAGGAATGGATATCACCAAATTCGGATTCGGGAAGGCGATGAGTGGAAGACAGCTTTCAAAACCCAAGATGGGTTATTTGAGTGGGTGGTGATGCCATGTGGACTGTCCAATGCACCAGCTACCTTCATGCGAACAATGAATCAAGTATTTAGATCACATATTGGGAAATTTGTGATAGTTTATTTTGATGATATCTTAATCTTTAGTAAATCCTTGGAGGAGCATGTAGAACATTTGAGGATAGTGCTTGACATACTTAAAACAGAAAGGTTATTTATCAATAATGAAAAGAGTGAATTTTGCAAAGACAAGTTGGTATTTTTGGGCAATGTTATTTCACCAGATGGCTTGAGCATGGATCCTTTAAAGGTCAAGGCTATTCTTGAGTGGCCTACTCCACAAAGCATTACTGAGGTGAGAAGCTTCTATGGTTTAGTAATTTTTTATAAGAGATTCATCAAGAATTTTAGTGGAGTAAGTGCAGCATTGACAGATTGCACAAAAGGGAAGGTTTTCTCTTGGACAAAGGCAGCTGACCATAGTTTTGAACAGCTTAAAAAGAAAGTAACAGAAGCACCTATTCTTTCCATACCTGATTTTGAGAATCTTTTTACAGTTGAATGTGATGCTTCAGGAGTAGCTATTGGGGGAGTGTTAAGTCAAGAAGGGAAACTAGTTGCCTTCTTCAGTGAGAAATTAAATGAAGCTAAAAAGAGGTACACCACTTATGATAAAGAATTCTATGCTGTGGTACAAGCTTTAAAATATTGGAGGCACTATCTCTTACATAAGGAGTTCGTTTTGATGACTGACAATCAAGCTTTGAAGTATATAAATTCACAAGGTAAGCTGTCCCACAAACATGCTAAATGGGCTTCCTTTTTGCAAGCTTATACTTTTGTTGTGCAGCATAGGAGTGGTAAGAGCAATGTAGTGGCTGATGCTTTGAGTAGAAGGCGCCATTTATTAGCTGTAATGAGTCATGGATTGATTGGCTTTGAAGAGATGAAAGGTGAATATGCCAAAGACCCCTATTTTGGCAGCATTTGGATAGCTCTAAACAATCCAAACTATACCAATATGCATTCATTTGAAGACTACATATTGTTAGATGGCTTCTTGTTTAAGGGGTCTCAACTTTGCATTCCCCTTGGATCACGAAGGGGAAAACTAATAAGGGAGTTGCACTCAAATGGTTTGGGTGGACATTTTGGGAGAGATAAGACCTTTGGACTAGTAAGCGAGAAGTTCTTTTGGCCTAATATGAGGAGAGATGTGAACAAGTTTGTTGCTGCTTGTAGAGTGTGTCAAAACAGCAAAGGGAGGAAGTCAAAATACTGGTTTATACATGCCCTTACCCATGCCGAAGGAACCATGGGTTGATATCTCTATGGATTTTGTTTTGGGGCTTCCAAGAACCCAAAGAGGCAATGATTCAGTGTTTGTAGTGGTGGACCGTTTTTCCAAAATGGCCCATTTCATACCCTGTAAGAAGACAAATGATGCGAGTCAGGTGGCACACTTATTTTTCAGGGAAGTTGTGAGATTGCATGGTGTTCCAAAAACAATAACAAGTGATAGGGATGTCAAGTTCTTAAGTCACTTTTGGAGAATCTTATGGAAAAAGTTGGATAGCAGGTTGCAATTCAGTTCAGCATACCATCCTCAAACTGATGGTCAAACAGAGGTAGTGAACAAGAGCTTGGGCAATCTATTGAGGTGCTTAGTTGGAGACAGTCCCCGACAATGGGATTTGGTGTTACCTCAAGTGGAGTTTGCCTATAATTCCAGCATAAATAGGTCAACTGGTAAGTCTGCTTTTCAAATTGTTTACGGTGCAAATCCTAAAGGAGTCGTGGATTTAGTTGATTTGCCAGTAGGTACACATAGCAGCTTTGAAGCTACAGACTTTTTAGAAAATATTCGTGAGATACATCAGCAGGTCAGACTCAAATTGCAGTCCATGAATGAACAATATAAGAAGAAGGCTGATTTGCATCGAAGAAGAAAGGTCTTTCAAGAAGGAGAGTTGGTCATGGTACACCTACGCAAAGAAAGGTATCCACAAGGTGCCTACAACAAGTTGAAGCCAAAGAAAATTGGGCCCTGTAGAATCATGAAGAAGATAAATGACAATGCTTATCAAATTGAATTGCCAGAAGATTTAGATATTAGTCCCACCTTTAATGTTGCTGACCTTCATTCATACTCAGCTGGAACTAGTGACGAACAAGTAGAAGATGAGCAAAATGAGATAGATGAAGACCATAGGGTGCAGCAATTGCCAAGGAAGACAAGACAACAGATTGAACGAGTGCTAGATACCCAATTGATGGCTACTCGATCCAGTTCCTATAAGTTGTATTTTGTTAAATGGGAGGGCTTACCTATTCTTACAACTCTTGGATTTCAGAAGCTGACTTACTAAAGTATAGCAAAACTTCTCCACCACATGCACCAGAACCGGAATAGCCAAATCTTCTTTTAGAGCAGGGGAGGATGATGCGGAGCATTAACAGCTATAAGTTTGTGGAGCATTAACGGCTCCTTCCTTGACTTGGAATCGGGTGTAACCGACCAGTCCTTTTAGGACTGACTCCTACTATTTTTAGTCTGTTGTCTTAATGGTTTTCTTTTTGGCTGTTGGCAGGGGACAGCTGTCCCTTGTTTGTTTTTGGTGGAGTTAGTTTTTAGGAGTCTTTTTAAGGAGAGTTAGTATAGGTTACGGAGATAGGAAAGGGAACAGGGAAATGGGAGATAGATGGCTGAGTCGGAGCTCTCTGAGTTCGGGTCTCTTTGGAGGGTGTTATGTTTTATGGTTTCAATGTTGATGGGGTTGATATCAATAAAATAACGGTTGATCTATTCTTAGGATTCTTCCATTTTTCTATCATTTCTGTGTATTTGCAGGTGTTAGTCTTGGAGCTGCATCAGCTTGTCAAGGAAGTTGAGATTCTTTTAGAAGTTACAACCCTCAGAATCCATTCTCGGCAATAAACAATAACAGATGTGCTGCTGATAGAAGGAACACTCCTGGTATCTTATCTAACGAATCCCAATCTACTAAACTGTGTATAGTTGTGATCAGAACTGACAGCTTGGTGATCTGCATTAGATTACTGCACATTTGCAGCAGGTTCTGGCATTCAAAGTTGACCAGTTTTCATAGAGTAGCCCAGATATAGGAGAATTGTACATCTGATGTCTGAAATTAGCACATCCTGAAGTCTGAAAATCCATTGGAAAGACCAATTCTATGAAAAAATGGTTATGTTACTGGATCTGTCAAGGGACCAGCTGGACTTGCGGTCCGGTCTGGTTCCCCTGTGGATACCAGCAGAGCGTGGCATGGGGGAGCTAGTTTCATCTGGCACAGACCCAGACAATCCCAGGGAGGATCCAGACAGATCCCCAACAAAAACCACAGTGAAACCATTGAATTTTTGATGAATTTTTAACTTTTTTTTGCTTTTTTTGTTTTCCACCTTTGATTTTGACGTAGTTGCCCTAAAACAAATTCCTAACCCTAAAAGTGTCATTTAAGGCATTTCAAAGACAAAAACCAAAACAAACTCATTTTAGCTCTTTTTTTTTCGCAAAAGACAAATTGTCAAATACCAATCCAAAAGGCTGAATTTCCATTCTTGTTTGTCATTCAAGAAAAAGAGCTGAAGATTAATCATTGAAGTTTCCACAGCAGTTGCATCATTATTCTAGAATCTATGCATGTGCAAGTGTCCATTACCTACCAAGAAGATAATAGAAGATTTATTTTTGAAAAATGTAAGTTTTTTTCCTACATTTCTGTTTTACAAACATGAAACAAACTCCCTTCCTTTTCTTTTCTTTCATTTTTCTATGAATGTTTCAATATGCTTAGAATTTTACAAGAGTTAGATTTTATACATCTATTTTTTGTTTTTAAAATGTTTATTTGTTTTAAATCTGTTGTTTCTATAATTTCTTACCATAGGAATTACAATGGCAACTACTTCTCACTCCACATGCCAGCCTAAATCCAAAACAGATCTGAGCTCTCTTTGAAAGCATGTTGATATGATATAGATACTAAAATTCATATAATTGGGTGAAAGTGCATTAATGTAGAATTTTTGGACTAGACATAAAATCTTGCGTCGGAAATAATGGTATACCTATGCCACCGAAGCAAGTGAGAGCATATATTAATGAGTAAGAACAAGCAAATGAACTAACCAGCCATAGAGCAAATCATCCTTCAGAAAAAAACTGATCAAATGGAATGAAGCCCCCTATGCCCTTATCGAGCCACCCATTTTTTACCACTCCTAAAGAACAACTCACTACAAATAAGAGACCAAAGGGAACTTTGGAAATGACATCTCAAAATGAGAGTCCAGACATTGCTAATCAACACATAGCAAGATGTATTTATGCGAATGGGTTGGCTTTCAATGTTGTTTGCTGACCATTCTAATAAGAAATGGCAAGAAAATTTAATGAAGCTCCAAAAGGGTACAAGGGCTCAAGGGCTCTAGTTATGAGAAGGTGTGTAGCACCTTATTGGACAAGAAGGTCAAGCTTGTAGAAAATTTATTGAAGCCCATAAGGGATTCATGGACCAAGATAGGGGTATCCATTGTTTTTGATGTGCGGAAAGATGCTAGAAACCTACCTTTGATCAATGTCATAGCAATGTCCCTTGAAGGGGCAATGTTTTTAAAAGTTGTGGATTGTGAGGGGGAGGTGAAAAATGGTCAATTTATTGTCAATATCCTCATCACAGCCAATACAACTACTAGGTCGTTGGTTGAGAAACACTATTCACACTTTTTTTGGACACCTTATGTGGTCCACTCTCTCAAAATTATGTTATAAACAATTGGGAACAAAATTGATTGAATCAAAGAGTTGTATGTAGAGGTTGAGGAGATTCAAATGTTCATCACCAACCACCGCATGTCGCAAAGCATATTTAGATCATTTTCAAACTTGGACCCATTGAAGGTAAATGAAGCAATATAAAATTTTATATTTTAGTTTCACTTTAGTTACTTGAAAGTTTATTTTTTTTAAACTTAGTTACTTAAGCCTTAATTTGATTGTGTATTCTAATTCTTCTTTAAAGTTTGTTTTAATTATTTTTTATTTTGTTTTTGAATAGATTATTCAAACCCATTTCACCTTTAACACGGTTGTCTTGAGATGACTTGTGAAGGTTCAAGGGCACTTTCTAGCATGGCCTTTCGTCAAACTTGATCCATATGGAGGCAAAGCAACATTGAGAGGGCAACAAATATTAAGCAGATGATCCTAAATGACTCTTGGTGGGATCATGTGAAGTATCTGCTTAGTTTCATTAAGTTCATTTTGAGTATGATTCATCAAGACTCGCTCGAGAGAGATATCTGATGGCAACAACTCAATGATTGAGAAAATGAAGACCATCATAAACAAAAAAGAGTAAACTACTAAAGAAATTTTCTTCAAACAAGTGCACAAAATTATTGACAAAACTAGAACATAATGACCACCCTACTACATCTTCTTGCTTTTGCAATGAGTCCAAAATACTATGGTGCTGAGATTCTTTCTATGCCAACGAGAATTGCCCCATATAGAGATTTTGAAATTGCTGAGAGTACAAGACAAAATTTTGTAGGCTCTTCCTTGATCCTAATTTGCATGATACATTCACAAGTGAGTTCATTGATTTTGTACACTCCAATGATCAAAATATTGAGGCTCTTCAAGAGAAATTCAAGAAGGATGCTTATGATTGGTGATACTTCCATGGCCAAAAATTCCAACATCTACAACCCTTCCCAATAATTTTTTTATTGCATGTAAGTTTAATAAATTTTTGTTTTCTAATCTTCAAAGTTTCATTTATAGTTTTTTAAAGTTTTAATTTTTATAATGTATAACTCTATCTCTCTACTTTGTCTTCATAGGTTGATTTGCATCTGAGAGGTATTGGAGCACATACGCTTTCATCCACTCAATAAAGTACCACAAATTGCACTCTAAAAGGGCCAACAACTTAGTGTATGTGCATTTCAATTTGCATCTACTTTTGCAAACACAACATGGCTAGAAGGGGACATGATGTTGTGGGACATGGAGCAGAGCATACTGACTTGGATGCTTCCAGCTCCCAAAATTTTGCACTTAGATTCCGAAAGCGAGGACACTTTTAGTGCAAGTGGCAGTACACTACTTGTAGTTCTTCAAATGTTCCTACATCATCTAATGCCAATGATGATGCTGATATTGATGATTTAAGAAATCCATATGACACTAAAAACTGATTGTTGAACCTAATATTATTATTTTAATATTGAACTTAAAGTTTAAACAATGAATATTCCATATTATTTATCATTTACATTATCAATGACATTCAAGTTTATGGTGGTTTTGTTGATAATATCATGCTATGTGATATTCTAAACTTAAATCTCGCTTATGATTTTTACATTTATTTTTTTGTACGGACAAACCCAACCTCCCCCCACACCCAAAAAAAAAGTTCGCTAAATCCATGAAATGAATCCATAAACCCAAACTAGGAGCCAAACTAGAACCAGCAAATTAGAAAAATTCAAAAATGGTATCAAAGAAAATTTGTAACCACTGACTAAACACATGCAAAAAATTCTGAAAAGAGTCTTCCATTCTAAGAGAATTGATTGCAGTAAATGACCTAAGAATGAGATAAGATTTACCTAGTAGATCCTGATTGATCTACAACATAAATCATCACAAAATCAACAATCTAGACACGGTAATTGTTGATCTGCAGGCTGAACTTCAGAAGACAAACCCAAAAGCAGGAAATTCCAATCCAAAATGTGAATGCTTTTAGTATTTGTAATTTACATTTTGTATCAACAATAAAATTCAGCTACTCAAATGAAAAAGAAGCCAGAAACAAAAGGAGTGAAGGTATGAAAAGCATAAACTTCCCCGAATATGATGTTGGAGACAATAACAAAATCTAAGTGTTCTATTTCAGCATGGTCGAGGCTTATATTGCACCATGTGGGTGAATGATGAAAATGAGAGTTTTATGGTGTATTTATGTTAGCTTTTTGAGAGGTCTTCCAAAGAGTGATCAAACAGTTTAACAAAATAATATAGAAGCAAAAACATGAAACCTTTTTATGCAATAGGAAGGACCTGATTTATTATATAAGAAGGTAGCTCACAAGAACAACAATCCTGAAGAGTTAGGTAAGTACATTCACATGAAACGGGTGGAAACTATTAAAGAATGCCCCCATAAGATGGATTCCAAAACCTAATCTAACCTTCTGTTGCTTTAGTAGCTGGACTGATACCATGGAGAATGTGTCCATTATGCACTATTGTTATTAAGTTATAAAATTCCAGAAAGGTGGCTAGCTGAACAAGATATCAATGACAAATAGGCAAAAAGAGATGGGTCAGACAATTTCAAGAGCCCCCTATCTTTCGAGGAAATAATTCTTCCTTTGGAAGTTTTCCAGAAGTCCACCAAACCTAGAACAGAAATCAACACAATCATAATGCTCAAGGAGTAAATTGCATACAACAATACATCATTGTAGTTGATCTAGTTGTTAGTGTTGTGTGAATGTAACTAATATAGAAGCAAAAACATGAAACCTTTTTAAGCAATAGGAAAGAATTAATTTATTATATAAGAAAATTTTCTCCCAAGAACAATAATCCTGAAGAGTCGAGCTGATAAATTCACATGAAATAGGTAAGCACCCTAAAGAATGACCCCATAAGACAGATTCCGAAACATAAATCTGCGATTCTGTTGCTGTAGTTTGGACTGATTCCATGCAGAAACTGACCAGTACCCATTATTGCTACGAAGGTATAAAATTCCAGAAAGGTGCCTATCTGAATGAAATAGCTAAGTTACCGGGTTCTCCTGAAAAATGCTGGGTTCCGGTTCTGGTTCACATCGAGTTCGGATCCTGGTTCAGTTCCTCTACGAGTTTGGCCAGGGTTTGTGTTTTCTTGGTCTGGTTCGCCCATGCAAAACCCAGAGTGAACCCAAGGAGAAAGCACTTGATAAGGCAACCAGAAAGTGGTTTTTTTTGAGGAAAAAAGTTATTTTTTATTATACACGGTAATTGCTTTTCATTCAACTACAATATTGCAATATTGTCTGAAAGGATTCATAAGTAAAATTTCAAGTAACTCAACTATCAACAACAGACATAATGTATGTACACAAAATCTCAGGAGCTAAATTCATCTCATAACTACATTAGGAACATAAAATGAAACTCAGTAAAAGGAAATCAGAAAACAAGTACCTTCTCAAATCATAGCCCATAAACAGGTGTACAAGTGAAACAGCAATCAGAAACTTGGTTATTTGCTTGTGAACTACCGTGATGATGACTTTTTACCATATTAAACTCAGGCAGCGAACATCAGTTATGTAATCCTAATATTGGGTAATGAAAATTTTAAAAAACCTTTAAAAAATCTCATTTTTCTAATGCAAGGACATACTGGCATTTCATAGATTACAAGACACATGTGCACCTCATCACCACCTGGCAAGCATAGACATCCTCAAATGTCCCCACACTGCAGCCAAACCCACAAGGTGTAACAATAACAACAATTGCGTGACTCTATTACTTTTAACTGAAAAGTATTTTATCAACTGCCATGAAACATGATATACAGAAATCTAACCTAATGACAATCGTAGGATGTAACCATGAAGCAAGAGACTTTTATCATGCATGTTTTAAATGATATTCAAGTTTATGGTGGTTTTGTTGTTTATATGATGTTATGTGATATTCTAATCCTAATTCATGCTTCTAGGCTGCATATATATATATATATGTTCTTTGTACTAACGAACCCCAAACGAACCAAACCCACCCCCCAAAAAATTAGGCGAACCGCCAACCCAAACCCCCGAACCAGTACCGGAACTGGCAACTTAGCGAAATAGCAGAGACAAAAGGGAAATGAGATGAGTAAACCACTTTATGGATCCTCATATCTTTCAAGAACGTGGTCTTTCCAGAAATTTCCATAAAACCAGAACAGAAATCAACTGACTCAATCATGATGCTGAAGAAGTAAATTGAACACAACAATATATCATCATAGTTAATGTCGTTGTTAATTTTGAGTTGTAACCATTAGTGGTAGTTAACAATTGTTAGAATGTGATCACATAAATCTAAGTTGGTGATGGTTATCAGTGGTAGTAGATTAATCTATTTCTGCCATTTATTGAGTGTACATGTTAGGTAGGAAGAAGCATTTACAAAATTGTATGGTAGTCTGCCCCAAGCTCTCCTCATGTTGTTGAGTGCAGTTTTCATGGAGTGGTCGCCCTTTTCAACTACAAGCATTGGCATTTCCTTTTATGATTCTATGATGACGGTTCTGGTGTCATAATTCTGCAAGATGGTTTTTCCATATTCTATGTCTGTGAGGCAAATGCAAGATTGCACTCAAAAGCTTAAGAACCAATACTAAGAAGATGGAGTTCTCAATACAAATGTATGACCATTGTGGTAGATACACAGATTTTATCCTTGCTAGTCGTTTAAGTGGCAAAACACCAAAGCAATATTACTGAATTCACCCTCCACTTGTCTGGAGAAGAAAACTTATTTTCAAATTTTGTGATAAGTCCAACAATGGAAATTGTTGAAGAGTAAGAAAAGAAACAAGCTGATGAAGAAAACCAAAAAAACTGTAGGGGCTCACAACAATGGAGAAGTCTGCTATAGTCCAAGCAAGGAAGCCTAGAGAAGCCATAAAAATTTCTCCATAAATAACTCAAATGAAGACAATCAGATTTTTAAAAAAAAGAAGATCACAATGGAACTTGGAATACAGAAATACAAGAAAATGATGTCATGGGTAGGAATGAGACTTCAACTAAACTCGTGGTAATTTAGCCTTGCGGATGTTGAGGAAAAAAATTATACGATACTTTACTACCATCATAGACATAATTTCATAAGATTGAAAACACTCAATTAAACATAGAGATGAGCAATTACACAATCTGCTCTGTTTTCCTCCCAAACAGCTAGTTACTTACATTCACAAAGTTCTAACTTCTAACTCTAAGTATTACGTGCATGATTTTAAGTATCTCTAAAGTTCAAAGTAGTTAATCTACAAACATTTCCAATGAAATTTTGCATGTAATTTTGTGGCTTCATAGATTCTGCAGGATCCGAGTTATTAAAAAAAAAAATTTATGTTTGTTTTTTATTATCTTATAATTTCATCCAAAGAAAACATGTCCTCAAATTGATTCAAAACATATTACACTTCATTTGACTGTTGAAACATCCAGTAATCTGCAGGTTGTTGGAAGAGCAATCGACACTCCAAACCATACAAATTCCAGCAGCTCAAAGGTAGAGCACCGAACATGCTAATGAGAGGGTCCCAAGTTCGAAACTTAGTCAATGTAGAATAACATCAGATTTGTAACTCAATTGTAACTTCAGGGATTGGGCAGCTGATTTATCGTTTGCAATCTGGAGTGTGGATTGTTCTACCAATACAGAAGAGAAAAAACATCCTACTGCATACAACACAAGCCAGGGCACACAGTGCTTACAAGGCCTGGTCCCATGTTCGAACCCCACAAAATAAACAGCACAGAACATAAGACAAGTACCTAAAGTCACAGGCCAACGCTAAATCACTAACCTATTAGGCAAAAGGGGTATTCACGTTAGAAAGACATAATATTTCCAGGAAAGATAACCATTTTGCAAAAATACATGTAAATTCCAGGAAAATTTCTACAAAAGTTAGAAAACAAACAATGCGAGGAATGGTACCTGTAAGTTATTTTCCTTGATGTATTCCCAAATCTTTTTGATGGCCTTGGTGCGCGGCATCTCTGGTACGCCTAAGAACTTCTGCATGGCAGGCGAAAGCGGGCGCGGGCGAGTAATACCTCGGCCGACGTTGGGGGACTTACTGCTGTCTGCGCATGTGACCGTGACCATCGGCTTATTCATCCGACAACCCCTCTGTTCAACATTGCTTGCTTTCACAGAGGCTGAAAACCTGGGGGTTTGTGACACTCGCAAGGAAACCGCCATTAGTGCCATCGCTCCTCGATCCCTGGAATGCGGATTGGAAGGCTATAAGTAACCGAGCTTCTGTTATCCACTCTTTTGCGTGGGAATATCCGAATATGGCTTAAATCTGATATCAGGCCGTATTTAGGCATTTTAGACATTAAATAAAATGTAAGAAAATTGTCTGACATGAAGGAGAGATTTCAGACAGACCATTAACATACATATTGTTTTTATCTTGATTTTATATTTTTTTATAAATAAAGTATTTTTTAATATTTGAAAAGCAATTTTAAATAGATAATTATAATGAAATTTTTGTTTGATATGCAAGATAGATTGTCAATGGGGATCCCAAATCACGCTAAGTAGAAGATTGGTCAATAGCAAGGGAGACTAGTCACAATGTATGTTGCAAAGACGGTTGTCATTGCACCAAAAGATCGGCATGTTAATGCTCGATACAACTGCAAAAGTTAATGAATCCACAAGAGATAGTTAAGCCATGTCTCTAACCCAAGCATTGTGTTGCACAACACAAGGAGACCAAGGGCGCACACCTTGCAACAATCCCCCCCAATGCAAGTGAGGGGTTCAAACCCATGACCCAGGCTATTATACCAATTGTTGCAAAGACGGTTGTCATTGTACCAAAAGATCGACCTATTAATACTCAATACAACCACCAGAGTTAATGAATCCACGGGAGGCGGTTATGCCATGTCACAAACCCAAGTGTTGTGTTGCACAGCACAAGGAGGCCAAGGGCGCACACCTTGCAACAATGTTTATGCTGAGGGGACCCACGAGAGCCACGTTTGAAATGGGAGGGCCCTCTCATTATAGCTGGGGAGATGGGTGCAGTGAATGTGTTTTGCCACCAAAGATAGTATTTCACTCCATGGTAGGGTCTAACCGTATAGTCAATATGAAAGGCCCCTGAACTCTATTTATCCATATTGGGGGGGAGTGTCCTTCATCCTACCGGTTTCCAGTAAATTATGAATGAGGACACAATAACATCCATGTAGAGATGAAGCATCTATGTTAGCATGAGAAGGCAGCACATGAGCAACAATACACAAAGCATTAGTCTAATTCTCAATAAGAGCCTATAAGTGGAATACCTCCAAAGCAACATTATCAACCTAGACATGAATCTATAACATAACATTAGAGCATATAATGGCTTTAGTATACATGAAAATGTGAGCATCTGCAACGAAATAAATCAACATTCATATCTCTCCATTTGTTAAATAAAATGTCCTCTTTGAAAGCATGCCAAATTTGGGAAAATCTCAAAGATTATTAAGGCCAATCACCTAGAAAAATCATATGCTAAGGAAAAAAATTTAATCAAAAGGGCTTGAAAATATCATGTATTCAATTTCTAAACGTTAACAAAAAGGACAAAAGGGGTTGGAAACACCCAAATGGATAAGTCAAGATCTAATGGAAAGACCTAGTAAATGAGACAACAAGCATAAGTGAGACAATTTGGACTCTAGAATAGTAGACCAAACTATTTGAAACATGTGCTACTATTAAGTGACAAAGGACTTAAGATTCCACCTAGTATTGAGTTTTAAAACCATGGCAAGTGAGGAGAGAGCTATGAATAACCTTTAAAAGACTTGTAATTCTAGAAAGGAGTATCAAGGTACCCTAGTGGAAGGATTGGAAGTGGTACCTTGATACTCCTTTCTAGAATTACAAGCCTTTTAAATGCTCATGGCTCTCTCCCCACCTACCATGGTTTTAAAACTCAATATAGCCCTTAGTGGCCTTAGAGAATAGGCAAAAATGTAACAAATTCCTCTTTTAAAAAGTTTTAATGCATACACCAAGGGTATCTTAGCAAATAATTGTAGGAGACCACAAAAGAGATTGTTGATGAAAATTCTAGATCTAAAATTATTCTCATTCTAAAAATGGTGGGGCTTAATGGCTTCCCAAGCCTTCCATATTCTTTTGGCAACAAAAATTCCTTGGATTTGCACAAGTTTTGTCATGATAAGAATGGAGAGAAAACCTAGAGCTTAAACTAGAGGCTTGTTTACTGTTGTCACTTGGAAATGCACCATGCTAAACAAGGAGTTCAGCATTCCAGTGATACAATGGAAATAGCCTCAAGGTGTGGAACCCTTGCAATTGAGGCTAGATCTTTGGAGAAGGTTGGCTTCCTTTCTAAACTAGGTGCAGAAGAGGATTGGTCTAACCCAACCTCAATAAACTCTAAACTAATGACTTGTAGAGGAAAAGGAGAAGGATAAAATGCATAAAAATAAAGGAAATGTAATGCACTGAATTTCGAGTGTTTCTTCCTACTTGTGATAGCATAGAGCATCAATAACATCACCAAAAAAGATTACACAAATATCTATTTTACCAGTTTTAAGAGGGAAACATGGAGGCTAGGGTTTGAAATCTCTTTAAAGGGGGTGAAGATTGCCCACAATTGACACTCACAGCAAATTAGCACAATCATATAACCTATAAAAATGATGAAAAATCCACACATGCATAGAGGTATCAACTGTTACACAGAATGCAAGCGTTGAGAAGTTGAAACACTTGTGATTTATCATTTATTTTTATCCATTTTCCTCTACCTAACCTAGGTTAAGCACTCTTTATCGAACATCATCATAGTTGTTTTGGAGGTGGAAACACCAAAATGGGGTTTGAATTAAGCAAGCTCCTATACAACACTATTGAACACCCAAAATACTAAGAGGGAGGTGAATCAGTATTCTATTAAACCATTTGATCACAATCCATCCAATTAACAAAACATATCTAATTGCAACAATGAATGAAAACATGAAGGAATCACAAGATCGCATGACACATGAACACCAGAATTTTTACGTGGAAAACCCAAAAAGGGAAAAACCACAGTGAGGATTAGCTCACAATATATTATAACCAATTATAAGATATATATAGAGGCTCACTATCAGGACACGTTGTCCAATAGGGCTAATAGCAACAAAAAAGATAGATACAAAATAGAAATGGCCACATAGCTAGGATGTGAACTAATATAAAGTGAACCTTCCTTGTGTTGAATTTAGTTCCTTTGAAGTTCTAAATATAAAAAACTGCTCTACTTTACAATCGCTCAATATTCACAATAATTTTGCTATAGATCTGATCATGCACATGCAAAATCCACATATCCGCATTTCATCGCACATCATATCACCCTACAATCTAAAAAATGTCTTTACATATATACCCAATGCATCTGCATACATCAATTAGGTCGACCTAATTAGATGTAGCCCTGTATTAAATCAAAAATTGCCTTGTCGGCTTCATACTTAAATCAAAAACATCTTTGCACTCAACCCAAGTGTGCAACACTTAATTTAGGTTGGCATGGACCTAAAATAGATCTCACTAACATCCACAACATATATTTAATCTCAACAACATATATCAAGCATTAGGTCGGCCAAGAATTAGACCTAACCACAAAATAAGTCAACTAATCAATACCAACGATCAGCCCAATAACATAAACATGCGCCATCTAGAATATATGGTGTACTAACACATGTAAACAATCTCCCAAAATTGTAAAGACTAATTCCAATCATCAAAGGAACGCGAACCAAATTACTCATACCCATTTACACTATATAAGGCCAAAATTGTATGTCGAACTTCTATCACTTATAAACTTCAAATTGTACATCCAAAATAGTTGAAATATTGAAAATAGATGCACAAAGTAGTCAACAATAACATATTATCACCTCATAAGTAGATCTTATTACATGAGAAATTACGGACCAAAATATCGGATTAGGATATCTTCATTTTGTTCATCGGATTAAAGTAAATATCAACAAACAATGTTGAAATCAATGACAACACATTAAGGGGTTCCTTCTTCATTCTTTCAATAATCTCCCCCTTTTTCATTGATGGCAACATGTGCCAAAAATGAATCTCCAAAAACTTCAGAATATACACCATCTCCCCCTTCATCTAACTTCTCCCCCTTTGATATTGAAGACAAAGGGTGTGTTGGTAACACACATGTAAGCTCCAAACTTTTGATGCATATGTATAGATGAATAACTAAATGAAAGGCACTAACTCCCCCTTAGGGAGTTATCCCAAAAATTTGATCCAATTGTATATACAATGAAAAACTAAAAGGCAATTGAAACAAAGCATGTGAAAATTGTTTTAACCGAAGGAGGAGGCACCTTCAAGCTCCTTAAGAATTGCTTTCCAAGCAGATTTCCCTTCATTCCAAGTCTTTTTGGCTACTACAAGCGATTTGTATAGTGACTCTAGCTCTACTATGTTCTCCTCTCCCTCATCCAGAGTACTTGGATTTGGATTTATCTTTATAAACTTCTTTGCATCAGTTAGGGCACTTGACATCGGTATGTGCTTGGTCTTCACCAAGCCCCCAAGCTATCCAAACTGCCTTATAATGTCTTATTTATGCCTTTGTAAAGTGAAAAACTTGTTATGCAGATCTGTAATGTCAGTCCAAGAAGTATGACCTCTATCCTTTGCCAGATCAAAGGTACTGGAGGCATTAGATATTTGTTAGTCAATTGATTCCATTAAGTCCTTAATGCCTTTAGTGGGATCTGGTCACCTCATATAGTACAAAAACAAATTTTTAGTGTCATCTTCACATTCTTGCACTTCCTTCAGACATTTTTCCACTTTTTCATGTGTAGATGCACATCTATCTTGTAGCTCAAGTAGCCTCTTCTCTACAAACCTTGATTCAACTTCTTTTTTAGTTTTTTCCTTCAAACTAGAGGCATACTCCTTAAGAGAATCAACTAAAAACTTTAGCTTTTCAATTGAGGTAAGAGAATTTTCAATTGTAGTATCGAGAGTAGCATCCTACAGAGTCCTTATGGCTTCATTGATCAATTTTATCCCCTTCTGATGGGTTTCAATAATCTCTTTTCTATCGAAAGCATGAAAGACATCTCCAAGCTCCAACTTTATAATTGGTGAGATCTTTTCTAGATCTACATTGCCTTGATACATCGGGAGTTGTAGCAACTGGGGAAGAATTGTTAGTTAGAATGTAATCTGTTTGGACAAAAGACCCTTGAGTGTATTACCAGAAGATTCTCTGGAGGACTTGGGTGGATCCATGGTCTTTTGTGCATCTTTTTCATTCTTTCCAACCTCAGAATCTTCTTCATTCTCTTCTTTCTCCTCTTCACCAGAGGGATTTTCCTTTTTCTTGTCTTTATCTTTATCCCCCTTCTTGTCCTCATCATCTTCCTTGTTGTTCTCTTCTTTTTCTCCTTGTTCCTCATCTCCATACTCATTTTGATTATCTCTATTTTCATTTCCTGCATCTTCATTTTTTTTTTCAGAGTGATCCTTAGTGCCAACATCAGCATCATTCTTTTCTTTTTCCTTCTCTACACTTTGGTTTTCATCATTAGCACTAGTGGGCTTGTCATTATCATTTGGAGGAGCAAGACTCTCTGGGGAAGCGTGTGTTTCATCAACCGATGGTGGTGAGGACACCATATTCTCCATCTCAAACAATGGAGGTTTTTCAGCAGTGTGAGCATCTTCTTCTTGTTCTTCCAAGACTTCTTTGAAAACTAGTAAATTTGTAACAAGAGGAAGATTTCCCTCTGCATCAGTGACCTTTTCTTCAACATTCTCCTTTTCTTGAGAAGTATTGGATGATGGAGCAATTATCATCCCCAACTTTTTTGCTATATCTCTAACAATTCTAACTGTTTCATGCTTCAATTTGTCCACTTGCTCTTTTTCTCTTCCAATAAGAATGGTGACTCTTTGTTTGACTTTGAATTATTTAGTATACACCTCTATTAGATTAGCTTTGTCATCCTCAGATAAGGAGAATCCAATTTCCTCCAATGCATCAGATTTCATGTCTTATCTTTAGCTTCAATAGCTTCATGCCTTCTTTCAATCAAGGCATCCCACACAACTCTAGGGACCTTCTTCTTTATGTTACTCATGTCTGCCTCTAAAACAATAATATACTAAATGATAGCTTCAATGATTATTTTCCTATCTTCTTCATCCACTTCTTCAAAGAAATTTGCAGTAGCTTCTAGCAAATCATCATGCTCTAACATATTGCTAACTAAAACATCTAACTTCATCAGAGTACGAGCTCTTATTGAAGGATATTTTGTCTTCTTTTTCTTTTGCTCTGAAGAGCCTTCTTCTAACTTCTTCTCCTTCTTCTTTTTAGGCTTCTTATGGATATGTAGTACAATGAAAGCCTCTTTCTCTCTTTCTATTTATTCTTCTTTAGAACTATCCACAATGTCAACTTTTGGCTTTTTAGCTCTAGTGCTTACCTCTTGCGAAGCACCTTCACCGCTTGTAGTAGCACTGCTTTTTCTCTTCCTTTTTATTTGTTCTTCATGTTCCAACCCAAGCTCAATTTATTCTTCAACCATAGTACTTAAATTCTTTTCCCCGAATGCTTTTTGCTTCTTTCTTCTTCCAAAGGTAGCAAGATTTTCTACTGAAGGCACATTATTCCTCTTGCTAGTCCTTGTGCTAGGTCTGGAGGGTGCAATGATTTCTTCAATTATCGAAGCACTAGGCTCTACCTTCTTTCCTTTTGTAGCAGCTTCAAAAGACTTAGGTAATGCAGAGGCAGGGGTGGAAGCTATTCTTCCTAATCTCCTTGATCTAGAGGACTCACTAGCCATGCTAGCTTCTCTTGCTCTGGCCTCCCTAATCTCTTCTTCTGTATAACCTTCTTTCCTAGCCCATTGTTCTACAATTTTCCTTGCATTCCTCTTGATCGATTTCTTCAATTCCAAATGTACTCAACAAATTTTTCTTCATATGTTCCATGTCTTGCTTGAGAGGGGTCCTTAGGACTCTTGAGCAATAATTCAACATAGCCTTCAACTTCATTCTCAGAAACTTCATACCCAAGAGGCTTAATACACAGTGTTCTTAGTTCAACAACCTTAATAATACACTCATGAATTGAAACAAGGAAAGTAATTTCCTTTGCATATTTCTCTACCAGTTTGTGGGGAATTCTTTCCCTTTCATGCATATTCTTCTAAAACACTACAAATAATACAATCAAAGCATCATCCTAAGCTTTAAAGTTGCCTAAGTTGTACATATAATCAAAGATTCGATGTCCCACAAGTCTACTCTTGTCCCATACAATATCTTTTCTTCCAAGAAGCTCTTTCAGGAAGTAAAACAATAAACACATTACCAAAGTTCCAAACTTAAAAGCATATTTTTTTTCCCTATTTTGCTCATATTCTCAAGAAGTTACTACCGAAGCAACTCACGCAGGTCAAAATCCTTTCCATTCACCACCATTTTGTGTGCAACATGAATAGTTGTAGCAAAAATTGAGTTATCCATGTTTGTGAAGTAAATCTTGTGACCTATCACCATAGAGGCATATTTCACAGTAGGATTCTTGACAGGTTTTGTTCTCAAAGCCCTTCTGTCAAAGTTGCCACCAATTAGTTCCATAACAACTTCATTTTTCATAGATTTAAGAACCGATACAAGTTTGATATCACACAACCCTATAATTGTCTTGATCACCTCCTTGGTTATTATTCCAGGCATGTCGGTCCATAGAAACTTGGCATGCATCCTACTTAGTGCTAGCCTTACATACTTAGTATCCACATCACTACTATAGTTAGGAAACTAGTTTCAAATATCAAGCTTTTTCTTTACTAGGTTAATGTATTCATGTTTTACAAGGAAATCATATCTAGTTAGCTCATCAGACCATAGATCTGTAATTTTATAGTGATTATACTCTTCCAATTTCCCATGTATATAAACCTTAGTATCTTCTATAGGTAAAACCCTATATGGAATCTTCGAAAAATCACCGTCGGGGTCATTTCAAATATTTTCATTGGATACTTTTTAAATTTTGTTCTAGGCCTCTTAGTAATGTTGGCAATGGTTAGGGTAGCCATTTTAACTTTAATTCACACTCAAATTCTTATGAAATCAAGTCTATTTCAAACCCACAAAGTAAAGAAATTTGTAAATACCTTTTATGCACACAACAGGATCTGCGGTTTGGATATTCTACACCAAATTCACCTTCATTTAATTCTTTTTTCTTTCTTCAAATGCACAAATGTGATTAAAATCAACTTAGGAACTCACTTTAAATTTTTTTTTATTCACCCTAATTTTGCATTAAATGATTCAATTTCCAAAAAGTTGATAAAGCTTTTACTGATACATTATAAACCCTTAAATGCTTTGCATTTCTTCAGATTTGCATATTTTCTGCTGGTTTCTTTTCCAAAAGCTTAAGCATTCCATTTTACACCATATATCTTTGTGTCACTCCTTGACACCTCATATTTCCATGTGGTTGCTAGATTTTTTTGTTATTGCTCCCCCTAAGCCCATGCCTAGGTTTAATTTTCAAGAGAGTTATCTGCACCAGAGGTAGGCACATATACATTTGATCTTCCTAATTCATCCTTGTTCTCAGATTCTTCTTTCTTTCTCCAAATTTCCTCCATTTCCTCATCTGACTTATGCACTCAATAGCTCTATGTCCAAATTTCTTGCATGCAAAACATCGTCTGAAGAAAGATCCAACATTTTGATTCATTCTACTTCTACATTTTATTTCCTTATGTCTAAATTTATTGCATGAAAAACAAATACCATTAAAACATGGGTACCTTTGAGCATTTGGTTGTCTGATAAGGGTCTTCTAGCTTTGCTTCTTTGATTTTTGATTTGTTTGTCATTGCCTTGAGTCTTCTCTTGATTTTCAACCTTGTTAGGGGTCTGCTTAGCCTTTGATCTTTCTCCTTCCTCAAGTCCCAAACCTCCTTTGTCTTTAGATGGTTTATATCCTGCAATTAGTTCATCAAGCATTATAGTACTTTTTTTGAATTTGTCCTCATGAACTCTTGCTCTATCTAGATCTAGTCTCAGAGTTACCAATTCTTGTTCAAGTCTTGTGCATTCATCTATCTTTCTTTGTACCATTGCATCCAGACATTCCTCAATTCTTTTCTTTTCTTCCACTTGTAATTTTAATCTAGTGATGTCTTCATTTGCTTGCACTTCAATTGTTCATTGACTTCCCTGTGTCTTTCTCTGAATTTCTTGATTTGTTCTCTCAATTTTTTGATGCATTCATTTTCTTCCTCTAGATTTTCCTTCAGATTTTTCTTTTCACCTTCAACTCTGTCAAGATCTTCAAGAGAAACTTGTAGTTCTTCTTTATCAATCATACAATCACTTTCAATAGTAAGATCTGAAAACTCTTTATTAGCCATGTGTTCAATCTCCAAGATCTTCCTCAAGTTGTTATGCTTCTTAAAGGGAACCAATCTTTGATATCAATTGTTGAACACCTAGAATGCTAAGAGGGGGGTGAATCAATATTCTATTAAACCATTTGATCACAATCCATCCAATTAACAAAACATATCTAATTGCAATAATGAATGAAAACATAAAGCAATCACAAGATCACATGACACATGAACACCAGGATTTTTACGTGGAAAATCCAAAAAGGAAAAAGCCATGGTGAGGATTATCTCACAATATATTATAACTAGTTATAACATAATATAGAGGCTTGTTTCTAGGACACACTGTCCAATAGGGGTCATATCCACAAAAAATATAGATACAAAACCAAAATGGCAACACATCCAGGATGTAAACTAATACAAAGTGCACCTTCCTTGTGTTGAATTTAGTTCCTTTGAAGCTGTGAATATAAAAAATTGATTTGCCTTACAATCACTCAATATTGACAACAATTATGCTATAGATATGATCATGTACATACAAATTTGGCATATTCGCACTTCATCGCACATCATATCACCCTACAATCTAAAAAATGTCTTACATATATACCCAATACATCCACATACATCAGAAATTTCCTTGTCGGCTCATACTTAAACCAAAAACATCTTTGCACTCAACCCAAATGTGCAACACTTAATTTAGGTTAGAATGGACCTAAAATAGATCTCACTAACATCCACAACATATATCAAGCATTACGTCAACCAAGAATTAGACCTAACCACAAAATAAGCCAACTGATCAATAGCAATGATCAACCTGATCACACAAACATGCACCATTTGGAATATATAGTGTACTGACACCTATAAGAAATCTCCCAAAATTGTAAAGATTGATTCCAATCACCAAAGGAACGCAAACTGGATTACTCATACCCATTTACACTGTACAAGGCCAAAATTGTATGTCTAACTTTTGTCACTTATAACTTTCAAACTGTACATCCAAAATAGCTGAAATCTTGAACATAGATGCACAAAGTAGTCAAGAATAACATATTATCACCTCATAAGTGGATCTTATTACATGAAAAATTGCAGACCAAAATACCGGATTAGGATATCTTCATTTTGTTCACCGGATTAGAGTAAATATCAACAAACAATGTTGATATCAATGACAACACATTAAGGGGTTCCTTCTTCATTCTTTCAACATACACAACCCTTTATCTCCTCTCTTTCTTGTAGGTTGTAGATCTAAAGTGGATTTGGATAATATTGAAGACCTAACATCAAGATCAAGCATTCAAGCACATCCATTTATCAAATTGGGGAAAGATCATTTATTCATCAACAAAGGAAGTCCCAAAGATGAGTTTGATAGAGAAATGCCTACAAACTATAACCCACCTATACCCGTTTTGAGATTCCAAAAACCATAATTCTCAGTTTAGGGAACCCACACCCCTAACCAGTCAGTTTGAGTTCATATTTGAATGCCAAGTTCCTTTATATTTTCCCTCTTCTTTTTAATTTCAATTTTTGTTAGACAATTCTATGTTATTTTGAATTTGCATAAAAAAATTATAGTTTCATAGTTAACCTAGTTTATATTTTTGCAAAATCACACATCACATCAATTCAAATCTTAATCAAACCATAAAGGGGACCAAAAACTTGATCAATCATTCATGCTCTTCCTTGAGTATAGTAGCCAAGTGGTCCTTTATGATCGTTTTTGTGTCCCCCCAATGTTGTAGGTTGAAAAGTGTGATTTAGACTCTAGATCTCTTTTTCCTACATCACAACATCTATCTCAAGAACCCACTATAGGATATACAATACATGAATCCATCAAATGGTAATTAGAAAAATATGAGCTAAAACCATCCAAAAAGTGGCAACCAAAAGTTTATCTTAAAAATCCAACACTTAAATCTTAGGATGAGTCCACAAGCTAAAAATAGCATATTCTTTCTGCCTGTTATAACCTTGTTATAATCCACACACAAGTTTGGGTGTTCCATTTTGGTTCTATTACCTCCAATCAAATATTCTTAATTATGTGTCATAACATGCATCATAAGTTGATCAACAACTGTAACTCCCCTTTACAACTCTTTTATAGTCCAACATATTTATGTACATTTCCTGTGAAGAAGGTCCAACTTTTGGAGGCCATAAACTTCGATTCAAGAGGTTGATTTGGAACACTATTTTTAAAAAAAATTGTAGAGCTTGAAGAGATCTATACTACATGAACCCCTAGAAATAATGATAAATAACCTAGAATATTTATTTGTCCAAAAAATTACTATATAGCCCAATAATATAATTTTATAACTTAAAATCATACTTTATATATTTTTAACATTAGGAGAAAGGTTGATACACATTTTCTAATAGTATCTATTGTTGATGAACTACTTGGGAGTACCCCATTAAATTTATGTATCAATAATAAGCAAGTCATTAGATCCATTTATTATGTGAATAGATAGAGTAAAACCTTTGTGGATCACTTTTTCAATGTGTATCCATTATCTGAGTGAGAGCTAATTCAAGAATTATGCTTAGTTGAAATGTAACAAATTCTATGGATGACTAAAATGTGTTGCTAGTAGTGCTCCTTACATTTTCATAAATTGAGCCATTAAACATGGAAATTAACTTAAAGTATGTCTTTAAGTGCTAAATATCCTCTACACAAGTATCCAATCCATAATTAAGTTGAATCTAGTGAGTATTTAGCAATTCATGAAATTATTTATCTCATTGAGTTACCCTTAAAAACAATGTAAATTGCATCTATAGTGGTCACTTGAGATACTCCACATTCCTTAGTTATGCAAACAAATCCTTGAAAGGTGTAACCATCATCACCATTACCAAACTATAGTCTTAGTAAAGGATTCACCTCACTATAGACTATTAGGTTTTATATGTACATAGAAGGATGCCATCTATAACCAATTATGGATTAAAAATAAGAATTATTTAACATTATATAAGCTCAACACTAACAAAACTAAACACATAATGAAATAAACTATTCTTTTTCACTTCTTGACAACCTAACCATCTCCAACATGTCAGTGTGAATGAGGTATATTACTTAATAATTTTACCTCTGAGGTCCTATTCACACTAGTTTACTTAAGTTAGAGAACTTTCAACGCTATTTATTTGTGTGCCTCATGTCATATGATTAAGGAACTTGTCATAATGTTATGTTGTCCTATATTCTTTCACCTTGTCTATATAAGAAAGGATTCTCATGTACTTTTTGTATCTATTGTATACCTATTGTATCATTATATCATTTTTATATCCATAATCAATTAATTCATTTCTTAATTCTCTCTTATCAAAGGTTAATTTTATTTTTACAAACTGTGATATTAGGAGCTTGAGTTTATTACATGACTCTTAAATGGTATCAAAGTTTTAAATATGTAAACCCTTTCTCAAATCTAGGAGTGATTCAAGTAGAAACATTTAATGAGTGCATTTTTAACAAAAATAGACTTCACCATTAACTCCATAAGGCCTAAAGCAATATTTTCTTATATAACACTATATTTTGAAAACATTTTTTTTAGCTATTTTTGATGGTGTAAGAAGAAAAGGGGAAATTATATAGTTGTATGAAATATGTATGATCTATACAAAATATGTATTTGTATAATTGCATTGCCAATTGGCATTATTAGGTCTATCACCTTAGCCTGCATTATTAGAGGGTACTATTTGCACATGAACTACATCATCCTATTGCTATTTTTTTTTTTCTAAATAATGTAGGGTTATAGTACTTGGTTTCTCATTTTTTGGTGGGAGGCTTTGACTAACCTATTGAGGCTTATTCCCAATGGGTGGAATGCCCATCACCAACCCTCGTCACCACTCAACTTGCCCTCCACTAGGTGGCTATTTTTGTTTCCTCACTAATCTTGTGGCTCATCCAAATGTCCCCCAATCAGAAACCCCCACTCTACTGTAATGACTACACTAACTACAACTACCACAATGTCACCCAAGGAGTGATGCCACCACATCCCACCACTAGAATAATGTTGGTGGCCCCCATCTTATTGCCAAACTAAGCTATTTTTTAAGAAAAATAATAAATCACCAAGGTATAGGTAAGTACATCAATCTATGACACAATTTTGGCTCTTAAGATGCCACTTTTTTTTTTAAATCAGCAAAATTTGATTTGCACGAGAAAATAAAGATAGTTACGCTCAAAATTTCAAGATGCAAAAAGAACAAAAGTTGAAGTGCTTTGAGTCTAGTTTCTAAGCTACTATTTTTTAAAAAAAATTAATGAAGATTAAGGGTCTCAAAAAGGGGGGTGAGGGGGGGCAAAATAGGTCATAGAGTCTGAGGTCTCCCCCCTTTTTGATTTTTTTTTTTTTAGAATTTCAAAAATCCCAACGGTGAGAAATTAGCTAACACCATGTAGTTTATCCTCGTTCTTTTAGATAATTTTTTTAATGAATATATAATATTTTATGAATTTTCAAAGTGGACACATCCTAAAAAGCTAAAATTTGAGCATGTTCCCCCGTAATTTTTTTGAAAACTAATCGAAAATTGATTTTTTTTTCATCATGTGTAGAATGGAGTCTAGTTTCAAAAAATGTAATTTGTTTCACATTTTGATGAATGATTAAAAATCTATCCTAAAACTAGCACATGTTGGTTTTTGACAAAAAATGGAGGGATTTACAAAAGGAGTCATGGATCAAAACCTTAAATAAATCAAAATGAAAAAAGAATTATATATTTAGATAGCTAAGAGAGAGGTTAACGCTATCATGTTTTTATTTATATAGTTGCATTGAAATACGTGCAAAAGAGATGGGGCGCACAGACGAAAATATGAGGAAAATTGGCAAATCTTGTCAATTAACACGTCCAAAGCAGGTCATTTGGTGAGTTCCAAATTTGGCGCTCGCCAAATTACTTCTTTGCACAAAACTTGAATTTCCCCTGTCTTTGGTCGACAACTTTGATAATGCTTTGAGTGCACAGTTTATGATCGTAGATGGATAGTTGAGTTTTTACCTTTCATACGCTCTCTAACTCGTTACCCTAATTGGATAACTCTTTATCCCTCTAAAGTCTCTCTCTCTCTCTCTCTCTCTCTCTCTCTCTCTCTCTCTCTCTCTCTCTCTCTCTCTCTCTCTCTCCCACGGACCTAGGACTACCTCTCAGTCCAATCCCCTCTCTCAAGTCTCTTTCCCTCCCATATAGGTACCTAAATAAATCTATCTCACTCCAACCCCCTTTCTCACTCTCCCTCTCTCTCTCTCCCCATTTGGTCTTTTTGTCTCTCTCACTCCATCTCCCTCTCTTAGGTCATTATCTTTCTCTCGTTGTCTCTCTCTCTCAAGTCTCTCCCTCCTACCTCCACTCCTTCTCTTAGGTCTATCACTCACTCCCTCTATCTCTCTCCCATTCCCTCTCACTCACTCACTCTCTCTCTCTCTCTCT
>CM021109.1:564220095-564270004 GCA_007115665.2 Sequoiadendron giganteum | reverse complement strand
TCAAACTTACATCAAGTAATTAAATTTTAAATAAAATTAATTAAATGTACCTCAGCTGTGTGCTGCATGGGATCGCCATCATGTTGCATTGATCCAAGGTGTGTGGATCCATGTCTCGATCCAAGCTCTTTGGATCTGTGGTAGTATATGTGCCATGGACAACATAAGGTGCCGTAGTAACCTCAACATGATCTATAACATCCTAACAACCTAGAAAAGCTAAAGGATCGATAGAAACATGATGCGTATGGGATCTTGTAGGCTGCTCTGGAATATCCCCTAGAGTTGCCACCCCGTGGCCTATATGTGTACCAAGATATCATTGTCTAATAAAGCCTTGTACACACTCAAGAGAGATCCCATGGTCCTCGCTGATGAACTAATATGCTGCTAGTAAATCCAAAATTGAGACTCCACACACATTACACAAAGTCGTGTGGTTTATGTGCTCGATATCTGAAGGAGTAGGTAGATCAACATGAATAAATGATCATCATAAGATGCTGATGTAGCCTCTATGGGAGGATGGTTGATCCACGAGCCTAATAAGTGTCTACCAACTCGATCAAATGACATCTAATCAATCTGTTCCATAATAGAGGCAATGTTATCAATAATCTGGGATTGAGTGGAGCATGTTATTGAATCCCCTGCTGCTGCCAATTCCACACATTTTGGTAAAACCAAAAGGTTTGGGCCAACTAATGCCCTCTTGTCCACAAGCGGTGGAAAAATTAGAAATCTAATCTATGGTTTATCAGAAAAATGACCTTTACCTTGGTCAACATGCTCAGGATGAGATGTGTAGTCCACATCTATTTGTAAATGAAATTCTGCATATAATTGTTTGACAAAATATTGTGGAAGCTCATCATTGTGAGGTCATCTATGATATGTTGCCAACTATCTAAGGTATATGAATGGCACACACCTCGTAACCACATATCCTCTAATTCTATTTTGTCCTCTATAATGAGGGAACATGGTTAACAAATTTTCGGCTAAAACTAATTTGGCAACTTATTTATAGTTCATTGTGCTAGTAACACTTCTGGCAAGAGATAAATAAAATTGCTCAGTGCTGATCTCATCATAAGGATTGAATGATCGAATTGTCTCAATGATTCAATGAATCTCGTCTCTAATAGTGACTAATCTATCTCGATTAGCCAAATTGGGGGAGTTGTGAATTGTTTGCTCTAAACATTTTAGAGCATTGTTTAATCTAGCAATACTATCCTGATATAAATTTGATCTATTTTGAGCCTCTTGATTAGAATGAGTGGAATGGTGAGATCTCTCATCGGTCATGATATATATATATATATATATATATATATATGTAAATCTAGAGAGATCTGCATATCATTAAAACAAAATATACATGATGTTAAACTTGAATTTAAATCAAATTTCAAAACTAAAATAAATATATATAAATTTAAATTACAAAATTTTCAAGTTTCAAAAGTAAAACATTTTTAACTTTAAATATATCTAATTTGAGATAGTTAAAATTATATTATCTATCTCTATGTTCAATAGTTCACCAAATCTACAACTTAGATAATATAAGAAAATTGACAACTCCTAAGAGACTTTCAATGTACATGTGTATCTATATATATGTGTGTGTGTGTGTGTGCGCGCACATGTGCATGTGTACATGTGTATGCATATATATACACGTACATGTGTATGTATGTATGTACATATATGTGTATGTGTGTATGCATAATGCGTATATGTGTATGTATATGTGTGCATACTACATATGTATGTATATATATACAAATTTATGTATGCATTTAAATATATATATGTACATGCACACACGTACATATACATACATATACTTATACATACATACATACACATGCACATGTATACATATATGTACATACATAGATACATACATATGTATACACATACATACATACACACATACACACATACACATATATGCATTATACATACACACATACACATATATGCATGTACATACACACACACACATATATGTATGTAAATCTTTCAAAAGGACTTCAACGAGAAAGTGGCCAAAGAAGCACAAGTGGAGGATCCTCCTCCCCCTCTTAGGCCTGAAGATTTTACCGAGGAAGAGGTTGAGGCAGCAGTGATAACCACCTGATATGAAACATGAGAGTATTTGGTTTTTGGGACAATGGCTCTTATTTGCTTAATGTCATGGGGTTGATAATGCATTATGGACAGTACCTTTGCTTCCTCAGTTGGCGAATAGGTTGGTATCTCCCAAAGCAAATCAAAATGGCTCAACATAGAGGCTCTTCCTTCAGCATAGTGACCTTTTTTTGGCAGCCATGTGGACCTTTTTTTGCAGCTGTCTAGCAGGGTATTTTGTACAGTTATACTGAAAGTGGATATGTAATGAATCTGTGGGTGGGGAGGAGCTTGATGCTCCCTACCATGAAGTTTGTCAATGAACTCATTGTATATTTTGTTGTGCCAACGATTATCAATACAATTTTTTTTTTTTTATTATAAAATTACAATAAAATACATGTCGAATTTATAATATCTTTATTAAATATATTGATATTTTAAAAATTGTTAAAAAATTTTGTTGGCTTGATTGGTCTAATAATGCTCTTTTGACGGTTCTAGGAAAATTTATCACCAACAATTCACTGACGGAAAATTCACCGCCAACAATTCATTGTGGCGGGAAATTCACCGAAAGAAAATTCACCATCAAGTAAAATTCATGCGGTGGAAAATTAATTGCATTAATATTTTTTAATATATATTTCGAAAATTTTGATTTTATTAAAAATATTAATGCGGTTAGTTTTTCATCGCGATGAATTGATGAGGGTGAATTTTACTTACAATAAATTACTGACGGTGAATTTTCCTTGATAAATTTACATGAACACTCTCATATCTCTACCGTAACAGTGAGCAGGATCATTTTTAATTAATGAATCTGAGGCAGAAATTTCAACAATGATTGAATGGGTTCGTACCCCTCATATGCTATAAATCAATAAAAATATTCTGTTGAACTCGACGACTGGCTTGCTTTGTTTTAAGAAATCAGGAATAATCTATACGGATGCTTTCTACAGAGAGTGGATCTTGATCCGTTTTCAGTCTCGGCGCTAACGACACTATAATACTTGTCTGGTGTTGGGCATCCATATTCTGAATCAGGTGACTGATTTCCAACCTCAAACAACACGACGCCACCCTCCTCCGCTGCTTCTGCTGATGCCCACGCGATACTCTCTGGCGAGGCGGCATGTGAATGAAAGACCCTGCATATTCACCGTTTTCTTCTCCGCTCGCTGCTCTGATATACACGTCGAACCACAACGGCTTCTGCCTGCTCACCTTTATCCCTTCTATTATAAGTTCCTCTTGCTGGCGTCGGAATTCTTCGCTAAATGCAGGCCTGGTAACACGAGCTTCGACAGGAAGTCCGTTACAGGGTTCACCGTCAGATGAAGGAAACATCGATGCCACATCAATGTCGGAGGTGTATTTAAACTTGAGCTTCTGCGCATTCTGGAGGTTGTGGTAGTCGGTGAGACTCGATACCTGATCGCCCGGCTTCAGCAGAGCTAGCACACGCACCGACGTGGAGGCCAGAAGCATTTCCCGGCGTTTCAGCCCGACTTGCCTTGGGCTTTCAGATTTACAGCGGATATTCTTACTATTATTTCGGCGGGTGGAGATATTGGGGATGGGAGTGCTGGCCGGAGGTCGTTTCCCCTGACCAAATCGCCTCCTGCGGTTTTAAAAATGTTGGCCATCGTTTGGCTTTTACGGAGGGTAGCACTGAATGGTTGAGAGCATTGGGCAGTGTTTTTATAGACGTATGTGAAGGGAGGAGGAAGTGGCACGTTCCAAGAAATTAAAGACGTGAGTCACTTTGCGTTTGATTTCATTTCATCATCGTAGGGTTGACTTCGAGCGAAGAATTCAAATTGTTTAGAGTCTCTTATTTTTAATGATAGTCTTGTACTGTTTCTGGATGCCATAAACTGTTGTGACCTCATAAACTAATTAAAATCTTTCATTTCATTTCATTTGTCACCCATTTGGACAAATCAAAGCAAAGGGAAAATAGAATGTGAAGTCGGCGTAATGGACGAACGCAAAATCTCTGTCTGTCTTATTCCGACGTGAGAGTTGCACAATTTGTGGCCTCAGAAAATTCGGCATATTTCGCCGTTAGTGTTGGTATTGACTGGCAACACAGTTTTACGAAGTTGAAGTGCACACATGTTAAACCATTCCTCTTGGAAAATTCTGCTCAACTTCCAAACAACTCTAACGTTGAAAAGCTGGTGAGCAGTCAGTACATTAAAATAAAGGTTGTTCGTCTCTTCTCCACGTTAGGACATTACTTTAGCAACGGCTATTCCCTACACAACCGTTACTTTCAATAGGCATGCTGATTCTTTTCTGATTACACAAAATAATTATGAGATATTTTATAGAAGATGATATTTTGGAGGATTGTAATTGTTGTAATAATTATAGTTTTTAAGAAATTTATGTAATTTTTTTATGATCTATATTTGATTCAAATTGATTGAAATTTTTAATTATTAGTATATATCTTTGTAAAAACAAATACAATTGTTATTGTAAAGCAAGTGAAAAATAATCAGAATTAAAATTTATGTAAAAATAAATTTAATGTGTGTTGTAAAGGAGCAAAAATAATATATGTTGTTAGGATAAAGTAATTGGATTTTTAAGAATTATTGTTGATTTTTTTTATACTGTCCATTCTTGCTTACATAGAGCTACATACATTTTTTTCTCCATCCATACATACCTTTGGAATGAGAATGCAATGTATATTCATAGATTTCCAAATCTACAAAGTATTGACACCACTATGAAGATAAGATCCTGATGGGCTATGTTTCCAATGTCTATTGTTACTTTATTTATAGTTAGAGACCATATGTTTTATGGATTGTTAGTACCCAAGCCATTGGTCAACAATTGAAACTTTTTGTGTTTCTTTCTTATTGCATGCAAATCCAATTTATCATTGAAAGTTGAAGACAACAAAAAGAGGTTGATTAGTTGCTTTGCTTTCATTTTTGCAAATGATAACAAATATCACATTTTTTATGATCTATTTTTTATAGTCAAGCTAATTAACTATAGGTGTCTCCTTTTTTGTCATAAATATCATGAACATTATAATTAGAACATCTTTAGTCTTGCCCTTATCTTCAACATAAGAGCTATGATCCACACAAGGGACTGCAAGTTCCTCTTCCTTTTCATTATCCTTTAGAAATATGTCTCCATCACCCTTTTTCTGCCCTCCCACCTTGTTAGTATTAATCTTAGCCTTCAACTCATCTTCCATATTTGATTCCTTTTTTTCTCATCTTCCTTATGTGTAAGTACACCATCAATATTCTTTTTTGTTTTTCTTAAGGATTTATCCTTAAAACTTAGATCTTTCAATCTCTACTCAATTTCTTTCAAATCCCCTTTATAAACAAAAACGGGCATTCCTACATACATATTCTTAGGTAGCCTATTCTCATTTTTGTAAATGTTACCAACTACTTAATCTTCAAACGAAAATCATGAACCCAAAATATAAAGGTTAACAAAAATAGTAAAATTTAAATATAAACAACAATATGAACAATTTTTTCACTTAAAAGCCTTAATGCAAAAAAACTAAAAAGTGTCAATTGATCACCTCCCTCTCATTCCTTAAAAGTGTAAATTGATCACTTCCTCTGATTCCTTAATTTAGAGTTATTACTAAGAATACATGGATGCTTACAACAATAATTTTTTCTTATAAAATTGACCGGTTAGTTTGAGGCCAATCATCATGATGGATTCATTTGAAGTCTACTAAAATTCTACCCTAGATATATTTATAATTTACTACGCATCATACTTTTAGAGATATCAAACAAAATAAAACTAAAACTAAAATAAAATAACTAAAACAACATTCTACCTTAAAACTAAAGATGAAAATCTCAATTGAAGTCATATTCATAATAACACAAGTAGAAATGATAACTCTATTGCTGCTGAAGGTGTCTTCGGTTCGAACCCCTCAGAGTCATCGTCATTTGTAGGTAAGAACATGGAGTAGCTGAGTCGCTAGAGCGGTCCCATTTAAAGAATATTA
Organism: Sequoiadendron giganteum; assembly: GCA_007115665.2. Lineage (NCBI taxonomy): Eukaryota > Viridiplantae > Streptophyta > Pinopsida > Cupressales > Cupressaceae > Sequoiadendron > Sequoiadendron giganteum. The sequence continues at coordinate 564,263,832 of CM021109.1, read as the reverse complement.
AACTAACACTTCAAACCCCTTCAAACCTCTACAAATGTCTATGCTACAAGATTATATACGTAAGTTACGTGAGAAAATCATATTACATATAGGGAATCAAATCTTATAACGATCTCAATACTAGAACAAATTTTAATATTATGGCATTTTGATGTCATTATTAATGGTAGGGCTCAAAGAATAGTCAAATTTTTGATCTCAGTCATGCCTATTAAATGCGTTCAGTCTAGACCTCAACGTGATCTCCTATCTAATTCTCTAGTTATACCAAATTCTATTGATGATCAAATCATCTCAGCCATTTATGTCCACGGCCTTCTCTAAAATCTGGATTAATTTTAGTTATACGATTTCAAATACCCTCTAAGGTTTAAGCATTGTACAGTTATTGGTTAGAAAAAGTGTTATGTAATCCTTTAGGGCCAGACATTGTCTTTGTTCATTATTTGAGGATCTAACAAGTAGAGGTGAATGAAAACGTGAGAGAGGATCATTAGGCAATGTTTCTACCGACGTATGTGGGCGGAGGAGGAATTATGAGATTCCAACAAAGTAAATGAAAACGTGAACGAATTGGGGTTTGATTTCCCACACGTTCAACCAATCAAAGCAATGGAAAATGAAAATATGAACGAACACAAAATCTCTATCTGTCTTAGTCCGACGTGAGAGCTGTGCATTAACAAAATTTCACGCCTTTACCTGTCATTTTTGCGATCTAGTCGGATTCTTTGCTGAGGATTGTAAGCAAAAATAATTTGAAACATGTGAAGACATCATTATAGTTTCAATTTTAGTTATGAGGTTGAGTGAGTTTGATTATTAATTATTGATGATGAGGTGATTTTTAGTAGTATAAATTTGAATGGTTGAAAGTATAGTTGATAGTAATTATTCAATGATAAAAATATTATCATAATTATTTTGTCATGATAGAAAAATTGTAACATAATTGAAAGTATAGTTGATAATAATTTATTGAAGGACTAACAGATATTAAGTGTTGTAGTTATCTTATCATGATTTAAAACTAGAAAAAATTGTCTCAATACTTCTCATTAATTAGAATTAAAGAAATTTTATCTGTATTGTTAAAATGGTACCTCTCATAATTGACTAATCTTCTCACTTATTATATTTTACTACAATACTTTTACTATGAAGTCTTCAATGATAACATGTGAATGTTTTTACAAATTTAGGGTTATGAAAATTAGTCACAAAATAATTAGTAGAATGTTAAATTGCAAAAGTGAAAGTATTTAATGGCTTAATATTGATATATAAAATAAAACTTAAATAAAGAAAAGTGTTTATTACATTACTAAAAGAAATCTCTAATCGTCATATTACATATTAACTATTTTATATTATAATTACCAAATTTTTATTGTTAAATCATCATATTTATTTATTGAGAATTTAGAATTAAAATTATTGTTGTTAATGTGATTTGGTAGGTGAAGTATATTCTGCCCCATTGCTTCCTTTCAAAAATTTAAGTTTTGATAATTTGGACATGAGTGCACATTCATGTCTAGAGGATAGAAACATGATACAATGGTGTCCTATCTAATAGAAAGGTGGAGATCAAGGATGCAACAAGTTTTTTTTGGTGCAAAGGATCATGTCCATGTAGGATGGCATATTTTTGGAATAATTCGTTCTCCAAGAAGGACAAAATGGTTGAAATCATGGTTATCATAAGTGAATTCTCAAATGAGTGCAAAACTAAAGGGAAAAAGTGTTAGGAATAGATTTTTTGACCTTACACAAGTATATCAAGAAGAAAGATATGTAGAAAATGCATTTGATTGTGGCACAACTTAGCAACCAATCAAGCAAACCGAGGAAATTGGAAGCTTCAATCTTAAATCCTATGAGTTATGATATTCCTTTTTTGTTTCATCTTCATCTTTTTTTTAACAAAAAATGTTATTAACTTCAAATTAAATTAGTGAAAATTTCACAACATTTAGTTTCTTGAAAATTATAAATAGGTATATTACATCAACTTTTACAAAATCCATTAACCACTAAATCCAATATAATAAAATATGAAACTGATTATCAAACATTTATAACATGAAATTCACTCATTAAAAATATTCAATCAATCATAATTATACAACGCAACAGACAAATTTCAACTAAAAAAATACATCTTAAAGTAATTTTAACTTTAGTATATATCTTCAATGCACATATCTAAAAGACCTTGAGAGATATCTTGACTAATATCTCTTGACATTTTTGAGTTAGATATATTGAATATATCTATACTAGTTTAAAATGTACATATTATTATATATTAGTTCATCATTTGAAGTTGTTATGAATTCATCTATATTGAAGTTCTTATTTTTTAATATTGATCTAAACTACTACATATACAGAAATACATAAACAATATATGAGACAAAAAAGACACATTATTTATTTTAACTTTTATTTAAGAATTGTTTTATTTTAAACATTTTTTCTTTATATTTTATTAAAGAGTTGTTTTTAATAACAATGCAATAAATCATAAAAATTAATTCAATTTTTATTTCAAGAGGTATTATATTTTTCTACACGAATATCACCGTAAACAGGTAAGTGGATAGATAAGAAAAGACATAAGAATTTTTTATTTTAATATTATATTTAAGAATTATTTTATTTTAAACATTGTTTAATTTGAAGAGTAACATTTTGATTCTATTATCAATTATTTTAATTGTAACAAGACACCACTAATAGTTACATTGTTTAATTTTAAGAGTTGCAATTTATTTCTATTATCAATTATTTTAATTTCAATAAGACATCACCAATAATAAGTTATTATGAAGTATTAGTAATTTTACATATAAATAACCATCAAATCTTTTAAAAAAAAATTAATACACTCACATGGTTACAATCCACCTCTTATCATTATAAAATAAACCAAAATTTTGAAACAAAGACAGGCGTCAATTTCTAGGCCTATTTCTTCAAAATATTTGATAACCGTGTGATTGCATTTAAAAGATTTGATTGTAAAATATTTTGAAAAGATTTTATCATATAAAAGTTTTTTTTTTTTTTTTTTATAAAAAATATATATTTCATCTACAATATAACTGCCTTTGTTATAAGAAATCAAGAATAATCTATACGGATGCTTTCTACAGACAGGGGATCTTGATCCGTTCTCTGTCTTGGCACTAACGTCACTATAACACTTGTCTGGTGTTGGGCATCCATACTCTGAACCAGATGACTGATTCCCAACCTCAAACAACACGACGCCACCCTCCTCCGCTGCTTCTGCTGATGCCCACGCAATACTTTCTGGCGAGGCGGCATGTGAATGAAAGAGCCTGCATATTCACCGTTTTCTTCTCTGCCCGCTGCTCTGATATACACGTCGAACCACAATGGCCTCTGCCTGCTCACCTTTATCCCTTCTATTATAACGTCCTCTTGCCGGCCTCGGAGTTCTTCGCTAAATGCAGGCCTGGTAACACGAGCTTCAACAGGAAGTCCGTTACAGGGCTCACCGTCAGATGAAGGAAACAACGATGCGACGTCAATGTCTGAAGCGTATTTAAACTTGAGCTTCTGCGCATTCTGTAGGTTGTGGTAGTCGGTGAGACTCGACACCTGATCGCTCGGCTTGAGCAGAAGCCCCGTCGCTGGTACGCGCACCGACGTGGAGGCCAGAAGCATTTCCCGACGTTTCATGAGGCCGACTTGCCTTGGGCTTTCCGAATTACAGCGGATATTGTTACTGTAATTTCCGGCGGGTGGAGAGCTTGGGGTTGGAAATGTTGGGCGGAGATCTTTTCCCCGGACCAAATCACCTGCAACGCTTTTAAAAATGTTGGCCATCGTCTGACTTTAGGGAGAGCAAGAGTGAATACTTGGAAAGCAGTGGGCAGTGTTTTTATAGACGGAGGAGCAAGTGCCACATTCCAAGAAAGTAAATGAAAACGTTAGCGATTCGGGGTTTGATTTCTCGGAGTTGTAAGTAATCAAAGGAAATGTGAAGTTGGCGTAATGGACGAACGTAAAATTTGTGCAGGTCTAAGTCCGATGTGACAGTTGCGCATTTCATGGCTTAATGAAACTTGTATACGTTTTACCCGTCAGTGTTGCGCTTCACTGGCAAGATTTAAACCTTTTCACTTAGAGACATCTGGTCAATCTCCAACAGCTGGAATGTTGAAAAGCTTGCGAGCAGTCACATTAAAATAAAGGCTGTTCGTCTCTTCTCCACGGGATGTATAAACATTACTGTAGCAACTTCTCTTCTAATACTTTCAAAACTATATATATTTTTAATAATATATATAAACTAGCAATCGCATCTTGGTGTACAATGGGTACGTCAAAGAAGTATATTTGTTGATACATATTAATTGAGTTTATTGTTATGCATGTGCATGTATTGTGGGGTAGTTATCATTGTATTAAAGAATAGTTTAGAAATAAAAAAATAACAGATCTTAACACATGTCAAAAGTTGTAGTATGTGAAGATTATTTTTCATGTCAACCATTTTCAATGGTACATCACTTACAATACATTGATGTAAAGAATTGAGTGGAGGTCTTAAACAGTGAATATTCAATTGCCTATTATTGTTATAACAATTGTCTTTTGATCTTCTGCAAGTGCTTTGATAGTAATATATTTTACTCACAAACAATCATACAAACTCTTACAACTATATATTGGGAAACTCACAAGAATAAAACTTCATGAACTTGTATGCCAACACAATCAAAAGACCATAGAAATATGTAATGTCCATCCAATGAAAATAATAAAGTAGGCATTATTAAAGACTATTAAAACCTCCCATTTCCATGATAGGAACCAAATGTGTTGTGAATGGAAGTTACAAGCAACCGATGCGTCTAGTTTATCACAATTTTTTTTTTTTTTTCTTGCAAAGAAAAGATCTTCCATGGGGAGAAAAGGTTGCCATAAAGAGGCATTCTGAATTTAGAGAAGCACTATAGCAAGTCACCTACACAAATGACAATATGATGAAGCAAACACAATCGATGTCACTAAGAAAAATAAATACATATCAAATGTGTGGTGAAATAAGATTCCTATTTTAGTATCTACCCATTAAAAGGGGCTCTAGGAAAATTCACATTCATCGACGAAAAATTCACCGCCATGACAAATTCACCTCAAGTAAAATTCACCACCAACAATTCACCACCATGAAAAATTAATTTTCCAATATTAAAAAATATTTATGTTATTAATTTTTTGTGGCGGTGAATTGTTGGTGGTGAATTTTTCTTGTGGTGAATTTGTCATGGCAGGGAATTTTCCCGTGGTGAATTATTGGCAGTGAATTTTCCATCAGTGAATTGCTAGCAGTGAATTTGTTGTATGTCATTAAAAAGAAATCTAAAGAAGATGAGTTGTGACTCAACTTCAATGTAAGGAAGCAAGCAACGTTATCAAATTGTTCTCATTCTTACATTTTCATTCTCATAAGATGTAATAGATGTCATAAAGCAACAAATAAATTTCACATGTGCGTGATGAAATAAATTACCTATCTTAGTATTCTACCTTTTTAAAAGAAATACAAAGAAGATAATTGTACTTCAACTTCAGTATAATGATGATAAAATTTTGTAGCTCAACTTTATATTATATTATATATATTAATATATAGAATTAAAATACTAAATAACATAATAGAGATTATATTTTATTGATATATATAATATGTTTATAATATAAAATTAAATATCTAATATAAGTTAAAGGAGATTTAGTATGAATTAATAAGTTCACTACAATTTAAATGTATAATAAGTATACTTTCAATTATATAATATAATTTGCAATTTAAATAGAGATATAACAAATAATATATAAGTATTTTTGACACTATATAACTAAAGTAGTTTAGTTTGTCCATACTAAAATGAATACTACATTGTTATTGTATATATGATTTCCATATATACTATGAATTAATAAGTTGAATACAATTTAAATACATAATAAGTATTATATTATAATCTATTAACATATATATTATTACTTTAAAACTATTAACATATATAAATATAACAAATAACAAATAAAAAGGCACCTTTTAGTTATAAACTCCAACAAAACCAAAATCCTTGCACAAAAATCTTAACGCTTCTAACACAATCCTTCAAAAAATTATCAGTCAAATCCTTGCATGTCTTACCCATACATTATTGTAATGGTTAAGATGCCCTTTAAAATAATATATAAAGTATACAGATAAATAGGGATGAGGGGGGGTTTGAGATAGCACTAGAGAGCCTCATTGAATTTAAAGGAATGACATAGGGATGGTAGGGGTCATCACATAGGGAATCCTCTCAAAATATACCAAAGCAACATGGACAAAATAAATAATTAAAACAAAAAATAATGAGTATGATTAAGTCATTTTAATAAACATACTTTAAAACCCTTGTGGAAACCTTATTTTCAGGTTGCAGCTCACCAAATTGGAGAAGTGAAAGGTTAGTACCAACGAGGAAGGAAACCAATAGTGGCAGGGAAAGCAACAGAAAAATGGAAAAAAAATGATATATCAGCCTATTAATATTAACGCCACTGCAGATGAAAAATGTCAAGATTAAGGTGGGGATCATCGAGACGTCAGTTAATTTTGAATTCCCTACAAATGTAAGAATCTCTTTCTTTTTCATTATTTATTATGAATTGAATAAAGATTTCCCAAACGGCTCAGATGGGGCCCAATATGGGGAGGTTTGGAATCCCAGAATACCAAAGCTAAAATAGGGTAAAAATTCCAATTAGCGATTAAAGAGAGTTTGAATAAAAAGTACATGACTTGATAAAATGCAAGGAAAAGAAAATAAAAATGCATTTGGCAAGTGTGACGCCTTCAGTAGACTTAGACTTAATTTGCTTTCGTGTCTTGTCTATACTCCCACATTTGCATGGTAACAACTAAACCATCACGTGCCTTGACTAAGTTTAATTTTGTGCAAGCATAATGAATATGGAGGATACATGGAAGAGGGGAAATTCATTAAAAATTTCAATGAAATGCGTTGATGAGGCTAAGGGGAATTTTCTTTTAGATTTCATATGCTGATATGCTTGCTCATCTTTTCTCTGATCCCACCTCTGTTCTATACACTTATAAATCTTGCTAGGGCAATAGTAGATATGGCAACACCAGGTTGGAAAACTTGTGGGTTTGTGTTGAGAGGGTTTAGATGTTGAGTGGACTGTTGTGGATCATTGTTGCTGTTGCAAAAGCATAAGGTTAACCAAAGTTCTTTCAGATTCATTAGCAATTGGAATATATTTCCCCACTAGAATTGCCTATACTAGCTCGAATAACTCTTGAGATCCTCTAGTGAATGCTCTTGCCAATCTATTGCAATGGAATTTAATAAGTCAGGGATGGATGCAAAACTATCACCTATGTTGTGGGTGAAGTGAGAAGTGTGTGTGTGAATATGTGGAAGCAACAAACAAGTTAAACAACACACCAATGAAACATTGTATCAAAAAATCTAATTTAAAATTAAACAAACTTCAAACCCAACAGATTCTTCAAAGTTGTCCCATTGTCCTCTATCTCCAAGTATTTGTTTTAAGCTATTTTCTCTTAGATTGTATGAGCATCTAAGCTCAACCGAATGACAACTTAGAGAATGAGATGATATGCAAGATACATTCTTATGCTAAATGATGTGAGATATTGAAACTATGATAACAAAACTAAGAATAGATTATGCAAGCTATTCTACCATGATTATTTATGCTAAGATAATGAAAACTAAGATGCTATGCTATGATTATGAAACTAAGATATTAAAATGATAAATGCTTGATTATTCAACTATAATGTTTATATTATGCGAACAGTTCCAGGATTTTCAAAGAGCCAAGAGGTCTTATTTATAGATTTTCGGAGGCAAAAGATTAGTTGGCAAAGATCAACGGTTGAGATTCAGTCTGGTAAGATGAACGGTGAGAGATGGAGAAGTTGACAAAAAAGATGGAAAATAGAAAGAAAGCATGAAGATGTTTCCTTCCCATAAAACCTTTTCACTAAAAAATGGAGATAGCTTGCCATTTGTCAAGTTTAGTTATGAGTTAGTTTTAGTGGTTGAAGATAATTAAATAATTAAATAATTTAATTTCATGTGACATGTGTTTTTGGAAGCTTCTAATTAAATATTAAAAATATTTAATTATAAGTGGGATGTGGATAAGAAGTTTCTAAATAAATATTTAAAAATATTTAACTATATGTGAGATGGCTTTTTAGAAGATTTATTTAGATGATTTTATAATTTTGGAAAGAAGAATATTTAGAAGATTTAAAGATGATTTTATGATTTTGGAAAGAAGAATATTTACTTTATTTGAAATAAAGCAACGTGATAATTAAATAAAATAAATTGTAAAATTTATTTAATTAATTAAGAAGAAATGGAAAAGATGATTTTGGAAAAAGAGAATATTTACTTTATTTGAATTAAAAAGTCAAAATAATGCAATGTGATAATTAAAATAAATTGTAAAACTTATTTAATTAATTAAGAAAAAATGGAAAAGATGATTTTGGAAAAAGAAGAATATTTACTTTATTTGAATGAAAAAGTCAAATTAAAGCAATGTGATAATTAAATTAAATAAATTGTAAAATTTATTTAATTAATTAAGAAGAAATGAAAAAGATGATTTTGGAAAAGGAAGAATATTTACTTTATTTGAAATAAAGCAATGTGATAATTAAATTAAATAAATTGTAAAATTCATTTAATTAATTAAGAAGAAATGGAAAAGTGATTAAATTAAATAATTAAGTAAACTTATTTAATTAAGATAGAGGAATGTAGAAAATGAACGATATAAATAAATTATTTAAATTAATTTATATGTAGATTAAATTTAGAAGATTAATTAAATAAATTTTATTTAATTAATTACTAGACTTATTATAATGTGACCATTTTTAGGTGTATACAAGAAGTAATCTTGAATAGATCAACGAAAAGTGCATCCTTGAATCACGGGATATTGCACGCCTATTGGATGGATGGGCGAGTGGCCCTAGTTACCGATATACTTCTAAGAATGAGTACAAACCCAACATGGGACACATGCTACTAGTTAAGACCCCAAACAATACATACCCAAGTGGATAGAAATGAGTGCCAGTTACAGATGAGGATACATAAATATCTCATACTTTTGTTGGAGAAAGTGAGATAAAGTTAAACTCTCTTACAAGTCTTGACCTTTTAGGCCTAGTTAATTTGAAAAGCATGTTTTAGATCATAATCTATTTTCTAGTTCTATCAAGCTGTTTCTTACTAATCTACATCATTTGAAAGTTATTGGTTTGTCATACAATTTGTTGAGTAATGAGATACCCAACATATGGTGAGTGCTAGGGACAAAGGATGTATTGGTCATTTAAAATGCATGCGATAGGACGGGTGCGGAAGATACTATTGTACTAGGTAGTGTATGCAATCCTTGTATTTATTTTAAAGCTTTCTTGGTAGACTTGTCATATGCCCTTTGTGTTGCAGCTTTAATCCAAAAGTTGACTACACAACCAAAGATATACAAGAATCAAGTTGAATTAGAGAGGAACTTAAGATTTTTCATTTGATTGTGTGGAATAATACACAAGGCATGTCATTTTGCAGGCCATGGAGAATTATCTCTATCTTCTAAATTGTTGGGTTGATATGTTTATGATAGGCCTAGCTATTGGTGTCAAATGCTAATTTTTATGCTCTAAACAAACTAGTGAAATAGATTTTCAAACTAACAAGATACATAAAAATGAAAGGAGGATACATAAAAATGAAAGGATGAAGGAGTAGAAGCAGTGCCTCCAAAGTCTGAAGTAGAATTTTGTTGATCTTTCTATCTTCAATGTTGATCTAAGTGTTGATCTTTGTCTCTTCAGTGCTGAGATAAGTGATGAACAAATTATCTCATACGTATGCATATATAATTAATATATAGTCGATCGATAAGTGGTTGAGATTGCAAATCAAATATTTTCTAGGTGAGATTGCAAGTAAGATATTTTGTCGTTGCTGGCAAGAAAACCATACGAAGGTGGCAAGAGGCAAGTTGGATGTAATGTCTACGAGTAAGGAGTTCTTATTAGTAGGCAAGTTGTGCATTGAACGTCTTTGAATGTAAGGACTTCATCGTGCATTGAATCGAAAAAAGACAAAAAGGAGAAAATGAATGGGTATGATCAGTTTGATCGTCTCCCAAGGGTGCAGAACTATTGATTACAAATTTTAGGTTCACCTCTTTCAAATTGGATATGCCTTTGACATAAAAAACGTTCAGAGATATCCTTCTCAAAGTGTCTATGTATTTTTATGTGACAAATTGATTAATGGGTAATCTATGTAGTGAGTTACATTTCCTTGTTACCACTGTTTCTTTCAAAGTAGAATAATATTAATGGATGATTTGCGTGGTATTTTATATTTCCTTACACCATTTTTACTTTCAAAACTAGCATATATATATTTTTAATAATACATATAGAAAACGTCGAGAGATATCTTTCTCGAAGTGTCTATCCAGTTTTATGTGATAAATTGATTAATGGATGATCTATGTAGCAAGTTACATTTCCTTCTTACCATCGTTGCTTTCAAAGTAGAATAATATTATTAGACGATCTGTGTGATATTTTATATTTCCTTACACCATTGTTACTTTTAAAACTATATTTGTGTAGAAGGTTATATTCCTTACACATCAATGTTATTTTTAAAATAAAGTAATATTAATACATAGTGCACTAGTACAAAGAAATCATAATACATATTACATGATGATGGGAAAATTCACGAAATCCTTTTTCTAACTCTTTTTTAATAAAGTATGTCTTGTGCATATATAAATAAACAAATTTCATTATAATTAAAGTTGCATGAGAGGTTTGAGTTGAGGAAGAGGATAGAAGGGCTCATGGAGTGTAACATCTAAGAAATGTTGGAAATGGTGAAATATTAAAGATTAAAGTGTAGATGTTATTTAATTAATTAGATATATTTTAAAGTGTACAATGATATGAAAATAAATAAATAAATAATATTTATTTTTGAATTTAAAAATTATAATATAAATTCAAAAAGTTTGAATTTTATAAATTTTCTTAGAGATTAATTGAAATGTAATAATATTATATTGTAGAAGTATTGTTTATAAGAATTATCTATTTAGAATTCTAATTATTGAATTAACATTTAATCTCTATAAATTTCTTTGGTTACAAGATTATATAAAGGATTATAAGTAAGAAAAATATATTATAACAAGATTAAATTTTGATATCTTGACATTTTGATGTTGTTACTAATGGTAGAATTCAAAAGACTAATTGAATCTTTGATTATAGTCATACCTGATAAATGCATTTGGTCTAGAAAACCATTTCAATATAGTGTTTTTATGTGTGATCCAATTTAATTCTCTAGGTATCCCAAGGTCTATTGATGATCAAATCATATTAGACATCAATGTTTGCAACATTTATTAAAATCTAGATTACTTTTAGTTCCAATGAATGCGACCACCTTGTTAGATTCAAGTTGTGTATCATGGTTGGCTAGAGAGGTGGTTAGGTGGTTACTAGATTGTATTATTAGTTACCACTCTTGAAATTAAAGTGTAATATTTATTTTATAGGGATGTGGTGCCCTTTAGGGGCATACAATGTATTTATCACTGTGTCGCAAAAAAGTGTAGCCTTTGACACTTTTCACTCATTTGGGCCTTTCTTGTGGTTTTTGGCCTAGTTTTGCCTAGATTTAATGTTGTAATGTGGCCAACACATTCACATTAGGTCTTGAACCCTTGTAAATCAACAAGAATTCTATGGTGTTTTGCAAAGGTGTTGTGAAGTGTTGTAAAAAATTTCCTCACTTTTCTAGAACTCTTTCATCATAATTCACCTAAATAGGCTCTTTTAACCCCTTTCCAAGCCTTATTTCAAAGTTTTGTAAGGTGTTGTAACCAACCCTCACACTTTCCTAGGCTTGTCATCACTAAATCAACCCTTTCCTATGATAAAGTGACCCCTTGATGCACTTATAAGTCCCACTCAAGTGTGTTTCAGAAGACAATCCCGACAAACATCATTAATCACCTTCTAATTCCTAACATCCACTTAAATTTGCCCAGGTGGACTAAGTTGCCACCTTGGGCGACTCAGTCCCATGTGGCATAAAAACCAAATTTAACTCAAGATTCTGGCGGGATATTGTCTCCTAAACCCTAAGGTCGACCTATGATGTGTTATTTTTGAGAAATTAGGGCAAAACATGTATAAATAAGGGTTTTTCTCCTCATTTTCACCGTAATTCTAGTCATTCACATCTATCATTCATCATTCAATCTCTCACTCACCACTCTTCTCAAGCAAGCTAGGGTTTCAACATTCTAAGTCATCAAGCAAGCATTCAAGGGTTGAATCTTCCTCCATTGCTACAACTCAAGATTATCATCATAGCAAGGTACTAACTCCATTATTTCATATTTCATGCTCTATCACCTTATTTCATCACTTGATTTAATTATCTAAAAGGGGTTTGACCAAGGCAAACCCCCATGCCCTAACATTCAACAAGTTTTCCCCGAAACTTGAAAGTGGACTAAGTCACCATTAGTGGTGACTTAGTCCAACTGTCAGGCTTGAAAAGGGTTTTCTGTAGATCTGAGTACCCTTTTGTGTGAAACCTCTTCCAACAGATTTTCTCATAGACTAGACTAAGTCGCCTAGATTGGCACAAGTGTCCCAGTTGACTTTTGCATAAGCTTTTTTAGGATTCTAGACCTTCATCTCATTCCTCTTCAGATTCTAGGTGCACTTAATTCTCCTCTTTCATTTGTATCATAGTTTACTTGCATTTCATAGTTCATTTCTAGGTCTTTTGCATACAACATTGTGTATTCCAACACTTTGCATTTCTTAGGATCAACATCAGTAAATTTTTCCTTTCCTAGTTTTCCGTATTTAGATCATAACATTTCACACACATTCAAATTCACATCAAACAACCCGTAATCTTTGAATGTAACCCCCTAGCATTTTGGTATCCCTCTCTATCCTTTTAGGTGAAAAACCCTAGAAGTGTTAGAGAACCTAATGTTAGTGTAATTAATTAATTATTACACTAGCATAAGTTAACTTAGGTCTGCATTTAATCATTTAGTCCTAGGTTACATTATTAAATAAATCATAAATAATGTTGTTGAGATAAGATTCTTTTCTAGAAGACGAGTTGTCTTTTCTAGAACTTATCTCTATCTTGTTATCATTCCCTAGGTAGTTAGTTAGGGTGTTATGTTGTCACATGTAGTGTGATTTGAACACTTGGAAACATCTTATGCATTCTATGTTTAGCTCTTGCCTATATAATCAGGCATATGTACTCTTGTAACATATTCTAGATCAATCAGATAATCTCTATTTGAATGCCATTGTTGCAACACTTTATGTGTGGGTGAATATTTCTTGGCAAAGGTCATTCATTGAAGACTTCAGCTTCAGGGACATTGTGCATCCATCATTCCAACATGGTATTAGAGCTTTTCCAGTGAAATTTCATCCTAGGATCAAGAAAGTTGGCTTGTGAGATTCTTTGCAGGCTTGGAGGTTTTTTCTTGTAGGCTAGTTGGTTCTACCCGGGGACCAAGTCAATTTCTGGCGTAGATCAGGCTCTCTCCAACCTCCCCATTGCATTCAGAAGGCCTCAAAACCTATAGATCACCTGCCTATTTGTCAAAATCAGAGACATATCATTCAGGCGCCATTTGAGGTATTATCTAGGGTTTGCAATCTTTTTGTACTATCCGTACAAATTTGCAGAAAAAAATTCCCCCTTTCAGTCATCCTCCATGGCAAATTTTTTTTAGATGCACAGGGTTTGTTTCAAAATCAAGGCTTTTTTTAATAGTTTGGCAGAAAAATTAAAAAAATCATAGCGACCAACAATAAAATACTCTATTGGCATTCAGGGTTGATAATATTTTTTGACAAACTATAGTCTATCGACATCGGCCTTAATACATCTATTTTGTAGATTAAATTTTTTTAAATCGACATTTAATTTTTTTTGAATTGTCGACCATAGGCAATATTCAAAAAAAAAAATTTCCAGTGTCGGCTTCAATTAAATACCAGTTTGTAGGAAATTGTACCCTTTTGTCGGCTACATTTATCTGGGGTTGTATGCCTTTGTTGGCCACTTGGGCTTGTCACCTCCACATCCGTCGTCGACTGTTTGGCGGTCACATCACCAACGTCATCCGGTTGACCCTGTCGTCAACCTTTCTCATTGTTGGACCGACTCTCCCGTCGTTGTCGGTGATCTCACCTTGTTAGTAGCCCATCCATCCTAAGCACCCACCGAGGTTCTTTGAAGTCTGAGGGGCTCCGCTACATCTCAACGACACCAACCTTTCAATCGACCACGCCACCGGAGGTCCGCCATTCAGCCGCTTCACTGCCACCCTATCCGGTTGCGAGTTTCTTTTTTCTGCCATGTGCACCCCAGGTCATATCAACGACTGGGGGCTGATTGTTTTTTGCCCGGGGTGCTTTACTTTTGCACCGGGTTAGCCTGCAAGCCCTAATAGGGTAGTTTTTTTTTCTTCTGAGGGGCATAATTTCTCGCTAGGATATCAAAAATCGCCAAATGAGATACTGTCGGATAGAGGATTCAGAGCACTATCCAGTGGTGCTATCTATTTTATAGGATTTTTCTGCTGTAAAATTCTATAGTCAACTGAAGTCATCCCTCATTTTCAGACTCAACAACCAATATATTCTCATCAAATTATCGAAATTCGGTGATTCCAGCAGTCCATTCAGAAGATATTTCAAAGCTTTTTTCATCAGTCCAATCACTTCCTTCGGTTTCAAATCCATGTATCTTTTATTGGTTTTTTTCAATTTGGTGCATTTTCCCGATTCCTTGGACACCCTGAAGCTTGAAGAAGAATTTATTGATTTCAGAGGCATCTTTTCAGTTGCATATCATCTTTGGAAGTTTCTAGTTCTGTTGAAGTTCAATATCTTTTTATTATTGGAGATTCAGTCATATTTTGTTATGGGGTTTTCTTGTCATCCTTCACTAATCATGTTGGGAAAGGGAAACTATCAACAATGGAGAGATTTCATCATCAATCATCTTCAATCCCTTCATTTGTTGCCACATTTGTATGGTTGGGTTCCCCCTCATGATGATTGTATCCAAAAATTTGATTGGAATTGTCGAAGGTATGATGTTCTAAGGGTTATTGCAATGCATGTTGCTGATGATTTTTTGAGTGCTATTGATCATCATAACTATCCTCACATTCTTTGGATTAAGATTTGGGAGCTATATGGAGATTCAAATACTTCACCATTCCCTGATGATCCTATTTCAGAATGTGATTCTTCAGATCCGGTACCCCATGATGATATTGTTGTGCAAGAGGTTAATTGTTTGGATTGCCTTGAATATTTCTAAGAGGTTGACAAGGTTTCTTCAGGTGTTCCTTCTTCTCCATTAGAGATTATTGGTATCCCTTCACATTCAGTGATTCCTTGTCCGGAGTCATTGATTGAGGTTTCCATCATCTTCATTCATCAGGACACATTCAGTTTTCTAGACTTGACATCACAGGATGGATTTGTTTTAGGTGTCATTGACTTGGATACTTCTATAGGTTTGGAAGGTCCACTCTTGAGGGGATATCACTCCTCTATTCAAATCCTACTTTGGAGGGTTTTCTTGAGTCTCCACATTCCTTTGTCACAACCTTGAATGGGGATCTTGAGACTACTTTGGAGGCACTTGGTTTCTCTTCAGAGATTTTATATATAAGAATTCCTCCCTCTTCATCAAAGTTTCTTCAACATCTACCATTGGCTTGGCTTTAGTCTTCTTTCAGTGGTTTTGAGGACACTTCATTATGGGGGGGCAATCACTTCTCCATATATTCCTTCGATGGAAGGATCATTGTATTGCCATCTTTGGATCTTGTTCAACATTTGTTTCCACATCGTCTTGATTTGTCACCTTCTTCATTGATTGGGTATGTACCTATTTTGATTGTGGCATCTTCATCTTCATTAGGAAAGGAGACACATGAGCAGCTTTCCAAGACATCATCATCCATACTCATTCTTCCTTCCTTCAATTCCTATCCAGAATGGGAAGCATCCCTGCACTTGCACTTGGTTTTGTTTCTTCTGAAAGGGAGACAAGTTATTTGTCGAATTGGATCATGTTTTGTTTACAGGCACTTACCATTTTTGTAGGTGATCACATATTCTAGGGGGGATATATAGTCTCTCTATTTCCCTCCTATGGGGGGGCTATTGATTGTATTGTATCCATGTTACAATTGGTGTTCTTTGGGGGGTATTTGGGAGTCCTCCATCCTTCCTCACTTATCTGCATTTCATCTCCTTTTTGGAGAGGGATTTTCTTCCCACTGGCTTTTCCCCTTTTCTCTGTTTGTGGGAGATTAGTTGCATTTTCATTTTCATTTGTACATGGGTACCTAAAATGGCCATCATGTAGCCAGGACCCATCATCCATCATCATCATTGCATAATCATTGCATTTTTCATTTCCTCCCTAAGTTGCACTTATGGGGGGGGGTGTTATTGTAATTAATTAATTATTACACTAGCATAAGTTAACTTAGGTCTACATTTAATCATTTAGTCCTAGGTTACATTATTAAATAAATCATAAATAATGTTGTTGAGATAAGATTCCCTTCTAGAAGATGAGTTGTCTTTTCTAAAACTTATCTCTATCTTGTTATCATTCCCCAGGTAGTTAGTTAGGGTTTCATGTTGTCACATGTAGTGTGATTTGAACACTTGGCAACATCTTGTGTATTCTAGGTTTAGCTCTTGCCTATATAATCAGGCATATGTACTGTTGTAACATATTCTAGATCAATCAGATAATCTCTATTTGAATGCCATTGTTGCAACACTTTCTATGTGGGTGAATATTTCTTGGCAAAGTTCCTTCATTGAAGACTGCAGCTTTAGGGACATTGTGCATCCATCATTCGAACACCTAAGTGGGTACTAAAATCTTCGTTACATTTTGGTAAACCCGACTTTCCTACACCCTTCTTTTCTGATTTGGAGTCCATCATTGTCCTAGGAGTAGCTTGCATTGCATTTTGCATTAGTTAAGTTGCATTCTAGGGTTACAAAATTTTGCATTAGTGAAAGTGCATATAGGTTGCATTTTTTCATATGAAATCATTCAACCTTTCTGTAATTTTGTATTTTCATCTTAGGTCTGCCTCCTACAACACAAAAATCACCCAAATCCATCAACAAAATTTGCAAATTCTCAAAAAAATCCCCAGGTGAACTAAGTCACCACCTTGGGTGACTTAGTCCCTTTCAACCCCTAAAACAACCTTTTACAGAGCCAAAAACCCTATTTTTAAGCTTCTATTTTGTGCAATTAACTATTTGTATCAATTGGTTGTGTTTTTGTTACATGCATTTCATTAGATCTAGCCTAAATTAGCTCATTTTATGCATTGCTTAAATTCAATTTTGCATTTACAAAATTTCATTTTCAGATCATTGCATAATATAATTAGTACATTACCTTCTTTGAAATCTGAAAATTGCATTTCATTCTGTGTCTTTACATTTCATTTTAAATTTGCATAGCTTCTATTTACATTTCATTTATTAGAAATAGCATTCATGGCCATTATAGATTATAACATTATATTTTTGCAATTTTTATTTTCAGCATTAGTTCCTATTTCATTTAGATCAGATTCATGACAAAACGAAAACAAAAACTTAACAACATCACAAAAGACCACTAACAAAATCCTTAAACTCTTTAGTAGCAAAGAATTTGACATGTTAGATGAAGCCCTTGCCGACTTCATCTCTCCTAGATCATCCACTAAAGCTTTGACATAAGAAGATGCAAGTATCGATAGTCATGATAATCACAATTGTTCTTCTCCTGATATCTCTCCCATTGGTGACAAAGGTATCTTGTAGAAAGAAGACACAATCATTGAAGATCATGAAAGTCTTGCTTGTCTTCCTCCTCCTCCCCCTTGTAAAGACCTTATGACTATATACAAAGCCACAATCATGGTTACTACCTTGCCTATTCTTCAATCATCTCCCAACACCTCCCCTATTTGTTATCATGCTTTAATAAATAATGATATGTTGGTACCAAGCAATACAATGATTGAGAGTTATAGCTCTATTTCTCTCCTTCCTAATGTTCCTCACATTTGGAAGGGTCTATTTGAGCAAAAAAGTCCAATCATTGGCAATCGTCTAATTCCTAGTTATCATTTTCTTAATGCCTCTCCTTTGATCGATGAAGCTACTTTACCAAATTCACTCATGACATGTGATGAACCTATTGTTTGTCACTTTCCAAAAATCTCTCCTCCTAGGAAAGATACTATGGCACAAGAGAATGACACCTTAGAGGAAAAGAATGCAATCATCGACAATCACAACAATCAAATTCCCCCCTCCTAATATCTCTCTTATTAGTAAAGATGATATTTTGGTGTTACAAAATCCAATTGATGAGAATCATGAGGATCTTATGGAACAAGACACTTCAACCATCGATCATTCCCTTGCTAGCGATGGAGTCAATTGTGAAGAACCAAATCATGAATGTCCTGAACATCTTATTTGTAGTTCTCCTAAACACTCTCCTACTAGGGAAGGTATCATGGTGCAAGAAAAAAACAACATGGTTGTGTAGACATTCAAAAATAACAATCATGCATCATACAAATTAACATTCATTTCAGCTATTAATCAATTAAAGCAATTTATTGATTAATTTCCTAAGGTTCATTAAATAAATCAAATTATTTAATCCTTATGTTCTTCTCATTTGATTTAATAAATCAAATTGATTTAATCAAATGTCACCTCCTAATATCATCCAAGTTAATTAATCTACATTTTATTAACTTCTAATCATGATTATCATTCTCTAGCTTTTGACTCAACTAGAGTCAAATCCAAACTCTTAACTAACCCACCCACTTGCACCAATAAATCATTTATTTGATTTATTATTTCCTCTAATTACATTCAAAATGGAATAATATTCTTCCAATTTGAATCTTCCCCCCAAAAAGGACTTGTCCCTTCCAACAAGGTATTAAATGCTATTTGCACAAGTCAAATTTGGCATTTAATGCACCTTTCATGTCTTCTCATCCAAATTTGAATTTCAAATTGGCACATTGGCCAAGGCTTGCACATTCCTCACCCTCTCACACTTTGACAAGTGGCATCTTGTCATTGGCTCATGAATGATCCCACATTCATCCAAATCTATCACTCTTCCTAATCTTGAATCTATAAAATGCAAAGCATTTCAACACAAATCATCAACAACACAGAACTCATTTTCATTGCAAGGTTATTCTCTTCATTTGAGAATCAATCTTGCTCATCACTACACCATTTGCTTAACAACTCATTTTCTAATTGCAAGGTTACTCTCTTCATTTGAGAGGATATCTTGCTCTTCATCACTATTATTTTGGCAGTTTTGCTTATAAAGGGATTGGGAAAGGGCTGCCTTCTACACAAAGGATAGCACCAATCCACTATGGGATAGGAGGGATTCATGTTTTTTTGCATTGTTTTCGTTTGTATGGTTTAACATGATTCTACATATTTCATAGGGATGTTTAAGTTTGCTGATTTAAACTGACTTTTGTGCTAACAACATGAAATGGTTTAAGTCTATCTTGCAGATTTTGACGTCCTACAGGTTGCATTCCTTTCAAGCAATAGTAATGTGTCTTCCTTGGGTAATCGTACAAAGATAATCCTCAATTACCCTTTCTTAGAGATACATCAACCCAAGCCCGCTGAGGTTATGCATACTCATGTGTCCATTAGATCCCCATTTAATATTGGACCTCCTAAGCATCCTCTCATCCTTCACCCACCTAAGAATACCGTCTCACATCACCCAAGTTTCAATGACATTCCCCACTTATATGACAAAGTGTATAATATCAAGGCCCACTTTGCAGAAACTTTGTTTACTTCTCCACATAAATAAAATTAGTTGCTACTCCTTGCCATGTAATAGTTGTAGGATCATACAATACTCACTATTGCATGTTTTACATCCTTCGCAAGGAGTAGCATACCATCATCCATTCCAGGCTCACTCTTGTCCTTGTGTCACCAAAAATTGTATACCTTTGAAGAAAAGGACAATTTTGTGCTCGTTTTGGTCCCCTTTCATCAATTATCACCCTAAAACAACATTTATAGGCCCCTAAGGTTTGTTAGTTTTGACTTTGAGGCCTGTTATACCTAAGGAATCATTCAACCCCTGACAAGAAAAATCAAAATTATTCAAAAAACACTAATCCCACTTCAAAATCCCTTAGTGGGAGTAGGTCGCCCAAGTTGGCAACCTAGTCCTTTTTGAGGATTTTTGCATTTTTAAGCGGAAAAATGTATAATTTGTGAAAAATTCCTGATGGGTGTCAGTCTCTTAGGTCAAAATTATCGACAATTATGTCTTTTTGCTTATAAATACTTGTTTTTAGGTCATTCTTCCTCTCTCTCTTGGTGATTTTTCATAATCAACTTCAAGAATCAAGTGCAAAACATCTTCCTCAAGAAGATTCACCTCTCTCCCACAACCAAGTTGAAGCTTTTGGACAACAAACTAGGGATTTTTGTAGGTTTTCAAGCTCACTCCACATTCAAGATCACTCATTGCCAAAGGTTGAACATAGATGCCTATGGAGATTCATAGAGAAATCTAGGTTGAGGAGGTGCAACTAGCCACCAAATCACACCTAAAGACTATTTTTAAAGTGACTCCATCTTCTATTTTTAGCCCATCTTCAGATTTGAGGTTTGCATCCCATTTGCATTCCTTTTTACACTCATTTAAAATGTTGTAGGGTTTCTAGGATTGAAGTCTTGGATCATTCCAAATATTTTGCATGCATCTTATTCTAGCACAATAGAATAGGGTTTTGTCTTATTTCAATTTTTCCTAGTTCTAGACACACTTAGGGCCAAGGTTTATGCAAATTTTCTATCTCTTTACAAGTTTAAATACAAACTCGGGGTTTTACCGAGGAAAACCCCACATTAGAAACACAAATATCTTTTGTTTTGCAAGTCTGAGTCTAGATTCCCGTGGAGAAATAGTACACAAATCACAGGTCTCTGTGTCCACTTTTAGTTCTCCAAAAAAGATGAAAGGGACTAGGTTGCCCATAGTGGCGACCTAGTTCCACTGGAGGCTCCCAACAAAGATTTTGCAGATTTGAGTACGTAGTTGGATGAAATGGAATCTGGAGCAGTTTGCCTAGAAAAGGACTAGGTCGCCCCACTTGGCGTAAGTGTCCCAGTTGACTGAAAACTCAGATTTTTTAGATTTATCGAGGCTTCCACAAATTCTTCATCGGTCTACAACAGTTTCCAGGTGCACCCATTTGGTTTATTAGGTTATATTGCTTAGTTTAGTCTTCATTTTATCATTGTTATATTAAATCATGTATTTTCTAGCAATATAGATTCTCTTAGAACTTTTAGATTAAATAATTAGGTTTTACTTATCACATTTCAGTATTTAGTGCATTTTAACACATATTCAATCCCAAGCATTGAATGAATCACAAGGTTTAATGCTCCTCACAAAAGGAAAGTCCTCTTCCTTCTAGGTGAAAACCCTAGAAAGTTGCTGGGGACTCACTCCTTTACCCCACAAAAAGCATTAAATTTTGCGGTTCATTTTGGCGAACCTACATTTACACACCTTTTACTTTTGATTTAGTTTACATTTGCATCCTAGGAACTCTTTCTTTCACATTGCATTGAATGTTGCATTGTTTAACAAGGCATCCTAGGGTTTCATATTTTGCATTTATTTCATTGCATCTTACAAAATTTTTGCATATACAATACAATGCAACATCTTTCATTCCAAAACACTGCATTTTTTTTATTAGAAAACACAAAAAAAACCCAAAAATAGCCATACCAGTTTTAAGTCGCCACCTTGGGTGACCTAGTTCCAATACGCATTTTGCATCAGTAGTTTCTGCATTTGCTTTCTAGATTCTGAATTTTTTGTTTCTTTCAATTTATGCTCTATTTCAGTTCTATTATTCTCTATTATATGGCTATCATTAGCTTAAAATGGCATTTATGAATAGCATTAGATCGTTAAAAGTTTCATTTTCAGCATTAGTTCCTAGTTCTTTCGAAGCAAATTCATTGGAATATGACAACAAAACTATAGAAACATCACATGACACGATGCACACACTTCTTCACTATAGGAACACTATATCATCTAAACCTTTTAGTAGTGATGATTTGGATAAGTTAGATGAAGCCCTTCAAGGCTTCCTCTCACTCACTTCATCCACTAAGGTTGGTGATGATACTGTCAAAACCTCCCCTCCCTTGCCTTCCAAACTCTTTAGTTGTGATGATATGGGTATGCTAGATGAAGTTCTTTAGGATTTCATCTCCCCTACTTCATCCACTAGGGTTTGTGATGAACAACCTAAAACAAAAGATGTCAATGTCATCCAACCTCAACTTGTTCTCTACCCACCTTCCCATAAACCTGCAACACCCTCCCAACTTGAGTTTACCCTCTTCCCTCCTAAGCATGATACCATTGCTCACACTCATTATACCCACAATAACCCACATCCCCAACAACAAACTACCTCAACTTCCCTACCATTGCCCAACCAGATATTACCCGCCACACCTCATTTAAACTCACAACTTAGGGAGTATGATTTGGTTGAACAACTTAAGAACACCCCCGCCAAGATATCCATTTGGGATCTCCTTCAAAATTCTCCTAACTATCACTCTATGCTTCAAACATCATTGCAATAGATAGTGGTCCCTCCTGGAACAAATGCTAATGATGTGGCAACTCTCCTACATGAAATGAACACAACTAATGTGGACATTACTTTCTATCAACATGAGTTCCCTCCATTAGAATTAAGAAAACAAAATGAAGCCTTTATGATCATAGCCCAATATGATCGGATCGGTATCAAAATGACCCTCGTTGACAATGGCTCTACCCTAAATGTGTGTAGTACAAAACTTTTTGATAGGTTACATGTGGATAGATTGCAAATCTAGTTTGATTCCTTATCCATTAGAGGATTTGACAATGTTACAAAAAACCTCTTGGTGTCATCACCTTACCCATTACTATCGGAATGGTTACGCTACAAACTCCTATCCATGTCATGCCCTATGACCTTTCTTATAATCTCCTATTGGGAAGACCATGGATACATGGGATGCATGCGGTACCGTCGACCCTTCATCACATAATGGAATATGTCTATAATAACAAAGTTTATCAAATTGAAATAGACCCTGAACCTGAGATTTGCTTACAACTTGAAAAGGGAACCTCAAGTCCTCTCAATACCTTAATTCCTACCTCCAATATTGCCCATTGCTAGACATGCTTTGTTATCCTTTATGGATGGATTTTTTGGATATATAATCAAATCTTCATAAACCCACAAGATCAATACAAGACGACCTTTATGCCCGCTTGGGGAATATTTGTTGGGTTATGATTCCTTTTGGTTTAAAGAATGCTGATGCTACTTATCAACGTGCAATGACCCTAATTTTTCATGACTACATCCATAAAATATTAGAAGATTATGTTGACGACATTCTCACTAAATCCTTCACTCGACAAGATAATGTGAATGTCCTTCAACAAATCTTCGAGCGCATGCATAAGTATAACATGCGCTTAAATCCCAAAAAGTGTGTCTTTGGAGTAGATAGTGTTAAAATTTTAGGGTTTATCATATCTCATAGAGGCATTGAGGTGGACACAAATAAAATTGACGCTATAATTAATATGCCACCTCCTCGTAATATCTCCCAATTGCGAACATTGCAAGGACAGATTGAAGCCATCCATCATTTTCTCGCATCCTTAGCCGATCGTACGTTAACCTTCACACATCTCCTTAAAAAGGATGTAAATTTTGATTGGAATGATGATTGTAAACAGACCTTTGAGAGTTTGAAGGACTACCTTGCAAATCCACCTATGTTACAACCTGCTATACCCAACCGAACTTTCAGGATTTATATAGTTGCTTTTGCCCATGCTTTTGCTACATTGTTAGCTCAACAAGACACCAATGGTAAAGAGCATCCTATTTATTAGATCAGTAGAATGCTCAACAATTTCAATGATAAGTTTGATGAGTATCGACGACAATGGGGAGGTGGTATTATGGGCTCCAAGTCTTAGGCGAAATCAAAGGCCAGGGAAAAACTCTTGGCCAAGGAGGCAACACAAAGGATGACTTAGGATTCTGATTTTGAATAGTTAATGAACATCTATCTCAAATTTGTTTTGGAGGGGTAAAAAAATGAATTTTAAGTTTACTTTTAGCTTTCCTTAATCTGGTTTTGATGGCCATTGTTTCTCATTAAATTTTCTTTGTATGGATGCTCATATAAATTTAATTTTCCCTTCGTTATGATCAATTTATAGAGATAATTGCAGCAGGATGTTATGTTGTTCTTAACAAAGCACAAGATTGTGTTCTTCTATGTTTAGAAAACATTGCTTGAGTGCCATGTTTAGAAAGCAAGAGAGGGATATCTACTGTTAATAGAATCATCAGATCTCTGGTCTGATCTCTCCCTCAATCCATGGTGTGATCTCTCCCTCGATCCATGGATCGATCCCTCTTTTGATCCAAGATGTGTGGATCCATGTCCTGATCCAAGCTCTCTGGATCCATGTCTTGAGCCTTGTCCCAAGCCCTGCATGTGTTCATGTACACACATGAACTTAAATTTAATTTTTAATACATGTATATATATGTGTGTACATATATATGTAAAATTATCTAAACTTGTACAATGTACAAACTTTCAATGTGTTCAAACTTACATCAAGTAATTAAATTTTAAATAAAATTAATTAAATGTACCTCAGCTGTGTGCTGCATGGGATCGCCATCATGTGTCATTGATCCAAGATGTGTGGATCCATGTCTCGATCCAAGCTCTTTGGATCTGTGGTAGTATATGTGCCATGGACAACATCAGGTGCCGTAGTAACCTCAACATGATCTGTAACATCCTAACAACCTAGAAAAGCTAAAGGATCGATAGAAACATGATGCGTATGGGATCCTGTAGGCTGTTCTGGAATATCCCCTAGAGTTGCCACCCCGTGGCCTATATGTGTACCAAGATATCACTGTCTAATAAAGCCTTGTACATAGTCAAGAGAGATCCCATGGTCCTCGCTGATGAACTAATATGCTACTAGTAAATCCAAAACTGAGACTCCACACACATTATGCAAAGTCGTGTGGTTTATGTGCTCGATATTTGAAGGAGTAGGTAGATCGACATGAATAAATGATCATCATAAGATGTTGATGTAGCCTCTATGGGAGGAAGGCTGATCCATGAACATAATAAGTGTCTACCAACTCGATCAAATGACATCTAATCAATCTGTTCCGTAATAGAGGCAATGTTATCAATAATTTGGGATCGAGTGGAGCATGCTATTGAATCGCCTGCTGCTGCCAATTCCACACATTTTGGTAAAACCAAAAGGTTTGGGCCAACTAATGCCCTCTTGTCCATAAGCGGTGGCAAACCTAGACATCTAAACTATGGTTTGTCAGAAAAATGACATTTACCCTGGTCAACATGCTCAGGATGAGATGTGTAGTCCACATCTATTTGTAAATGAAATTCTGCATATAATTGTTTGACAAAATATTGTGGAAGCTCATCATTGTGAGGTCATCTATGATACATTGCCAACTATCTAAGGTATATGAATGGCACAACAATAGGATCTACACACCTCGTAACCACATATCCTCTAATTCTATTTTGTCCTCTATAATGAGGGAGCATGGTTAACAAATTTTTGGCTGAAACTAATTTGGCAACTTCTTTATAGTTCATTGTGCCAGTAACACTTCTGGTAAGAGATAAATAAAATTGCTCAGTGCTGATCTCATCATAAGGATTGAATGATCGAATTGTCTCAATGATTCAATGAATCTCGTCTCTAATAGTGACTAATCTATCTCGATTAGCCAAATTGGGGGAGTTGTGAATTGTTTGCTCTAAACATTTTAGAGCATTGTTTAATCTAGCAATACTATCCTGATATAAATTTGATCTATTTTGAGCCTCTTGATTAGAATGAGTGGAATGGTGAGATCTCTCATTGGTCATGATATATATATATATATGTAAATCTAGAGAGATCTGCATATCATTAAAACAAAATATACATGATGTTAAACTTGAATTTAAATCAAATTTCAAAACTAAAATAAATATATATAAATTTAAATTACAAAATTTTCAAGTTTCAAAAGTAAAACATTTTAAACTTTAAATATATCTAATTTGAGATAGTTAAAATTATATTATCTATCTCTATGTTCAATAGTTCACCAAATCTACAACTTAGATAATATAAGAAAATTGACAACTCCTAAGAGACTTTCAATGTACATGTGTATCTATATATATGTGTGTGTGTGTGTGTGTGTGTGTGTGCGCGCACATGTGCATGTGTACATGTGTATGTATGTATGTACGTATATGTGTATGTGTGTATGCATAATGTGTATATGTGTATGTATATGTGTGCATACATACATATGTATGTATATATATACAAATTTATGTATGCATTTAAATATATATATGTACATGCACACACGTACATATACATACATATACTTATACATACATACATACACATGCACATGTATACATATATGTACATACATAGATACATACATATGTATACACATACATACATACACACATACACACATACACATATATGCATTATACATACACACATACACATATATGCATGTACATACACACACACATATATGTATGTAAATCTTTCAAAAGGACTTCAACGAGAAAGTGGCCAAAGAAGCATAGGTGGAGGACCCTCCTCCCCCTCTCAGGCCTGAAGATTTTACCAAGGAAGAGGTTGAGGCAGCAGTGACAACCGGTTGATATGAAACATGAGAGTATTTGGTTTTTGGGACAATGGCTCTTATTTGCTTAATGTCATGGGGTTGATAATGCATTATGGACAGTACCTTTGCTTCCTCAGTTGGCGAATAGGTTGGTTTCTCCCAAAGCAAATCAAAATGGCTCAACATAGAGGCTCTTCCTTCAACATAGTGACCTTTTTTTGGCAGCCAAGTGGACCTTTTTTTGCAGCTGTCTAGCAAGGTATTTTGTACAGTTATACTGAAAGTGGATATGTAATGAATATGTGGGTGGGGAGGAGCTTGATGCTCCCTACTATGAAGTCTGTCAATGAACTCATTGTATATTTTGTTGTGCCAATGATTATCAATACAATTTTTTTTTTTATATAAAATTACAATAAAATACATGTCTAATTTATAATATCTTTATTAAATATATTGATATTTTTTAAATTGTTAAAAATTTTTGTTGGCTTGATTGGTCTAATAATGCTCTTTTGACGGTTCTAGGAAAATTCATCACCAACAATTCACTAATGGAAAATTCACCGCCAACAATTCACTGTGGGAGGAAATTCACCGAAAGAAAATTCACCATCAAGTAAAATTCATGCGGTGGAAAATTAATTGCATTAATATTTTTTAATATATATTTCAAAAACATTGATTTTATTAAAAATATTAATGCGGTTAGTTTTCCATCGCGATGAATTGATGAGGGTGAATTTTACTTACAATAAATTACTGACGGTGAATTTTCCTTGATAAATTTGACATGAACACTCTCATATCTCTACCGTAACAGTGAACAGGATCATTTTTAACTAATGAATCTGAGGCAGAAATTTCAACAATGATTGAATGGGTTCGTACCCCTCATATGCTATAAGTCAATAAAAATATTCTGTTGAACTCGACGACTGGCTTGCTTTGTTTTAAGAAATCAGGAATAATCTATACGGATGCTTTCTACAGAGAGTGGATCTTGATCCGTTTTCAATCTCGGCGCTAACGACACTATAACACTTGTCTGGTGTTGGGCATCCATATTCTGAATCAGGTGACTGATTTGCAACCTCAAACAACACGACGCCACCCTCCTCCGCTGCTTCTGCTGATGCCCACGCGATACTCTCTGGCGAGGCGGCATGTGAATGAAAGACCCTGCATATTCACCGTTTTCTTCTCCGCCCGCTGTTCTGATATACACGTCGAACCACAACGGCTTCTGCCTGCTCACCTTTATCCCTTCTATTATAAGTTCCTCTTCTTGCCGGCGTCGGAATTCTTCGCTAAATGCAGGCCTGGTAACACGAGCTTCGACAGGAAGTCCGTTGCAGGGTTCACCGTCAGATGAAGGAAACATCGATGCCACATCAATGTCGGAGGTGTATTTAAACTTGAGCTTCTGCGCATTCTCGAGGTTGTGGTAGTCGGTGAGACTCGATACCTGATCGCCCGGCTTCAGCAGAGCTGGCACACGCACCGACGTGGAGGCTAGAAGCTTTTCCCGGCGTTTCAGCCCGACTTGCCTTGGGCTTTCAGATTTACAGCGGATATTCTTACTATTATTTCCGGCGGTTGGAGATATTGGGGATGGGAGTGCTGGCCGGAGGTCGTTTCCCCTGACCAAATCGCCTCCTGCGGTTTTAAAAATGTTGGCCATCGTTTGGCTTTACGCAGGGTAGCACTGAAGGGAGGAGGAAGTGCCACATTCCTGCGGTGTTAGAGAGCATTGGGCAGTATTTTTATAGACGTATGTGAAGGGAGGACGAAGTGCCACATTCCAAGAAATTAAATGAAGACGTGAGCCACTCGGCGTTTGATTTGTCACCTGTTTGGACAAATCAAAGCAAAGGTAAAATAGAATGTGAAGTCGGCGTAATGGAGGAACGCAAAATCTCTGTCTGTCTTATTCGGACGTGAGAGTTGCGCAATTTGAGAGTTGCGCAATTTGTGGCCTCAGAAAATTCGGCATGTTTCGCCGTCAGTGTTGGTATTGACTGGGAGCACAGTTTTACGAAGTTGAAGTGCACACATGTTAAACCATTCCATTTGGAAAATTCTGCTTGAAAAGCTGGTGAGCAGTCAGTACATTAAAATAAAGGTTGTTCGTCTCTTCTCCACGTTAGGACATTACTTTAGCAACGGCTGTTCCCTACACAACCGTTACTTTCAATAGGCATGCTGATTCTTTTCTGATTATACAAAATAATTATGAGATATTTTATAGAAGATGATATTGTGGAGGATTGTAATTGTTGTAATAATTATAGTTTTTAAGAAATTTATGTAATTTTTTTATGATCTATATTTGATTCAAATTGATTGAAATCTTTAATTATTAGTATATATTTTCGTAAAAATAAATACAATAGTTATTGTAAAGTACGTGAAAAATAATCAGAATTAAAATTTATGTAAAAATAAATTTAATGTGTATTGTAAAGGAGCAAAAATAATATATGTTGTTGAGATAAAGTAATTGGACTTTTAGGAATTATTTGTTGACATTTTTTTAATACCATTCATTCTTGCTCACATAGAGCTACACACATTTTCTTTCCATCCGTGCATACCTTTGGAATGAGAATGCAAAGGATATTCATAGATTTTTAAATCTACAAAGTATTGACACCACTCTGAAGATAAGATATGATAGTCTATGTTTTCAATGTGTATTGTTACTTTATTTATAGTTAAACAATATGTTTATGGATTGTTAGTACCCAAGCCGTTGGTCAACAATTGAAACTTTTTGTGTTTCTTGCTTATTGCATGCAAGTCCAATTTATAGTTGAAAGTTCAAGACAACAAAAATAGTTGATTAGTTGCTTTGCTTTCATTTTTGTAGATGATAACAAGTATCACATATTTTATGATCTATTTTTTATAGTCAAGCTAATTAAGTATAGGTGTCTCCTTTTTTGTCATAAATATCATGAACATTATATAATTAGAACATCTTTAGTCTTGCTCTCATCTCCAACATGAGTTATGATCCACATAAGGGACTGCAATTTCCTCTTGCTTTACATTATCCTTGAGAAAATTGTCCCCAATGTTAGTATTAGTCTTAGCCTTCAACTTATTTTCCATTTTTGATTCCTTTTTTTCTTGTCATCCCTCTATGTAGGTGCACCGTCAATATTCTTTCTTGTTTTTCTTAAGATTTATCCTTAAAACTTAGATCCTTCAATCTCTTCTAAATTTCTTTCAAATCCCTTTATAAACAAAAACTGACATTCCTACTTACATATTATTAGATAGTCTATTCTCATTTTTGTAAATGTTACCAACTACTTCATCTTGAAAAAAAATTCATAAAGGTTAACAAAAATAGTAAAATTTAAATATAAACAACAATATGAACATTTTTTTCACTTAAAAACTTTAGTGTGAGAAAACTAACTTAAAAGTGTCAATTGATCACCTCCCCCTCTTTTAAAAATATACATTGATCGCTCCCTCATTTCTTAATTTAGAATTATTACTAATATTCTACCCATAAATGTCTTTATAATATCCTACGCATTATGCTTTTGTAGATATCAAGGAATTTTTTTTTTTTTTTGTTTAGCCAACATTCTACCTTAAAACTAAAGATGAAAATCTCTATTGAAGTCATAATCATAATAATACTACTAGTAGAAATAATAAATCTATTGTTGTGGCATCCTTTAGGGTCAGACATTGCCTTTGTTCATTATTTGAGGATCTAAGAAGTAGAGGTGAACAATGCCCACCATCAATCTTGCATTGGGACAAAACTTTGGAGATTCTGGTTGATATCATAGTGGACCCAACATCACTTTCAACTTCGGCTCTGTTTCCTTTGAAATCTTGTTGAAAAGACTTACTAAGATTTGGGAGGAGATCCGTATAATACTCTTTATTAACTTTGGTGCTCTGGACTTGGACGGAAATAAAAATGTAGAGACCAAAAGGGCAAACACGGCATGCGACTTAATGAATCCAGCGTTTGTCTTTACGGAGGGCAGCAGAGCAGTGAATGAAAAGTAGGTGAGAGCATTGGGCAATGTTTTTATCGACGTATGTGGGCGGAGGAGGAAGTATGAGATTCCAAGAAAGTAAATGAAAGCGTGAACGAATTGGGTTTTGATTTCTCACACGTTCAACTAATCAAAGCAATGGAAAATGGAAAACTGAAGTCGGCGTAATGAACGAACACAAAATCTCTCTCTGTCTTAGTCCGACGTGAGAGTTGTGCATTGAGAAGTTCTACGCCTTTTACCCGTCAGTGTTGCGATCTAATTGGAGTCTTCGCCGAGGATTGTAAGCAAAAATATAATTGTATCAAATTTAATTTGAAACATGTGAAAGACATGATTATGGTTTTGAATGAGGTTGATTATTAATTATTAATGATGATGTGAATCCTTTTTAGTGGTAAAGGTTTGAATGGTTAAAAGTATATTTGATTGTAATTATTTAATGATAAAAATATTATCATAATTATTTTGTTATGATAGAAAATCGTAATATAATTGAAAGTATAGTGGACAATAATTCATTGAAGGACTAACAAATTATGATATTGCTATCAGGATTCAACCGTGTAGTTTTCGAGTCAAACTCATTGACCCATGATTCATGAGTAGTGGTTCACAAGAACCCATCTTTCATGATAATGAATGGTCCACTTAGCACTCATAAATCATGGGTCAATGAGTTTGACTCGAAAACTACACGATTGAATCCTGATAGCAATATCATAATTTGACATGCTGTGGAAGAAACCTCCTACTTATCGACTAACAAATATTAAGTGTTGTAGTTATCTTATCATGATATAAGATTTGAAAACATTGTCTCAATACTTCTCATTAATTATAATTTTTTTTTTATCCGTATTGTTAAAATGGTACCGTTCATAATTGACTAATCCCATCGCTTACTATATTTTGCTAAAATACTTTTACTATGAAGTCTTCAATGATAACATGTGAATGCCTTTACAAATTTAGAGTTATGAAAATTAGTCACAAAAGAATTAGTAGAATGTTAGATTGCAAAAGTGAAAGTATTTAATGGCCTTAATATTAGTGTATAAAACAAAACTTAAATAAATAAAAGTGTTTATTACATTACTAAAAGAAATCTCTAATGACCATATTACATATTAACTATTAACTATTATAATTAAACTTATAATTACCAAAATTTTATTGTTAAATCATCATATTTATTTATTGCAAATTTATAATTAAAATTATTGTTGTTAATGTGACTTGGTGGGTGAAGTGTATTCTACCCCATTACTTCCTTTCAAAAATTCAAGTTTTCATATTTTGGACATGAGTGTACATTCATTTCTAGAGGATAGAAACATGATACAATGGTGTCCTATCTAATAGAAAGGCGGAGATCAAGGATGCAACATGTTTTTTTTGGTGCAAAGGATCATGTCCATGTAGGATGGCATATTTTTGGAATAATTCATTCTCCAAGAAAGAAAAAATGGTTGAAATCATGGTTATCATAAGTGAATTCTCAAATGAGTGCAAAACTAAAGGGAAAAAGTGTTAGGAATAGATTTGTTGACCTTAAACAAGTATATCAAGAAGAAAGATATGTAGAAAATGCATTTGATTGTGGCACAACTTAGCAACCAATCAAGCAAACCGAGGAAATTAGAAGCTTCAATCTTAAATCTTATGAGTTATGATATTCTTTTTTTGTTTCATCTTCATCTTTTTTTTAACAAAAAATTTTATTAACTTCAAATTATATTAGTGAAAATTTCACAACATTTAGTTTCTTGAAAATTATAAATAGGTACATTACATCAACTTGTACAAAATCCATTAACCACTAAATCCAATATAATAAAATACAAATCTGATTATCAAACATTTATAACATGAAATTCACTCATTAAAAACATTCAATCAATCATAGTTATACAACGTAACAAGACAAATGTGAACTAAAAAAATACATCTTAAAGTGATTTTAATGTTAGTATATATATCTTAAATGTGTTGAGAAATATGTCTCAACCTTGCAAGCCTTTTCCAGGAAAATTACAGAATTTGTTTGTGGCAGTTTTCCACATGTTTATGCATTGGAAAAAGGTGTATGAGTTGTTAAAAGGTGCCTTGTCCTTAGTAGAATATAGGAGGGCCATTTTTAGAGCATAGTTAATTTGTTTTATGTCTTTTATGGGGGTCTAAACTAGAGGACAAAATTATGGACGGGATTACTATTTTAACCTGGTTGTTTTTCCATCTTGGAAATGTAAATGTCAAAAATGGGCAACATGTGGCATGGTGGTTAAGCCCATGGTTTTGTAAAACCACAAATGGTTTCCAGGTTGTAAATCACTATATAAGGAGGGCTTGGGGAGGAGTTTGAATAATGGAGTTTTGCTTGCAAGGCTGGGTGCTAGAAGGATGCTAGTGATATCTCTCCAAGCTTGAGTTGAGGTGATGCTCTTGTAAGAACTTGCATTGCAAGTGTATTGTAATCATTTGTTGATTTGGTAATACATTATGCAGATTTCAGAGTGTGGGGTTTTTCTCCCGTAAGGGTTTTCCCCATGATAATCATTGTGTTATGTGTTCATTGTTTTATTCATGTTCTTGTATGTTTCTTGAGATTCCTGTAATCAGTTAAGTTGAAATTTGCATAATCGTTCTCTCAAGATTAGCGTAGGAAGCGATTCCGCACACCTTTGCTTCCTTACAAAATGTACATATCTAAAAGACCTTGAGAGATATCTTGACTAATATCTCTTGACATTTTTGAGTTAGATGTATTGAAGATATCTATACTAGTTTAAAATGTATATATTACTTCATCATTTGAAGTAGTTATGAATTAATCTATATTGAAGTTCTTATTTTATAATATTTATCTAAACTACTACATATACACAAATACATAAGCAATATGAGATAAAAAAATACACATTATTTATTTTAACTTTTATTTAAGAATGATTTTACCTTAAACATTTATTTCTTTATATTTTGTTAAAGAGTTGTTTTTAATAACAAGACAATAAATAATAAAAATTATGTAAATGAAAATTACTTCAATTTTTATTTCAAGAGATATTTTATTTTCTACATGAATATCATTTTTAATATCTATCTAAACTATCAAATAGATGCACTGTAAATAGGTAAGTAGATAGATAAGAAAAGACATAAGATTTTTTTATTTTAATATATACTTAAGAATTATTTTATTTTAAACATTGTTTAATTTGAGGAGTAACATTTTGTTTCTGTTATCAATTATTTTAATTGTAATAAGACATCGCTAATAGTTACATTGTTTGATTTTAAGAGTTGCAATTTATTTCTATCATCAATTTTTTTAATTTCAATAAGACATCACTAATAGTATGTTATTAATAAACTGTAGTGCGTTTGGTAAACTTTTTTCATGTTATCAGTGAAGCTCGTGCAACACACCCTCCGGTACGACGGGAACAAAGGGGAGACTAGACCTTATGACTTCTTGCCTACAAAAGAATGTTTTAACCAATTGAACTAGATCCTCCACCCAAAAATAAATAAATATTTATAATTAATCAAATCCAAGATTTATATTAATATCTCAATCTCTTTTTCATTTATATTATAAAATAAACCAAAATTTTGAAACGAAGACCGTAAGCCGTCAATTTCTAGGCCTATTTCTTCAAAATATTTGATAACCGTGTGATTGCATTTAAAAGATTTTATCATATAAAAGTTTTTTTTTGATAAACAATATATAATAAAATATATATTTCATCTACAATATAATTGCCTTTGTTATAAGAAATCAGGAATAATCTATGCGGATGCTTTCTACAGACAGGGGATCTTGATCCGTTTTCTGTCTTGGCACTAACCTCACTATAACACTTGTCTGGTGTTGGGCATCCATATTCTCAATCAGATGACTGATTCCCAACCTCAAACAACACGACGCCACCCTCCTCCGCTGCTTCTGCTGATGCCCACGCGATACTTTCTGGCGAGGCGGCATGTGAATGAAAGAGCCTGCATATTCACCGTTTTCTTCTCTGCCCACTGCTCTGATATACACGTCGAACCACAATGGCCTCTGCCTGCTCACCTTTATCCCTTGTAATATAACGTCTTCTTGCCGGCCTCGGAGTTCTTCGCTAAATGCAGGCCTGGTCACACGAGCTTCAACAGGAAGTCCGTTACAGGGCTCACCGTCAGATGAAGGAAACAACGATGCGACGTCAATGTCTGAAGCGTATTTAAACTTGAGCTTCTGCGCATTCTGTAGGTTGTGGTAGTCGGTGAGACTCGACACCTGATCGCTCGGCTTGAGCAGAAGCCCCGTCGCTGGTACGCGCACCGACGTGGAGGCCAGAAGCATTTCCCGACGTTTCATAAGGCCGACTTGCCTTGGGCTTTCCGAATTACAGCGCATATTATTACTGTAATTTTCGGCGAGTGGAGAGTTTGGGGTTGGAAATGTTGGTCGGAGATCGTTTCCCCGGACCAAATCGCCTGCAACTCTTTTAAAAAATGTTGGCCATCGTCTGAGTTTAGGGAGAGCAGGAGTGAATACTTGGAAAGCAGTGGGCAGTGTTTTTATAGACGGAGGAGCAAGTGCCACATTCCAAGAAAGTAAATGAAAACGTTAGCGATTCGGGGTTTGATTTCTCGGATGTTGTAAGTAATCAAAGGAAATGTGAAGTTGGCGTAATGGACGAACGTAAAATTTGTGCAGGTCTAAGTCCGATGTGACAGTTGCGCATTTCATGGCTTAATGAAAATTGTATACGTTTTACCCGTCAGTGTTGCGCTTCACTGGCAAGATTTAAACCTTTTTACTTAGAGACGTCTGGTCAATCTCCAACAGCTGGAATGTTGAAAAGCTTGCGAGCAGTCACATTAAAATAAAAGCTGTTCGTCTCTTCTCCACAGGATGTATAAACATTACTGTAGCAACTTCTCTTCTGTTACTTTCAAAACTAGCATTTATATATTTTTAATATAATATATATAAAACGTATCGAGATATCCTTCTTGAGGCGTTTATGTACTTTTATGTGACAAATTGATTAATGGATGATCTATATAACAAGTTACATTTCCTTCTTATCATGTTGCTTTCGAAGTAGAATAATATTAATGGATGATTTGCATGTATTTTTTTGGGACAAATTAATTAATGGACGATCTATGTAGCAAGTTACATTTCCTTCTTACAACGGTTGCTTTCAAAGTAGAATAATATTAATAGACGATTTGCATGATATTTTATATTTCCTTACACCACTATTACTTTCAAAAATAATTTTGTATAAAAGATTACATTCCTTACACACCAATATTATTTTTAAAATAAAGTAATATTAATACATATTACATAATGATGGGAAAATTCATGAAATCCCTTTTTAACTCTTTTTTAATAAAGTAAGTATGTCTTGTGCATATATAAATAAAGAAGTTTCAGTATAATTAAAGTTCCATGGGAGGTTTGAGTTGAGGAAGAGGATAGAAGGGCTTGTCTAGGAAATGTTGGAAATGGTGTAATATTAAAGTGTAGATGTTTAATTAAAGATTATTTAATTAATTAGATGTATTTTAAAGTGTATAATGATATGAAAATAAATAAATAATTTTATTTTTTTAGAATTTAAAAATTATAATATAAATTCAAAAAGTTTGAATTTTGTAAAAAAAAAAAGAGTTAAATTGAAATGTATATTATATTGTAGAAGTATTTTTTATAAGAATGATCTATTTAGAATTCTAGTTATTAAATTAATATGTTAAATTTTTACAAATGTCTTTGGTTACAAGATTATATAAAAGATTAGAAGTAAGAAAAACATATTATAATTAGATTAAATTTTGATATTTTGACATTTTGATGTTGTTACTAATGGTAGGATTCAAAAGATTAATTGAATAGTTGATTATAGTCATACCTGATAAATGCATTTGGTTTGGAAAACCAATTCAATATAATTTTTCTAGATTATGGAGAACCTAATGTGTGCTCCAATTTAATTCTCTAGGTATCCCAAGGTCTATTGATAATCAAATCATCTTAGACATCAATGTTTGCAACATTCATTGAAATCTAGATTATGTTTAATTAGATGAATGCAACCACCTTGTTAGATTTAAGTTGTGTATCATGGTTGGCTAGAGATGTGGTTAGGTGGTTACTAGATTGTCTTATTAGCTACCACTCTTTAAATTTAAGTGTAATATTACTTCTATATGGTTGTGGTCCCCTTTAGGGGCATACAATGTCTTTGTCACTTATTTGAGGATTTGAGAATTACCAATGATATTGGGAGAGAAAACCCCTAACTACCACCAATCTTGTAGTGGGACTATTAGAGAAGGTGTCTCAACCTTGCATCCTAATATTAAAAGAATACAAATTTATAAATTTCATGCCATAGAACAAAAAACTCAATTTCTAGGCAATAAAGATCATTTTTACCCGGATTTTTTTCTAGACATATTGATATATTGGTTGGATATATCTCTCTTTAAGATGTATAATTTAAAAGAAATAAATGATCAATCAACTTTTAAAATAAAAAATTTATGGCTTTCGCAAGTTGGACCTCCCATGTGGGAAATATAAGAACATCTATGACATATAAGAGAGTTGTAAGAGGGAGTTATGAATAGGAAAAATAATATCTACCTTGACACCCACAAACAATTTGGCAACAAAAAATCAAAATCTACAACAAAAAATAGAATATATTGAAATGAGACACACTAAAAAGAACTATACATTAGAAAATATATTTCCTTATCTCTTTGATAGGCCTATACCCATGATCCCCTTTCCTCCTAGTTTTGAAATTCCTAAGTTTGGAAAATATAAAGGAAAAGGTGATCCACATGAACACATTAGATAATTTTACCTAGCTTTTCTTGAGATTGTTCACAATGATACTTATTTAATGTGCCTCCTTCCCTGAAGTTTAGGAGGTCAAGCCATTGAATTTTTCTCCCACCTACCCAATGGGATCAACTTTTTCATGAGTTAGCACAAAATTTAATTGCTCATTTCTCATATAACATTGAGCATGAAATCTCTGACTCATCTATGTAATGCAAAATAAAGAAATGGAGAATCCTTCACCATATTTTTACAATGATGGAGAAATATGGCAAGAAAATTCCCATGACCTATTCCTAAAAAGCAATTTTTCCACATATTCACCTAGAATATAAATCAAGAAATGGCCTTCCACTACAAGTCCAATATGTTAATGCATTTGATGATATCATAAAGAATTGAATAACCATTGAAAAATACCTCATTGATAAAGGCCTTGTGAAAATATAAGGAAAACAAAGACAATGGATCTAAATCTATTGATAAACCTCATCTTTGGAAAAAAAAAAAACATTGTCAATAATGGTGCAGTAGATGCCAAACCCATACAAAACATACAATCACCATCCAACATACAACTATCAGTAAACACACAAAAAAATACTCAAGTTGCTACCATTCCTAAGGGACCACCTCGACAAAATAATGCTCCAAGACAAAAATATACTCCTTTAGGGGATCCTATTGAATCCACTTAAAAAAAATGGTTCAATCTAAGATTATTACAAATTACCAAAAAATAGACACTATGAACCTCAATTCAAACCCTCATGGTAAAAATATAATGAATTTTGTGAATACCATAGGGTCAAAGGTCATAAAAATATTGATTGTATAAAATTGAAAACTCTTATTCAGGATCTTATAGACCAAGGTGATATTAGTATCAAAGATCATCCCAATTCATCCAATAATGATCTCAAGATATAGATAGATGCAATGCCTAATAGCGGTAAATGGAACACTGTACTAACAAGGGTAACAACACCAAAGATGCCAATTATACCTCTATTACATATGAATACACTATAGCTCAAATAAGGGAAACCAATACTCATGTTGCCACTATAACCATCAAAGACAAAAACATCATGAGTGTGCAATCACTATGCATAGGGGTAAAATAATACTTCAAAAATCCCAATCAATATATCATCCTACAATTGATTATAGCTTCTTAAATCATCTAAGAAAAACACTTGCACATATATCCATCTTATAACTTCTATGAATATCCCCAACTCATAGAGAGATTCTAGACAAAGCACTCCAAGAGTCTTCCAAACCCAATAAAATCAATACTAATCAATTCCAAGACATGATATGAAACACTACATCCCCTTATCATTTGGTATTTACTGAAAAGGGCCTTCCATCTACTGATCCATCTCATAGTGAATCTCTATACCTAGAATTTTTCATCCACAAACATAAAATCAAGACTCATGATAGATGGTGGAGCATGATTGGACATTTGTACCTTAGAATTAGTAAAACAATTATGATACTTTGATGGTGTTATTAAATCACAAAAATGTATCACTATAAAAGCATATCATGATGCTGAGAATGAGTTCAAAGGAATAATAACATTCCCAATCCAAGTTGGTCCCACTAGAATGGATACCATTTATCAAGTCTTGGACCTGGATCTCCCATATAGCATCCTTTTAGCTACCCATAGATACATGCCATGTAATCCATACCATCTACGTACCACCAATGCTTGAAATTATGGGCTATAATAGTACCAAGGTCACTATTTTTGAGGATCCTTGCCCTTTTCAATATTGTAAAAATATGAAAGGAAAATATTACAAATCCAACCAAATACCCAATAATCATGAGGTTCCATATTCTTCATCTTATGTGGATCCATCCACTTTATCTTCATCATCCACTCCATATACCACCATCCCCAAGATTAAGGTCCAACTCAAAGACAAAGATGTGGAGAATGTAACATGAAAAATCCTTTTGTGTGGGACAACTTTCATTTTCACAAAAATAATATGGAAAACCCCAACCTAGACAAGATTTAACAACTATTGTTATAAAAAATAAACCCATAATATTTTTTATTTTGGGGTGAATTGGATAAGGAAACCAGAGAAGAAGATATCTCTACATGGCTATATAAAGAAGAAGACTAAGTTGTTGTACCAGTTGATAAATATACTAAGGGTCTTTCTATAATCAAGAACATGGGTTATAAAGGACAAGATGGCCTAGGACGTCAAGAAAAATGAATATTAAAGAAAATATATGTAAGAAAAAAGACATAAAAATCAAGGTCTCAAGTATGGGTCTCCAAAAAATGTGTCTTAAAAGCTTGAGTTTATCCTCACTAAATTATCTAAGGTCTTTCCCATTGTTGAAACTACTAATTAGGGAACCTTTGAAGACTCCTTTATGCATATTGTTAAGCTATTCAAAGAGTACCGTATTTGTACCTTATCCACCATATCATTAACTCCCACATCACAATCCAAATACCTTCCACTCATTAATCCTCATCTTATAGATTAGGATCAACAAGGATTGTCAGTTCTAGATACCTTCCAAAATGATGAAGCCATTGTAAAACTTATGGGACTACAAGAGAGTATGCCATTAGGAGATCATAAATCTAGTTTTGTTATAGAATTTTAAGAAAAATAATACTTTGGTGAGAAATCCACGTCCACTCATAAAATTAGAGAATTAAACATAGTGATATGACCCCTTAAGAAAAAAACATAATGTATTATTATTTGAAGATAAAAACCTCTTTGAAGTACCCTAAGATGGATGATTTGATCTTCCCATTATTAGCAGGGTATAGGGGGTTGTGAGGCACCTCAAATATCATTTGGGTCATTTATAGACCCATATATCCATTATATACCATTTAAATATCCTTAAAACACTTCTAATATGCTTAAATAAGATATAAAAGTATAAAATATTATAGAGAAAAAGGTAAATTCATGGGAATGAGATAATTAAGTGTTATTATGAAAGGATGTGATGGAAAGGCATTATGAAAAGGCATTAACACACTATGTAAAGAAGGGAAAAGTGAGAGATAAGAGTGTGGAATCATATGGATTATATATATATATATAATGAGAATAAGAAAGTATGAAAGATATATATAAGCTATATATGGATGAAACATTATGAATAAATTATAAGGCATGCATAAGCCATACAAGTATATGAATATATGGTTATGGATATATATATATATATGAATTTATATAATTTATTATATTTTGGCTTATACTTCTTGCATATCTAAGTTCTCCCTCTTTAT
This sequence comes from Sequoiadendron giganteum, assembly GCA_007115665.2. Lineage (NCBI taxonomy): Eukaryota > Viridiplantae > Streptophyta > Pinopsida > Cupressales > Cupressaceae > Sequoiadendron > Sequoiadendron giganteum. The sequence continues at coordinate 564,222,521 of CM021109.1, read as the reverse complement.
CACATCACATCAAGGTTGACTACATATAATAGAATATTAAACCTTAGACTTTGGTCAAGGTTTTTTTGTCAACATTTGGTTCCATTGTCACGACCTTGGTTGTTGTCGCATAATAAGGGAGATCATTCGAAATAAATTAGCTAATCTATCTTATTACATAATCTATATAGGAAACACCGTGATATATCAACTTGTTTGAATCCATTTTAGAAATTTGATTATTGTGTGTGTAATGGATTCTTTAGTTGCATAATAATATGATATCATTGGCTTATCTTCTAAGAATGTACAACACTTCGACATGTGTATGATACTAAATATAACTGAGGAGAATGAATATTGTCTAAACATGAGGACATTATATTGAATGAATGAGTATATAATTTATATTAGTTGTATTATAAGGCTTGTAGCGTATGATTTATCTTAGAACCCTAACCCTAACCCCACCCCTATTAAAATTAAATCTTAATTGAACCATATCCCTAATGGTAACCCTAGCATAATGAAGTTCAACCCTAATTGAACCTAAACACTAACCCTAACATTAATTCTAACTATAACCCTAATTAAACCCTAACATTAACTCTAATTGAACCCTAAACCTAAACTAGCTTTAACTCTAACTATAGTTGAATCCCAATCCTAAGCTTAGTTGAACCCTGACCCTAATTGAATATGAATGGGCTAACCATTATTCTAATTTTATATCTTAACCCTAATTAAAGATGAACCATAACCATAACCCTAATTAAGTCCTAATTGAATCTTAACTCTTATAGTAATTGCATGCCTAACCCTAATCCTAGTTGAACTCTAACCCCAACCCTAACCCTAACCCCAAACTTTATCGTAGAACCCTTACCTTAATTGAACATCAATTGAACCCTAGCCCTAAATCTGATTGAACCTTAACCCAAATTAGACCCTAGCCCTAACACTAATTAATCCCCAACCCTAACCATGATCCTTACTCTTGTCGTAACCCTAATCTTATCTTGGAAATCCTAACCCTAACCCTAATAGATATGTAACCTTAATTGAATGTAAACCATAACCTTAGGATCTATCTTAGAATCCTAACCCTAACCATAACCCTAATCTTGTTGAAATTCAACCTTAATTAAACCAAATCCCTAATCCTAACCCACTGAAGTTCAATCCTAATTGAACCTAAACACTAACCTAACCTTAATTCTAACTACAACCTTAATTAAACCCTAAAATTAAGCCTAAATCAAACCTAAACCTAAAATTACTTTAACCCTAGGTAACTATAATTAAATATAATCCTAACCTTAGTTGAATCCTAAACCTAATTGAATATAAAGCATAACCATAACCCTAATTAATTCCTAATTGAATCTTATTTGTTACCATAATTGTAACTCTAACTCTAATCTTAATTGAATTCTAACCCCAACCCTAATCCTAACCCCAAACTTTATCTTAGAACCCTTACCCTAATTGAACATCAATTGGACCCTAACCCACCCTAATTGAATCTTAACCCTAATTAAATCCTAACCCAAACACTAATTAATCATCTTAATTATAATTGAATCCTAATACTAACCCCAATTGAACCCGAATCCTAATTGAATCCTAACCCTAATTGATTTGTAATCCTAACTTAAACCTAACCCTAACTATAATTGAATTCTAACTTTAACTCTAATTCCAACTCTAAAGATAATTCTAACTCTAATACTAACCCTAATTCTAATATCAAGATTAATTATAACTATATTACTAATTGAAACCTAGCCCTAACCATAATTCAAACCTAATCCTAGGTGAACCCTTACCCTAACCTAACATTAACCCTAACCCAAACCCTAATTGTGCCTAACTAGATAACTCTAGTTGGGTTATAACCCTAATTCCAACCCTAACCCTAACCTTTACCCCAAGCTTTATCCTATAACCCTAGCCATAATTGAACCCTAACATAACCCTAACCCTAATTAAACACTACCATAATGTTAACCCTAACCCTAGCTTAACCGCAACCGTAATTGAACTCTAATTGAATCCTAATTGAAGCTTAATCCTAATTGATCCCTAACCCTAATTTGATCCTAATCATAATCATAACCAAATTGTAAATAATAATAATGTTATACATGAATTATTTTTAAATTATATGATAAATTTAAGTGAAAATGTAATCTTAATTACATTATTTTTTTAAAGATAGATAAGCTAGTTCTAAATATATTATTTAAAAAAAATATTTTTATACATATAATAATAAATTTATTATATTCTCTTTGTATTTAATTGTGTAATTTTAAATTGATTTTAGATGGGCACTTATTATGAAATATTTTTATATTAGATATTATTTTGAATAAAATAGATTAATAATTATTTTTCCTTTGAAAATTTCTCAATTATTTTAAAAAATATTGATTTTTAATTTT
>CM021109.1:564020384-564219995 GCA_007115665.2 Sequoiadendron giganteum | reverse complement strand
CTCCATCTCTTAAGTCTCTCTCTCACTCCTTCTATCTCTCCCATCCCTCTATTCCTCACTCCCTCCCTCTCCTACTCTCTTAGATCTCTCCTTCCCACCCCCTCTCTCCCACTTTGTCTCCCTCTCCTTCTATCTTAGTTGTCTCCCTCCCACCCTCTCTCCCTCTCCCTCTCTCTTAGGTTTCTCCTTCCCCCTCTCCCTCCCCCCCTCTCCCTCTCTCTCTCTCACTCCCTCTATCTATCATTTGTCTCTCTCCCTCTCTCTGAGGTCTCTCCCTCCCACCCCCTCTCCCTATTTCTCTCTCTCAAGTATCTTTGTCCTACCCCCTCTCCCTCTCTCTCTTCATCAAGTATCCCACTCCTACCTCCTCTCCCTCTCATAGTCACTCCCTCTATCTCTCTTCCACTCCCTCCCTCTCTCACTCCCTCTATCTCTCTCTGTCTCTGTCTCCATCTCAAGTATGTCCCTCCCACCACCTCTCCCTCTCTCTCTCTCTCTCAAGTAGAGGGTTTAGGGTTTAGGGATTAAGGGTTAAGGGTAGAGGGTTTAGGGTTTAGGGATTACGATTTACGGTTTAAGGGTTGAGGGTTGAGGGTTAAGGGATTAAGAGGGTATAGGGGTTGAGGGATTAGGGTTTAAGGGTTGAGGGTTAAGGGTTGAGGGTTGAGGGATTAGGGTTTAAGGGTTGAGGGATTAAGAGGGTATAGGGGTTGAGGGATTAGGGTTTAAGGGTTGAGGGTTGAGGGATTAAGAGGGTATGGGGGTTGAGGGATTAGGGTTTAAGGGTTAAGCGTTAAGGGATTAAGAGGGTATAGGGGTTGAGGGATTAGGGTTTAAGGGTAGAGGGTTAAGGGTTGAGGGTTGAGGGATTAAGAGGGTATAGGGTAGAGGGTTTAGGGTTTAGGGATTACAATTTATGATTTAAGGGTTGAGAGAGAGGGGGGGTGAGGGTAGAGGGTTAAGGGTTTAGGGGTTTAGGGTTTAGGTTTAAGGGTTTAAGGGTTAATGGTACAGGGTTTATTGTTTAAGGGTCCCACTCCCTCTCTCTCCCACTCCCTCTCTTAGGTCTTCCCCCCCACCATAATTGAATAAATCTCTCCCTCTCAAGTCTCTCTCTCTCAAGTCTCACTCCCTCTCATGCTACCTAGACTAATTTGTGTCACTCCAATGCCCTCTCTCATAGTCCCTCTTTGTTAGGCCTCACTTACCTCCCACCCTACCTAGACAAATATATTTCACTCCAACCCCCTCTCCCACACTCCCTCTCTCTCTCTCTCTCTCTCTCTCTCCCCCTTTGGTCTTTTTGTATCTCTTGGGTCTCATCCCTCCCAACCCCTCTCTCGTTGTCAGGTATTTTCCCCCATTGTAACTGGATAACTCTTTATCCCTCTCAAGTCTCTATCGCTCTCAGGTCTCAACCACTACCACACTACCTAGACTAATCTGTCTCACTCCTATCACCTCTCTCTCTATCTTGAGTGTCACTCCATTTTTCTCTATGGAATATATCCCTTTCAAAACAACACATTTGGTGAGCACCAAATGTGTTTTACCTTGAAACGGTAAAATAGGGGCTAACCCCATGATTCAGGCCCACATGATTTTGTATTTGTCTGGTTTAGCACTTTATCCGATTCAGAAATGCCTTTTTTTATGTATTTAACTTCCTATTGTACCAATCTATGCTTGATCCATCACCTTTTTACCACCAATTTGGATGGTAGACAACGTAGAAGAAGAAATTTTGAAGTTTCTACATCTTTTTACATTATCTGAAGTAATATATTCATTTTGGTAATATTGAAATGTTTATATTTAGTATATTTGTTTTTTTTTTACAATATAAACTAATTTTTTTAATGATTTTATCAATCATAACAATTGGACATAGAATTCAACATTGAATTAGATGGGATTTGCATAAAAAAGTTTAATTTTTATGAGTTTGAAGAACAAAAAAATGAAAAACATGACATTTACTTAACACAAATTTACTTATGAATTATATTTGCATTGCTTATAGTAGTCCATTTCTAGCATGGCTAGTGGAATTCACTCTATTTCATTTTATTTTAAACTAATTTGGAAAACCTAATAGATTTCATCAATGTTAATGCAAGTGTCCATTATTTTTTTTGTTTCATAAAAAAATCACCTTCATTGAACATGTGCTTAGATAAATTCAAGTGAGTTGGCATAGTTGTTAATGCAAGTTTCCATTCATTCATACCATTTACCTTTCTAATAAATATAAAAAAGGAAACATTTGTGCAATTGAGAATGCTTATTGTCTTTCTAAGTTACCTCATTGCCAAAGAAATAGTGAATAATTGTAAGATATAGCATCACAAACCCTTCTTTGAATTCATATTCTTCATGACTTCGTTGACAATCACAAATTTGGTTTTGAGAACAATAAACACAAGACTCTCTAGTTTTCATTTAGGTGGCAACAACTTATACCCTAGGTTTGTGATGCAGAGCAGGGAGAAAAAACCTTCAACAATCATAATTAGATCAGTTTTAAACAATCTTCAATCTCAAAAACCTCAATTCAATGCTCAACTGACCAATTCACATTCACTTACAGGTTTCTCTCACTTTTCTTGTTGTTGTACGGCCTGTACAGACTCTAAGATGATCTAAAATTGGTTGGATGTTGTAGATTAATGAATTATCTTTCATTTGCACCTATTTAGAGGTTCTAACTCTTTGCATATCGAAAGTTATCTTGTTTTTACTGCTACTACCTACTTTCACAGTGTTCTTGGATTGAAGGGTTTCATGATGTAATTCGACCCATTCCACTTTTTGTGCCTACTGTAACTTGTGGAATGGGTCCTCTAACTTGTAAAATACATGCATAACCTATTTAGAATGTTGTGGGGTCAAGATTGGGTGTTTGGGATGACATTTTAGGACTGTAGCAAGGTATTTTCATGGTGAAAATGAGGGCTTCAAGTGGTGTTTTGACAAAATGTGGGAAGGACTATCCATGTAATGTGTTATTCACCATGTGCAGGGTTTGGTAAGTGTGTTTGGTGCTTTGTATGGGTCTGGCAGGTCCGGGAGAGGATTTTCATTAAAACCCCAAGTATTTTTCTTGAAATTGAGGGTTTGGTGTATTAGGGGTCTAAAGGTCTTGGACTTGGAAAATAATTAGGAAATTGGAGGTTTTGACACATAAAATACTTATTTTTGAGGAGTTCGAGTGAAGATCTAGTGTTTAAAAGGTACTCTCTTTGTAAATTAGGCCAATTGAATAGCCTTTTCCAAGGTGGATCTATTGGAAGTCAATGTTAGTCCAAAGGAGTTGATGCTGGGGTTTACCTATGTTTTATAACTTGCAAATGGGTATCTTAATCATCTCTGATTTTTTCAAGTGTTTTGGAAAATCTTGGTGAAAAGGCCCTTGAACCGGGTTACCTATGCTATAAGGGAAAGCTTGGTAGAAGTTGGGATTTTTAGTTGAACATCTGATTTTGCTTTGGAATCTAATTGATTCTCATTGATTTGGTGTATTGAATGGTTTCTACCCCTCTCTGCATCAAAAATGGTGTTTCTTGGTAAGTTAAGTGATCAAGTTGTGTGTAAGTCTATTAAGAGCCTCTAAATCTTTGAACAAGTTCATTGTGGATCCTTACATGTACTGCATTAGCCTCTAGCTACTTTTCCAACTCTTCAAACACACTCAAAATCCCTACTCTAATATCTAACCCTAGAGACATCTAACTCCATCATGTATGAAAAATGTTGTCTAACATAGACATGTTTGATAATTCCAAACAACTCGTTGTCTTCTTTCATAGAATGCTTTGGTGTGTTTCATATTTAATGCAATGTAATCAACGATATCAATATTTTCGTAAAATGCATTACTTACTTTTGTTCTATGTGTGTTTGTGAACATGTAGCATTCAAGGTCATGCCAAGGAAACAACTGAAGCCTCTAACACAGGCATAACGTGCAGTAAAAATGCAAGGAGAAGAGAATAAAAAAATGTAGGTCATGAAGCAAAGGAATTGCAGCCCATACAACCAAAAATTCCCGTGCAATATAAGAAAGATGTCAAATTGGAAAAACAAATGGCACAAATGAGGAAAGTTTGTGGAAGGATAGGAATGGATATGGAAGTTGGGGGCACATCATCAACCATAGGTGAAGCTCAATGCACATCTCCAGTTGAAGACACATCGACAACAACATGTGGTTTTCCAAGTACATCGGAAATCACATCTCCAATTGAAGACACACCATCAACAACATTGCGTTTTGAAAGTACATCAACAAACACATCTCTATTTGAAGGCACTCCACAAACAACATCTCAAGTTGGAGGTACAACATCGTTTACATGTCAATCTCAAGGTATGTCATCAATTGCACCTCTGATTGAAGGTACGCGATCTATCCCCGATGCTGTTGACCTTCCCAATGTTGACACAAATTTACATTTGAGAACTCCTCCTAGAGTTTTGCTTAGAAAACCTACATTTTTTATTGATATTGATTCCAATGTTTTGAAATGGATGCCTAATAAGATTCCAAAATGTACATGTCAAAGATATGCACAGAGGATATGGAGTTTATTTTTTGCGAAGCTAAGTGAGGGTGGAAGATGCCAAGTATTTGTTGAAATGATGAGGCAACTCAAATTTAGGCCCACCATGAAGGCTCTTGGGATAAGAGTTTCAAATGACTCAAGTGGAAATTCTATTGTAAAGAACTTGATGAGTGCGTACGAGAGTGTGGGTTCTACCTCGCGCACGAAGGATAGTTGTGCCACACGACGTGTGATGACAACAATACTGTTAAGTAGTCAAACAAGGAACAAGGTGAACCTTACAAAGGCAAGTAAGTCTTTGAAAATAAGTAGATCATCTCTAATGAGAGCCAAAGGAAGGCGTGAAAGAGTGGAGGATCCAAATAGCAATGAGTTATGGGCATTCTCGGGTAGAGTGCAACAGAAAGATACAAGAATTGCTCAAGGCTAGAGATCTTTAATAGTGAATTATTGGAAGGATAACACAAGGAACTCTCCTAATCAAAGAGATGTTGTAAGAAAGAGAATTGGTAGTAAAATATGTGAGCCACATCCAATGCATTATTTGGATACCACTCAAACCCAATTTTTTGTTGATTTTGTACATAAGTTTCCTGAAATTAAAATATGTCAAAGGTATTTTGAAATGCTAAAGCCTTTTTATGTCAAAATAAATCACACACACACTACTTGTTTTTGTAGGGTTCATATTGAGTTTTCTAACCATTATGATGTTTATCAACGTATATGTGTAGATATGCATATTGGCAATGTTTTGCAGGAATGTAACATAATGCCTCCACTTAAATCGTCAAGGAAATTTTTGTCTTCCATTTTATGTGAAAGAGAGGATGGTCAATTTTTTTTACAAAAAATCATGTTTGGATGGCACATGTGATCATTGTGGTGGCATGCAACATTTTCCAATTTTCCAACACATGGCTAGTACACACACAATTGGAGACAAAATTGTGGAATTTGGCAAATATAAGATAGTGGCATACAATCTAAAAGATGGGAAAGAAGCAAAGAAGTGTGAATTGGTCAGTGATAATATTCTAGTGTACCAGTTTATGGGCATTTTTTGTGATCATGTGGTCTATGAGTATGCAAGGCATACACACAGAGCACAATGGTTGGACTCACAGTTCAAGTTATGCAAGGACACATTTCCACTTCATCATATCATTTCATTTGTCGACTTCACTGAGAACTACACACTACAGCCACAGAACGAGGTGCAATCATAGTACTACAACTCCACATAGGTTGCTATATTTGTGCATATAGCATTCATTCATGCAAATGATAGTACAAAGGAAAATAGGAAAGTATTGAGGGAGTATCACTTTTACATCAGTGATGATCACACACATTCTACAGAGTTTATGCAAGGTTGATTTCATATGTTCTATGTTGATCTAGCTAGCAAGGGAATATCATTTAGTCAACATATCATATGGTCAGATAATTGTACATTGCAATTCAAGAATGCCAGAATGTTCTATTGGTTGAGCAGGATGCATAGGATCAGTGGTGTTCAGCATATGTGGAACTTCTCAAAGGCCAGGCATGGAAAGGGGAGCATGATGGAGTAGGTGCATGTATCAAAAGAGCCTTAGCATGAGAAGAGTTAAAGTACACAAATAGTGTAAAGTTGATAGATGCAAGATCAATTGTCTAGTGGTGCAATGGTGCAATGGATCCAAGTAGTGAAGGTACAACTAATGACCTCTAAACCCACAAAAATGGCTTTTAAATAGCCTTATTACATCAACAAAAATCCATTCTTGCACACTCATATACAAATACATAAATTTTCTTTCAAAGGCTACAAAGACAACTTCTAGTGCAAGATTGAAATTTTCACATTTTTGATCACTAGACCCAAAACTCATCCTAAGAGGTGTAGACAAGGGTTTATTGAAAAAACATACTCCAAACCTTCCCACAACCAACCAAAGCCTGAAACACCTTCAAAAAGGTCTGCACAAGCTTAAAATTTCAAGAGATATCACTGCCCCCAAAGATTTCTTCAAGCCCTAGCACTAAACCACCATTTTCCACTAAAAAATGCACCATTTGACATCTACGACATCACCTAAAAACACTCTATTTGCCTCCCTTGCACACAAAATTTTCACACATGTTTTATAACCCTAACTAAGCCTTTCCATCGAGTTACAAAAGTATACAGTGGGTGGAAGGTTTAATATGACATTTTAATGCACTAAAAACCCTTAAAACAGGGTATACAGATCGACCCTCAGTAATTGACTTCTAAAATGCACAAAATCACTTGAAATCCAACCAAACCAAAACTAAAACAGAGTCTTCTGCCCACCTAATTCCATCTATAAGAGAGTACAATCCCTCTGAGACACGCTCAACTAACTCGATCCCCTAAGGGTCCAAAGTGAAAAAGGGAAGCAATCTTTGACATGATATTACTCGTAAACCGTGGTTCTTAAGAAATATTTTTCTAAACCTACAAGATCACGTTGGGCCCCTCTATAATAACCTCTCTCAGTTTTGTCTATCTTGGAGGCATTTTCCTGTGGTGTCCAATTTTAACTTGATGGAAAAAGTGTCAAATGCAAGTAGTTGAAAGTTGCAAAGTGGTGCAACTTTTGTTCTACAACTCGTGTGACCAAACGGATTGTTCCAACACATTCAAATAGGTATGTTTACACTAGGCATGGTCCTCTTTTTCACACAAACACGTGGAATCGCTCCGAGCTATGTTCAACCAGATTGATCCCTTAGGGGTCCAAAGTGCAAAATGGTTGCAAACTTCAACATGCTATTACTCGGATATTGTGATTCTTAGAAACTTTTCATCTGATCCTACAAGATCACGTTGGGACCCTCTACAATAACCTCTCTCTACTTTTGCTATCTCGAAGGCATTTTCCTGTGGTGGTGAATTTTCACTTGGGGAAAAAGCTGTCAAATGCAAGTAGTTGAAAGTTGCAAAGTGGTGCAACTTTCGTTCTACAGCTCGTGTGACCAAAAAGACTATTCCAATGCATCCAAATAGGTATGTTTATGCTAGACACGGTCCTCTTTCACACCTAAACACGCGGAATCACTCCGAGCTACGTTCAACCAGATCGATCCCTTAAGGGTCCAAAGTGCAAAATGGCTGCAAACTTCAACATGCTATTAATCGAATACCGTGACACTTAAAAAAATTTCATCTAATCCTACGAGATCTTGTTGCGCCCTTCTACAATAACCTCTCTCAATTTTTTCTATCTCGAAGGTATTTTCCTGTGGTGTCCAGTTTTCACTTGATGGAAAAAGTGTCAAATGCAAGTAGTTAAAAGTTGCAAAGTGGTGCAACTTTCATTCTGCAGCTCGTGTGACCAAACATACTATTCCAATGCATCCGAATAGGTATGTTTACGCTAGGCATGGTCCTCTTTCGTACCCAAACACGCGGAGTCGCTCTGATCTACGCTCAATCGGATCGATTCCTTAAGGGTCCAAAGTGCAAAATGGCTGCAAACTTCAACATGCTATTACTTGGATATCGTGATACTTAGAAAATTCTCATCTAACCCTACAAGATTGCATTGGGCCTCTATACAATAACCTCTCTTAGTTTTTTCTCTCTCGGAGGTATTTTCTTGTGGTGGCGAATTTTCACTTGGGGAAAAAGTTGTCAAATGCAAGTAGTTGAAAGTTGCAAAGTGGTGCAACTTTCAACTTTCATTCTGCAACTTGTGTGACCAAACGAACTGGTCCAACGCGTTTGAATAGGTATGTTTATGCTAGGCATGGTCCTCTTTCGCACCCAAACATGCAAAATCGCTCTGAGCTACGTTCAACCAGATCGATTCTTTAAGGGTCCAAAGTGCAAAATGGCTACAAACTTTATCATGCTATTACTCAGATACCGTGATGCTTAGAAACTTCTTGTCTAATCCTACAAGATTGCGTTGGGCCCCTCTACAATAACCTCTCTCGGTTTTTTCTATCTTAGAGGCATTTTCCTGTGGTGGCAAATTTTCACTTGGGGAAAAAGTTGTCAAATGCAAGTAGTTGAAAGTTGCAAAGTGGTGCAACTTTCATTCTGCAGCTCGTGTGACCAAACGAACTGGTCCAACGCTTCCGAATAGATATTTTTATGCTAGGCATGGTCCTCTTTCGCACCCAAACACGCGGAATCGCTCTAAGTTATGTTCAACCAAATCAATCCCTTAAGGGTTCAAAGTGCAAAATGGCTGCAAAATTCAACATGCTATTATCTAGATACTGTGATGCTTAGAAAATTCTTGTCTGATCCTATGAGATCAAGTTGGGCCCCTCTATAATAACCTCTCTCAGTTTTTGCTATCTCAGAGGCATTTTCCTATGGTGGTGAATTTTCACTTGGGGAAAAAGTTGTCAAATGCAAGTAGTTGGAAGTTGCAAAGTGGTGCAACTTTCGTTCTGCAGCTCGTGTGACCAAACGGATTGTTCCAACATGTCCTGGCAGGTATGTTTATGCTAGACATGGTCCTTTTTCACACCCAAACATGTGAAATCGCTCTGAGCTACGTTCAACCGGATTGATTCCTTAAGGGTCCAAAGTGCAAAATGGTTGCGAACTTCAACATGCTCGTATTCGGACACCATGATGCTTAAAAAATTCTTGTCCGAGCCTATGGGATCATGTTGGGCCTCTCTACAATAACCTCTCTCAATTTTTGCTACTCAGAGGACTTTTCTCATGGTAGCAATTTCTCGCCTCGAGAAAAAGTTGTCAAATGCAAGTAGTTGAGTGTGTAAAAATGACGTTTTAGCCATTCCACCCACTGTATCCTACTATAAATTAGTGGAATGGAATAATTAGGGGTAGGAAACATATGTGCATGGTTTATGGAGCAGGGGGCGAATTCAATGGTTTGGTGTGATGCCCTAGTTGGCAATTTGATGAATTTTGGTGAAATTCAGTGGTTTAAGAGTGGAAATGGTTGAAATCCTTTAGGACAACAATTTGTGAGGTAATTTTAAGCATGTGAAGGTTATTTTAAACATGTTTGATACATTGGAAAGGTGTTATGAGTTGTGGGAATATTATTTTAAATAAACCCGCCCGTTTTAGGCTTTTAGCCATAGCAGCAAGGCAGTGAACTATTTGATAAAATGCTTTGGTAAACATGTACAAAAAATGTGGTAGCATAGACAAGGCAGTGAATTGTTTGAAAAAATGTCTGAAAGAAACACGGTCTCATGGTGATGGAATGTCATGACAATCCATAGCTGTGAGGATTTGTGACTTGAGGATTGTGATTAATGATTGGAATTGTGTTTAGTGAGATTGCAGGACCTCCCCTATTGCATCAATGTTTTAGGGTTTTATCCATAGAAGCAAGGCAATTAATTGTTTGATATAATTCTTTGATAGACATGTATGAAAAATGTGGTAGCATAGAAAAGGCAGTGAAATCTTTGCAAAAATGCCTCAAAAAAATGAGGTCTCATGGTGATGGAATGCCATGACAATCAAAAACAATTTGATTGTCATGGCATTCCATCACCATGAGACCACATTTATTTGAGGCATATTTTGAACTAGTTCACTGCCTTGCCTATGGCTTGTCATGGCATTCCATCACCACATTTATTTGATGCATTTTTTCAAACAGTTCACTGCCTTGTGTATGCTATTGCTTACTATTATGCTTTTGATATATTTTTTCGAAGCATCCATAGCTTGTTTGAAATCACTTGTTTTAGGCTTTTAGCCATAACAACAAGGCAGTGAACTATTTGACAAGATGCTTTGGTAGACATGTATGAAAAATGTGGTAACATAGACAAGGAAGGGAACTATTTGAAAAAATACCTCAAAGAAATTTGGTCTCATAGAATGCCATGATAAGAAAATGCAGTTGGCAGCTGCTCCTAGTTATTAGTTATGCAATGTGAAGAAATTGCATAACTGCTTAGGTTGACTTTGTACAAACTATATTGTAATTGAAATTTTGTCATCTATCAGCATCTAGTTATTAGTTATTCAAAGTGAAGTAATGCTTTGACTTTGAAAGATGTGCAATGCAATGTAATCAACGATATAAATATAAACTACAAAAATCTTTTTTACAATTCATTAGTTAAAATATTTATTTTATTTGCTCTCTATATCTCTATATGCTATGGAAATATCTTTCAATTTAAAAAAAGAAAGTTTTTATGTCTTGTTCTACAATTTTTCCTGATTTTTTCACAAACTATTATACTTTTGGTTTGTCAAATTTTCCCCAAAAGATTTTTGCTGCTATTCATTGGAAGCATGAAGCATACACGTGAATACACACAATATAGGTGAAGTATACATGTGAATAAGTGAAACATACATGTGAATAAGTGAGGCACAAGTAATTGAAGCATTCCAAAGGATACAAACCACCATGAATGGAGCTTATTTACAGAATAAACTTTAGATGGGGCTTATTGAGCATTCGACAATAATTAATTAAGCATTAGATGTAAACAAAATCCATGCCTACAACATTCAAGCATACAACTTACATGATACGCATGATAACATCATTCAAGAATGGCAGTAGCAAAATAAGATTTTCTTTAATCAAAAAGCCGAAAGGCTATACAATGATATATATTGATAAAGTTATATACAATATATCCAAAAAAACCATATAGGCTTAGTACAAAAGAGCCATATGGACATAAAATATCATGTATATATCGATAGTACAAAAAATATGTTCCAAAATGCCACATAGGCATACAAAAAACAACACTAATACATTGTCATTTCCCTCTAGGGGAAGGAAATAGATCCCATGCTGCCTTTGAAACTTGGCTGGATGGAGTGATAGTTGCTTCTCTTGTCTTTCAAACACACTCGCTAGTCCTCCTCTCTTCACTCTAGACCTTCAACTGATACAATAAAAATTAAAGATGTTAAAACATAGAAATTGAATTGTGGATGGCATATAACATAATATATAATCACTTATCGCTTACATATAGTCATCATGCACATTTACAACATCACCACGTCCATGATCTAGAGTGACAACCACCTGTAGCAACCATCAAGATAGAAATTAAACTTCATAAAAGTATCATGAAAATTTTCTATAATAGACCATAAAAGAGCAAATATAATGTCAAATCGACTAATCTATTCCATACCTCTCTCAATGGATCAGAACTGGCTATTGCTACAACAACTCCATGGTCCATCGTGCCACCAACATCACCAGGGTTGTCTCTTGTCAACAACTACAAATGAAACAATATCTCAGATATCATGTTGATACAAAGACCAAGAGGGGATAATGGAACATAAGGTGAAATAAGAGAGGGTAATGGGATGGGAATAGAAGGGTGATGCAAAGAGGGGGCTCAAACTCATTCAAAGTGACAACTTGCATTCAAGAGGCATCTAACAAGATTAAAATGGCCTATTAGAGTAATCCAAACAATCCTCAAATCTTGACAACAATCAGGAGTCTAATTTCTCACTTTCACCCATGTAACTTAGCAGTAGTGCAAACTCAGTTTTTGGCCTTTAACTCCCATGCTTTCCAAAACACTTGACAATCAAAAGGTGGATTCAGATACCCATTTCAGAGTTATACAACATATCTCTTAACCAGATACAAGTCTTTTGACCAATACCTTGAAATTAGATCCTCAATGCTGTCTTGGGCCATGAATTAGGCCAAATTTACAAAGCAACATACCTTTAAACTTAACACAAACTCTTGAACCTTGGGAAAAAATTTCATCTGCCCTCAAACCTCTAAAACCGCAATCAACACCCAAGGTTGACACCTCCAACATAGAAAACTCCAAAACCCTCAATTTCATGCCAAGTCAAGAGAGTTTAGTCAAAGTCCCACTTGCACAACCTCCCAAATCATGCCACCAACTTAGAAATGTATATTATGGCCCCAATATGATCAAAAATTGGAAAAAACTCCACACTCACATTGATTTCCACAAACCCTAGATCCAAGGCTCCATCTTCATGTGTTTTTCTTCACAAAACTCATCAAGACAACATGTTTATCTCCTTAGTTCCTTCTCCACAACTCTAATCATGCAACCTACAACCTACTCAGACTCCCTAGGGCCCATTACACTAGTTACAGTAGGTATAGTCAGTGTAAGGGCCCTTCAATCATGATTTTGGTTACAAAACCCTCAAACAGTGTGTCCTCGGCCTGTCACAGGAAAACAAGAATGTTTACCACAAATCACAATGGATCTCCCTCAAACTTGTTCCAAAAGATTGTTAACACCTGCCACCACAAAGTAAAATTATTTACATGGCACAATCAATCTGTACGGGCTCGTACAGGCCTACAAATGACAAGAAAACTAATTTTTTTGATGAAAAACCGAGATATTCTTATTGCCAATGCTTCAAACTTTAAGCCAACATTACAAAACAAGTTATCATGACTTTTTAAAGGCTTATAATCATCAAACCAACACTCAAATGCCTTACAACTACTTTTTAAACCTCTCATGGCTGTTGCATTACAAATTTGTTGCATTTATGCAACTCACAAATTTGGCACTTTCAAGTTTTGACTCTTTATTGTTTCCTAGACCCTCTTAAACACCTAAACTATTAAAAATAGTCTAATGAGACCTTATTGAACTAAGAAATCATGAATTACTCAAGAAAACATCATCCTATCTACCTTCACACCCCTTGTCAACTTTGATAATTCCTTCCACATGATTTGCAAACCTTACAAGATGAATACAAAAGCCCCTCAAAGTTGATCAATTATAATAGAATGGTCACATTAGACCTTATTAAGACTCAAGGACTCAACTCAAACATCCTAACACACCTTTCCTATTAGACACTTAATGAAGATACATAGAAAAGAGTGGTGCCCTTGCACCAAAGGGATTAATGGAACATAGGATGGACTAGTATGGATTGATGGGATGGGCTAGGATGGGATAAAAAAAATATAGGGTGGAAAATTAGAGGTTAATGGGATGAGATTATTAGGGAATAATGCAACATAGGGTGAATTAGGAGGTGTCTAGGGTTTGACTATAGTACACGAAGTGCAAACTTGACCTGTGTGTAGCAATAATAGAGAAGAGTTATCTAGGATGAAACATGGATAAATATGGTATACTATAGGATGATATAAAGGAACATAGGGGATCATGGAACATCTAGGGTGAAATAATAATGGGTACAATAAGATGGGAGTAGGACATAATGACACATAACATGGATTGGAAGATATTAGTGGGATGGGCTAGGAGGGGATCATGGAAAATAGGGTGAACTATTAAATGTTAATGGTAAGGGATTAAGAAGGAATAAAGGAACAAAAAGTGAATTAGGAGAACATAATGTGACACAATCAAGGAATACAAATGAAATGTTTGTGTTTCTAATCAATTTTTTAGATTTGTATATATACACAAAATTATGAAAACTAGTTAACATAGATTTACAACACCGTTAATGAATAAAGGCTACTTGAGTGTATGTTGTTTGAGGATATGAATCGTGAGGTGTGGAGGAAGAAGGTGCACCAGGAAACTGTTTGAAATCCAAAGCATGTTATGAGACAAACATTCAAAGTTGTTCAAATGCAATAATAATATCTTTAATACTAGTTGCATACATGTGGACTCATCGTCGAGAATGTATAAGGGTCTGTAGCAATAGAGCATGCCTCATGAACAGTGTGACCCTGAAATTTCATCATATCAAAATTCTACTAATTTAGTTATTCTTAAATTTCAAAATATAATTTAATAAACAACATTAAAATAACTAGCTAAATTTTACCTGAGTGTTGATGCCGAATGTATCATTCAAAATATCATCTATGAAAGCCATCGCCTCTACAAATGATGTAGGCTGTGTAGCTACATCACGAGCACTCTGATAATCATAGGTGCAAACAACACCACAAGCACCACAATGGTGGGGTGGAGCTTGGGGCCTACATGTCTCCTCCACACCAGGCTCTACTAGAGGACTCACACACTGTAAAATGGTTTGGGTGAGTGAGTCAATCGACTTCAGCGTGTCCACCTCTACAATGTCCTTAACAATGGAAGGAACAACGACATGCTCCACCACGGGTCTGGCCAAGGCTCTCGGTGCCAACTATGGATTACGTTGTGCAACAGGTCTATTATGTGTGGAGCCCCCACCTCTACCCTAAAAGTCTAAGATATCAAAATAGTTTGGCATTTTATTAAGGACAAACTCGCAATAGAGTTTCCTCAAAAAGTATTGCAACACCTCATGGTTATTGCATGGAGGTTGGTCAAATACCATCCACCACCGCCCCTAAAATTTGTTTTTAATTAACTCATGGTGGCACCAATGGATGGGGAACCTCCTGCATGCATGAGACAAAGGTTCATTGGTTTTCGGGTCTATAAATAGGGCACACAAGTCGACTTTGCTAATTTTTAATTTTTTGACATTTGCATATAACAAACCACTAGCATAAAATTGTCTCATCTCATGCTTCTTATTTGACCAAAAATTCATTTGCTTGCTCATTTCTCCTACATGAGTTACAATTGACTTCAATGATTCAACAATCCCTCTCCTATAAGGGTGGGTTTCGGCATGCTTGGTTAATCTTGCAATTAATTGTTGAATGTCTCTTTTATTATTTTCAATTTGATTTTGAATATTTTCTTGTGTTCCTTGAGGATGCCTATGAATTGATGGAGGGGTTTTGGGTTATTCTTGTATAGGAGGCTCTTCATGAGGGGGTGATTGTGAATTCTCAATGTTTCGAGGTGGAGATTCATTCCCTGAGAATTAGAACAAAGTTTTATTATAAAAACCTATTTAAATTTTCATTCTAAATCAAATTCAAAATAAATAGAATAAAAATACATACCTCTTTGCAATCTTCGACCTCTCTGACGTGTTGGCGGAATCCTCATGGAAAATGGCAAGCTAAGGATGCAAACAATGGAAGAGATTTGGTGGGCGCGAGTGCAGACCTGAAATCCTCTTTCTCAAGCCGCGGGTTGAAGACAAAATGAGGGTTTGAAACCCGATTTCTAACTTTTATGTCTACAAATTATTTCGGGTTTTTTTTTAACGTTTTTTCAATTTGGAACCTAAATTGTGTCACAAATTGGTGCACTTACCCCGTGCATTAGATTTTTGTTTTCTTATATATTAAAAAGTTGGTTCTGAGATTTTTTGTTTGTAGGTGTCTAGGATCAAGTTGATTAAATTTTAGATTACCTTTCTTGTCTTTTAAGATCATAACTTTCACCCATAATCTTCAATTCTAAAAAATGAATAGGCATTGTAAAGTTATTAATGAGTTCTTCTTAGCCATTCATGCACTTTTTCTAGATTCAACCCTAGGTAGTTTTTATTTAGTTTACTAGTTATTTACATTCTAGTTGATTAATTAGACAATTTGACACTTAGAAAAGTTTTATTTTTATGAGATGAGCCCATTTTAATTTATTGATATGTATTCAAATTATTTATCTCTACTTTATTTTTTAAGAATAATATCATAATTTTTTATTCATCCTTCTATGGTAATCTTGAATAAGAATATAAATGAGTCAAGTGATAAAAGGGCATCATGACATATCTTAGGTGGCTTGATCTTTTTCCCTTATCTTTATGGACTCATATCTAACTGGATACACTTGGGACGAAGTTAGTATGGGATAATAATATTGATCATATTATATGATTAATTTCTTCTAATGTTGATCATGACACTAGGTATGTTATATCGAGCCTTGATTTCCCATGCACACTTTGGACCAAGGTTTGGGAGGTCTTTGAAGATTAACATCTCTCTTCATTCCTAGAGGATCCCATCGTGGATTGTATCTTTCCCCTCAAGATGATGTAAATAATATCTCCATTGATGATGATACTTTAGAGGATTTTGAATATATTCACATCTTGATTATTTTGATAATATAAAGACTTCTTCTCTTGCTCCTTCTCTTCCTATTAAAATCACACCTTCATCTCTTATTGCTCCTAATAAAAATAGTATCTCGACATCCATGGTTCCTAAATATTTAGTGTAACATGACACTCATTGTCTTTCAAATATAATTACTTGGGATTCCTATATATTAGACATTTTATCCTTGTTTGTGGAGTCTTTGATTTCTAATTTGGAGGATGCCATTGTCTCTTTAATGGCAGTTATGACACAAATTTTATCTCATCATCTTTGTCTTTGGAGATTGTTCTACATGAGTCATATGATTTTGAATTGATTGCACATCATTGTATTCTAACATCCTTTGATTTTGACATGTGAACACTTGCACAATTTTTAGAAACACTTATCATGAGACTTATTCCCTCATCTCTCTTGTTGGATTTGGATTTTCTTTAGCACACACCATTATATCTATTTCTTTCCAAGGGAAGGGATGTTGTTTGTAGGTAGTGGATTGTTTTTTGTCTTCATGCACTCACCATTGACACATGAACTCTTTTTTTGTGGGGTGATCTATTACCTCACTTTCCCTCATATGGGGGGATTAATGATTATATATTTGTGATGAATGTTGTCTTTGAGGGGTCATATTGAGTCCTCCTATCATTTCTTTCATGTTTTCTCTTTTGTGGAGAAATATTTTTTCCTATAGGTTTTTTCTTTACTTTGTTTGTGAGAGATCTTTTGTACATAGGTAACTAGAACGACTTTCTAGCCAAGACCCATTTTTGAATCTTTGTATAATTTACATATTTTCTCATTCTCCTTAAGTTGCACTTAAATAAGGGTGTTGGTGTGAATGAGGTATATTACCTAATCAATTTATCTCATAGCTCCTATTCACATTAGTTTACTTAGGACACCTTTATAGTTATTGGCTTTATGTGTCTTATGTCATATGATTAAGACATTTGCTATAATTTTGTGTTCTATTTTTTAATCTTGCCTATATAAGTTAAGTTTGTCATGTAATTTATGTATCCATTGTATACTTAATATGGTATCATTGTGTCATTTTTGCATCTATAGTCATATAATTCATTTTTTGTTTCTCTCTTGTAGAAAATTGTTTTTTTTAAATACGAAGGTGATCATGAGAGTTTGAGTCTATTGTATAACTCTCACACAACATTGTGGGAGAAATTATAAAGTACCATCAACCAAAACAATTTCTTTTGATACCAATCTTTTGATAAAGACGGGAACTACATCAAACTTCTATTTATATTTTTAAAATTTAATATCTCGTATTATAAATTATATGATCACTTGATGTGAAATTGGATTATTTATTTATTTTTTAATATGAAAAGAATTAGAAGCCCAACATTTAAAGAATGAGAGAAACCTACTACGTGGATGATTAAATGGGTGAATAAACCGTACCAGTCACTTTTGAGTTGGTGAACTAGCGATTGAAATTGGAATGGCTTTTCTTGTTATGATCACTGTTTGAGTGGGGCTGTACTTGCAACCATATTATTCTTTAAAAACGCTTTGGAGTCTCTTTTTTGTTTTCCAGTTTCAGTCATGTGAAAAACGAATCCTTCAAATGGAATCAAAATTAAATCAACATATAAATTAATTAGTCACTGTTCCTTTCTAATCACTCAACTTTCCGTCTAAGTATGGTCTGTTAGAAAGCTGTGAACAGCTGACCAAGAGCCAGGCAAATAATACTTATACACATTTACACATCAACCACATGTTACTTGACGCTGCTGCTTAACTGAAAAAATAAGAAGTCGGCCAGACAAATGTGTTTTTTCCTAGAAAGTAACAAAAAGTTTAATCTGTTGGTGGAATGTATGTTTTCTGTTAGTTGAATGGGAGCAATCAGCACTGTCATCCAACAGCATCAGACCCCACACAACTAAACTCACCAATTGACAACACTACAGCCGGTTCAATCTGATTCTATACATTAGTGGGAACCCGCTTATATCAGCAAGCGCTTCCCATCTCTGAATTCAGTGCAGGTTGACAAAAAAGGTGTGAATCTACTCTGGTCGAATCAAAATGATAATTTTTTAGATCTTTTTAATTCAGCTAACGATTGTTTTTATGTCTCCAGGTTGGAGAATGGCACTGAAATCGATGGGCGGAGAGTTTCGGTTTTGTTTGTTCATCTGCCTCTGCATTTCATCTCTGATAAACGCAGAGAACATTATTTTGGCCACCGCACCGGCGGCTTCTGCTCCCGCGACCACCACGCCCGTAGCCCCTAAACCACCTACCACCACACCAGCAGCTCCAGTCACTGCCCCTAAGCCACCTACCACCACTCCCGTAGCGCCGGTCGTCGCTCCGAAGCCACCAACTACGCCTCCCGCAGCGCCAGTCACCACACCCAAGCCCCCCGCAGTGGCGCCTACCGTAGCACCGGTACCGCCTGTCGTGAAACCTCCCGTGGCAGCTCCCACTCCGCCCAAGGCGCCACCGCCTGTGTCAACTCCTCCGGCCGTTGCTCCTGCAACGCCACCGGCAGTTACGCCGGTTTCTCCTCCTCCGATGGTTCCACCACCTATCGCTACTCCGCCACCAGCATTGCCCCCACCAGTACCAGCCCCTGCGCCGACAAAGCACAAGCACAAGCATAAGAAGAAGCACAAGCACCACCACGGTCCGGCTCCCGCTCCAACTCCATCCAGTCCGCCCGCTCCTCCTCTCGCTCCGCAGCCTGCCGGCTCTTCCTCCGACTTATTCTCCCCTGGCCCCTCCCCTGTTTCACCGGTAATCATCTATTTTTCATTATTTCCAAAGATTTTTATCAGCGTTTCTCTGGCATCTAACGGATCCTTTTTTCTGATTGCAGAACGCGGGAATGAAGAGCGCATGGAGCGCATCTCTAATGGCCACCTCCTCCCTTTTCCTCTACTTCTGTCTGTAATATAAGGCGATGCACGGTGATATAAATGTTAGCGTCTGCATAGACAGACAGAGAAATGATGTGTGTTGTTTTGTATCATCATAAATCCCGGCTAGCACAAAATAATGCCCTGTCCCCGCCTTTCCTTGATGGACAGACACTTCCCTTCCATTGTCTGGCTTTTGTATTTTGAAGCGATTATTGCAATTGGAAGATTCAGATTATTATTTTTTTCCCACCAAATTGAAATTATGTCTGAACATTGCGTATATAATATTTCTGAACATAGATTTGTTTTAAGGTGAAAGCGAGAGAAATGAGCAATGTGAGAAGAGTTGAAGCGACATGACCATTTTAACAGATCAGTCGATTGAGTGCTAAAAAATATATTTTGGAGCCGGAATTTCAAACTAATCATGCCTGTCTAATAAATATTCCTTGACGGGTGTAAATTTTCAGAGCCTGTCATTTTACTTTTTATCTATATAAATAAGTAGATGTCAAAATAATTATAAACAACTTTATTTCTGTTCTAAATTCAAAGGATGGTCAATACAATTAGTAATGAGTGAATAAGATATCATGTGTGTTTGGGCGACTATGTATATTAAATGTTACATTTAAAAAACCTTAAAATACACATTAACAATTTATTAAACTGAATGTTTATAAAATTTATGAAACTATATTATAAATTAGGGTATTAAATTATAAATTATATAATCTAAGTTACCAAATTAAATTAAGTGTTACATACATTATTATATAATTAATTAGAACGTTTGTTGTGTTTTTGAATAACGTCACATTTGTGATCTAATTTCTATGATGTGATTTTGTGTTTGTGGAATAGTTTCACGATCTTAATGTTTTTCTTCTCCTTGATATCTATGAACTTATATCCTACCTAATACATGATACATCCTAGCTAATACACCTTTCATTTATTCACCAACATGTAACCTAATGTGGTTATGATAGATGGTTGGAGAATGGTTAGTGTTGACATGGTTTGTAAACACACATAACAAAAATAAAATATACAAATATCTCTCTTGAAATATTTTAAATTTTGAGATAGAATTTTATCCCAAGTTTTTAATAGTCAGGTCTTGACACACTAGGTTTCACTCAGAGTTTGTTGTAGGCTAATTTTACAAAGGGACTTACCTAGATGTTCTTACTTACTAGAGATAAAGATGAAATGAATTCAAAAGATCACTCACTAAATACACATGATTCCACCTTTATTTGCAAGAATTAAAAGTTATTTTGATAAATTTTCAAAAATAATGAATAACTTTTATAAGTTATTTTGAAATTATCTATCATTTAAAAAAAAAAGAGAAAAAAGATAAAACGAAGGAAGTAAATGGTTAGAAATACTACAATTTTAGTAATATAACAATCATCCTTCAAGAATCATTAAATGAGACCTAAAATAAATCTATGCTTCACTAGAATGATCCACAACTACACACAAATGATGCAAATCTTCAAAAGGAAACTTATTAAACAAAGAAAGTGATCAAATGCACCCAAATTTTGGTGCAACAATTTGATATTTCAAAGAAAATGACAAATGTTACAGTCATTGATGATTTACAATTAAGAACTGGCCTATAGTTGGCATCAAGTTCACACAAATATAAGAATATACAAGCAATCTCATTGACTATGTGAGAGGAAACCATGATGTAAGCAATAGTTGATGAAAAATTATTAGCAATTTCTAATCCCTTTCAAAAGAATAACTTTGACCCTTTATAGACACAAGGCACCAAAGTTACAACATCTATGACCTAGATTACATGATAAGAATGATCGACCATAATTTAAAATGGGAGAATGTTCATTTGGCATCAACATCATTATAGCTGGCATAATGGAATATTCTCTGGGAATCAACATCTCCATATTTAAATTATGGTAGTTGGGTGGGAATTGTAGTTTGAGCATTGGATAGGTATTTTAAACATAGAGAGACAACTAAGGGAGGCAATGAGAATATACAAAGAGTAGAGAGGAATTTTAGCCCCTTGGGGAACCCTATGATTCTTGGGGGTTCACAAAAACTATATGCACCCACCCACCCTAGGAGGACTTGTCCTATCTTATTCTCCAGATTCGCCCCTTTTCAAAATTGATAGCTAGCAACATATTCCATTAGTATGATCAGTATAAAAAATATTAAGGAACCTTTAAAAAACTTGATGACATAACATGGAGGAAGTTGGAAGCAAAATTCCTATAGAATTGGTTGGCACACAAAACTCTAAAAAAATGCTCATACTTGGTCGTAACCTTAGATTTTCAAACACATTTTTCATTGATATATAAATAATATAATAAGTTTCCAAGGAAACTTCTTTTCTTCTATATTCACTAAAGATAATCAAGGTGTTATTAATCCCTTCCTTCTTGAGGTCTAGGGACATTTTCTATCTACATGTATCATAAGAAATTAGTATTTTAGCTAGCTCCACATGTTTCTCTTCTTGGTACTTTTATGATATTATTTAATCATCATTTTCCTCTCCATTATTCAATTCAATATATCCCCACTCGAGTTATTTATAGGGTCATCTAAGGCATTAGAAAAGTCTTATGTAAAATGATTCAATATAGGTTCATCATCATCCAATTTATTTGTGTCATTATTTTGATTAGTTAGATTGTATATGATGGTTAAGTCATCATACAACAATTATTTTTCCTTTTCTTAATAAATTCCATTTTAGCTTAACACTCTTCAACTATATGATTTTCTAATTTTAGTTGCTCTATCCATGTTCTTAGCTTAGCAATGGTTTCATTTTTTGTTATATCTTCCTTCAACAATAAGCTATCATCTAGTTTCTCCACCCCTTGTAATCTTGTTAGCTCAATATCATTTTATTCTAAACATTCATCATAATATTTTGTAGCTTAGTAGTTTATTTTCTCATTCAAATGCTTCTTTGTACATGTCTATGAAAATCTTAATCATTTCTCCCCCTTTATATATCCTCTTTTATACATGTTTCTCTATCACAATGGCTTCATGTTTCATTTTCTCTAGGGATGATATCTCATCTTGAGATAGAGGAATTGGATGGGAAGGTAGCTACTCTATGGTTTTCTCTAGACCAGCCAATTGTTTGATGTAGCCTTGAAGCTATGTTAATTGATATTTTCATTCTATCTTCCTTTTTAATATTTCTCTAACCTTACCATTTCATCCATATTAGCTCTTAACTATTCAATTTCTTACTCTCTTGTGGAGTGCCATAGATTGATTATGGATATCTAGTAATCAACAATTAACATCTTCCCTTTATCCTTTTGGACTATTAGAGGGGCAACCTAGACAGTTATGAATCTTCTTGCACCCATCTTGATGTTAGACACTATTTTGACCTTTATTTTAGGTTCAAGTGTTTCTATCTATTGGAAGAGGCTTTTGAAGTCTAATGTAATTAACTCAACCTATGTGGTCCCTTAAAATTCACTTTTTAACTAGTTAGGAATCTCAACCTCTTGTCTTTCAGTATGCAACTATTCTTTTGCTATTTGTTCTTGTTTCAACTTGTAGGAGAATTTAGTTGTTCTAGTGGCATTTATTCTTCTTTAATTTATTCTTGCATTAGTTATTCTCCTTGTTCATAGGGAACATTATCTTGTACTTATTCTTGGTGATCTTCCTCTAAATTGGCCTTATTGGTGTCATTAGTATTCTAGCCTACTTCCATCTCCACAAGAATATCAATTGTTGGTTGTCTTGTTGTTTGTTCAATGTGGACTAAAGGATCAACCACTTTATTAAGTTTTCAGAATTCCTCAAAAATGGGATCCTCCCTATTTATTTTTGATGTAGGAATAGATCCAAAATAATATCCTCAAATACAAAAAAATGTTAGCTTCTAGATAAATGAATGAAATATTAAATCTTGGACTAGTCCCTTTATTTATTATTCATTCAATCATAAGATCCACCTCAACCTTTAGTTTTTTAAAGCTATTGGGCTGAGGATGTCACGTATGGATTTTATTTGACTTATTAAATGCAGACAATAATTATTATGTCGAGATTTAAATGGAAATAAAATGATTATTTAATGATAGTTAAATTGAACTCAAATCGAATCGAAATTGAAATTTAATAGAAATTGAATAGAAATTGAAATCTAAATGGAACTGAAATTGAAATGCAATTATTATGATTTGAATTGTATTTATGTTTATTTTGGGGTTTGTCATTACTGATCATAAATCGAGTGCAAGTGAACGTAGGAACAGGTGAACGTGATTGAAGGCGAGAACAACGATCAAGTAGAATTGTTTAGCCGATTGACATTTACAAATAGATGGGATCTCACACACTCACATAAATGAATATTTTAATGTATTTTGTGTTTATCATGCTGGCAAATTGAAAATCTAGTTTCAATGAAAATTTCTCAAAATTGCGAAATATGCATGTGATTTAAAAAGATGATTTAGTTAAAATTGATGAATTTGACTTATATTAAATGATTAGATTGATTGTTTAAATATTTTATTATTATTTGGAAATAATAAGTTTGAAATTTCAAAATTCAAATGCAATAGATTTTATTTTGAAATTAGATTAAATTTAAATTAAAAAAGTGTTTTTAAAATTAAATGCTTTTTAAAATTGAAATTATGAAATGAATGTATTTTGTATTCAGAAATTGAATTTAAATCTAAACATAGCTAATTGTGAAATTGAAAACAAAACTCACTTACACTTGGATTCTTCATTCGAAAATTTAAACTTTAGTTAAACATGGTGGAAGAAAATATCTTAAAATCATCAAGAGGCATTCAAAATTGAGACTTAGAGTTTGAATTTGGAATTGAAGATCAATGAGTAAATTGTGGATCTCATTCCTTGTTGAGAACAATGCATGAGAATGGGAAAGGAGATATATACGAGGAAAAATCCAAAATTGAGAAGAGAGAGAATTTGGACACACAGAAAATTCAAAATTCAAAAAGGTAGGTATATTTGTTTTCATTTTTCTGATCTTGAGGAAATTAACATAAAGAAGAAAGAATTACTGATAGAGGAGGGAGGTGCTAGTTTGAGAGTCAACACTTCCTTCATCCTCCACACACTCCTTCACCCTACGCACAACCAAGGGAGGGACTCTAACAATCCATGCACCCCCTTTCAAACCCACAAAGCCTGTTGGAAGGCATGCGCAGGGTTTTAATAGGCATAAGGTAGAACTGTTTACTCCATGCACAGTCAATAAGGAGTAAGGAAGGGCGCGGCCAGGGATAAGGCATTGCAAATCCTCATCTCTCCTCTAGTTACTACGCATCCCTTAGTCTATCCATTCATGCACAGGCATAGAGGATAAAGGCCTGAAGTTTAGATAATTGGTGAAGATGCATTCAAAACAAAGAATATAGGAGTCAGGAACTATCAGGAAGACTTCGGGAGAAACAAAATACAGAGGAAACACTGCTAGTTCCAAAATTTGAATTTTACCAGGTATGATTTGAAGATTAATTCATAAATTTAGCAATAAGTTTACAGCTGTTTTTCTAAATTTGGTTATTTAGCTTTTATAATAAAAAAGAGAACTTATTTTAGTAA
The DNA here is from genome assembly GCA_007115665.2 of Sequoiadendron giganteum. Classification (NCBI taxonomy): domain Eukaryota; kingdom Viridiplantae; phylum Streptophyta; class Pinopsida; order Cupressales; family Cupressaceae; genus Sequoiadendron; species Sequoiadendron giganteum. The sequence continues at coordinate 564,195,002 of CM021109.1, read as the reverse complement.
TTCAAGAAAAAAATAACTTACTGATTGAAATGAAGAATCTTTGTTTTGTAAATCAAACTGTATTTAAAATTCCAGAACATTAGATCAAATTTAGCGACAAACTCAAAACAGAAAACAAATTTTAGATTTAGATTCAAAAACATATTATACATAAACTTTGTTATTTTTGCTGAGAATTTTGGGAAATTCTGATTTGAAATCATGCATTAAATAGAGAAATGAATTTGGGAGACCTATTAAATTTGGAAACGTTTTTCATTTTATTTTTATCATTTAGAAAATCAAACGATCATGAACAAAAAATGGATTATTATTTTGCTGACAGAAAATAATACTAGGTTGACGGAAAATAAATGACAAAATTAAACTTCAAATTGTTAAACACTATTTTGAAAGGAGGTTATTTAAACTTGCAATTTTCACCTTTCAATGAAACTGTCAAAACTGAAACAAATAGAAGAGTTATTGTAAATCTGATTAACGATTATTGTTTATTTACTGAAAATATGACAAACTGAAAATAAAACATCTAAACATGAAATATGATTTATTTAAAATATCCAGAACGATATTGAAACAACATTAATTAACGAGAGTATGAATGAATGAATGTGTACTCTTTTAATTTCTATTTTTATATGTATTTAATTAGCATACTGGAGTTATACCTTCATAAATTTTTTATTGATTATTTAAATTACTCAATTTAAAATGTTAATTTTATGTCTTTTATGAATTTGAACACTGGAAAGAAGTTCTTTTTAAATTGTTTTCGTTTTAAACAATGTTTCCAGTTTGATGTTTTGAAAGATTGCAAAATACCGTATTTGACTATTTAGACCATGTATGAATGATAGATAATTCTGCATGTTATGTTTTTGGGAAAGTTACCTTCCGAGACGGGTGCTGAATATGGATAAATAGAGAGTGTAGTTTTGCTTTTCCAAAACTGCTTTTATTGTCGTGCATGACATTTTACTTGGCCAAGTAATTAAAGGACCATTGAAATAGATGGATTTATTGAACTCTCTACCATATCCTAGTATCGAACTTGCTTATTTCTTAAATGAATTAAAAAATGAAAATGCTTGTGGTTTACTAGTAGTACTAGGCATGCACCATATTCCATCTTGCTCGTAGATTGCTTTTTGCTAAGCAATTCGTGTAGGGTTGGGTATTTCTTGATTGACTAAGAAATTCTGGGGAAACGTAAGCTTTGAGGTTGGGCGGAAAAAACGTCTAATCCTTGTTCTCGTCTTCTTGATGAAGATTTTCTTTTGGATGGAAGATCGACAGACTGCATCTTCTTTTATGCTTTATTATTCTTTATATATGTAATGACAAGCTTATGGAGACTGAATGCCTAAGTCTCGAATTGTAACTAATATTATTATCATCCATTGTATTTATAATTGGAATTGTGTAATTCGACACTTGTATGATTTAGATTGAATTGTAATGAAATTATCTTATTGGCTTTTATGTGGTTGTTTTGTAATTGACTAGTTCTTTGATGTCTAAATGAATGAGATGACGACTTTATTTTGAATATAATGGATCTTATTTAAAGTAATTGTCATTTTGGTTTTAAAGAGTTTTCCGCTCTTTATAGAGGAGTAGGACTTGTTTGTTTCTCTTTATACAACTTTTTTTTGTATTCCATGCAAGTTGCCTCTTGATCCTACATCTTCTTCTTTCAAGGCTAGAGTGTCTTCTTTCTTTGAGAAAGAAAGCTTGTAACTTTCCCTCCTTTGGGTCCCTCTCTCTCCATTTCCTCAATAATTATCATGGTATTAAACATTAATGGTGGAGAGATAAATGCTTTCCTAATTGGGGAAGAAGGTGGACTTTGCAATAGTGGTTCATTATCTTTTAGATATACTATTGGAGGAGGAGGCAATGACTCTTGCAATTCTTGGCTTATTGTTGGAGAATAAAACTCATATTGGGTAAGGGCAATTCTAGATGCTAAGGCTATAGATATCCTGATGAGATTTATTGGTATAACAGGTACTAGCTGATTCAAATCCTCAAGAATATTGGCAATATTTACTCTTGCTTCCAATTGTGCTACCTCAATGCATCCGTCTCTAAAATTAATGGCTTTGGTATCTTGTGTCCTTCTCTTCTTGATTAAAATTAGTCATCATAGTCATCATATTTGCTAGATTTTTCTTTTCATTTCTTAATATTCCCTTTACTGTAGGTGGTGACTATCCCCATTGCCTTCAAAGATTGAATACTTTGGTTTAGCCATACTTGACTAGCATCCAAAATATGTTGCATGTCAACACCTCGATAGAAGATACCTTTGATTGAGATAAATCAGGGTCTTGGAGAGGTTCATCAAAGATCCTAGTTGAGCTCATAGCTTAAGTGCAACACTTTCTCATTGTGATCCTAATAAAATGTTGCTTCCTAATATGTGATGCTAAATAAGAAACTAATAATGCAAATGGGAAGAAGAAAGATAATAGGGCACCTCAATGATTAGCCCAAGGAAATGAACAATATGAAAGCAAGATAAACAAATAGATTGTTGTTATACCTTTATGTTGTTGTCTCTTCCCTTGATTGGCCCCTTTGATGCTTCAAGAATTGTGTGCTCCTTGGATGACAATGGATTTGAATGGATGCAAGATGAATTGGTGATGCTAAATGCTATGGTAGATGAGAGCTTGAATGGCAATTTTGCAAGAGTTTTGTTGCAAAAGACTTGATTATTCAAAATGAAGGAATTGAAGGGGTATTTATAGGCCAAATTGAATTCTCTAGAGAATTCAACGGTTGGGATTGATCCAACAAAGATCAAGATGAAGGGCTATGGTGAGTTGAGGACTCACAAGCCCTCACATCTTGACATGTGGAGGGTGAGATGTCCTAAGGTGGAGTGATGTGGAAATGAGGTGGAAGAGAAGGACAAGAGGTGGAAGGGAAGTACATGAGGTGGATGAAGGACAAGTACCTTTGAGGTACCTTGGGGAATGAGAAGATTTCCTCAAAAAGGAACTTCTTATCCCCAAATGAGGATGAAAGAGACTTTTGAGGAATTTTGAATTCCTCAAAATTCTCCATGAGAAAAGGGGAAATGTGTGGGAAGAATAAATGTAATAGAGGATTCATTGGATAAAAGAAGGTCTCCAAAAAGCTGGAGATTTGTCACATGTGAGAGATGTGACAAGTCCAAGGTTCTAGAAGCCCTTGGCACATGTGAAGTGACAAGGCAAGGCTTCTAGAATCTTGCATGGGGATGGGAAAGACCTTGGAAAGATAAAAGTGAATTAAAAATTCACATGGGGAAGAGAGGAACCTTGGTTGAATAAATGTGAATTAAAAATTCACATGGGGAAGGGAGTCTATATCAAAAATGGTAAGTGGGAAGGTTGACCAGAAAAGGTAAGCCAAATGTGGTTAATGATTATGATTAAGGTTGTGCAAACATATGATTAAAGTAATTAATGGGAGATTAGAGGCAAGTGGGAGATTATGGAGGATGTGACACTTAATCAAGATTAAGTGGTGCACATCCTAATCACAAATTAATTAATTTAATTCGGATTAGAAGAGGGTTATGGAGAATGTGACAAGGAGAGAGAAAAGAGAAATTAAAAATTGATTTTAATCCAAATAGGTTAAAAGACTAAATTAAATAATTTGTCATATTTATTTAATTTAGAGAAGAACAGAGTGTAAGGTAAAGTATTTAATTTATTTAATTAGATATTTTAAGAACCTTAGGCAGAAAATGAAATAATGATTAAATAAATTATTTAATCACTGTTAATGGAATAGATGAATATAATAGACAATTTTGATCATATGGAAGTGATCAAATTTGGATGTCTACACTCATCATCCTCTTTTACTTGTAATGGGATGGTGTGAGTTTCCATTTTTCTTATTTAATTCAATGTTAACCTTTGATGAAATATTTTTTGCACCTCATGGTCATTTACACAATTAGCCCAATACTCCTCAATATGAGGCTCATGTTTTTTTCCCTTAGATATTCATCTTTCCAACCTGCCCATTGGGTCATAATTGGTTTTTGGCTGGTTGAACACTTGTAATTTTAACAAACTTAACTCTACATAAGAAGCTTTGGCATTCCTGAGGTTGTGGTAAACATACTAGCCAATATGTATTAGGAATTTCATTCCAACTCTATGTTTGACCTTCATAATTTTATGAGACACAATCAACTACCTTGACATCTCTAATAATACCACCTTATTTATGAAATGCCTTCATAACTTGTAACGTTTTCCAGTGAATCCTTTCATTCTTAGATAAGTGAATTTTAGAAATTGAATGTACCAACTTCCCATAATATATGGAACTTTAAAAATAAACATAATTTCTTTTAGATTTATCTTCCTCTATGATTTTGACTAACCACATTGTAAATGCATCATTTACCTTACAATAATGCTTGATGGATTCGCTATGTTCCAATTGAGGATAATATTTGTAGACAAGATTCCTCCCTTGCATATTTCCAAGAGTTGAAGTTCCCTTTTTCCTTAAGCCAAGCAAAGTGGTTCTAACTGCACACAAACAGACCATGTAGGAGGTCACGTAGAATTTTCTAGTCTTCCTAAAATTGGTAATTTGGGCATGCATAGAATTATTGATCGCTTGTGTCCAATGGATCATTTTGTTCCCATCTAGAGTTGTTTTTATATAGGCACACATCCAAGGCTCATCAGGGTTACGATATCCCCTAATTCATTTTTGAAATCACTCCTATACAGAGTCTTAGGAATTTTAGATAGCGACTTTTGTTTTTTGGTGTCATCCATCTTCCTGTCATGAAAGACCCTTTTCCATTTATTTTTAACGCCACTAAATTCTCTGGGCAACACCCTATCTAGTGGAAAAACTGATGGATAAAAAGGAATATCAAACGTTCTACCGATGCTTTTGGCACTTAGATTCACATAGACCCTTCCATCATTGAGAACTTGTCTCTTCTCTTCATCATGCTGGTGAATTCAATTATTAATTGTGGATTTTCTAAGGATACTGGAAATGCTGCAACATTATGTAATCCATTCAATACAATTCTCTTTGGCAATGAAGTGGCATTATTAGTTGAATGGGAGCCATCAGCACCCTCATCCAACAGCACCAGACCCCACACAACTAAACTCACCAATTGACAACACCATTACGGTCAGTTCAATCTAATTCTATACATAACTGGGGAACCCGCTTATATCAGCAAGCGCTTCCCTTCTCTGAATTCAGTGCAGGTTGATAAAAAAGGTGTGAATTTACTCTGGTCGAATCAAAATGTCAATTTTTTAGTTCATTTTGTTTCAGCTCACGATTGTTTTTATGTCTCCAGGTTGGAGAATGGCATTGAATTCGATGGGCGGAAAGTTTCGATTTTGTTTGTTCATCTGCCTCTGCATTTCATCTCTGATAAACGCAGAGAACATTATTTTGGCCACCGCACCAGCGGCTTCCGCTCCCGCGACCACCACACCAGCAGCTCCCATCACCGCCCCTAAGCCACCTACCACCACTCCCGTAGCGCCGGTCATTGCTCCTAAGCCACCAACTTCGCCTCCCGCAGCGCCAGTCACCACGCCCAAGCCCCCCGCAGTGGCGCCCACCGTAGCACCAGTACCACCAGTCGTGAAACCTCCGGTGGCAGCTCCCACTCCGCCCAAGGTGCCACCGCCTGTCTCAACTCCTCCGGCCGTTGCTCCTACAACACCGCCGGCAGTTACGCCGGTTTCGCCTCCTCCAGTGGTTCCACCGCCTATCGCTACTCCGCCACCAGCATTGCCCCCACCAGTACCAGCCCCTGCGCCGACAAAGCACAAGCACAAGCATAAGAAGAAGCACAGGCACCACCACGGTCCGGCTCCCGCTCCAACTCAATCCAGTCCGCCCGCCCCTCCTCTCGCTCCGCAGCCTGCTGACTCTTCCTCCGATTTATTCTCCCCTGGCCCCTCCCCTGTTTCACCGGTAACCATCTATTTTGCATTATTTCCAAAGATTTTTATCAGCGTTTTTCTGGCATCTAACGGATCGTTATTTCTCATTGCAGAACGCGGGAATGAAGAGCGCATGGAGCGCATCTCTGATGGCCACCTCCTCCCTTTTCCTTTACTTTTGCCTGTAATATAACACGGTGATATAAATATTAACGTCTGCATAGACAGACAGAGAAATGATGTGTGTTGTTTTGTATCATCATAAATCCCGGCTAGCACAAAATAATGCCCTGTCCCCGCGTTTCCTTGATGGACAGACACTTCCCTTCGATTGTCTGGTTTCTGTATTTTGAAGCGATTATTGCAATTGGAAGATTCTGATTATTTTTGGTTCCCCACCAGATTGAAATTATGTCTGAGTATTTCAAACTAGTCATGCCTGTCTAATAAATATCCTTGACGGGTGTAAATTTTAAGAGCCTGTCATTTTACTTTTTATTTGTATAAATAGATGTCAAAATAATTATAAACAACTTACTTCTGTTTTAAATTCAAAGGATGGTCAATACAAATAGTAATGGGTGAATAAAATATCGTGTGTTTGGGTGATTATGTATATTAAATATTATATGTCGATAGAAAACTATATGTATGTTAATATATTACAGAATATATGTTTGTGAATGGATGGGCTAACAATTAATAATAAGTGTTAAATAATGAAATGAGATAAACTTAGACAAATCTAGATATTTTCTTTAAAGAAATTAAATATTATTTGATTATGAAATATTTGCATATAGATTTAAAGCATAAAACAATCGTGAATGAATGAAAGATTTTAATGACGTCCACGAGACTAAACAGTCTATGGGACCGAGAAACAACAGGACTAATTCGTCTTCATGCTCTTTTCCAAGTCGGATCTCCTGCTATAAATTTTGACTAGAAGGCTAGCCGCTTGATTAATCTTATCTTCCACAAATAGCTGGTGTATATTGTCCACTTTCAAACTATTACCATGCTGAGTACAGATATCCTCGTACGCAGTGCATTCCATGATGAAGTGTCATTTCGTTTCCACAACCCCTTTGTTGCAAAAAATACAAATTCTTTCTTCTCAAGTTTCCTTGGGTATCTTCCACCTACCGGTTTCACACCTAAGGTGATGCGATCCTGTCCTCAATTGTGCCATTAATATTCTCGCCTTCCCTTTAATAGCTGCACCTAGATAAGTTTTTTCACCGTGATCCTTCGTTGGGTTAAACTCTTTGATGTAGTATGTTTTTTTTCTCTTAATCTGATTTGTCCACATGGCAGTTCTAAATTTTTCATTCACATAACTTTGATCAAAATACTACGAATAGAAATAGAATTTTGATCAGTTTGTCAAATCAATATTTGTTTAGTTTTTATGTGATAAGTGAGATTTTAGAGGCTTTTATCTGATATTTTGGAGGTTTTTACCATATATGACAGCTGGTTTACCATTTAATGATAGTTGAAACTTGTTTTCTAACGACTCAATAGTGGTTTGTACGTGTGAGATTTGCTTTAGGCTCAAATCTCACACTATATGTAGCCTATCGGCTTATTAAAAAACATTAAAATAAACATTAATGATTTATTAAACTTTATGTTCATAAAATTTATGATTTTTTCAATTTACACTCTAAAATATAATTATAAAACTAGATTATAAATTATTAATTTTTACTTAGGGTATTAACGTATAAATTATATAATCTAAGGTATCAAATTGAATCAAGTGTTACATACATTGTTATATAATTTATTACAATGTTTGTTGTGTTTTTTAATAACATCACATTTGTGATCTAATTTTGTGTTTGTGGAATAGTTTCATGTTTTTCTTCTCTTTGACATCTATGAACTTATGTATTTGAAGATGGGTAGTATTGAGAAACACAATGGAGAGACTAATAGTGTCTAGTGGGAAATAATGAGACATCCTTAATAACTAGTCAATCTTTATTACCAATCTAAAGAAGATCAAATACATTACAAATATACAAGGTGCTTAGATAGTGAGTCAATTGTGTAGTATTTGTTTAAGAAAGTTTTTTTGCAAGATCTTAGTTGCTATGTAATATAATGCAAATGAAACCCAATGATTTGATCATGAATTAATAACTTAAGGACTATTCTTAAATACAAGATTTTTGGTGTTCAATTCAAAGTATTTTAGTGTGTAAGTCGATTGGAAACAATCATATTCTATGAGAAAATGCACTCAAATTAATTTTGAAAAGACAAAATTGTGAGAAAGAACCATATTTAAAGAAAAAAATCTAATCCTCAAACTAATTTAAAATAATACAAATCTACAAAGATAAAATAATTTTATTCTACAATAATAATAAATTGTATATAACAAAAATTAAATTCCAAATTTAGACCAAATTAAATAGAAAATAAAATAAATAAAATATAAAAAAATATTTATATAAAACCTAAATATAATAAAAAAAATAAAAAATGAAAGTTATCCACTTTTCTACTCTAAAGTAATATTTTTCCTAATTAAGAGAAATGGCATTTTAAGAGAACCAATAAATGGAGCCACAATTGGAGTTAATGTAATCAACAAGCTAGATGGCCAGAAAAGGGGATTAAGCGAAAAATAGAATTGTACGTTGGTTAAGGACATGGGGAATCATACAAAAATGGTCATAGCAAACAAGAAAGTTAGAGAACTGTGTAGTAGAAGTATAAGGCAAAAAATCATGGAGGAGTCATCTAATGATTAACCAAGTAAAACTTTAGAGTTTCAGCCTCTTCATGATGTGTCAAAATTAAAGTATCATTCTATTTTTCTAAGAGGAATGCTTATAAAAATAATTTTTTAAAAAAAGTTTAAATTGAACTAGGAAAATAGAGGTTGGAAAATTGAAATTTTATGAGGTTTAGTGAAAGATTATGTACCTTTCATGCTTAAATCAATTGGTCATGCTTAGGCAACACTTTAGTATGACACATGAATCATTTGTGAGTAGGTATACTATTTTTGACCTAAAAATTTGATTCTATCATGAAGGTCTCTCCCTCTCCCTCTCTCCTTCTTATGTGGATATAACTTCCCTTAAATATTTCTTTTAGATTAGTTTTACGAGATATTGTGGTTCAACTTGGTAGAATTATTTGGTGCAAACATAAATTAGATAAATTCTTTAGATTAAGGGTTATTTCTAGGGTTTATGTACAAGTAAGATTGAACAAACAATTGTTAGAGAACATCAAATTAATTGATCTTCTAGGATTAAACTAAATAATTCTTTAGTTTATCTAAAGAAACCTAATACTTGTTTATTTCTAAAAAAAAGGTTAGTTGATGCAGGATTGTCTTAGAAAAAAAATGATATGTTTATCCCTCTTCATTTTTTTGTACCTAATCCACTACTCAATATCCTCTTCCCCATAAGAAAAATTCACTTCCTACACCTTTCAATCCCTCTCCTCTCTCTACATGATAAATCCTAGCTATTACACCTTTAATTTATTGACCAACTTGTAACCTAATGTGTTTATGATAGATGGTTGGAGAATGGTAAGTGTTGACGTGGTTTGTAAACACACAAATATATATATATATATATATATACAAATATCTCTCTTGAAATATTTTAAATTTTGAAATAGAATTTTACTATCCCAAGTTTTTAATAGTTGGGTCTTGACACACTAGATTTCACTTAGAGTTTGTTGTAGGCTAATTTTACAAAGGGACTTACCTAGATGTTCTTACTTACTAGAGCTAAAGATGAAATGAATTCATAAGATCACTCACTAAATACACATGATTCCACCTTTATTGGTAAGAATTAGAAGTTTTTTTGATAAATTTTCAAAAAATATGAATAACTTTGATAAGTTATTTTGAAATTATCAAACAAATTTTTTAAAAATAGAAAAAAGATAAAGGTTTTGTAATTTAACAAATATCCTTCAAGAATCATTAAATGAGACCTAAAATAAATCTACGCTTCACTAGAATGATCCATAACTACACACAAATGATACAAATCTTCAAAGGAAACTTATCAAACAAAGAAAGTGATCAAATGCACCCAAATTTGTAGTATTTGTTTAAGACAATGCTTGTTGTAAGATCTTAGTTGCTATATATTATAGTGCAAATGAAATTGAATAATTTGATCATGAACTAATAACTTAGGGATTATTCTTAAATACAGGATCTTTGGTGTTCAATTCAAATTATTTTAGTGTGAAAATTAATTGGAAACAATCATATTTTATGAGAAAATATACTCAAATTGATTTTGAAATTAAAAGGCAACGTTGTGAGAAAAAATTCAAACCCTCAAACTAGTTTAAAGTAATAAAACCCTACAAAGATTTAAACTAATTTTATTCTACAATAATAATAAATTGTATGTATATAACAAAAATTAAATTCCAAATTTAAACTAACTTAAATAGAAAATAAAATATAAAAAATATTTATATAAAAACTAAATATAAAAAAAAAAATGAAAATGAAAGTTATCTAGTTTTCTACTCTAAAATAATATTTGTCCTAATTAAGATAAATGGCATTTTAAGAGACAACCAAGAAATGTAGCCAGAGTTGGAATTAATGTAATCAACAACCTAGATGGCAAGGAAAGGGGATCAAGCGAAAAAATAGAATTGTATGTTGGTTAAGGGCATGGGGAATCCTACAAAAATGGTCATAGAAAACAAGAAAGTTAGAAAACTATGTGACAGAGTATAAGGCAAAAAAATCATGGAGGAGTCATCTAATGATGAACTAGGTAAAATTTTAGAGTTTCAGCTTCTTCATGATGTGTTTAATTTAAGAAGAATGCCTATAGAAACAAAATTTTATAAATGGTTTAAATTGAACTAGGAAAATAGAGGTTGGAAAATTGAAATTTTATGAGGTTACTGAAAGATTATGTATCTTGCACATTTAAATCATTTCATCATGCTTAGGCAACACTTTAGTATGACACGTGAGTCATTTTTGGGCAAGTTTATTATTTTTTACCTAAAACTTTGATTTTTATCATGAAGGTCTCTCTTTCTCCCTCTCTCCCTCTTTTGTGGATAAAACTTCCCTTCTTAAATTTTTATTCTTCACTATAATGAGACCTAAAATCAATCTATTCTTCACTATAATGATCCACAACTACACACAAAAGATGAAAATCTTCAAAGGAAACTTATCAAAAAAAAGAAAGTGATCAAATGCACCCAAATGTTGTTGCAAAAATTTAATATTTCAAAGAAAATGATAAGTTTTGTAGTCATTGATGATTTATAATTAAGAAATGACCTGTAGTTGGCATCAAGTTCATAGAAAATTACAAGAATATACAAGTAACATCATTGAATATGTGAGAGGAAACCATGAAGTCAACAATAGTTGACAATTCTTCAAATAGTTGATCAACAAAATTATTAGAAATTTCCAATCCCTTTCAAAAGAATAACTAGGCTCCATTTTATAGACACAAGGCACCAAAGTTACAACGTCAACGAACTAGATTACATGATAATAATGATCGATCACAATTTAAAATGGGAGAATGTTCATTTGGCATCAAAATCATTATAGTTAGCATAGTGGGATATTCTCTAGGAATAAACATCTCCATATTTAAATTATGGTAATTGGATGGGAATTGTAGTTTGAGCGTTAGATAGGCATTTTTAACATAGAGATACATCTAAGGGAAGTAATGAGAAGATGCAAAGAGCAGAGAGACAAATTTAGCCCCTTGAGGAACCCTATGATTCTTGGGGGTTTCCCAAAACTATATCCACCCACCCATCCTAGGAAGACTTATCATATATTCTCCTCCAAATTCACCCCTTTTCAAAATTGATCGATGGAAAATAATTCCATTAGTATCGACATAAAAAAAAAAAACATCAAGGAACTTGCAAAAAACTTGATGACATGACATGGAGGAAGTTGGAAGCAAAAATAATACAAAATTGGTTGGCACATGTAAAACTCTACAAAAATGCTCATAAGGTCATAACCTTAGGTTTTCAAACATAATTTTTATTAATATATTAAATAATATTTTCTTTTATATTCAGTAAAGGTAATCAAGGTGCTATTGATCCCTTCTTCGCTAAGGTCTAGGGATATTTTCTATCTATACTTAAACATGTATCATAAGCAATTAGTATTTTAGCTAACTCCACATGTTTTTCTTCTTGGTACTTTTATGACATTCTTTAATCACCATTTTCCTCTCCATTACTCAATTAAATATAACCCCACTTGAGTTATTTATGGGATCATCCAAGACATTATTAGCAAAGGATTCTGTAAAATTCTTCAATATAGGTTCATCATCATCCAATTTATTTGTGTCATTATTTTTTATTATTTAGCTTATATATGATGGTTAAATCATCATACATCGATTCCTTTGATATTTTCTTAATAAATTTCATTTTAACTTGACACTCTTCAACTATATGTTATTCCAATTTTAGCTGAACTTTATCCATGTTCTTAGCTTACCAATGGTTTCATTTTTTTTATACTTTCGTTCAACAATAAGCTATCATCTAGTTTCTCTACTGCTTGTAATCTTGTTAGTTCAATATCATTTTGTTCTAGGGTATGTGTAGGATCATCATGGAAAAAATAGGCCCTTAAGTGGCAATAAAAAGACAAAAAATTAGAGTTAGACAACTTGACGTAAAAATTTGAATAAGTTATCTATATTATTTCAAAAAAATGTAAAGATAGAATATGTATAAAATTGAATGTAGTTTCTAAACTACTAGACCTTTATTTAAAAAAATAAAATAATTGGGTAAAAATTTGAAATTTCAATGTAGTTGTAGTAGTATTTAAATTTCAGGGTAAAAATAAGAAGTAGGTGTTTGTCTGACCACCCTAACCACAATAAAATGATAATATGTTTTTATAAGCTTTTAGATATAAGTAGAGGAATCATGTCTTGACGTGATGCATATTTTTTTATAATTTTTTTCCAAGTAAATAATTAATTATGATTTTTTTATTACAACTTAAAAAAAATATAAAAGCTCATTTGTCTAACCACCTTAACTTGGTCAAAAATTCATGAAATTCAATTTTGTTTTTTTTAATCCTATAGTATGCAAAGCATAGAATGTGACACATATTTCAGATTCAAAAAATGTGATACTGTTTGAAAGTTATAGATGTTTTTCAATCATCTTATCAATCAGGACTTTATTCGTAATTCTAATAGAAAATGAATAATAATTATTTATTAAATTTAAAGTAAAGCATAATTTATATTGATGGAAAGCTGAGAATCTCCTCTAAAAACCCTTTTCGTTTCATCAATTTTGGGTTAAATAAAATTCGTCAGCCACATGGGCCATCATATGGCTTACATATCGCCACTTTTTGGCCCATCAATATTTTGTAGTTTAGTAGTTTATTTTCCCATTCAAATGCTTCTTTATACATGTCTTTGACAATCTTAATCATTTCTTCCCCTTCAAATATCAAATATTTTATCCATTTCTCCATTACATTGGCTCCATGTTTCATATTCTCTAGGGATGATATATCATCTTGAGATAGAAGAATTGGATGGGAAGGTAGCTACTCTATGGTTTGGTCTAGACCAACCAATTGCTTGATGTAGACTTAAAGTTGTGTTAATTGAGATTTGAATTCTTTCTTCCTTTTTTAATATTTATCTAACCTTATCATTGCATCCACATTAGCTCTTAACTCTTCAGTGTCTTGATGTCTTGTGGAGTGTCCTAGATTGATTGTGGATATCTGGTAATCAACAAGAAACATCTCCCCATTTTTCTTTTGGACTATCAGAGTTGCAACCTAGACAATTATGAATCTGCTTGCACCCTTCTTGACGTTAGACACCATTTTTGGCCTTTCTTTTAGGTTTAGAGATTTCTAGATCTATTAGAAGAGGCTTTTGAAGTCTAATATAATTAACTCAACCTATGGGGTCCTTGAACTTCAATTTTTAACTAGTTAGGAAGCTCAACCTCTTGTATTTTAGTATGCAACTATTGTTTTTCTATTTGTTCTTGTTAAATTGTAGGAGAATTTGGTTGTTCTAGAGGCACCCGTTCTTCTTTAATTTCTTCTTGCATTAGTTGTTCTCCTTGTTCATAGGGAACATTATCTTGTACTTTTTCTTGGTGATCTTCTTGTAAATTGGCCAAGTATTGGTGTCATTAGTGTTCTAGCCTACTTCCATCTCCACAAGAATATCGATTGTTGGTTATCTTGTTGTTTGTTCAATGTGGACAAAAGGATCAATCACTTTATTAGGTTTTTGGATTCCTCAAAAATGGGATCCTCCCAACTTATTTTTGATGTAGAAATCTCCAAAATAATATCTTCAAATCCAAAAGAAATGTTGGCTTCTAGATTAATAAAGGAAATATTAAATCTTGGACTAGTCCCTTTATCTATTATTCAGTCAATCATAAGATCCACCTCCAACTTTAGTTTTTTAAAGTTGTTGGGCTGAGGAGTAGGACTTGTGTGTTTCTTTTTATACAACTCTTCTTGTATTTCACTCAACTTGCCTCTTGATCTTACATCTTCTTCATCCAAGGTTGAAGTTTCTTCTTCTTTCCTTGATCGAGAAAGCCTGTAACTTTCCCTCCTTTCGGTTCCTCTCTCTCCATTTCCTCAACAATTCTCATGGTATTAAACATTAATGGTAGAGAAATAAATGCTTTCTTAATTGGGGAAGAAGGTGGAATTTATAGTTGTGGTTGATTACCTTTTGGATATACCATTAGAGGAGGATGCAATGACTTACAATTCCTGGCTTATTGTTGGAGAAAAAATCTCATATTAGGTAAGGGGAGTTCTAGATGCTAAGGCTATAGATATCCTGATGAGATTTATTGGTATAGCAGGCACTGGCTGATTCAAATCTTCAAGAATAGTGGCAATAGTTACTCTTGCTTCCAATTGGGCTACCTTAGTGCATCCTTCTCTAAAATTAATGCCTTTGCTATCTTGGGTCCTTCTCTTCTTGATTAAGAAGTCACCATAGCCATCATCTTTGTTGGATTTGTCTTGTTCATTTCTTAATAATCTCTTTACTGTAGGTGGTGACTATCCCCCTTGCCTTGAAAGATTGAATACATTGGTTTAGCCATACTTGGCTAGCATCCAAAATTTGTTGTGTCTACACCTCAATAGAAGATCCCTTTGACTGAGACAAATCAAGGTCTTAGAGAGGTTCATCAAATATCCTATTAAGCTCATAGCTCGTGTGCAACACTTTCTCATCATCCTCTTTTATTTGTAATGGGACAGTGTGAGTTCTCAATGTTCTCATTTGATTCAATGTTAACCTTTGATGACATCTTTTCCTCGCCTCATGATCATTTGCACAATTAGCCCAATAGTCCTTAGTATGAGGCTCATGTTCTTTGTCCTTAGATATCCATCTTTCCAACCTACCCATTGGGTCATAATTAGTTCTTTCTAGGTCAAACACTTGTAATTTTAACAAACTTAACTCTACATAAGAAGCTTTGGCATTGCCGAGATTGTGGTAAACATACTAGCCAACATGTATTGGGAATTTCATTCCAACTCTACGTTTGGCCTTCATAATTTCATGATGCTTAGTCAACGACCTTGACATCTCTAATAATACCACCTTATTTATGGGATACCTTCATAACTTTGTAAGGTTTTCTAGTGAATCCTTCCATTCTTAGATAAGTGATTTTTGGGAACTGGATGTACCAACTTCCCATGCTATCAATAGAACTTTAAGAATCAACATAATTCCTTTTGGATTTATCTCCTTCTATAGTTTTCACTAACCAGATTGCAAATGCATCATTTACCTTACAACAATGCTTGATGGATACACTATGTTCTAATTGAGAATAATATTTGTAGATAAGATTCTTCCCTTGCATGTTTCCAAAAGTTTTTTTTTTCAATTCAAGGAGAATGGTTCTAACTCCACATAAATGAGGTCATGTAGAATTTTCTAGTCTTCCTAAGATTGGTAATCTAGGCATGCATAGAATTATTGATGGCTTGTGTCCAATGGATCATTGTGTTCCCATCTAGAATTGTTTTTGTATAAGCACACATCCCAGGCTCGAAGGTACTAGCACTTGGTAACTTGACTACTTCGCTCAACTAGGGTTATGATACCCCCTAATTCATCCTTGAAATCACTCATATACAAAGTCCTGGAATTTGAGATCTTGGTGTCATCCATCTTGCTGGCATGAAAGACCCTTTTCCATTTGTTTTCAACGCCACCTAATTCTTATCTGGACCACACAATATCTAGTAGAAAAACTGATGGATAAAAAGGAATATCAAACGTTCTCCTGCTGCTTTTGGCACTTAGATTCACATAGACCCTTCCATCATTGAGAACTTGTCTCTTCTCTTCATCATACTGGTGGATGAATTCAATCATTAATTTTGGTTTTTTCAGGATACTGGAAATGCTGCAACTTTATGTAATCCATTCAATACAATTCTCTTTGCCAATGGAGTGGCATTATTAGTTGAATGGGAGCCATCAGCATACCCATCCAACAGCACCAGACCCCACACAACTAAAACTCACCAATTGACAACACCATTACGGTCGGTTCAATCTAATTCTATACATAACTGGGGAATCCGCTTATATCACCAACCATTTCCCATCTCTGAATTCAGTGCAGGTTGACAAAAAAGGTGTGAATTTACTCTGATCGAATCAAAATGTTAATTTATAAGTTCATTTTGTTTCAGCTAACGATTGTTTTTATGTCTCCAGGTGGGAGAATGGCATTGAAATCGATGGGCGGAAAGTTTCGGTTTTGTTTGTTCATCTGCCTCTGCATTTCATCTTTGATAAACGCTGATAACATTATTTTGGCCACCGCACCCGCGGCTTCCGCTCCCGCGACCACCACGCCCGTAGCCCCTAAACCACCTACCACCACACCAGCAGCTCCCATCACCGCCCCTAAGCCACCTACCACCACTCCCGTAGCGCCGGTCATCGCTCCTAAGCCACCAACTTCGCCTCCCGCAGCGCCAGTCACCACGCCCAAGCCCCCCGCAGTGGCGCCCACCGTAGCACCAGTACCACCAGTCGTGAAACCTCCGGTGGCAGCTCCCACTCCGCCCAAGGTGCCACCGCCTGTGTCAACTCCTCCGGCCGTTGCTCCTGCAACGCCACCGGCAGTTACTCCGGTTTCTCCTCCTCCGGCAGTTCCACCGCCTATCGCTACTCCGCCACCAGCATTGCCCTCACCAGTACCAGCCCCTGCGCCGACAAAGCACAAGCACAAGCATAAGAAGAAGCACAGGCACCACCACGGTCCGGCTCCCGCTCCAACTCCATCCAGTCCGCCCGCCCCTCCTCTCGCTCCGCAGCCTGCTGACTCTTCCTCCGATTTATTCTCCCCTGGCCCCTCCCCTGTTTCGCCGGTAATCATCTATTTTTCATTATTTTCAAAGTTTATTATCAGCGTTTTTCTGGCATCTAACGGATCTTTTTTCCTCAATGCAGAACGCGGGAATGAAGAGCGCATGGAGCGCATCTCTGATGGCCGCTTCCTCCCTTTTCCTGTACTTTTCTCTGTAATATAAGGCGATGCACGGTGATATAAATATTTGCGTCTGTATAGACAGACAGAGAAATGATGTGTGTTGATTTGGATCATCATAAATCCCGGCTAGCACAAAATAAGGCCCTGTCCCCGCCTTTCCTTGATGGACAGACGCTTCCCTTCGATTGTCTGGCTTTTGTATTTTGAAGCGATTATTGCAATTGGAAGATTCTGATTATTTTTGGTTCCCCACCAGATTGAAATTATGTCTGAACATTGCGTATATAATATTTCTGAACATGGATTTGTTTTAAGGTGAAAGCGAGTAAAATGAGCAGAGTTGAAGCGACATGAGTATTTTAACAAATGAATATTTAAGTAACGGATATGCCGACCATTAAATTTATCGGTATAAATGTTGGAGTATTTCAAACTAATAATGCCTGTCTAATAAATATCCTTGACGGGTGTAAATTTTAAGAGCCTGTCATTTTACTTTTTATTTGTATAAATAGATGTGAAAATAGTTACTAGCAATCGCACCTTAGTGTGCAATGGGTATGCCGAAGAGGTGTGGAAGGTCAATTAGAACAATTTTTGGTCTATTTTTTGCATACATTTATGCAGCACATGAGGTCAATTGGTAGGTCATTTAGCAAATTGATGTTGTTTGTGCAACACAAGTCTCAATGGAGAAGTGATAGCTTCAAATAAATTATGCATCCACTTACAGGGATGGAAACATGATTGAAATAAAACCTCTATATTAGGAAGATAATCAAGTTTCATAACCAACAAGCTCGTGTGATGTTTGCAATAAGGAGAGAGGAAGAGGCAGGGATAGAAAGAGGGAGAGATAGAGGGAGGAAGAGCGATAGATAAAGGGGTGATGAGATAGAGATAAAGATTGAGATTGAGATGGAGAAGGAAAAGGATAAGGAGAGGATATGGAGAGGAAAGAAGGAGATGGAGAGATAAAGAGAGAGAGGAGAGAGAGATAGATAGAGATGGAAGAGATTAA
The DNA here is from genome assembly GCA_007115665.2 of Sequoiadendron giganteum. NCBI lineage: Eukaryota > Viridiplantae > Streptophyta > Pinopsida > Cupressales > Cupressaceae > Sequoiadendron > Sequoiadendron giganteum. The sequence goes on along the minus strand of CM021109.1, from coordinate 564,176,453 downwards.
TATATAGAGAGGGATAGATAGGGAGATAGATGGATGGATAGAGAGAGGGAGACACGTCTAGAGATAAAGGGGGAGAGAGGAAAAATAGAGGTAGAGATAAAGATAGAGCGAGAGAGGAAGAGGGAGAGAAATAGATAGAGATTTTTTTTTTGAGGGAGAGATAAATACAAAGACAAAGATAGAGAAGGAGAGATAAATAGGACAAGATAGAGGAAGAGGGAAAGGGAGAGAAAGAGAGATATAGATGGTGAGATAGAGTGATAGAGAGATAGAGATATATAGAGGGGAGGAGAGGAAGAGAGAGAAAAAGAGAGACAAATATAGAGAATTAGTGATAGGTAAATAGAGATAGGGAGAGAGAGAAATAAGGAGAGATAGAGAAAGGGAGAAAGAAGTAGGGAGAGATAGATATATATATGGGAAGAAAAAGAGAGAGTTAGAGATATATGGGAAGAGAAAGGGAGAGATAGAGATATATGTGAAGAGAAAGGGAGAGAGATGTAGACATAGAGATATAGATAGGGGGGATATGGAGGAGTGAGGGAGGGAGAGATGGGGAGAGATAGAGAGAGAGGGAAGGAAAGAAAGGGAAATGGATAGGTAGAGGAGGAGAGATAGAGAAGAGGGGGAGAGAGGAAGAGAGAGAAGAGGGGGAGAGGGAGAGAGGGAGAGAGGGAGAGAGAAAAGGGAGAGAAAGAAGAGGGGAGAGAGGGAGAGTGATATGTAGAGAGGGAGAGAGAGAAGAAGATGGGGGAGAGAGGGAGAGATAGCTTAATATATAGAGGGAGAGGGAGAGACAAAAATGGGGTGCTATAGAGAGATAGAGGATAAAGACATAAATATAGATATAGATATAGAGTAGGAAAGATGGATTGATGGAGTAAATGAGAGAGAGAGGGGGGAGAGGGAGAGGGAGAGGGAGAGAGAGATCAATAAATAGAGAGGGGAAGAGGGAGTGACATAGATAGTGGGAGATATAAAGAGATAGAGAGCAACAGGAGATATATCAATCACCCTCCATCTATCTCTTTCTATTCATCTTTATCTCTTTATCTAAATATGTATTAATTATTAATTATAATAATTTCATATTTATATTTAATAATTTTTATTATAGAATATAATATATACTAATAATATAACTTATGTATACTATTATATATAATAATAAATATAATTATATAATATACACATTAACTATATATTGCATATAAATATATATATATAATACAATAATTATTAATTATAATAATTTTATATATGTATTTAATGGTTTTGTTAAAAATTATAATATATAAGTAATAGTAATATAATTATATTATTTATAATTTATTTTTTATTATATTAAATATACATTATATATTAATTATGCTTACTGAGGGTAAAAGATGTCATAATGTTAAAATCTAAATGTGTTCAGTTTTCATTTTAATAACCAAAATTATAATGTAATGTAGTATTGTTGAAACACAATTAAATGTTAATTGTGGCAATGAAGGTTATAGTAAATATGTAGTTGATTTATTAATTAAATATTAGAAGTTACAACGAGAATGATTAGATATAAATAAAAAATTAAATGTAATAAATATTTATTTTTGTTTAAAAAACACATAAAAATTTATAAAGTTCAAGTATAATAAAATTAACAATAATAATTATATATTAATATATCTATATGTTATTTTATAGTACATAAATTAAAATAAAATATATAGTTAGTATATATAATAAAGTAAATATAATATATATAAATATTTTTATTTTTTTATTGTATATAAATAATAATATATAGTAGTAAATTTTTTTTTTAAAATATATTTTAATATAAGATAGTATATTATGTGCTAATATATAGTATATAAATATATAATTTAAACAATTACAAAACATATATATAAAAAATTATTAATAATGAATTTATTTTAAGTATAAATATAATTGTATTCTAAGTAATTGTTTAAATATAAGTTTATTATTAATAAATTGTTTTAGTATAACAAGGAGCCCTCGTTTAGAAAATGTATGGGTCAAAGAAAAAATATATATTTATTTAGTAAATGTTGAGATGAAAAGTAAAAAAAAACAAGTATTTATTAAAGATCATACACGGTTTGGAAAAGTAATTTTAAAAAAAAAACATTGGACTCATTTTGTGAAGCTCCCAATTAGATTTTATACGGATTGAAAAAATAAACATACTCTAAAACCCTCGTTAACACCTTATTTTTAGGTTGCAGTGCACAAATTGGAGAAATGAAAGGTTTGGAGGAGCGAACCGATAGCGGTGGGGAAAGCAAAACAACACGAAAAAAATAGCAACGGATGAAAACAGAAAAACACAGCAGAAAATACTTGAAAAATGGTGAAAAACAGTCAAAAATGGCAAAAAATGATGGACGGTTGAGATTTGTTTTATCGTCAACCAAGTCTTATCTTTGATTTTCCACCGTTCATAGGCAAAATGAGCTTGGAAAGTTCATATAGGGACATGCCTTTGGCGTAATTAAATAGTTATGAAAAAACAAGCTTTATTTTTGTTTTAAATTTAAGGGATGGTCGATATAATTAGTAATGAGTGAATAAGATATCATGTGCATTTGGGCGACTATGTATATTAAATGATATATTTAAAAAACCTTAAAATAAAGGTTAACAATTTATTAACTTAATGTTTATGTCAATGGGCCCTTGGTCTACTAGTGAAGTTGAAAGGTTCTAAATGAGCCCACCAGGGATCAAGTCTTGCTGAGTGCAAAGACTCCGACACTGAAAAAGGGATGAGGTCGGGATCGTGCCCTGGGTGAATTTGGTGGAATAGTCTTTGGCTCTTAGTCGAAGAGGTTCAGCCCAAGAAGGCTCGTGCTCCCGTATCAGGTAGCAAAAATGAATTTGTGGATGACCTCCATAAAAAAAAAAAAAAAACTTAATGTTTATTAAATTTATGATTTTTTTCAATTTACATTTTAAAATAGGATTAAAATTGATAAAATTATATATTTAATTATTAATTTTTTATTATAAGTTAGGATATTAAATTATAAATTATGTAATTCAAGTTATCAAATCGAATTAAGCATTACATGCATACATTGTTGTACAATTAATTAGAATGTTTGTTGTGTTTTTGAATAGAGTAATATTTGTGGTCTAATTTTTATGATATGATTTTGTGTTGGTGGAGTAGTTTTGTGATCCTAATGTTTTTCTTCTCTTTGATATCTATGAACTTATGTATTTGAAGATGGATGGTGTTGAGAAACATGATGGTGTGACTAATAGTGTCTAGAAAGAAATAACGAGGCTTCCTTAGTAGCTAATCAATCTTTATTACCAATCTAAACAAGATCAAATACATGTCAAATAGACAAGATGCTTAGATAGATGAACTAATAACTTAGGGGTTGTTCTTAAATACAAGATCTTTGGTGTTCAATTTAAAACATTTTAGTGTCTAAGTCAATTGGAAACAATCATATTTTATGAAAAATTATACTCAAATTAATTTTGAAATAAAAAGATAAAGTTGTGAGAAACAATCATATTTAAAGAAAAAATCGAACTTGTAACTAGTCTAGAATAATAAAAATCTACAAAGATTGACTAATTTTATTCTACAATAATAAATTGTATATAAAAAAAAATTAAAACTAGAATTTAGACCAACTTAAATAGAAAATAAAATAATAAAATATTTATATAAAAGCTAAATATAAATATAAAATAAAAAGATAAAAATGAAACTTATCCACTTTTCTAATTTAAAGTAGTATTTTCCCTAATTGATAGACAGGGAATTTATTATTATAAAATTTTCTAGTCAATTACAAAAAATACTAAATCATGAAAGGACCAAACCTAGTCGTTAAGGAGACTTAGAGATTGTGTAGCTACTAAAGATCAAACAAATGTGTTTCAAGGATGCAACCAAGTAGATTGAAGAGGAGTATGAGGACAAAATAACAATAAACAAAGGAATGTTAAGAGAGCTCAAATAAATGGAGCCAAAGTTGGAGTTAATGTAATCAACAATTGAGCTAGATGGAAAGGAAAGTGAATTAAACAAAATAGTATAATTGTACATTGGTTAAGAACATGTGAAACCCTACAGAAATGGTCATAGAAAATAAGAAATTTATAAAACCATGTGGTAGAAGTATAATAAAAAAATCATGGAGGAGTCATCTAATGATGAACTAGGTAAAATATTAAAGTTTCGACTTCTTGATGATGTGCAAAAATTAAACTATCATTCTATTTTTTAAGAGGAATGCCTATAGAAACAACATTTTATAAATGGTTTAAATTGAATTAGGAAAATAGAGGTAGAAAATTGAAATATTATGAGGTTTAGTGAAAGTTTGTGTATTTTGCATGTTTAAATCAACCGATCATGCTTAAGTAACTTACTTTAGTAGGGTGCATGGGTTATTTGTAGGGAAGTCTATTATTTTTCAACTAAAACTTTGATTTCTATCATAAAGGCCTCTCTCTATCTCTCCCTCCCTCCTATGTAGATATAACTTCCCTTCTTAAATCTAGATTTTAGACCATTTTTAAAACCTAGGATATTGTGGCTTAACTTGGTAGAGTAATTTGGCGCAAACATAATATAGATAAATTATCTAGCTTAAGGGTTCTTTCTGTTGGAGAATGTCAAGATTAGATAGCTCAAAATAGACTTCAACAAGTGAACACAATAAGAACAATAGTATGGGTGAGTGTAGGAAGATGTGGGGCCAAAAAGGGGTCTTAAGTGGCCACTTTTTTCTAAAATTAGGAAATATTGACCTTGGCTAAGAAATTGAGGATAGTTGTACACTCAAAAAATTTAGGTGCAATAAAATAAAAGATCGTAGTGCTTCGAGTCTACTTTCTAAACTATTATTTTTTTGAAAATGGTAGAGATTAAGGAGTTAAAAAATGGAGCCACAAAAATAGTTATTGTTTTTGTCAAAAAACATAACATAGCATTTGTTGTGGCTCCCTCAAAAGGTTAATTTTCTTTTGGTATTTTTAAAATCACTTCGGTGAGAAATTATTTAACATCATGTAGTTTATGCTCAATTTTTCTAATAAATTTTTAATGAATATATTATTTTTTACTAATTTTTTTTTATGAATAGGCATTAATCTATATTAATTCAAAGATTAAAAATACATATTCACAAAAAAGGGTGGGTGGTAAGAAGGCATACCTTGATAATCACATGGGCAACGCCTAGAAAATCCAAAAAACCAGTCACAAGGGTCTAGCCCAAAAGTCCATGATTACAAAATAGATAAAAAAGGCCATTAAGCGGCCAAAGCAATGCCAGTAGAGCCAAGAGGGTCTCGGTCATCCATTTTCTTTCCCCATACATCAGCAAGGTCTGGAGTGATGTCAGGAGGAGGACCCCAATCATCATCAACTTCTTTATCTTCCTCGTGTTGAGGTGAGATTGCAAGTGTAAGCCACGAGAAGCTTTTACCAGAGTCTAGCGAACCAGAGCCAGAGACAAGAGTATCATCAGAGTGCCACCCATAACCGCCACTGCCGCTCCCTGAAGCATCGCCAGAGGGCCACCCCTAGCCAGCTCGAGGAGAGGAGAGCGGGCCCGTCGAGGAGGGCGAGATCCCTACTGAAGAGGAGGTTGAGAGTGGGGTCACGCAGAGCCACTCCACTGCCAGCCCCGAGAGGGTGACTGGTCGCGGGAGGAAGCAGGCGAAGCGGGCACCCGAGCAACAGTACATGGGGTATTGCCCCAGTGATCCAAAAGCACTTGCAGGTGAGAAACTTTATTCACCTAAACCTGAATCTGTAAGAACACATTAGAACAAATAATAGATTTAGAATATAAATAAACATTTTTATCCATTTTAGTGTGAGCAAATATGCAGGCATTTCTATCTTTCTAGATATTGAAGAGGATTTCCACCCTAAAAGTGTGCCAAAGCTGAGTATATTTAGCAAGAAGTCTAGGTGAGTCTCCCAGTAGAACCATGTGCTAGGAAAAGGGCTCTAATCTAAAAGGATGAAATAAGTCATGAATCTAGGTCCAAAACTGTTGGGCTCTGGGGAAAAACCAAAAGAGATGCTTAAAAGACTCAGCTTGCCACAAAAAGGGAAACGAGGGTCCAGTACCCCTAGGTAGATGAGTTGAGAACCCACAGGAAAGACTTGGAAAAGAATACTCCAAGCAAAGTGGGCAAGTTTCCGCTCAACACTTGAAGACCAAGTGGCAAAAAATATTTTATGCCATACATGAGCGGCAGATTGAAGAAGCCACCTCTAATTCAGACCATGAATCATTGGAAAATGTGGTGAGAGCCACCTATAACCAAGCCTAGGCTTGTAATTCCTAAAAGGAGTGTCTGGGTATCACTTCCAATCTTTCCCTTAGGGCTTGGACCCATGAATACCCACCTTATGAAGCATTTATGCGGGAATAGCATTCACCAGACCATTATAAGCTGCACAGTCCTGGTTTTGAAGTCTATACAGGGCACAAAAATATTCTCACGACATGATACACATTGTGGGTCTATGAAATATCTATTGTAACGTATGAATACCTTTCTTGTGGAATTTGAGCAGCTTAAGCCAAGATGACTTAACCAAAAACTGACCATTGCTAGCAAAAAGAGGAGACCGCCAAACATTCTGCTAGTTGAGCGAAATCCCATCACGAAAACCAGAACCAACCCAATAGAGCCAGGGTTTAACTACCTCCCAGGATCTCCAAATCCTTTTAGCAACAAAAGAACCCACAATTTGAACTGGTTCCTTCATGACCAAAAGGTTTTGAAAGCCAATCCCCTTCTAGGTGGGTCTGTGAGCAGGAAAGCTTGATTGAATACAATGCCTAAGGAGAATTTTCCAGGCCTCATCTCCAGTAAGGGCCCAAATTATCCATTTCATACAAAAGGCAGCGCCTTGTCATTAGGTGGAGAGCAACCCAAGTCCTCCAGAGCCTCTGGGAAGGCAACAAAATTCCCAAGCGACATGGTGAAATCTTCTATGCGATTCAATAGAAGCCCAAAGAAAGCCCTAGAGTAGCTTTTCAAGCCTGCCATAGGCAGCTCTAGAAGGGGCCCAACAAGAAGAATAATAAACATGAGTAGCTGTGAGGATTTTGGATCACACCTAAAATTTCCTTGCCAAAGAGAGAGGCTTAGTAATCCAGTAAGCGATATTTTTCTCAACTCTAGAAGGAACAACTTGCCATAGCTTGGTCGGAGATGCTTGGAAGGCAAAGGGAATGCTCAGGAATCAAAAAATTTCTCCTGACCCAATCCACTTCCAACCATACTACTAAAACCAGGGAGGCGGAATAGATTGTCTAGATAGCACAAAGTTTTGTGCTATTGAATGGCAAAGTCAGAAGCAAGGAAGAAAATATTGAGACATGTTCCAAGGCTGCTTTGATATTATCTTCATCCTCCAGAAGAGTGAGGAAAGATTCATCAACAAAATGGCCATTAACTAGCTGGGCCTGAGAGTTAGGCAACAAAATGCCCTTGACACGTTGTTGAGAAACCGCGTTGGCTAAAAGGTCACCAAACCCTTTAGCAATGAGCATGTACAGAGAGGGGGCAAGCAAAAATCCTTGTTGGATGGAACAAAAGAGCCCAAAGGCAGAGGATTGGTGACCATTAATGGTGATACAAGAAGAGGCATCCTCAAAGAGCATTCAAACAACCTGAATGAAATTGGGCCCAAATCCCAAATCTTGCAACATAGCAAGAATAAAAGGCCACTCAATGCAGTCATAGGCCTTGGAAAAATCAATTTTGAGAAAAATAGCCTTCTGGTTTGAGTGTCTAGCCCACTCCATACCTTCCCACACAACGATAATATTATCCAGAATGAACCTAGATTTGATAAATCTTGTTTGCTCTGGGTGCACAATTTGAGGTAAAAGATGGTTGATCTTTAGTGCCAAAGATTTGGCAATGATTTTGTAGGAGACATTGAGAAGCATAATAGACCTTCAATTGCAAATATCCTCAAGATCTCCAGGGTTAGGTATGAATTTAATATTTCCTTTTTTTATTAAATTTCCTAGTGAATTAGCATGCAAAGCCTCTAAGTAAACATGATGCAAATCTTGCCCAAGACAATCCCAAGGGACCTTGTAAAATTCACAAGGAAAACCATCGATCCCTAGGGCTTTGTCATCAACCATGGAATGAATAGCTTCCTTGAGATAATCTAGTGTTAATAATTGATCACAAAAGTTTCTCTGGGCTAAGGAAAGCCTATTTGGCACAACAACAAGGCAATCTTGGAGGGCTTGTTGTCACACAAGCATGGAATCCTATGTAGTGAAAACCTTCTCATAATGGCGCAAAAAGGCCTGGAGAATGTTAGGAAGCTTAAAGATCACCTAGACTCCATATTTATTATTTTTAATGCTTGGGGATGAGTGTCGGGCACGTAGGGCCAAAAAAAACTCTTTAGAGGCATGATCGCCAATTTTTAACCAGTGCAACCTGGATTTGATTTGAGCACCTCTTGTAGCATAATTATCAGCAACTTGCTTCTTGTGCCTAAAATTCAAAACCCTAACTTGCAATGAAGGGGAAAATGGGTTGGCCGCCAAAGCCTCGATGGTTGAGCACAGGTCAGAAGTGGTAGCCTCATAAGACCGCCTACGAAAGATAGCCAGTCGATGCCCATAAATGTGCATAAATTGAGAAGTGTGATTGATAACATCATTCCACCAAGTAATCCAACCTGTATGATGAGTTGGCCTACACTCCAGATTCCAGATTCTACGAATGTGGGCCAAAGTAGGCTTATAGTAGAGAAAATGCGTATTTAAAAAGAATTGAGTTTTACACGTGCGGGGCTATTGTGTCTCCCATTCAATGCAAAATTAAATGGGGAAGTGGTATAATAGAGTCACTTCCACTAATGACTTAACCGAAAGAGAAGAGCTGTCAAAAGAGAAAAAAGATTGAGCTGAGATCATGGCACGATCAAGGCATTTAAATATCTTGTCAGAATCGGCCCTGTAATTACACCAAGTATGCCAGAGAGAATGAGAATGGCGATGACCTATATTGGGATCAAAAAGTCCCAATTTATTGCACATGTAAAACCACGCCTCTCATTCGCCAGCTACCCACTTGAATGGCAGTGTGCCATCTTTTTCATATGCCATCTCAACCATATTGAAATCCCCACACAATTTAACCAAGTGGCAACTAGTAATGAATCAACAATCCAATGCCAAAACAAAGAGCATTCCACAACTTTACTAGAAGCATAAACATTAATAATCCCAAAGGAATGATAATTAATGTTGAGAAGGATCCAGACGAGTCGATGAGTGGGATCAAACCCATGGTCGACCACACAAGCATGCCACCATGGGGAAAAAAGGGTGACAACTCCACCATGCCCAGCTTCATGATCAATACAAAACATTTTACTGGTTGGCCAAATAGAGCGACAAGTTGAAGCAAGCAAAAAACCAAAAAAATTAACTTCTTGGAGACAAAGTACTTCAATACCAGTGTATTTACTCAAAGTATCCCGAATTGAATACTTATTGGAGAGGTCTGTCAGACCTCAAACATTCCATGAGAGGAAATTCATGAGCGAAACTCCTCCATATTTTCGAAGTTCGGCTCCTCTTCAGTCAAAGAGGAGAAGCGATTTTGTAAAAACTCTTGCAGGACTGAGCCAATCTAAATAGAAGGAGAAGAGAATCTTCACTTTTCTTCCACATATTCACCTTCTTCCAATGGCAGAGAAGGACTACATGACCATCTTTGAGCTCCTGAAGCATTCGGTTGTGCTACTATAACAGTTGCAGGTTGAGGCGTAGCCATTGGCTTGGGTTGCGACTGAACATTGTCAACCCCAATTGGGGCTTCCCTCCCCTTCACAGAAGGGTTTGAAATGCTTCTTGTTGGTTCAGAGGCCTTGGAGGTCAACCCAAAACCATTGGACTTATTTTTCTAGTTTGAAACCATGGTCCATTTTTCATCATGTTTAGCAATAGAAGAATCTACCTGATGAGAATTTTTAGTATCTCATGGCGGAGAAGGTGTATGAGGCACTGCCAAAGGGAAGTCCTTGATCTTGTGGTTTGTGGATTGACACCTATAACAGGTGTTGGGAAGGTAAAAATAAGTGACCTTCTTCGTGTGTCGAAGAGCTCCAATTTGAATGTCAATGGAGTCTTTCAAATCTCTGGATAGGTCCACTTCAACACAAACCCATTTCTGGGGTTGGGCCTAAAAAAACCTATCTGGCTCAATGTAAATAACCCTCCCTATAGAGGACACAATATGATTCAAAAAAGGCACACATGGCAAGGGTAAACCAGGAAACTCAATCCAGAACAGGACCCGCAACTTGGTGTCATCTGAAACAACAAAGTCTCGAGTCCATGCCTGGAAAACCAACAAAGAAAACTTGACATACAGGGACCATGGGCTAGAATAGCCTGGACATGATTGAACTCCGCAAAGCGAAACAAGAGAAAACCCTTGGTTAAATTTTGGACCATATCAAGGCAGACCCCATGAGGGACCCAAGCCTTGCTAACCCATTCCTTAAGCACACTTTTAGGGGGGGTCCTCCCAACAAAGTACCCAACAAGGGTGTGTTGTTCAAGCCATTGACAAGTAGAGTCAAAATATGATAAAGGAAAAATCACATCAGCTAGGGGGTTAGAGCACTTACCTCGTGAAAGACTTTCAGAACAAATTTTTGTGGCCCATTTGTTTAGAGGAGCCATTGAGTAGAGTCGTCGAACCGCTAACACCAACATGAAATTCTAGGTTAGATCTGGTTGAAGGCATATTAAAACAAAAAAACTGTAGTAAATGTGGTCGTACACACAAGAAAAGAGGAATTCCCTGTGCAAAAAGCGCAGTATGATGTTAAACACCGTAGACACAACAAAACCCTAACAGAGCTTGTAATCTCCCTTCCTTAGGCAGCTTAGACTAGGTAAGGTTGGCCTACTATTGGGGTTCTTGTAGGTTAGCAGTATGGTTAGGGGACCCAACCGAGGGATGTGGAGCCTAGTCAGGAGCTTTACGAGCCTTTCAGTTTGGAGTTCAGTTGTTAAATCCAGGGATAAATTGAAAATATTAAAGTTTGCTTTAATGGAATAGTGAAAGTGAATAGTAACAGAGAATTATAAAGTGAATGGTGAAAAGTGCCCCCATCCTATTGAAACAAAGTTGTTTTTAAAAAGTGGCCCTTTCTTTTGATGAGGAAAAAGACCCTTGAGGAGGAATATTTTATTATATTTTATAAAAAATCTCATGGGAGGTTATAAAGTGAAATTTGGGCTTCTATTTTGGCATTCATTTGTCATTTTTCATATCAACACTTGCAAGTTTGAGCTCTAGAGAAGGGTTTCAGCTTGGTTTCAGTCTTCTGGGAATGAAAACTCCCAAGGGCTATCATGAATTGGACGAGAACCCAGTTCACCTTTGAGGAGGATCTACCTTGGGTCTTCATCTAGGCTTCATTGAAGGAGTTTTGGGTGTTTAATTTTCAGGCCTGAGTTTGCAATAGTGTTATATCAACATTTTTCTTTAGATCAGGTGCAGCCATTGATAGATTGAGTCTCAACTAGGCCAATACCATCACATGTTTTCATTCTACTTGTTGGGTGTACAATTTTTGGCCAAGTACACCTAGGGTTTGTGGCACAATCATCATTGCAGATTTATTCCAGTCGTTTGAAAAGTTTACATTGAGGATTTGACATCTTCCATACTAGTCATACCATTTCTAGTTGGTGCACCATCATTTGTAAGGGGTTTCATGGGCATTTGAAGTTGATTTTGGCAACCAATTTCATATCAACACTTCCATAACAACGATCAGACCTGTAGCTACATATTTCACATTCTATTTCAGTCTTCTACCATTGTTATCATGCTCATATCAACCTTCATATATTGAATTTTCATGTTGTCATAGACGGGTATGTTATTGGCATATTGGGTATTCAAATCTTTCATTTGTATTGGGTTTAATAGAGCTATTACAATTTGATAATTTTCATATCAGACATAACTATCATTTTAATCAAACCTTATATCTTTAATTTAATGGCATAAATGGAAGTGGGTTTATCAATTTATGTTGTGTAATCATTTATATATCAGCTATGTGCATTTCCTTTATGTTATTGGCATTGAAAACCCTCAACCAAACATCAAAAGAAATCAAACAAAACTCAGAAAATCAGAACAACAGTCAGAAAATCAGAATTCACGAGTTTGCACAACATTTGTTTGACGAAATGTCAATACTTTGAAAAATGAATTTTTGGGTTAGATTTAGTAGGGACATCTCAGAGCTCATACACCTTCGTTCACTATTCTGATTTTTTACTAATTTTCAAAGTGGACACGTCTTGAAAAATATAAATTTGGTTGTGACACTCCTATATTTTTTGAAAACTAATCAAAATCATTTTTTTAATATGTGTAAATTGGAGTCTAGTTTATAAAAATGTAATTATTTGAAATTTCAATGAATGGATTAGAAAAAGTTAAAAATACCAAACATTGGTTCTTGAAAAAAATAAACACACAAACAAAAAAATAAAATAAAGATGAAAGCCTTAACATAGTCAAAATGTGAAAAAAATTATAGTTAAATAACTAAGAGAGAGCTTACCATTACTTAGGTGTTCGATTTACTTGGCCTTGAAACACATGCAAACCTGACGATTACCACAAACGAGATTATGTGAAATTTTGTAGAATATGCAAAAACACGTCTTTGGAGGTTGGGAAGACACTCCAAGCATTTGGGTTGGAAATCCAAAGAAAATCCAAGCCAAAGGCTTAGGGATTCCCAAAGCAAGACATAATGCAAGCCTCTTTGTGTTTTGCTACTTTTTTCTTTATCTTTCCCAAAGTGAGACATAATGTGACACACTCGCATTATGTCTCGCTTGAAATTATTTTTGTGCAAGTTTGTTAAATTTATGTTTGGCGTATGTATGTTTGTATATATGTTTTAATGTATGTATGTATGTTTGTGTGCTTAAATGTATATGTATTCATGTATGTATGTATGCTTGTATGTATGTCTATACATATGTATGCATGTATGCCTAGATGTATGTATGTATGCCTAGATGTATGTATGTATGTATGCCTAGATGTATGTACCTATGTATGTATGAATGTATTCTTATATTCTTGTATGTATGAATGTATGTATGTATGTGTGTATGTATGTATACATGCCTATATGTATGTATGTGTGTATGTATGTATACATGCCTATATGTATGTATGTATACATGTTTGTATGTACATGTACATGTACTTGAATGTATGTATGTATGTATGTATGTATGTGTACTTGTATGCTTTTATGTATGTATGTATGCATGCTTATATGTATGTATGTATGATTGTATGTATGCATGTAAGGGTTTTGGGTTTAGAGTACATAAGGGCAAGGGTATAAGGTATAGGGATGAGGGTTGAGGTTGTAGGGTCTAAAGTTTAGGGTTAAGGGTTAAAGGATAGGGTTTAGGGTTGAGAGTTAAGGGATTAGGCTTTAAGGGTTTATATTTTAAGGGTTAATGGTTTAGGTTTTAAGGGTTGAGGGTTTAAGGGTTGAGGGTTAAGAGATTATGGTCTTATAGTATAGAGTTAAGGGTTTAATGTATAGGATAGAGGGGTGACGGTTGAGGGTTTAAGGGGTGAGGGTTGATAGGGATTAGGGTTGAGGGTTGAGGATTTAAGGGTTGAAGGTTTAAGAGATTAGGGATTATGGGTTGAGGGATTAGGCTTTGATGGTATAGGGTTGAGGGTTTAGGGTTGAGGGTATAATGTATAGGGTATAGAATTTAAGGGTTGAGGGTTGATGGATTAAGGGTTTAAGGTATAGGGTCGAGGGATTAGGGTTGAGGGTTTAATGTATAGGGTAGAGGGTTGAGAGTTTAAGGGTTTAAGGGTTGAGGGTTGATGGATTAAGGGTTTTAGGTATAGGGTTGAGGGTTTAATGTATAGGACACATGGTTTAAGGTTTAAGGGTTTAAGGGTTGAGGGTTGATGGATTAAGTGTTTAAGGTATAGGGTCAAGGGATTAAGGTTGAGGGTTTAAGGGATTAGGGATTAAGGGTTGAGGGTTTAATGGTTGAGAGATTAAGCTTTAAGGGTATAGGGTTGAGGGATTTGGGTTGAGGGTGATAGACCAAAATTGCCCGATAAAGAATAAACTAGATTCAACTCGATCAAAGTGTCAATCCAGGGATCGTAAGCTCATGAAAGGTATCATGGCTATATGCACAAGGGTTGCAATTCGTGAGGTGGGTAGGGATGAAAATGCATTCCTAAACTCAATCAACTAACTAAATTAAAAATCAAATTAATGTTTATATTTTGTTTTTGTGATTGTGGTTGTATTGTGATATTTTTATAGCAGGGATTGCAATAAATTAACAACAGTAATGATTCTAAAAATTGAACTCACAGTTGTAATCAATCATTAACACAGATAATCATTAGATCCCATAATTAAATTATAAGCAATAAACAATATACATTAAATAGATTCACACAATAACAAAAATAAACACATTGCTAAAAATAAACACACTACTGGAAATAAACACACTTACTACAAAAGCTGCAAAATCACCAAGAATTCTAAGGGCGCCCTTCCTCCTCAGTCTACCCGGTGTTGAAATGAAACTCCTTTATGCTAGTTGAGTCACGTGAATTTTGTTTATTCATAAAAAATAATGCAAAGTGTATATCTTTATTTTCTTCCCACGTAGCTCATATTTATAAGAAATATGTGTGCAAGTAGTTCCCTATTTTTATGCCACTTCGCTATTATTTTATGGTTGATATTTAGCTATTTGATTTATTGAAACAACTCACCCTAAATTGTAGGAGCTTGTTTATCTCATTGTTACAATTAATAAAATAGAATATTATTTTCAATGTGAGGAGATTCTCCTCAAAATTGAATAATAGTTGGTTATAACTAAATAACCAAAGTATTTTATGAGAAAATAATATGGTTGGAATTAATTTGCTAATGTGTACCCATAGGCGACGAGAAGTTTCCATTCTTCTCCTTCAATCTGCATGTTGCAAGATATATTTTCTTAACATAATGGAAGCAAATACTAGTAGATACAATCTAATAATTATTATTCACTTATTTTATATAAAAACTAAACTAAATATTACTTATTTATATTTAACCATAAGTAGCAAAAAGTGGTAAAATGGTATGATATTGTACGAAAATGGAATATCGAAATAGGTTAAATGGTATAGGAAAAAGGATAAAATATGGTATAAAATGGAGTGTGAATGGCACTCATCAGAGGGTATAATGTATAGGGTAGAGGGTTTAAGGATTGAGGGTTGAGTGATTAAGGGTTTAATGGATCAAGGGTTTAAGGTATAGGGTCGATGGATTAGGGTTCAAGGTTTAATGTATAGGATAGAGAGTGTTTAAGGGTTTAAGGGTTGAGGGTTGATGAATTATGGGTGTAAGGTATAGGGTCAAGGGATTACAATTGAGGGTTTAATGTATAGGGTAGAGGGTTTAAGGGATTAGGGATTAAGGGTTGAGGGATTAGGCTTTAAGGGTATAGGGTTGAGGGTATACAATCGAGGGATTATGGTTGAGGGTGTAATGTATAGGGTAGAGGGTTTAAGGGTTGAGGGTTGATGGATTAAGGGTTTAAGGTATAGGGTCAAGGGATTAGGGTTGAGGGTTTAATGTATATTATAGAGGGTTTAGGGTTTAAGGATTGAGAGGTTAAGGGTTTAAGGGTTGAGGGTTGATGGATTAAGGGTTTAAGGTATAGGGTCAAGGGATTAGGGTTGATGGTTTAATATATAGGGTAGATGATTTAAGGGATAAGGGATTAAGGGTTGAGGGATTAGGCTTTAAGGGTATAGGGTTGAGGGATTAGGTTTGAGTGTATAATGTATATGGTAGAGGGTTTAAGGGTTGAGGATTGAGTTAAAGGTTTAAGGGTTGAGGGTTGATGGATTCATGATTTAAGGTATAGGGTCAAGGGATTAGGGCTGAGGGTTTAATGTATATAATAGAGGGTTTAGGGTTTAAGGGTTTAATGGTTTAGGGTTGATGGATTAAGGGTTTAAGGTATAGGGTCAAGGGATTAAGGTTGAGGGTATAATGTATAGGATAGAGGGTGTGAGGGATCAGGGTCTAAGGGTTGAGGGTTGAGTGATTAAGGGTTTAAGGGTTGAGGGTTGATGGATTAAGGGTTTAAGGTATAGGGTCGAGGGATTAGGGTTAAGGGTTTAATGTATAAGATAGAGGGTTTAGGGTTTAAGGGTTGAGGGTTGATGGATTAATGATTTAAGGTATAGGGTTGAGGTATTAGGGTTGAGGGTTTAATGTATAGGGTAGAGGGTTTAAGGTATTAGGGATTAAGGGTTGAGGGTTTAAGGGTTGAGGGTTGAGTGATTAAGGGTTTAAGGGTTGAGGGTTGATGGATTAAGGGTTTAAGGTATAGGGTCAAGGGATTAGGGTTGAGGGTTGAGGATTTAATGTATAGGATAGAGGGTTTAGGGTTTAAGGGTTGAGGGTTGATGGATTAATGGTTTAAGGTATGGGGTCAAGGGTTTAATATATAGGGTAGAGGATTTAAGGGATAAGGGATTAAGGGTTGAGTGTTTAAGGGTTGAGGTATTAGGCTTTAAGGGTATAGGGTTGAGGGTATAGGGTTGAGGGATTAGGGTTGAGTGTATAATGTATAGGGTAGAGGGTTAAAGGGTTGAGGGTTGAGTGATTAAAGGTTTAAGGATTGAGGGTTGATGGATTCACGGTTTAAGGTATAGGGTCAATGGATTAGGGTTGAGGGTTTAATGTATATAATAGAGGGTTTAGGGTTTAAAGTATAGGGTCAAGGGATTAAGATTGAGGGTTTAATGTATATGATATAGGGTGTAAGGGACCAAGGTTTAAGGGTTGAGGGTTGAGTGATTAAGGGTTTAAGGGTTGAGGGTTGATGGATTAAGGGTTTAAGGTATAGGGTCAAGGGATTAGGTTGAGGGTTTAATGTATAAGATAGAGGGTTTAGGGTTTAAGGGTTGAGGGTTGATGGATTAATGATTTAAGGTATAGGGTCGAGGGATTAGGGTTGATGGTTTAATGTATAGGGTAGAGGGTTTAAGGGATTAAGGATTAAGGGTTGAGGGATTAGGCTTTAAGATTATAGGGTTGAAGGATTAAGGTTGAGGGTATAATGTATAGGGTAGAGGGTTTAAGGGTTGAGGGTTGAGTGATTAAGGGTTTAAGGGTTGAGGGTTGATGGATTAATGGTTTAAGATATAGGGTTGAGGGTTGATGGATTAAGGGTTTAAGGTATATGGTTGAGGGATTAGGGTTGAGGGTTTAATGTATAGGGTAGATGGTTTAAGGGATTAGAGATTAAGGGTTGAGGGATTAGGCTTTAAGGGTATAGGGTTGAGGGATTAGGGTTCAGGGTATATTATATAGGGTGGAGATTTTAAGGGTTGAGGGTTGAGTGATTAAGGGTTAAGGGTTGATGGATTAAAGGTTTAAGGTATAGGGTTGAGGGATTAGGATTGATGGTTTAATGTATAGGATAGATGGTTTAGGGTTTAAGGGTTGATGGATTAAGGGTTGAGGGTTTAAGGGTTAAGGGTTAAGGGTTAAGGGTCGATGGATTAAGGGTTTAAGGTATAGGGTCAAGGGATTAGGGCTGAGGGTATACTGTATAGGGTAGAGAGTTTATGGGTTGAGGGTTGAGTGATTAAGGGTTTAAGGGTTGAGGGTTTATTGATTAAGAGTTTAAGGTACATAGGGTCAAGGGATTAGGGTTGAGGGTTTAATGTATATGATAGAGGGTTTAGGGTTTAAGGGTTGAGGTTTGATGGATTAAGGGTTTAAGGAATATGTTCGAGGGATTAGGGTTAAGGGTTTAATGCATAAGGTAGAGGGTTTAGGGTTTAAGGATTGAGGGTTGATGGATTAAGGATTTAAGGTATAGGGTTGAGGGATTAGGGTTGAAATTATAGGGTGGAGGTTTTAAGGGTTTAGGGATTAAGGGTTGAGGGTTTAAGGGTTGAGGGATTAGGCTTTAAGGGTATAAGGTTGAGGGTTTAAGGGTTTAAGGGTTGAGGGTTCAAGTGTTGAGGGTTTAGGGTTTAGGGATAGGAATTAGGGTTGAGGGTTTAATGATTAGGCTTTAAGGGTATAGGGTTGAGATATTAGTGTTTAAGGTATAGGGTGAGAGTTGAGGATTTAAGGGTTGAGGGTTTAATGGATTAGGGTTTAAGGGCTGAGGGTTTAGGGATAGGGATAGGGATTAGGATTTAGGGTTGATAGATTAGGGTTGAGGGTTAAAGATTTAAGGGTTGAGGGTTTAAGGGTTGATGGATTAATGGTTGAGGGTTCAAGGGATTGAGGTTTAAGGGTTAAGTGTTTAAGGGATTGGGTTTAGGGCTAATGTATAGGCTTGAGCATATAGGGAAATGTGGTGAAACTTTATATCGCACACAAAATGAGACATATGTGGCACTTACAAGATGTCATAATTGCTCTAAGAAAAGTATCATAGATGTAATTGAACCCAACCCCTATTGACACATGATGATAGTTAAAAAACCTTTACAAAATCAAGTTTTTCAAAATGCTAGCGGGCTTTGAAAATGTTGAAATTTGGGCATTTATAAAGCAAGCCAAAACATGCTCGTGTTATAACACAAGCACATTATGACATGAGTGCATTTTTTCTTGCTCTAAAAATGATAAAAAATACATGCCACTCATGATCCAAACCCACATGCTCTATTATTCTCATGGTATTGCATGTGATTCAACAAAAAAATGATTTTTCATGTTGTTGGGGAAAGCACATGCAAATTTTACACACTCCACCACCTTTGCAGTGCCACCTTTTTTTGGTTTGCTAGCTTAGGAAGGAGGAAATAATAGAGATTTTACATGAAATTTGATTATATGAACTAAAATTTTCATATTTGTAGTGTTGCAATGTTAATTATGATTTTATTATTATAATTTCACATTATGCATTGGAACTCTTCAATAGTTTTTAGTAATTGTATTAGAGTTATATAGAATTGAACATTGATAAGGAAGAAAGTTCATGAAAAGCTCAAATTCTTAAGGATTTTAATACAAGAAGAAGAAAAAAACTACACATAATTGGGTAGTTTCTTAAATCAAATCTTCGATTTTAAGGTATGTCAAGTCTTTATGCATGTTTCTTTATCACTTCCTATCATACATGCTTAATATAATGATAAAATATAAGGAATTTGATGAATTAACAATGCTATGTCACAACTCACCAAACCCTTAATGACTACCCTTAGAGGACTGAATTCTAACACATCTCTCTAAGGAGCTTGATCTTTCTTGAATTGGATTGAATGATTGCTTGATTTCATGCTTGAATTCTTGCTTGAATGCTTGAAACCTACATCAAAATGTTAGCTCCAAAACATATTATGAACACACATAACTCTTGACATGATAATATGATCTTGAAAGCTATTGTAGATGACTGATAAATTTTCTCTTCAATTCTCTTGACAATAATATTTTCTCTTGGAATGATTGCATAAAGTGTATTAAATGATTCTAGGTTTGAATTGATAGAATAATTGTATTTATAGGTGTTTATCTGATTTTCCAAAATTTAATTTTCATAAGCCGACATTTGAAACTTGAATTTGAATCATTAAAATGCCACCAAAAACATATAAAAAATTGGGTCTTGGCACTTAAGGAGGACCCATTCGCCCTTGGGAAAATGGGTCTTGGGGCCTAAATCCGGGACACACAATTTCCAAGGTGTTTAAAATAATGTTATCATTTGTTTAATGTTAGTTTCCCTTTCAAAAAATGAGAATAATAAGGCTTAGGAATGCATAATTTAGGTTATTAGAAGCTTAATTAAGTCCAATTAATTAAGGGGATGTAAACATAGTGTGAAAATGTAAAGGAGTACATTTTCCTAGACTACAAAGATATATTTTAATCTATTACATGGTGAATCATATGGTTTTATTTACTTTTAAATGCCTCTAGATCTACTCTTCCATGTAGAGAGTCTTGATTCACCACATAAAATCTATGGAAAATTCAAAACTTTATTTTGAAAGATTGATATGTTTAGGGGCCACCAACATACAATACTTTATCACATATTTGGAATCATTAAGGTTTTTATTATAGGATTTACTAGATCACAACAAAATTGACTCGCAACATGTAGTTAATGTTCTTTCTAAATTGGGTCCTACCTACTTAGAATTTATTTCTACCTTCTACTCCACTAGAAATGTCTTAGGAGCTATGTTCAAAATGCTAAATTTTGATGATTTTTTCAAAATAATCACAAGAGAATATTGTTAGAATTGACTATGGATGCCAAGATCTATGGACCAAATGGAAAGCACAAGAAGAGAGAAAATAATGTGACAAGAATAAACTGTGATATGATATGATATGATTTTACAATGAGAGACCCCTTGGTTATATAGACAAGGTGAGAACATAGGAGTGCATAAGATTATGACAAGTGTCATAATCTTATGACATGAGATAACACTAAAAAACTAGCACTCCACCTAAAGTGGAAAGGTGATAATGTGATAACCACCACAAAAGGTGGAAACCTAATCACATGATATGTCCATGAAAGGTGGGAGTGATAGAGTGATAACATGATAATTCCACCAAAGGTGGAAAAAATCCAACAACTCCTATGTGGTCCCTAAGTAAACTTAACTAAAGTGTAATTATGACCTAGGACAAGGTACAAGACATTTAATTACACCAACAAATATGAAACATTGATGCAAGTGGGGGCACTTCATAGTAAGTATTTAAATTATTATTTCTTGATTGTTAACTAATAAAATGGGTCAAAAGGTTTTAGAGAGTTCATATAAGAAGATAAAGACTAATCTACCATGCTCTTCTTCTACAAAAACAAAATCATAGAAAATAGGGGAAAAAGCATGGATACTATAAGAAGGGTGAGGACACTTTACATAGTATCATACCATTAGAGAACTAATGCATTTTGAGAGAATTGTACCAACATTTAATATCATAAGGAGAACATAAGAATCAACATATATACTTGGTGTATCTTCCAATATATTAATAAATCATTAAATTAATCAAAGGATTTGGCTATGACAAAAGTAGGAAAGTAAGCCACCTCCCATGCCTAATGTGCCATAATATTAATGGTGCCTATAGAAACCAATGATTCTATATAAACAAGGTGAATAGAAACATAAATATCTAAAGTGTCAAAATTGAGGCCACAATAAAAGGTTAGAACCTTGGATCTAAGGTCAAAACTACAAGCGCAAAGATTAGTCTCATAGCTACAAGATTAATCAAAGACCAAGTGCATGTCATCTCTCAATTTTTCAATGCTCTATTGTCTTGGATTTAGCAATATAAATTAGAGTTTAATTACCAAGTGTGAATTGCAACAAAGCATCACTTGATCACAAATAAAGCTAGGCCCTTGAACACCTTTGTTGTCATTTGTGAAGAGCATGTTTATGTAGTATTTTTTTACTTGAATCCTTATTCTAAGGTAATTTGATTGTCCTTATTTATATACTAGGATGTAAATGAGGTTTAGGGTTTAAATTTTAGGGCTTAGGGTTTAAATTTTAGGGTTTAGGGTTTAATTTTTTTTTGGTTTGTAATTTCACCATTTCAATTTTAAAATTTGAAGAATTATTACCATTTGCAATAAATTAGGAAATTACAGGAAATGAGGGAGAAAATGGGGAAAATTGCAGACCTGTGGGCCTTTGCGCAAACCTTCCTGCTCCTCCCCATCATTCCATCCTCCCCTACATAAAATTTACATGAGTTTGCAAACCTCGAGAAACCATGGTAGATAGAAAAGGATGTTGTAAAGAATGTAGGGCCTAGAGAATGTTTTAACATTCATGACTCACCTCTAAATGAATCAACAAACAAAGTTGTTGATTAATATATCTTTAAAAAATGATAAAATAATACCTTTGAGCTAAGGTATTCTTTGCTCGAAGGTTTTATTTTTTTATTTTTTTTATTAGTGAAGACCTTTGAACAAGATGATCTTCACTTGAAGGTCAATCTTCAATCGAAAGTATGTATGTCAAGACCTTCAAGTGAAGGACCTTCATTCGAAGAAAATCTTCGAATGAACGTAGTTCAAAAAATTTTGCCACTCCCAAAATTTTCATGTCCCAAGTTTGGGACCCAGTATTATGGGATTACCCATATATAATATAATATAATATAATATAATATAATATAATACAATATAATACAATATAATACAATATTATATAATATAATATAATATAACATAATATATGATATTAATATATAATATAATATTCTTTATAATATATAATATAATATATGTTATAATATATATATATATATATATATAATATAATTTAATATCACTATATAATATAATATTTAATATTTAATATAATAAAAAAATATTAATATAATATGATATAATATTTGATGTATATTAGGGGAGAAGGGCCTAGCTCGATTGGCTAAAGCATCCTGCTGCAAGCAAGAGGTCATGAGGTCTAGTCCCCCCCTATCTTCGTGGTACTAGAAGGCGTGTCATGGCAAGGTCACCGATCATGTGAAAAAAGTTTACTAGGCGCATTGCATTTTATAGGGGCTACTCAATTCTTGTAATATATATATAATGTATATTATATATTACATTATATCTTATAATATTTTATATAATATTTATTATAATATATATAATATATAATATACTATAAATATACATTATATAATATTATAATATCACTATATAATCTTTTATAATCTGCAGAGATTTGGTATAGAACATGATCTTTCTTGCATTGAGATACATCTAATAGGTAGGTAAAGTTTCATAAAATATAATTTTATATCATATTTATTATAATATATTATATATAGTATTATAAATATAATATATGATATTAATATGCACAATATGTAATATAATATATGTTATAATATAATATAATATCTAGTATTATATGTAAATAATATAATATCTAATATAATGTAATATAATAGAAATAATAAAATATCAAATATTTTATATATAATATAACATTATAATATCAATATATACTTTATATTATCATGTGCCAAGATTTGGTATAAAACAAGATATTTTTGTATGGTGAGCAACTTCTCACAATGGAAAGGTAATAATTTGCATTGGGATACTACATCTAATAGGTACGTAGAGTTTCACAAAATTTAATTTTATATCATATTTATTATTATATATATATATATTGATACTTAAATATGATAAAAAGGGTACCATGCCCTATATATCCATGTGCCAAAGCACCAGATTTTACATTTTAAGAAGAAAACTACAAAAAACGCTCGCAAAAACTAACTGGTGAAATTGAAAGAAAATATTAAAAAATGATGGATAAAATCATCATCATTCAAATTTACCCATGTCTCTGCACCTCGACTCTTTGATCACCTCCATGTTCAAATCCTTGCTTGATTCCTTGTTTGGTGTTGGACATCCCCACTCCTTTGTTGTAGACACACCAATCCCTTCTCCTCCTTCATAAAACATAAGCTTGTTTTTTCTTGTACATTTCGATGATCTTCATCAAAGTTTGTTCTAAATTTTGGATAATGACAACAATAAAATAGAAATAAAGAAAAATATTATCTTTGGAAAAGATAAAGAAATAAAACAATAAAAATAAAGAAATTATAAAACAAAGTTGGTTTTTCTAAGTTTGACAGAGGTTGTTATCTTAAAGATATTATATATATCTTGTTTTCTTGAACGAAAAATCAATGTAATGAATTGTAATTGAATATCAACAATTGTGTGAAGATTGTAATTAGTTTCTTTGAGCAATAAGAATACAGATGCTTTGCCCCATGGATGTTTCCTTGACATATTGTCAAAGTTTTACCATGTAAATCTATGTCTTGTCTATTATTATGTTATTCCATTTCATTTTCTTCCTTGTTTATTTGAAACTAACTTGTGCTGCAATATTATTTAAGTTTTTTGGTTTCCATTTCCACAACAAGTGGTATCGGAGCAGTTATTTTGTATCATGTTTGTGTTAGGATTTGGTGTTTGTTTTGTAGCATTAAGTGGTGAAGGTTTCAAATGCAAGGTTCGAGGTGGAGAAATTCAATGGGAAGAATAGCTTTGAGCTATGGGAGCTCAAGATGTGTGATTTTTTAGTGCAACAAGGATTACACAAAGCATTGGTAGGAAAGTCAAAGAAATATGCAAATATGACTAATGAGGATTAGGAGGATCTAGATACAAGATCTCTTAGCACAATCCAGTTGTGTTTAGCAGATGATGTTCTTTTCAATATTTTTGAAGAGGAAACAATAACAAGCTTAGAGAGTAAAATGGAGTCTTTATATGACAAAATTATTGACAAATCGAGTCCACTTGAAGAGGTGGTTGTATAGTTTGAAAATGAAAGAAGGTATAAAAATTGTTGATCATTTAAATATTTTCAATAATCTTATAAGTCAATTGGTTAGTATGGGTGTAAAATTTGAAGATGAAGATAATGTAGTTACATTGTTGTGTTCATTGTTCGAATCCTAGAATCACATAGTCACTTCTATTAGCTTTAACACAATTGATATCCTTGAATTTGATTTTGTTTTGGGAGTGTTGTTTTTTGAAGATGGGAATCCAAGAAATACAATATAGAAAACTCTACATCAGAAGCAATGGTGGTTATGGTCGATCTATAGAAAAAGGGGAAGATTCGAGAGGTACATCTAGATCTAAGTCAAAAGGAAAAAAAGGGTAAGGGAAAATGTCGATACTGCAATAAATCAAGGAATCTCAAGAAAGATTGTTGGAAGAGGAAAGAAGATAACGATGACTCCAAACAGGAAGAAAATATGGTTGAGACAATTTTAGGTATGGTTGATGAAATTTGTATCTATTTATAATTCTTTATAGTATCATGAGGAATGGTTATTAGCTTTTGGTGCTTCTAATCACATGTGTCCACATAAGAATCAATTTTCTTCTTACCAAGCTATTGATGGCAGCGTTCTTATGGGAAATAATATTTCTTGTAAGATTGTTGGGATTGGTAGAATTAAGATTAAAATGTTTGATGGTATTGTGAGGACATTAACAAAGGTAAGACATGTACCAAAATGCAAAAATAATTTATTTCTTTTGGAGTTTTGGATTATGGAGGCTATAAATTTACAAGTCAAGGTGGATCACTGAAAGTGTCCAAGGGAAATCTGGTGGTCATGAAGGCTACAAATATTAGAAACCTTTACAAGCTAGAAGGGAGCACTGTAATAAATGAAGCAAGGGTGGTATCTGAGGAAACAAATGAATCTACTCATTTATGGCATCAGTGACCGAGTCATACGAGTGAGAAAGGGTTGAAGGTATTGTTAAGTTGTAAGTTACTTCCAAATCTAAAATCTTTGTATTTGAATGTCTGCAAGCATTGTATTTATGGGAAGCAATCTAGATAGAAGTTTAAAGAGAGTAGTCATACAAGTAAGGGTATTCTAGATTATATTCATTCAGATGTTTGGGGGCCATCCCCTATAGTTTCTTTTGGAGATCGTCATATTTTGTAACATTTATAGATGACTAATATAGAAAGGTGTAGGTTTGTATTCTTAAAAGTAAAGTTGATGTGCTTAGTGTATTTAAGCTGTTTAGAGTTTTGGTTGAAAAGAGAATTGGAAGATCAATCAAGTGTTTAAGAACATATAATGGAGGATAGTTCACATCTTTGGAATTTGAAAATTATTGTAAGGAAGATTGGATTGAAAGGCATAAAACCACTATTTACACTCCTCAGTAAAATGGTTTTGTCAAACACATGAATAGGACTCTTCTAGAGAGAGCAACAAGCATGCTTAGTAATACCAATTTGCAACAAGAGTTGTGGGTAGAAGAAATATCTACAACTTTTTATTTGGTAAATCGATCACCATTAATTGCAATAGATTGTAAGATTCTTGAAGAGGTATGGACAAGTCATTCTTGTGATTATTCAAATCTATTTTTTTGTTGTTGTGATGCATATGCTCTCATTTAAAAAGAATAGTGTTCTAAATTGGACACCAAATCCAAAAATATATCTTTGTTGGTTATGGTGATGGAATTAAGGGATACATATTGTGGGATCCCGCTACCCATAAAATCATCATTAGTAGAGATGTAGTATTTGATGCATCTCCTCTCATAAAATCAAGCATAGTAGAAGTTGAAAATCTATAGGAATTAGATGTTAAAACAACGTTTTTACATGGAGATTTGGATGAGGAGATATATATGGAACAACTAGAAGGGTTTGTTCAAGATCACAATAGGAAATTTGTTTATAAACTCAAAAATTCATTGTATGGCTTGAAGCAGTCTCCCAAGCAAAGGTACAAGAAGTTTGATTCCTTCATGATGAGCCAAAATTGTACAAGGAGTGAGTATGACCATTTTGTTTACATTAAAAGTTTGAAAAATGATTTATTCATTATCTTGGTATTATATGTTGATGATATGCTTGTAGCAAGAAAAGTTATAGTTGAGATCAACGAGTTAAAGATTTAGATGACTAGGAATTTTGATATGAAGGATCTAGGAGCAACAAAAAAAAAATTTGGGCATGGAAATATATAGACAAGGACATGGTAAGCATTGGTTATTGCAACATAAGTATGTGGAGAAGATCCTTATAAGATTTTGTATGATGAATTTGAAACCAATAAATATCCCTTTAGCTTTTCATTTTAATATTTTTTCAAGTTTATGTCCTAGTAATAAAGAAGAAAAGGATTATATGTATCGTGTACCATATGCTAATGAAGTAGGAAGTTTAATGTATGTGATGGTATGTACAAGACCAAATATTTCACATGTAGTTGGTGTTTTCAGTAGACACGTAACGAATACAAGTAAATAACATTGGATAGCAGTGAAATGGGTGCTTAAATATCTTAGAGGCACAAGTGATTATTGTATCACCTTTGATGGTTGCAGTGGTTCAGTTTGTGGTTATCTTGATTCAAAATTTTCAAGTGATTTAGACAAAAGGATATCTAAACCAAGTTATGTATCTACTCTTGTAGGAGGACCTATTTTTTGGACATCAAAGCTTCAAGAAATAGTTGTTTTATCCACTACTGAGGTAGAGTATATGTTTTTCTCACATGCATGCAAAGAGGCAATATGGTTGAATGGTCTTTTGGGTGAGTTTGGAAAAGTACATGACAAGGTGATTGTATTATGTGATAGTTAAGTATTATGCATTTGACTAAAAATCCAACTTATCATAGTATAACTAAGCATATTGAAATTAAATACCATTTTGTAAGATGGGTTATTGATAGAGGTGGAATAGCTCTTGAGAAAGTTCATAAGCTAGAAAATTGTGTATACATGTTTACAAAACTCGTACAGTTAGAGAAGTTGAAGTGGAGTTTGGCTTCTCTTGGCTTGCAAAAAAGGTGATGAATGGGCATGGGCAAGTATTAGGTAAATTATTGTCAAGGTGTATATTGTTAGATAATGACAACAATAAAATGGAAATAAAGAAAATTCTTACCTTTGGAAAAGATAAACAAATAAAATAAAAAGATAAAACAATAAAAACAAAGCAATAAAACAAAGCTAGTTTTTTCTAAGTTTGACAGAGGTAGTTATCTTGAAGATATTATATATATCTTGTTGCCTTGAAGGAAAATTCAATTTAACGAATTATAATTGAATAGCAACAGTTGTGTGAAGATTGTAATCAGTTTCTTTGAGCAATAAGAATACTAATACTTTACCTTGTGGATGTTTCCTTGACATATTGTTAAGGCTTTACCATGTAAATCTATGTCCGATCTATTATTCTATTATTCCATTTTACTTTCTTCGTTATTTCTTTGCAACTAACTTGTAATATTATTTAAGTTTGTGGGTTTTCGTTTCCACAACACCAAAAATAAGAAAGGAGACCAAAGGGTTGTTATACCTATGGTTAATGCGTGACCAACAACCACCATAGGTCCTGAAACCACCTCCCTTAAAAGCTATGTCCATATCACTTCTCCAATTTTTTTTAACACATTTCTCATAGACTCGTTGACATTTCCTTCTCCTCGGGCAACATCACGCAGACCATGAATACTGATGCCACATCCTTGTTTATTTTGTATTTTCCATCAAACTCAATGTATTTGTTGCCCAACATAATATTTAGAGCCTACAATTCCATTTCCATCTACATTGGAATATACTGCACAACCTAGTATTTGTTATCCTACCACGAAAAGCAACCCACCTTGCTTTCACTCTCATTGTAAATATCACCTCCATCTCTCCCAAGCTCCCATTCCTCTTCACACAAAAAAACAAGCCACCAAAAAATGTGCCTACCTCACCCAATGGGAAGCACTAAAATTGGTGTGCACACACTTCTAATTGAAATAACTTAGCATCATTAATTCCTTTCAAAGAAAAACCTCAGAAGAGTATACTTGTCCTCTGCCATTATTTCAATATTTCTCATAAATCTCATCATGTGTCAAAATATTTAAACATGGATATCCCCGCCATCAATAGATTCTCTATCGCCACATTCACCAGTTTATCAACCACATCATTGCCTTCCCTAGAAATATGAGAGATTTTAAATTATTCACATTCTTCTATTTGCCAAATTGGGGAGAGATATTTGCTCAATGTTGAGAATGGAGACCTTGATGCACATTCCTCTAATTTATCTTCAAATTATTCTCTTAATAATGGAAATGAAACTGGAATGACTTCAAATTCTTTAGAAAAGGATAAAACCAACTTGAGAGAAAAAGTTTGTAGGCAGTCAAAAATTATCTTTGGTAGGTATGAAATCTAATGATATGAAATCTAAAGATATCTAGAGAAGAAAAACTTGAGAAAAAAATGTACTAGCAATCAAAAGTGGATATCAAATTTGATGCATCATATGCAGTTTATAGCCGACAACAATCATATATTGATGAATTTGTATCAAATGTTGCATCCTTAAGACCAAAGGAAACTGAATATGATGGGCACATAAAAACAATACTTCAGCAAGAGGAGGATTTAGTAGCTACCCACAAAAAGGAGATTGAAGACATGATGAAATTAGTGTGGGATGAAATGAAACTTATCACAAAAGTGGATCAACCTGGAAGCCACATAGATCGATATGTGTCCCAAATAATTTTATTTCTCTCATTCAAAGAAACTATGTTGGTTAACCTACAAGCTTGTCATACAAGGTTTCAACAAAAGATGAACAAGCATGATATTTTTAGCAAAAAAATGCATTAGTTTGAAGTTCAAGCAGAATGGTTGCAGGATATGTATGGGAATGACATAACGGTTTGAGCTCACCCAAGTATAAATTAACGAATGTGTGATAGAGCGGGTGATCCAAAGCTTTTCCCACATCCCTGCAAAGGCCAGGGAAAAAACCCTAATTTTGTGTGGTATCACGGTGGGAACAAAATATTGGAAGTTGAACTTGGGCGTACAATGATGGAGTCATTTGGAAAAAAAAGTGAATTAGTTATTGAAAAAGGATCATGATGATGCAGGAACTCTTCCTTAGAAAATATTAGATGAGAGTAATAATTTACAAGCAATGATTACAACATGGTCAAAAGGAAGTTTTATTAACATATCATAAATAGATGCTTGTGTGAGGCAACAAAATGTAGAAGGAAAGCATATTACATTTGGATTTGATGGATTTGTGGAGATTTATTATTTGCATGGTCTAACTCCAAAGGATTTCTTTCATGTAATGGGAGGCGTGAAGGCTTGATAGATACAATAGTGAAAATGTCAAAAATAGGGTACATACAACATCATCTTGTGAAAGCTATGGAGGACATCATGGTTAAATATGATGGGGCTATCAGGAATTCACTTGGTAATTCCATCCAGTCTCTATATGGTGAGGATGGTATGGATGTTGTTTAGATTGAGTCACAAAAATAATTCTTTGAAGATGAAAAAGAAAAAGTTTGAAAATGTTTATAGATATGAAACTGACCAATAAAATTGGAATCCTAGTTACATGTTTGTAGAGCATGTAGAAGAATTGAAAACTATTAGGGAGTTTGGTAGTTTATTTAATGTAGAATTGGAGAAACTTTTTTTAGATAGACATCAACTACCACAATGATTGTGACTAATGGTGATAACTCATAGCATTTAATTGTTAATTCAAAGAGGCTCATCTAGAATGCACAAAAGTATTCTAGGTGTTTCCCACATCACCGCAACAGTCAAGCAAGAGGAGTACGGGGAAACGATAGGGAGTCACTTAGCCATGAGAGTAACCCAAAACCTTGCAACAAGCACATGAAATACATGTAGTTTTGCGGTAAAACGAATAAAAATAAATTTTATGAAGTGCAGAGGAAAATTTATTAAAATCAAATTTGAATTCATTTTTGGGAAATATAAATTCTACCGTTGGTATAATGTATGTGTAAAATGTTTTCACCAAGAAGTGAATCATTTCCACCAAAGTGCATACAAGTAAATGCAAACGTGAAAGTGTTGACAAAAGATAGATAATAATAATTATCAAAATTATTTTTCACGAAAATGCAAAACAAAGGATAATTAATGTAAAGAAAATTTATTATTTTATTCAAAAGGATGGGTAATTGAATATTTGTTTTGAAATGAAATAGTTTGCAGCTTGTTGCTTCCATTATTCACTTATAAAAGGGAAACCAAGACCGATCAATAAGGGTTAGTAAAGGAGTTAGTAGAAAAAAGGGAACTTCTGGTACATATTGTAAAATCTTTTTTGAAGATCAATAGAATGAAGATATAACTGGTGGCTAAATTTTGGTTTCAATTGTGTGTTGAGATTAATTGATGAATGTTATCTTGTTGTCTCCAGTTTGGTTTTTCCTTGTTATTTAAAACAATGTATCAAGGATATAACTTATTTATCAAGACACATTTTTTGTTTTTGTGTGGTTCATTTAACTAGTTCCTTCAAGGAAAGAATAAATTCTTGTAAGTAAATCACAATAACTTGGGGAAATCAATGGGATCAATAAGAAGAGCCTGGTAACTACAATCTTGCACATTTATACAAGTTATAAACATTTAAGTTCCAAAAAATTCAAGTTTTCATCCAAAGGGAGGACACATATCATTTTGAATTCTTGACTCCATTTCCCCATAAAAAGAAGGTGCTAATCATATCTATTCTAAAAATAATATTTCACATAATCTGATCTCTGACCAATGACATAGTATAGGTTAACTACACCTGATCCATATGGATTTGAGGCATTATTAATCCACTAAGCATCAATCCCAATAACATATTCAATATCAATAAAAAATGAAGAAGCCATTAAAACTAGCATGCTAAAACATGAAAGCTTGAAAAACATCTATTCTAAGACATTGAAATTTATCCTATTGGGGGAATGGTGTCACATTGATGTGGAATGGTGATCCTTTCCCAATCTCTTGGACAATGAGCTTGTTTCAATCAATTTTATTGAAGAAAACTGATGAAATCGATGAGAGATGTGTGTGAAACATGATGAAAGCTCTTTTAACATTATAAATGCTACAATGTTTGATGTAAATGTATGCAAAGCTATTATAAATGTATGTAAGATTCAAGGATGCAAATCCTAGATTCAAAATATACTAAATGAATGTAACTAAGCTACCATGGAAGCCATTAATGGATGCTCTAAGCTAATAATGCATGTAAATTAATCTAAAATGCTTTTAAACATAAAAAATGGATGCAAGTGGATGTGCTTTTCAACAACATAAGTTTTCTTTGAAAAGATGGATCCCTATTCAATAGATGCAAGGTCTATTTGTAGAATATGAAATAATAAACCAATGGTCAAGATTGAAAGAATCAATCAATGGTCAAGATGGAGGCATGGATCATGGATCCCCATCAAGGGTTGAGAATGAAAGCTGATATTTAATCAAGGGCTCACAATCATGCAAATAAGCACACTTTCAAAGTTTTCTCAAGAAGTTTGTTGAAAGTTTATTACAAATAAGAATATTCCCTTTTTTGAATGAGTGAAGAGAGAAAGAATATTCCCTTTTGGAGGAATGTGCAAAGGAGGAATATTTCTTTGAAAGTGGGAGAGTTAGAATTAAATAGCAATTTGATAATTAAAAAAAAGTTTGAATTATGCAAATTAGAGGAATTTAGGATATCCATTAAATAATTACCTTATTTAATGAAAAAGGGATCAAAATGACATTTAATCAAATAATTAAGGTTGTTTAATTAAATTAGAGGACTTAGGGTGTTAAAATTAAATATTTTTATTTATCCAATTTAACATGATGAAAGGTTAGCATGAAAGGGGGAGGAATCAATCTAATTAGCTTAATCAAATTGATAGATGAAAATGATGTGTTTAATTAAATAACTAGGCTAATTTAATCAAACAAATGATAAGGGGATAAATTTTAGGATGAAACAATATTAGTATATCAGATTCAAATGTGTATATCATTCAAGACATTTTTACTTGTCTACATTTTCTATACATTTTAATTTTGAATAGTAGGAGTAGGAGTAGAAGTTAGTTTATCTATTTCAAACTCTCATGCCAGTACGAAATAGATTATGAGTGGATGAATGAATTGAAGAGATTGTGATTATATAAACCCTCTAAATTTGTATGAGGTTATAATCTTCTTAAATATCACCATTTAACCTTGGAGAGTTTACATTCATTGGTGATCAAGGTACACATGCCTAGGCATAGAAAAGCCTGAAGAGCAGGGAATTCCAACCATATTGGTTGATTCCTTTTGTTGGCTAGATCATTGTTAAACTTGAACATAAAGCTTGGAATACTTTTAGAATTTAGCAATTCACAAATCTGGGAACCGACACCTCCTATTATTGATGAAACAACGATTGAACCAAAATCCCTTCCAAGTAACCAAGACCAATACATGACAAATCCTCCACCTATTTCCTATAAAAGACCAAGAGATAACCATATAAGTCCTATTGTTCCCCCTAAGATAAAACAAGTTTATAAAGATAAAGCTAAAGTGGTTGAACAACCCTCCATGGTTCCTTATGTTCCTCCCTTGTGGGAAGAAAAGAAACCTATGGTTGATAAACCTGCTCCTACACAATTACAACTTGAAAATTGTACAAAAAGAAACAAAAATGCTAGAGAGCGTAGGCATAGACATTGTGTTATTTATTGTATGTTAAAAGAATAGAATAAAATAGAAAATCAAGATCAAATACCAATTAAAATAAAACATGATGATTCTCCATCTTCACCACAACAACAACAACAAGAAACTTCAATGGACATTTTCATTAGGCCTCTTGTTATGAATAACTTGGATGATGATGATGAGATTTCTAAGATTGATGAGGAAGTGCATAATAAGCTGAATTTATTATTTTCCTCTTCCATGAGATTAGATGACGACAATCATGACGATCCTCCTATAAAGAGTGACTCACCATGTGTTGAACCTAGTGATGCTCCTAGTACATCACTTGTCGTTGTCCCTTTGGGTAGTTATCCACCTTTCAAATATGATGAATAACATTGGGATGCAGATGACTTGCTATAGGTTGACTCATATGTGCCATACTAGTATTTTCTTTGTTTTCTTTTCATGTTCTTTGTGATTGCATGCAATGTGATCCCCATACAGTGTTTCTTGGCGTGTCTTGATATTTTTGTGAGCCTACTTTGGATAATCCTTGTCACTTCATTGGTGCAAGGATACAAAGGAAGCAAATTTTTCATGACATTCATCTATTTGTATCTTCATTCTTCTATATGTCGTACACCTTTATCTTTTGTCTTGTGTTTTCCTTTTGGGGATGAAACAAGGCGTTGAGACATTTAGGTCTCTTCCATGTTGAACCAAAATATTTTATTTATTTTCACAATCTATGTGTCATTATTCCTTTGTGCTCATTATTCCATGAGTCATTTGGATTTAAATGATGACGATTCTGAGCTTGATTATATCACTGTAACAAAGACATACGCTGACCCTAGATCCATGGATCCCTTATGTGCTATCTGAGGATTGCATATGGGGGCAATCTTCCTTTCCATGATGTATTCTAATTTGGAAAAATATGTTTTACATAGGGCTTTCTAAATAAATCTCTCATGTATTGGCATTTATTGTGTGCTACTTTAAAGTAATTGCCCATAGCATGGTGTTTAGCAATTTCTTTAAAGTGCAGGAATATGTGTCCCTGCTCATTGTTTGCTTCAAAGTATGGTCTTATTACTTCATGTGATGTGTCTTCTTGGTGGTGACATTAGGCTTGATGTTCCTCAAGAGCGTGACCTTTCTTGGAATATGAAATTCCTCTTAGTGGTAATAATATGACTTGCATTTCATAAGTCTTGAATCTTTTATCCTTGACTAGTCCTCTCTTGGTGGCATTAAGCACGCTGTTTCCTAAGGTGGTAATTTTCATGAACCAAGTAAAACCCCTTTGACTATCCTATCCTATTGTATTTAAAATGGCCACCAAGCATAACACAACTTGCTTTCTAGTGGAGCCTTGTTTTTCATGAGTACCTAGCTTAATGCAACTTGCTAGCCTTGTGGAACCTTTTTGTGTGGCACCTTATCAAAGTTATCAGGAGGTATAAATTTTGGTATGGTTGACGTATGGGATCCTCTAGACTTGGCATGAATTTCCCATCAACCACCTTTTTTGGGCTCATCTAGTGGACAATGGATTTCACTAGCTCAAGTGAGTATAGTTTGTTTGTATAGTGGACAACGGGTTTCCACTTGTGAATTTTTTTCAGACAAACAACCGAGGCTTGATCTACCCTTTCTCTTTTCTATTTACATTAGTTTTGGTATTGTATGCTTGTGTATCTTGTCTTGTTGATGTATATCATACGTATATGTGCGCTCCTTTGTGCTTATGTTGGTTTGCCATGAGATATTGATCCTGGGGGCTTGTGCAACCTCCTTGATCTTTGTCATCCTATCTCACTAACATTTGTACATTTGGACCCCTCTTGATGCTTATTTGTCTACTTTAGTGTGAGTTTGAGTGTAGGGATCATCCTCTCACTAAAGTGGGGGTTAAATGTAGTGTAGAACAATATATACCTTTACATTTTCACTCTATGTTTGAGTCCCTTAGTTAAATTGGACTTAATTATGCCTCTAATTGGTCCAATTATGCATTTAAAATACTAATTAATCTTTTTTTCTAAAAGGGGAACTTGTATTAAATAATTACAAACATTAATTAAATTGCCTTGGAAATTGAGTGTCCTAGATTTAGGTCCTAGGAACCATTCACCCAAGGGCGAATGGGTCCTCCTTAAGTTTAGGATCTCAAAATTTAATATGTTTTTGGTGACACTTTTATGATTAAAATTCAAATTATGATTTTCATCCTTTGATGTTTAATTATTGAAAAATTGGAGAATTATCTATGAATACAAGGTCTTTTTATCAATTCAAATCCTAGAATCAAGAAGCAAGATTATCCGAATTCCACAAATTCAAAAATTATTGTCAAAAGTGTTCAAGAGTAGATTTATCAGTCAACTATAACAACAATCAAGATCAAGATCATCATGTCAAAGTTATTTGCATCTATGCATGTTTTTTGGAGCTAACATTGTGATGTAGGTTTCAAGAATTCAAGTCAAAATTCAAGCATCAAGATCAACATCCAATCAAGACATTTCATGCAAGATAAAGACCTTGGAGACATGTGTTAGATTTCAATCCTTCAAGGGAAGCCATTCAAGGGTTTGGTGAGTTGCAATATAACATTGTTCATTCACCATTCCTTCCATTCATGTTTCATTTCATTTCAAGGTTTAATTACCAAAACGAGGTTTGACCAAGGCAAACCCCCATTCACCAAAAATAAACAATTTTTCCCTCTCTTTGTATGTGCAAATTTGTAGGTGAAGAAGGATTGAAGATTGATCAAATGTGTAATTTTGCAAAGTTGTCAAAGTTTCCAAGACACAAAATCTTACTTGCAAAATTTAATTTCAAATTTTTGATAGTGAGATTTGGAGAAACCAAGAGTGCATATCCAGGAGCAGAGGACTATGAAATTAGATTTTGGAGCCTTGTAGTAGGACCCATTCACCCTAGGGCGAATTTGTCCTAAGAGGACACTCAACAAAAACTTTTGGTGACAAGTGCACGGTGTCTTATCCTTCTTGGATCTACCAAGAGGTTGTTGTTTCTGATTGTTTTATGCTTTAAATTGATGATTCAAGTTTTACATTACATAATTGAGTTCATTTACTATTTTTAGTTTTTCTTCCAAAAGTGTTGTTCAGGCAGATTCTACCCCATCTTTTCATAAGGAAAACACCAAGATCTCCATTAAGGACGACTCGCCTAAGGGTTGAAAGTCAATCTTACCTTTGGGGATCTCTTTTTCCTAATAAAATAAGAAAGATAGGTGCATCACATATTCAATCACCCCATTTTGTGAAGCTCACCCATTTTTCTTCATTTCACTCACCCAACGAGGAGTGCTATAAATTGGCACACATATGTTACTAGTTGCAATAACTCAACATCGTTAATGCCCTTCAAAGGACAACCTCAGAAGAGCATCCTCGTCCTCCACCATTATTTCAATATTTCTCATAAATTTCATTGCATGTAAAATATTTAAACATGGATCTCCCCATCATCAATGGATTCTCTATCACCACATTCACTGGTTTATCAACCACATCATTGTCTTCCCTATAAATATGAGAGATTTTAAATTCTTCGCATTCTTCTAATATTTGCCAAATTGGGGAGAGATATTTGCTCAATCTCTAATTAGGAATTCACCTTTGCCTTATAAAATTAACCACAATTTGAGAATCTCCTTCTAAGTGGTTTCAATTAAAGTTTAGATCTCAACCTAACCAAAGAGCCATCCAAGTTTTATGCAATTTTGCATCATTATTTGTACCTTCCTTAAGTGCTTTCAATTTAATTTCTTCAATGCCTCTTGTGAAATCTCTCACTACACACCATGCCCTTAAAGAGCCTAAATTTTCCCTCACAACACCATCAAAATTTCACCTTTTCCCTTGGATTACATAAAAAATTAGTCTAAGAGAGCCTGTTAACAAGAAATATGATATATTATATGGTGCGGGAGCACCTAGGCAATTTTGTCATTTTGATGCAAATAGGTGTCTAAGTCTGCGTTTTGTGTGTTTCATCATATGTTTGGATGTAATAAAGTCCATTATGACAATTTCTGATGTATTTGAGTCATATAGGGTCTAGTTGGTTAGTTTTGTCAAATTTGTTAAAATATTGCAAAAGTTGCTTGTGCAACTTTGCAATTTTGTCACTTTTAGGAAGGTGAATGGTCATTTATTTGAAAAATAATTGTATATACAATTGGTTTTCAATTAGAATGTGTTTAAAAGGCCTCAAAAGCTTTGAGGAAACACTCTTGAAGAGATTTTTATGGAAAAACAATAAAGGAAGCTCTGTTTTCTACATATTTTCAGTGTTTTCTAGTTTTGTACGGCTCCGTACTATTGAATCATGTTATGAAATTTATGTGATTATTTAGCACTATGTTTCTACTATGATTTGGTTTTGGTTGGGTAGATTTTCATTGAAGTTTGAAGCAGTTTGAATCACTCTTCTACAATCTACCTGTAAACCCTAGGTTTAAGGGTTTGGTGAACAAAATCATGCATTGCAACCCATTCCACCGTTGAATCTTGGAAAAAATCTATGGAATGGATGGGTTTATAATTTTTTTAGTGATTTATTTATTTTAGAGCAGAGGATGGAGTTTGGGGTGGTTTGTCCAAGCCCTAGCCTAACATCTTCATGTGTTAGGCTTAGGTAGGTTGGAGATTTAGGGTGACAACAAATCTCTGATGAGTTTTGGTGGAATAAACTACATATTGGGACCCTATGTGAAATTTTAAAGCTTTTGGAGTGAAGATTTTGTGTTTGGTGTTTGATTTCCTTACAATTTCTTTGGAAAAGTAGCTTAATTTGGCCTTAGAGCAACGTAGAAAGCCAAAATTGAAAGATTTGTTTCAAAAAAACCATATTCTCAAATGGAATATGTTGTAAAGGATCCTAATGGGTATCTGAAAACATTTTTGGTTTGTGGAGAAAGGACCTTCTCTAACAGATATGCCTGCAAACCTAGGTTTGGAGATCTAGAAGGAGAATTGTGAAATTGTGAGTTAAGCCACCATAGTTAGGGTTTTGAAACTTGAAGAAGTTGATAAATTGTGTTGTTTGAACCTTCTACACCCTGCTCTACATTGGGTGGTATCAGAGCATAGGTTTTGATTGTGAAATGGGAAAGTGAGTGAAAATTGGCATAAGAAAGATGCCTCCAAAGAACAATCCAATGACCAAGGAAGTTAGAGAACCGAGGAACAATATGCAAAGGAGGTGATAATTTATAAGGAGTCTCATGAAGCTTCCCTTTCCAGAATTGCAGCCTTGGAGAAGAACCAAAGAAGAGGTATGGTTAGTGGTGACCAAAGTGACAAAGAGGATGAGGATGAGGATGAGAGTGAGAACCCTCAGAGCAGGAGTCCATGATGATGAGGACTTGGACCCTAAAGAGATGAGAATGGTTGAGATGCTAAAGTATGTGAAGGGGGATAATAATCCAAAGGTGAAAGTTGAAGTGACTATGTATGTGGAAAGTTGAATAGTGAAGAAGTGTTGGGTTGGATAGATGCTTTGGATAATTACTTTGAATTTGAAGAAATAAAAGACAATGAGAAGGTGAAATTTGAAAAAAATAAGTTGAAGGGCCCTACCCTAACATGGTGGAACTATGTTCAAGAGGAGATAGTAAAGAAGGGAAAAGAAAGATAAGTTCATGGGATAAAATGGTAGCCAAAGTGAAAGCGTAATTTCTACCTATAGATTATGCATTACAAACCTTTAGGAAGCTTCAAAATTTAAAATAAAATGAGTTAGATGTGATGGCATATATTGAAGAATTCTATAAACTAAGTATTAGAGAAGGACATACAAAAGATAAGGTAGAAAAGGTTGCAAGGTATCTAAATGGGCTTAGACACAACATTCAAGATGAAATTGGTCTCACAACAACTATGACAATTGAGGAGTGTTTCCAATTGGTTTTCAAGGCAGAGGAAATGATAGAAAGAAGACAAGAGCAGCAAGGAAGAGGCAGGGGAAATAATTTCAGAGGTAGAGGCAACTTTGGTGCAAGAGGATAGTCACAAAAACAACAAGGTGAATAAAGCAACCACCAAGAGAAAAGTAGTGAGTCAAGTGGCAGAGGTAACTTCAGAGGAAGGAGATTTGGTGGTAGGGGAAGGTTTGGTGGAAAAGGGAGAGGGTCAAATACCTTCTTAGGTAGATGTTACAATTGCAACCAATTTGGACATTCAACATGGAAGTGCCCAGAAAAACAAGCATCAAGTTCCCATGGAGGTGAGCGAAGGACTCAAATTGTGCATGAAGAAGACAATGAAAGTGTTAATTCACCATTTCAGCATGCTTCCCTTGAGGTAGGTGAGTCTTTGATGATGAGAAGGACACTCATTAAGGTGCCAATAGTCAAAGATCCTCCATAAACTAAATCCTTGTTTAGGACCACATGCAAGTCACATGGAAAGGTATGCAAAGTAGTTGTTGATTCAGGTTCTACTGATAACTTGGTTTCCTTATAAATGGTTGAAAAATTGAACATGAAGAATATTCCCCAACCCACGCCATACAAAGTGTCATGGTTGAATAGGGGCCAACAAGTTTTAGTCAATGAGAAGACATGGGTAGAGTTTAACATTGGGGGGTATAGAGATAAGATTCTTTGTGACATCATCCCCATGGATGTTTATCTCTTGTTACTAGGAAGGCCTTGACAATATGATATAAAGGCCAAGCATGATGGCCATAAAAATGTTTATGTGATAGACAAAGATGGAACTTCATTCACCCCTACACCTCTACAAGATGAAGAGTTTAAAAAACAAGTTGGGTCTAGTGTGATGGTAGTTGGGGAGAAAGAGTTTTTGAAAACAATGAAGGAAGAAGGAGGTCAGGGATTTTCCTTAGTAATCAGAACTAAATCCAAATCTATTTTAGCAGCAAGTAAAGTTGAAGGTATACCTAGTCAAGTTCAAGCTTTGTTAGACAAATACAAGGAAATTGCAATTGATAAGTTGCCAAGTTCATTGCCTCCCATGAGAGATATCAACCCTTGTATAGACTTGATTCCTAGTGCAAATTTTCCAAACGAGGTTGGATATAAGATGACCCCCAAACAAAATGAAGAAATAAGAAGGCAGGTCCAGGAACTGTTGGATAAAGGTCTAATTAGGGAAAGTTTGAGCCCTTGTGCTCTCCCTACAATTTTAGCACCTAAAAAGGATGGGGATTGGAGAATGTGTACTAACTCAAGGGAAATAAACAAAACCACCATCAGATACAGGTTTCCAATACCTAGAATGGAGGATCTAATAGACTGTTTGGGAAGTACATGCTATTTCTAAAAGATTGAATTAAAAAGTGGCTATTATCAAATTAGGATAAGGGAAGGAGATGAATGGAAAATTGCATTTAAAACTAATGAAGGTATGTATGAGTGGATGGTTATGCCCTTTGGACTGTCAAATGCTTCTAGTACATTTATGAGGTTAATGAATGAGGTTTTGAAGCCTTTCATTAGAAAATTTGTTGTTGTATATTTATATGATATTCTTGTGTTTATCAAGACAAAGGAAGAGCACTTGCAACATATTGACATGGTTTTGTAGAAATTGAATGAGGATAAGTTGATGATAAATCTCAAAAAGTGTGAATTTATGAAAGAAGAGCTAGTGTATCTTGGTTTTGTGATCTCCAAGGGTTCATTGAAGATGGATCCCACCAAAGTAGAGGCAATACTTAGTTGGAAAACTCCAAAGTTAATAGGAGAGGTAAGAATATTTCATGGGCTTGCTAGTTTCTATAAAAAGTTTATAAAGAATTTTAGTCACATTTTCTCATCAATCATTGAAACCATTAAAGGAGATAAAAGGAAGAGGTTTCAGTGGACTGAGGGGGCAAAAAAAAGCTTCAAATATCTGAAAAATAGAGTGGCACAAAAACCTATCCTTGCTTTACTTGATTTCAACAAGGTTTTCACTATAGAGTGTGATGTTAGTGGCTTTGCAATTGTTGCAGTTTTAATCCAAGAAGGCAGACCGATGGCTTTCTTCAGTGAAAAGATTAATGAAGCAAAAATGAGGTATTCATCATATGATTCAGAGCTGTATGCAATGGTGCAGGCCCTTAAGAAGTGGAGACACTACCTTTTTCCCAAGGAGTTCAATGTTTTCACCGACAACCATGCTTTGCAATTTATGAATAGTCAAGATAAGTTAAGTCATAGACATGTAAAGTGGGTAGAGTATTTGCAGAGGTATACCTTCACTATCAAGCACAAAAAGGCCAATGCAACAAGGTAATTGATGCTCTAAGCCAGAGGTCAATGTCAGTGCATGAAATCCAACTTTAGAGTGTGGGAATAGATACATTGGAGGACATGTATATTGAAGATGAAGACTTCAAAGAGGTATATTTTGTTTGTAATCAGTTTAAAGATGATTTTCATGATGAGTATTGTAATTTTTTGTTGCAAGATGGATTTCTATTTAAAGGTGTTCAATTATGTATACCAAGGTGCTCTATGAGAACAAATTTGATAAAGGAGAAACATTGTTGAAGTTTAGGAGGACATTTTGGGGTTGATAAGACATTGAATCAGGTAAGAAGGTTCTACTTTTGGCCAAAAATGCAAGTAGATGTTAATTTTTTTTGTAGAAAGTTGTACAATCTATCAAAGAGCCAAGGGTTCTACCTCTAATGTAGGACTTTATCAACCCTTACCAATACCTAACAGACCATAGGAGAGTCTAAGCATGGATTTTGTATTGGGTTTTCCAAGAACTCAAAAGGGTTATGATAGTGTATTTCTTGTGGTTGATAGATTTAGTAAGATGGCTCACTTTATTCCATGTAAATGCAAAAATGATGCTTCTCATAATGCAGGGTTATTCTTTAAAGAAATAGTCATAATTCATGGTCAAGTCCATTAACAATTGTTTCAGACAGAGATTCAAAGTTTATTGGTCACTTTTCAAGGACCCTTTGGAGGAAGCTTGGAACTAATTTGACCTTTGGTACTGCCTATCATCCACAAATGTATGGGAAGACTGAAGTGGTCAATAGATCACTTGGAAACCTCTTGAGATGTCTCAGTCAAGAGCATGGAAAATAATGGGACTTAGTTCTTCCTCAAGATGAATATGCTTACAATGATTCAGTCAATAGAAGCATAGGGAAAAGTCCTCTTGAAGTGGTGTATGGTCTGAAACCAAGAGGTGTATTTGAGCTTTGAGACTTGAAAGGAATGGAGAAGAGGAGTACTGAGGGAGAAGCATTTGCAGAAGTTATGAAGGAGATACGCCAACAAGTGAGAGACAATTTGCAGAAGAGTGTTGAAAAGTATAAGAAGCATGCTCATTTGAAAAGATGAGATGTACAATTCAAGGTGGGAGACTTGGTCCTTCCACATTTGAAGAAGGCAAGGTTGCCAAAGGGAAAGTCTACCAAGTTGTTGATGAATAAAATTGGGCCTTGCAGAGTGGTCCATAAGTTTGGAGCTAATGCCTATGAGATAGAACTCCCTCATGGAGTTTCTATCTCCCCTATCTTTAATGTTGCTGATTTATACCCTTTCAAGGGATTTGTGGATGCAAGTACATGTGCTGATGTAGATGTTGCTAATGAAGAGTGGGTCAAAGATCTACCGCCTACTGAACCATTGAAGCTTGATGCCATTTTAGACACAAAAGAGGTGAAAAGAACAAGGCATAAAGTCTACAATGAATATCTTGTGAAGTGACAAGGTTTACCCCTTGAAGATGCAACATGGATGTCAAAAGATGATATCAAGAAGAATGGAACATCAATGCAAGATCTGATCTCAGGTGGAACCTAATAATCTTTTCTCTCTAAGTGTATGGTGTAGGAGCACCTAAGCAATTTTGTCATTTTGATGCAATAGGTGTCTAAGTCTGATTTTTGTGTGTTTCATCATATGTTTTGATGTAATAAGGTCCATTATGACCATTTTTGATGCATTTGAGTCATATAGGGTCTAGTTGGTTAGTTTTGCTAACTTTGTTAAAATATTGCAAAAGTTGCTTGTGCAACTTTGCAATTTTGCCACTTTTAGGAAGGTGAACGGTCATTTATTTGAGTGGAAGTTGTAGACCATTGGTTTTCAGTTAGAATGTGTTTAAAAGGTCTCAAAAAGTTTGAGACAACACTCTTGAAGAGATTTTAGTGTCAAAACAATAAAGGAAGCTTTGTTTTCTACATATTTTATGTGTTTTCCCATGTTTTCCAATTTTGTTCAGCTCCATACTGTTGAATCATGTTATGAAATTCACGTGAATTGTTAGAACTCTGTTTCTACTATGATTTGGTTTTGGTTGGGTAGATTTTCATTGAAGTTTGAGGTAGTTTGAAGCACTCTTCTACAATCCGCTTGTGAACCCTAGGTTTAAGGGTTTGGTGAACAAAATCATGCATTGCAGCCCATTCCACCATTGAATCTTGGCCAAACTCGGTGGAATGGAGGGGTTTAGAATTTTTTTAGTGATTTTGTTGTTGTTTAGAGTAGGGGATGGATTTTGGGGTGGTTTGTCCAAGCCCTAGCCTAACATCTTCATGTGTTAGGTTTAGGTAGGTTAGAGATTTAGGGTGACAACAAATTTGTGATGAGTTTTGGTGGAATAAACTGCATATTGGGAACCTATGTGACATGTTAAAGCTTTTGGAGTGAATATTTGGTGTTTGGTGTTTGATTTCCTTACACTTGCTTTGGAAAAGTAGCCTAATTTGGCCTTGGAGTAGTGTAGCAGGTCAAAATCGAAAGATTTGTTTCAAAACAACCCTATTCTCAAATGAAATATGTTGTAAAGGATCCTAATGGGTATCTAAAAAGGTTTTTGGTTTGTGGAGAAACAACCTTCTCTAAAAGATATGCCTAAAAACCTAGGTTTGGAGACCTAGAAGGAGAATTATGAAATTGTGAGTTAAGCCACCATAGTTAGGGTTTTGAAACTTGAAGAAGTTGATAAATTGTGTTGTTTGAACTTACTCCACCCTGGTCTACATCATTATATTATAATATTAATATACAATATGTAATATGTTATAAATTATATTATATTATATTAGCATTATATATTAATATTATATTATATAAATAATATTATATCACTTATTTAATATATATAATATTATAATGTCAATATATAATATATTATAAGGTGTGGTGTGGTGAGTGATTTTTTGCAATGAAAAGGTATTTTGGATAAATAATGTGCATTGGGATGCATCTGATAAGTAGGTAAAGTTTTGATGTCTTAAATATTCTTGTTTAAAAGACCGCAAAAAATTAAATACATTATATAATATATAATATAAGAAATATATATTTGTATAATATAATATCAATATATAATAAAAATTATAATGTGCAGAGATTTGGTATAAAACAAAATATTTCCATGTGGTGAGCGTTTTCTTGCAATGAAAAAGCATCTATAAGAAAGATATATCTATATAATATAGTATAATAGTTTATGTATATTATATATTATCTCTTATAATATTTTATATAATA
This sequence comes from Sequoiadendron giganteum, assembly GCA_007115665.2. Taxonomy (NCBI): domain Eukaryota; kingdom Viridiplantae; phylum Streptophyta; class Pinopsida; order Cupressales; family Cupressaceae; genus Sequoiadendron; species Sequoiadendron giganteum. The sequence continues at coordinate 564,131,702 of CM021109.1, read as the reverse complement.
ATATAATATATAATAGCATATAATATATTATAATAATATAATATATAATAGCATATGTTATAATATTAATATTAATATAAACACACACACACACACACACACATATATAATATAATAAATATATATTTGTACAATCTAATATAATATTTAATGTATATTATATACTAAACAAACACTTTAAGTTTGACATAATTAAAATTTTATTGCAAACAATTAAAGTTTTAATAAGTTGTATATGGGAAGTGTATCATTAGACGTTATGACTAACTTTGTGCATTGTAAGCTTCTAAATGGTATGTCGAATTTCAACATTTTTTTTGAATTACTTTGTATGACTTAAGAGGTTATAGCTATTGTTTTGGCTTTTGGGTAGTTATGATGAACACATGAGGATTTGTTATTCACACAAATGTCAAAAAGTGATCATTTCAAGGTGACGTCTGATACATATTCTCTATTGCCTTGATAACTGTTCACTTAGACCATCACAAAATTTGCACAATTAATCTAATACATATGCACAAATACCCCAATAATTGTGCACTATTGATATCAATAAAGTTGTACTACTCCTTCAATTATATACTTTTTTTAACTATTGATACATTTGAATTTTTTTAATAGACTTTTAATTAACATATATCAATGAACGATTATTGAAACATAGACGATAAATGAAACCTTAAAATTGATTAACTGCAATACAAAAGTTTAATCATAAAGGATTTCTACAACTACCATAATATTTTACTTACCATAAAGTCGGTCTTTTAATTGTTTAGCCAATAATATTGCCTTCATTATGCGCTCCAACGTCCAAAGTACCAACTCTTAAAATCTTACGTATTGCCCACGATAAGCAATGAAAAACTTCAAATTCTAAAATTAATACTCATTTTCGCGAATATTCTACGACACCTACTACACATTAATAGTGTGATATGGACAGACATTATTAGTATAATAAATATAATAAACTACGAGAAAAGTGTAAACACACATGTAGTTATAAGGGGATTGGAGGGAACACAAGCTAATTGAAGATAAAAGGTATTATTTATGTGTTAAAGTTTTAAAAAAAGTTTTATAAACCTTTTAGGTTATTTTGAATATTAAAAAAATAGATCATCTGATTTTTAATTAAAATAAATAAATATATTTTTATAATATTTAATTTTTTACAAGAAGTTTAAATAATGAATACCATATTTTAGATTAATATTATATAATTATTCTAATTTTTTATTATAAATAAATTTATTTTTTATTTTCTATATTTAAATTATCTTAATAAAAATTTTTCTTAATAATTTAAAGTTATAAATGATATTTAATTGCATATAAAATGACAACTTTTTAATTTTTTCAATAAAACATTACGATTGAACAATGATTGAATATTAAAATAAGGAAGGAGTTCCATACTATTGTCATTATTTAAAGAGACTTTCTTAAACATAAATCATGATAATTATAAAAAAATATGTTTTGAAAGAGACTTCTATGAATTAATGATGAGAGCACAAACTTTTAAGGCCTTTTAACCTACCATAGTAACATTTATTATTCTTTATTAAAAATTATAATTTTTAGGCTTCGATCCGATTGTAGAGGAGGTTTAAGTTGTGGGTTTGCTCTCTATGTTGTTGGGTTCGACTTCAAGGTCCTCATTTAAGTGATGCACCCATATTGCGACTGTGCTTGTGCATTCTAGGGGGACTAGTCTCACCTCAGCTCGCCGCTTCCTATCCCCAACTTGACAGTTTGTAAGCCCAAAGTAAGGTTAGGTTAGACGCTGGGTTGGGTCATGGCAATACCCCCTAGTAAAAAACAAGAATTAATTTTTTTTATAATTTTTTTTTTCATGTTAAACAATAATTGCTATCAATGTTATATAGTATATTGTATTCGGATTGTGTTGTTATAATGGTTGTTTTATGTTCGATTGAGTTTTAGAGTTTTGTCATATAATCTTTGTGGGTTTGAATTCCATCAAAAATTAATTGTGTAAAAGCAAAAGTTTAATATATCTCCACACTTAAAATCCATATTTGACGAGGACTCTTCAATCTCTTACATAAAAAATTGAAAGATATATAACTACAAACTTAAACACATATTGATAAGAAACCAATTTTTTTTAGAAAACTACAAACTTTAATCCCATATTTGATTGGATCTCGACCACCAACCAGATGACCACCCTAAAAAAGAAATATGAATTATTGCCCAATACCACTCCCCTAAGTGACTAGCTCAATAATGAACTGGTCCTCCCTACCATCTATAGGTTTGTAAGGGTGAAAAACCCATCTCTACCTCTAAAGTGAACCACCCCCCACCACACCATTAGAGAGTAGCATTTCACCAACCCCACTTTTCTATAGTATATTAAGAACCTATGAAGCTGAGGAACCATTGACCCGCCAAGGTTTTTGAGGTGAAAATGTGTAATGAAACATGACTGTAACCAGAAACTTGTCTTCAGTTAGGATTAGTTGGTTAGAGGGTACAAATTTCACATCAACACCATGATTCATGTGCGCTCCGAATGAATAAAAATGAGGAAAATTCCAAAAGAATCCAGCGCGATCATAGCTGGGCATGTTCCTCAGCAGACGCAACCAAGTTTCAAAGGAACTGACAGCTCCATTAATCGTCGTGCAAATCTCCGTTTCCCTATTTAATTGGAGTTACTTTGTAAGATTGTTGAGCAAAATTTCCATCTTGCATTAATTTCCATGGCAATTACAAGTGTCCATCGGTGGCCGAAAGCTGCCATTAAAGTTACTGTGACAACGATTGTCGTATGTATGATTTTATATGAATTTACGCGCAATAAGGGGGTTGTTGAGAATCGGGATCCTTTTATTTGGTGGACTTTGGTGTTCTCATGGGCAGTCACTCTCAGCCTCTTGTTTCTTTTTGATATCTAATCATGTTCATCTGCCGTCCACTCTTCTAGCCGGTCACTCTCTGCTCGTGGTTACAGTAATCCAGAGGCTGCAGAGGCCACTTCTTCAGTGTACCTGCCACAAAAGGTAACCGATATTAGTCCTACTTTTGCTTTTCATTTCTTAGTTGAAATGTAGATCCACAGATTTGCATTTTGGCCGAATGTGTGCACACCAAATTGGCATAAAGGACGTTAAAAGCAGCCATTTATCATAGTGTAGAGCTTCTGGGATCTCTGATTCTGGTTATGAGTCAGTGCTGACGTTTGTGAGTCAGATCTGTGTGATAAGTCTCATTATGCTGCTTTGTAGATTGAAAATAATCAGTAGAGATCATTTGGGTGGCAACGAAGAATGACAAATCATTTGTTTTGAATGGCAATCTGGAGTTGATCTTTTAGTTTGGATATGTAGTGTGTTTATCATTACTGTTTCTTTTAGATCACATTCTGAGATCCACCATGACAATAATAGAAAGCTAAGAGGGAAAAAAAATGATTACTAATTTGTAATGCTGGATGGCAATTTAGAGTTTAGCTAAGGGGAAGTCCTCTGTAATGGTAGACAACTGTAATGTATTGGTTTTATTCAATTTTAATTTTAATTTTGCTTCTTAGAGTTTGAATTGAAACTCCGCTTTGAGAGGGGATTTTATTTTTTCACCCCTCAAGCTCATTCTTCTACAGGGCAACTTCTGAAACATTGAATATGGCATTGAACATTAACAATGCAGATGAATATTTAAATGTAAGAAAGATTCTATAAAAATATTAAAAATTTAGTTGGGATCTGATCCAGAAAATGATGGGTTTTTGCAGAAAATGGAGCTCAGTTGGAACATTAATATAAGTATAGTTATATGGTTGTGTGTAGCTGCTACTTGTAGTGGAGCCGATGAAAGCGGTGGCGTCGTGGGCGCAGTTTTGGCAGTGGCAGAAACCCCCAAATCAAGCCTCTCCCCAACTTCAACCCCTCCAGCGCCACCAGCTGCGACTCCTAAACCCTCCAAATCGGCTACGGAAGCGCCGCCACCAGCTAAAGCTCCGCCTGTAAGCTCCCCTGCAGAGTCGCCGCCCGCTAAAACTCCGCCTGTAAGTGCACCTGCGAAGCCGCCGCCCGCTAAAGCTCCGCCTGTAACCCCAAAGGCGGCGCCGCCTTCCAAAACCCCAAAGGCTCCCGTCGAAGCGCCGACAAAACCCCCAGCCGCGGCTCCGCCAGTTTCCGCCTCTGTTCCAGCGGAGGCGCCAAGCCACGCCGCTCCCAAACACAAAACACCGCCAACCGTGGAAGCTCCGAGTCCAGCGCCGGTGGTGGAATCGCCGCCTTCGGCGCCGGCGCTGGCTCCCGCCCATAAAAAGAAGCAGCCTGTAGAAGCCCCAGCGCCGACCGTGGAAGCTCCGGCGCCGGCCGCTCATAAAAAGAAGAAGCCTGTAGAGGCCCCTGCACCGACTGTAGAGGCTCCGTCACCGGCTATGGAGGCGCCAGCACCGGCTCCCACAAAGCATAAGCATAAGCCAAAGCATAAGAAGAAGAGCCAAAAGCACCACCACCACCACGCTCCTGCGCCTGCTCCTGTGCACAGTCCCCCCGCGCCTCCTCTGTCTCCTGAACCTTCTCAGTCCGAGGAACTCAACTCCCCTGCCCCTTCACCAGATTCACCGGTAATCTTGTCTTTCTCACTGCACATCTTAAATCTCATATCTGTGCATTTGATGCTTAATCATTTGTTTATTTGTGTTTCAATTTGCAGAACGCAGGATCGAAGACCTTCACTGCCGGATTTGTGTGGATCACAGTGGTTGCCTCGTCGTTTGTCTTCTTCAAGCTGTAGATCTCTGCAATTCTCAACGGCAAGGCATGACTACTACTCGTAGTCGATTTTGAATCTTTTATTCATTCGCGACATTCATTATTCGTTGGATTATTTGCAGAGATGAGATGGAAGGATGATTTTTATTTGTTTATATGAAATTGGGGAATCATTTTCTTCTCTGATCTGAAATGAAGGGTTAGTTATCCTCTGTTGCTGTACTAAAACAAAGTGTAATAGAGTTCGGCGTGATTTTTATTATTTTCAAACTCGGGCAATAATCTCCAGTTTTTAATTTTTCACGAAGCAAAGGGGAGAATGGAGAATAATTTTCCTTGCCCTATTCGATATAATAAAGAGGCATTTCCATTGAGAGTGGGTATATGACTTAAATCTTTTTTATTTTTAGAGAACAATTTTGATTTTTGATTTTTATTATTTCTTCCATGAAACAAATTTATAGTTGTAGAAGTGATTTCAATCACATTTTACATTTTTCATTTTTATTATTTCTTCCATGAAACAAATTTATAGTTGTAGAAATGATTTCAATCACATTTACATATTAATAAATATGATCTATTTGTTTTTAAAATTCAAATTTTAGTTTGAGGTTAATTTAACATATTTTTTTATAATCATTGTGTGCTAATTAAAGATATAAAAGTGATTCATTTGTGCATCTATATAAATGATCCGTTTATTTTTAATATTCAAATTTTAGTTTGAGATTGATTTAACATATTCTTATAATTATTTTGTGCTAATTTGAGGTGTAGAAGTGTTTCATTTGTGATTTTTGGTTTTGTATTTTAAATTGCTAATCCTAGTTCATTTTAGACATTATACTAGATATGAATGTGACATCTAGATTTCTTGCAAATGTCAAAGCTATCATTGTACTAGAGTATTTATTAGAGAATATGCATTGCACGAATATCTAAGGCATATTGCATGTTTCAAACAATTGTCCTCAAATTTTTATTGATTTGATAGCTTAGTATGTTTACATGGTTGGACACAAATGAACAATTATCCTTACTATGTGCAAACTATAGGTGTGAATGAATTTCCTACTTAATTAGATTCCCTTTTGGGACATTTTCACACCTATTTAGTTAAGTTTAAATTTAGGGCAATTATTTTTCAATTTCAAGTTATGTGCTCGTGACACTTGTCATAATTGCATGATGTCATATGTCTCACTTTTTCTATGTACATTTCATTCCATTACATTATATTGTGTTGTATCAACATTTAACATTATAGAATTTTCCTTGCTTCTCTCTTGTGAGGAAGTTTGTTTGGCATTGTAGAAGACTCTTGCTTGTGAGTCTTTTTTATGACTTTTGCATGGTATCAAAATTTTATATCTACAAACCCCTTCAATTGTTTAGAATTTTTTTTATCAAAAAAGTTCACCTAATACATCAGGGCTCAAATTTGACCTCACAATTGAGTTGAGAAAGTCCATTGGAGAAGTTGTAGATCTAGGTTTTTTGAAGTTATCATTATTGTTTGTTGTATGGATTTTGTATAGTCCATAAAGTTTGCACGTATTCAATCTATTAGTTGACGTACTTTGTAAGTTACATTTGCATCATATGGTATATTCATGAAATATTCCACTATTCTACATCAATTGGGTTTTTTATTCATTGGAGGGCATTGTAGGGTACAACCTATGATTGTGGGTGTTAATTTTATACAATTTTTGCCAATCTACATGTGTGTCATAACAAATGCAAGCCATGGGATTGTGTCATCTACAATTAGCATTGTATAGAGCACTTCAAGTGGGATCCCTTCATTATAGGGTGTTGCAAGGTGTGTGCCCTTGGTCTCCTTGTGTTGTGCAACGCAACACTCGGGTTCGTGACATGGCTTATCTGCCTCTCATGGTTTCATTAACTGTGGTGGTTGTATTGAGCATTAATAGGTCAATTTTTTGGTGCAACGACAATCGTCTTTGCAACAATTGGTATCAAAGCATGGGTCATGAGTTCGAACCCCTCGCTTGTGTGGGGGGGAGGTTGTTGTTGCAAGGTGTGCCCCCTTGGTCTCCTTGTGTTGCGCAACACAACACTCAGGTTTGTGACATGGCTTAACCACCTCATATGGATTCATTAACTTTGGTGGTTGTATCAAGCATTAACAAGCCAATCTTTTGGTGCAACAACAACCGTTTTTGCAACATAGGGGTCTTCGACCCCTCATCATGTGTAGGCCATGGGTGTTAATCATCGCAAGGTCCTCAAAACTCAATTGTTGTTGCCAGTCCACCTTTACTCCACCCATTCAATTCCTATTTTCCACCACAACTTAGCTTGGCTAGTGGTGCCATCAATGCTCTTTTGTTCCCCTTAGGATGGGTTTTTTAGAGGCCATAACTTTCACCCAAAAATACAAATATTTTTTTAACTTCTTATAGGTGTTGGAAAACTCTTTCCAAGTACTTTGTAAGCAATATAAGTTTTTTTTTGGATTTTGCACAAGGTATTAGAAATTTCAATTTGAAGCCATTTATTACTATTTTTCAATAGGTATAACTTTTATTCATGGAGTTAAATTTTGGAAATTATTTGAAGAATTCATTAGAAAATCAAAAGGAATATTTGAAAACAAATAAAAAAGCGCAAGAGCTAGTTTGTGTGTGGGAACAATTTGAGAACATTAAGGTGAAATTAAAAGTAACATTTTAGCAAAGATCATATCTATAGGTGTGGGATTGAATTCGTAGTTGTGGAAACAACTGAGGGCAACAAAAAAAATAGTCATTGGTTCTAAGGCATTCATTTGAATATAATTGAAATCTTTGCACCATTAATTAATCAACATGAGAGATCAAACATAATTTTGTAGCTACAAAATTTTATTGTTTTATTCTTTTTCCTAAGCATATTAGTTATTCATTTCTTTGCATTTGTCTATTTATCATTTCTAGCTCCTTACAACTAGCATTGTAGACACTTAAAATTGACCATTACATGTGGTCAATTTAACATAATTCATCTTATCCCTAATCCATATATTAAATAAATAGTATTTCTAGTATTTAATTAATATTCACCATCTTGATATTTGTCTAAAATTATTTCCTCTATTTCTTCTATTTTCCTAAGTCATAGCCTAAGGTAAATAATTAATTTTAATTACTTATCTACACCTTTTCTTACCCCTCCCTTGCTTCCAAAAATTAAATAAATACATTTTATTTATTTAATTTATCTCCTCACATGTCACATCCTCCAACTTTTCTTATTATCTCCTAACCTCTACTTAATCCATCTCCTACTTATGTGCACACAATCCATGATTAAGTGGGGTCAAATCGATTCCTTATCTACCCTCACCACTTTGTCCTCTCATCAATTCTCCCCTTTTTGGAAAAGACCACATGTCCTTGGAGACATGGGTTTTGCTTCAAAAAGTATCCAAAGGAATTATTCCTTTATTCCCCTCATCTTGTCCCCTTGGACAAGAATTGCCTTTATGGAAAATCTTCCAAGGTACTCTTTTTCCCTCTCATTCAATCTCATTGTGCCACTTGGCACAATCTCATGGTTTAGAGAACCAAATCAATCTCCACCATCAATCTCAAGATCTAATCCTTGCCCTCCATCCTTTCAACCTCCAAATCTATATCATTCAAATACTTAACCATTTTAACCACTCACCTTTGCATGAAAGCATTGTTATGTTGTCAAATTTTTGAGTGAGTACACATTAAATTGACTGAATGGGCAAATAATACACAATGAGAAGTATAGCATAGTTTTTTTCATTGAATTATACGTTCGTTTGATTTTCCTAAGTCTAACTTGAGTGTTTGCTTACATACTTGTGTTTTCTTTAGTTTTTGTGGTTATATCATTCACATTTAAACACATTTTCATGCACACATTTATGATAAATCAATGGGACCCACGTCATAGGTCGAATAATCAAAATTTTCTTTGTTTTAGTTTCCATGTATTGCATATGCAGATAGGTGAATGCGTTGTTGTTTAGGTGACAATTTTTGCAGCTTCAATGAATCTAACCTGGTTTAGGTGAATATGCTAGGTTGGGCTTGGTGGATTTTTAGGCATATTTGCTCCTAATCAACAAAGGTGCCCTATAAATAGGTGAATTTGCATCACTAATATTTGTTGTGTAGGTAACCCACTCTCAATGAATCCATGATCACTTTAATGAATACACCTTGTACTTTAGCAAATATGTACCTTTAAGGCTTTAGCAAATTTGTGATCAGTTAAGTAAATATGCTATGTTAATTGGTGAATCTGTTTGGTATAACTAATTTTCTATTTAGCCAATTTTAACCCAATTTTTTTAGCATTTATTGTACTAATTTGTTAATTTGATCAATCATTTGGGGTCTCCCTATACCCCCTATCATTGGGGTGGGTGTCCCAAGCTCGCAATTATTTTCTTTTATCACTTTGGCATCTAAACCTTTGTTGTGCAACTTAAAATCGACTGTCAAAGAAAAAATTATAAATTATTAACATATCTTCTTATGGCATGCAAACAAAGATAATCTTTTATCACTAATTTAGGCACTAAATTAGCATTAAAGGGTCAATTAATCTTGTGTTTTATGTTTGGGGTCATTTTGTGGGTTATGTTCTCCCCTTGCACCATTTGATGAACTTAGGGATAAGAAATCATAAATCAACCTAAGTCTTGTTGTGTTATCCTAAGAGTGTTGGATCATGTGTATGCTCTCTCTTTGCACTTCGTGTGATCTTCGAGATCAAAAACACCCAATGAGTCTTTCTCATTAGAAGGTCTACTTGCGGATTTCATCACCACAAGAGATGACCTCAACCATGCTTTCCGACATGGTATAGAAAGGGAGGAGAACACAATTTTTATCCCAATCTAGTCACATCTTTTCTAGCGAAGCCTTGATGTTTGGGTGATTCCATGACTACAAGTGTAGGGCTGGTCTAAGATTTCTAGTGAAATTTCTTGACCCACACTTGTGACAGTCTAGTGTTCACAGATTTTCCCTTAGTCACCTATTTTAGTAGCCTAAGGACTTTGGCTATTAATTAGTGTGATGCAAGGGATGTATATCGTACCTTGAAGTTACTCATGATGTACTTCCATGTACTGAGATAGAACTTACCAAGCTATTCACTTTTGGCCACCATTGGTAAGAGGTCCTTCACCCTTTGGGGTTATGATATCTAGCTATCCATTACTAGTAGTTGGATCATGGGCCTACACTACTTATATGTGTTCTTGGTGCGTCTTCTTATGATCATCCTATGAGTGTCTTTGGTCAATTTTTTTGAGTTAGATTTTTTTCTTTTGTTGTCTCCTTATCCTTTTTCCAATTCATCATTCTATCTAGTCAACAAATCATTTCTATCCTTAGGAAAATCCATCATCCCTTAGGCAATTTTTCCTTATCTATTGGTGAATCTTCCTCTTCACAATCCTTCGTAGTCAATATGTCTAACTTGTCCATTCCTAGATTAGTGAGTTTGTCTTCTAATTCAACAAATCTACCCTACAATTGGGCAACTCTATCTCATCCTGACCCTTTACCATTACACTATCTAAATCGTCAATCTCTAGTTTATGTGAATCTGTTAGCCCCCAAAAGAGTCCAATTTTTCTATTAATGAATTCATCGTGTTCAAGTGGTCAAACCCCTTAGTAGTCCAAATCTTGATTGGTGAATACACCTTGTCATTTAGCGGTCCTATGTCTATTTCAAAAAATCTATTTTTTCAATGAGTGAATCCTTCTTATTCAGTGTAAACCATTGTCAATCGTCAAAATTGAGTCCAACTTGTTCAATGAATATATCTCCACATTAGAAAATATGCATTGTATTTAGGAAAATCCACCTACCTTTCACTATTCTTGGATTTTTTTTTGTTTCAAAAAATCCATGACTTGTTTAAGAGAATAAACCCTATGTTTGAGCTTTATATTTTCAAAATTATCCTAACCTAAGCTTTAGTAAATCCACATCTAAGATATTCTGATATCAAAACATATCTTAAGATACATTCTTCCATGTTCTTCTAATCCATTCTATTTACCTTCTATTCATCTCTTTCCATCTATTTCATCCATGCCCATCCAATCCAATATCATGAATATTTATTCTCCCCCAACAAGACAAATAATAGTAATTAAGGGAAATCCCAATTATATTGATGATAATTAGGTTAGTCCCGTTGACCACCTTGAGTATGATCCTTATGATGATAATAAGATTCTTGTGGACCAAACTGATCTCTCCCCATCCACTACTAATAATTTCATACTTACCCACCACTTTAACAATGATACAAATGTCATGGTTATATACCTCATAACTATTGGCATCAAAATTTCATCCTCCCTACCTCCATCAAATTCCAATCCATCTCCTATTGCTCATCCTCACCCTTCCTTTGACAAGGAAAACCCAAACCTCATCCAAAGTTCCCCTCCAACACCATCCATATCCCCCTTTTGATCTCACCTACATACCCCCCTCATCCCATATCCATGCCTTCATCTTCTCCCTTAGTAATTGTTGTCTCCTAATAGTGCACCCTTGTTGAGTGAACTCAAACTATTGGTGAAACATTGGAAATTTTCTAAAGTTGTGGGTTACCTAAAGCAGAAAAGAACCTCTAGAGTAAGCTGGCTCTTATAGTACTCACCTAAAACTAGTCTTGTTGGGAAAAGAGTAAGAAATATTGCATAAAAATAAACCTACTTTCTAAGGTGATACACCAAATATTAAGGATTTGTACTGCTATTTTGACACACAATGTGATCAATAAAACTCACTACAACATACACAACTCAGTTTTGACATGTTTTGCATAAGTATTTCATAGAGAGGCTTTGAATTTTATGACAGAACTCAAGAGGAACACCAAATGACCTTGTTGTCAGATAAAGTTTGCACCCTTGCTAAAACTATGAACTTAAGCAACCTACTGACACATTGGAACACTTCAAGGTTGTGGGTGACCAAGGAATGAAGTGGACCTCCAGATTATGGGCTGGTTCCCTTTGGATTTTTTGGTAAAACTGAAAAATTGAGAAGGGAAAGAGATAGAAGGACTTTTTAAAAGAAATATAACTAAAGAAGGCGATTCACCAATATGTGACAGATAACGTGAATTTGCTTTTAAAATCTCACAAGATAAGTCAGTTTGAAACTAAAGGACTCACAACTCAATCAAGTATATTTTGCATAAATATTTCATTTGAAAGGCTTCTATTCAATTGAAGTTAGTTTGAAAGAAAACAATAATGTTTTCATAACAAACATTCAACACATGTAAGAAACACAGTCAATGACCTACACTATAACATACTGAATCTAAACAAGATACTGAGGCAATAAGATTGAAAAGAAGGATTTCATGGAAATCACAAAAATTTATCCTAAAAGCTTACACACAATACTTGCACAAGACAGATTGGAGAAGGAAAGACAAGCTTCTTGTTGAAAAATCTGGGATATCTGTATTACAAATCTCAAGAAATCATGAGTTACAAAAATCTGAGTGAATGCTCTCACAACAATCTCCAAATCAAGAACTAACCCCTAAACTGCAAGAAGAGAAAGACTTATAAAAATTGTCTCCAAATTCGGAATTGAATTTTGGCTCCAAAATCCCATGAGTTGTCAAATCTCTCCTCCAAATAAGGCATGTAATGCCAACCAACTCTAAGAAGAGTTGTCAAAACTTCACCAACTTGGTTAGCCGTATGCAAATAGAAACCCCAAAAAATTAGGCTCAAAACTAAAGGTATCAAACTGCCATGTGCCTCAAATCCCTCTTTGATTGCAATCCAATCAATCCTAACTCAAAACTGAAAGAGATTCCCTGATTCAAGGCCTCCAAATCCCTATCTTTGCTCCTCATGTTGGCAAGACTTTCTCAATCATCTCCAAGATTTATGTAAGTCCTCAATTTGAAACTATATTCGAATTACTCTCATTTGCATTTCAAAATATCATTTATTCAAACATGATTTATAATTTATCATTTTGAATAAAGATTATAAATTTTGAATCATAATGCAAAATAAAACAAACTTGACCTAACAATGAATTCACTTTGCATTTAAAAAAAAAATATCTTTTATCAAAAATGATTTATAATTCATCATTTTGAATAAAAGATTTACAAATTTTGAATCATAATGCAAAATAAAACAAACGTGATAGGTCAAGTAGAAATACAAATACCTAAGTCCCTTAAGATATTAAAAGTTTTCTTCAAAACTTAAGGCAAAAATGCCATGGCCCCTTTGAAAATGAATAAAGCTTTTTTTTTTTTGAAATAATACTAAGGCAAAATGCCACAACCCCCTTTGATCGAACTTTCTAGGGTATCTAAACCCTAAAAGCATAAAAGATATTCATTTACTTCATCTTATTCTTTGGCTGAGGAAGATGAGAGTCGCCGCCATGAGGGTTTGAGGAAACTTGTTATCACAGGATTTCATGGTAGACCCTTCCAGTTTCAAAGGCATTCCTTCTCTCAGATCTGACAAACAACGCCTCTTTATGCCAGGGTAAGCATCAAACATTCTATGTTGCATTTAAAAAAAAAAAAAAAGAGAGATAGCACAAATTCGAGCATAAGCAAAAAGATTTAGCACCTGTAGATTTTTTGTTTTGTTTTAAGCTTTGATAAGAAATTCGTGGAACTCTTGCTTCTATGACCGCAACTACATATTCGTATTTTCCTGTACTCCTTTGTTCTTTTACTCTTTGCTAACGTTTTGCTTCATTTGATACCACCACTATGAGTCTTTGTTCAGTCACGGGGCCTGAAACTCAGTATCTCTGTAGATTAAAATGAGTAGGCCATAGCTTATCCTCCATTTGGGTTTTTGTTTTATGACTGGTGTTTCCTGTTGGCCGCCATGTACATTCTTTGGCCGAGATTGAACTTGATAGGCCATGGCTGTACTCATTCCTTTCTTTGTATTTTTCCAGAATTTCAAACATTTCTATGGCCATGGACACCATTGGAGACCGAAAACTTAAGAATAACCTCTATATTTTCTCCATCCTGGAGGTTACTTGGTAAGTTCATCATTGTATCGAATCTAGAAGTATTTTCTGACATTTTAAAAAGCTTTTGAGCTTTTACCAGGCACCACCATAGATACCCTAATATTTTTCTTTGTATTTCTGCACTTCCTATGCTGGGCGCTATGGATGCCATTACTTGAGTTTTATTTGAGCTGCAACCTCACTGCTTCTCGCCATTTTGGAGGTCTTTTTTTTTTTTCTGATGATTTCCCTGCAAAAACTTGGTAAGCTCGTTTCTTTGGAAAGCTTCTTTCATTTTAAAAACTTTTCAGGCTTTTACAAGTTGCGGCCTGGCATATTTTCTGATATATTCCTGCTCCTCTGTGAGCATTTTTAAAGGTTTTCCAAGATTCATGACAAGGATAATGTGCTTATTCTTGGGCTCTAAAAGCCGTGGCCATTGAACTGGAAATCCCTCTCTGCAAATAGAAGATACTTTGACTGAAAATGAAAAAAAAAAAAAAACATTCATTGTGCATAAAACCCTACTGCCTTTTGACATTTTCTGTGTTGGATGCCATTATATGATGTTTGAGTTTCTTTTCCAGTGCAAAGACTAAAGATTTTCTGAGAAAACAAGTTTGATTTTCCTGTTTACGAATTGGTCCTTTCTTCACTTTGTATTATTATGTTCCTGTAGAAAATCGAATCTCCTATTGGCTTCAACTTTTTTTCTTTAGAATAATGGATAAATCGTGTCACCATGAAAAAACTGGGAGAACCTGCTGTATTTCCTTGTTCTTGAAAGTTTGAAAGATCGCCATTGAAATCCCAAGTTGAGCTACATGATGATTGTTCTTATTATATCCATGAGGTGACTATTTTTGCAAAAAGATAACTTACTCAAAGTCGACCAAGATTCAACACATTGCTTTGTAATTTGCAATATCTATCTGTGCCTTGCAACCTTCTTTTAAAATTGCTTCCATTCATAAATTTTGTAAATGACATATTGTTGTACATTATGTTGCTTGTAGTTGCATTTGCTTCTAGGTGCTTCATGTTTGATCATTGACTTTTCTGAAAATGAAACTCATTATTGCTACAATAAGAACCTTTCTCTCAGACTGAAACATCTCTATATTTAAATGAGATTCCACGTTCGGTGCAAATTATAATGATTGATCGAACCAACAATATCTCTCTTTTAAAATCTGCAAACACCTGTTTGGCACTTCAGAGTGAATATTTTCTGTATGTTCATTTCTGAATCTGTTGAAAGCGTGATACAAATATTCTTCATTTTCTATTTCTTGATCACTTTTATTCATGTTGTTTACTCACTGCACAAAACTTAAACTAGCTGGGCTCAACACTTGTGGGAGCCGCATTTTACTCCACTCATATTATAAATTGATGAATAAAACAACAACGTTACGTTTCCTGTATCTGTACATGACGAAAACGAGTTAGTAAAAACAACAATGCATCCATGATTTCCTTTTGATTTGTTTCCTGTACTTGTACATAACGCAAATAAGTTAGTAAAAACAACAGTGATAATTCTTTCTGGTGATCTGCTTTTCCTTTCAATTGGTGAATGATTGAATGCTCATTCCATTTTTGTTGGTAATATAGGAATAGGGTAGAATGTGATCCCTCATTGCTCTAACACCACTTATCTTGCAGGTAAACCTTAGAGATGGAGCTGACATCGATGTTGAAGATGGACATAAAGTCGACACGGCTGGCTGCAACGATGATTCGTCATTCTAGGCAATGATGAATCACCTTCTCCCCTTACTCTTACATTACTTTCAATTGTGTAATGCATTTCTTTCTTTAAGCATTTGAAAAGTTATAAATCAGGCTATTCCCACGGCATGTGTGGGATTACAGAACATTCTCTCAATAAAATTATTTTTTGATATACCAAAAAGGGGTATGAAGTGGCCACTTTTTTCTAAAACCGGGAAAGACTAATCTTGGATGAGAAATTGAAGAAAGTTACACTCAAAATTTTAAGATGCAACAAAAACAAGTCGTAGTGCTTTGAATATACTTTTTGAACTACTATTTTTTTTTAAAATGGTAGAGATTAAGGGGTTCAAAAAGAGGGGCCACACAAATTGGTCTTTTTTTTTCAAAAAAAAAAACATAGCGTCTGGTGTGCCTCCCCTAAAATGTTATCTTTTTTTTAGTATTTTAAAAATCGTTCCAATAAGAAATTAGCTAATGTAGTTTATCCCCAATTTTTTGATATTTTTTTAATGAATATATGATTTTTACTAATTTTTAAAGTGGACCCATCTTGAAAAATAGAAATTTGAGGGTGCTCCACTCTAATTTTTTTGAAAACTAATTGAAAATCATTTTTTTTTAATATTTATAGAATGAAGTCTAGTTTCTAAAAATGTAATTTATTTGAAATTTCAATGAATGGTTAAAAAATACCAAACATTGGTTTTTGTCAAAAAACTAATACACCAACAAAATAAATTAAAGATGAAAGCCTTAACATAATCAAAATTTGAAAAAAAATTACATGGTTAGATAGCTAAGAGAGAGCTTAACATTACCTAGGTGTTTTTTGACTTGACATTCAAACATGTGCAAACCTAATGGGGAGCACGCTCAAAACTGTGTGAATTTTTTTAGAATTTGGAAAAACACATCTTTGGGTGTTGGAAAGTCAGTCCAAGCCTTTGGGTTGGAAATCCAAGGCAAATCCAAGCCAAAGGCTTGGAAATTCCTAAATTAGACAAAAAAGTGAGCATGTTATAAAATGCTCACATTATGACTTTTTTTAACTTAGTTTTTGTATGTTTGTTTGTATGTACATGTATGTTTGTATACATGTTTGTATGTATGTATGTTTTTATGTATGTATGTTCATATGTATGTATGTATGTATATATGTTTATATGTATGTTTGTATGTATGCATGTATGTATGTATGTATGCATAGTTGTATGTATGTATGTATGTACATTTAATCCAACTAGGTTTAGGACTAGATTAAACACAAACATGTCTTTTGAATTTAATCCAACTAGGTTAGGATTGAACTTTCTATACTATGTGCACGACTAAATTGGTTTTGTTTCCAAGTTGAGTGAGATAATAGGGACCATGTTCCCCTAAGTAGTATTATGGAGAGTAAAATATTTTTCATCACAATAGATCCGACTAGTATGTTATGTACCAAAAAAATAGGGAAATCAAGTTTGGATCCCCAAGGTATAATGTTGGTGTGAGAACTAGATTCGATATGACTGAAGTGGTCATTGAAGGACTTAGATATAGTTAGAAAATTGAGAGATCAATAAGGGAGGAGATGCTAGATTCAAATTCCTCTAATTTAGTAATTATTGTGGCATACATTTCCCTAGAGCGAGTATTCACATTAGGAGGGGTCCCAAAGTGGCTTTAAAAAGTGTGTAAAATTTATACACCAAAATTGTCAAATTGAAGCTCTAGAGTATAGGGTTTAGGGTATTAGGCTGAGGCTATAGGGTATAGGGATGAGGGTTGAGGAGGTAGGGTTTAGGGTTTAAGGTATAAGTTTGAGGGTTGAGGGATAGTGTTCAGGATTGAGGGTATAGGGTTAAGTGTATATAGTATAGGGAATAGGGTTTAAGATATCATGTATAGGGTTGAGGGTATTGGGTTTAGGGTTTATGGTACAAGGTTGAATGTATGGTTTAGGGTTAAGGGTTGAGGGTTTACGGTTGAGGGATAATGTTTAGGGTTGAGGGTATAAAATTAAGTGTATAGGGTATAGGGATTAGGCTTTAGGATATTGGGTATAGGGTTTAGGGTAAAGGGTTGACTCGTTGAGGGTATAAGGTATAGGGAACTAAGAGTTGAGAGTGTAGGGTTTAGGGTTTAAGTATAGGGTTGAGGGATAATGTTCAAGGTTTAGGGTATAAGGTATAGGCATGAGGGTTGAGGGTTGAGGGTGTAGGGTTTAGGGTTTAAGGTATAGGGTTGAGGGTTGAGGGATGAGTGTTTAGGGTTGAGGGTATAAGGTTAAGTGTATAGGGTATAGGGATTAGGGTTTAGGATATTCGGTATAGGGTTGAGGGTATCAGGTATAGTGTTGAGGGTTTAGGGTACAAGGTTGAATATAGGGTTTAGGGTGTAAGTATAGGGTTGAGGGTTTATGGTTGAGGGATAATGTTCAAGGTTGAGGGTATAAGGTTAAGTGTATAGGGTATAGGGACTAGGGTTTAGGATATTGGGTATAGGGTTGAGGATATAAGGTATACAATTAAGGGTTGAGAGTTTAGGGTTTAGGTTTTGAGTATAGGGTCAAGGGTATAGGGTTGAAGGACAATGTTTAGAGTTTAGGGTATAAGGTTGAGGGTATAGGGTATAGGGATGATAGTTGAGGGTGTAGGGTTTAAGGTATAGGGTTGAGGGTTGAGGGTATATGGTTAAGTGTATAGGGTATATGGATTAGGGTTTAGAATATTTGATATAGGGTTGAGGATATTGGGTTTATGGTTGAGGGCTTAAGATTGAGGGTTTAGGATACAAGGTTGAATGTAGGGTTTAGGGTTTAAGTATAGGGTTGAGGGTTGAGGGTTTACGATTAAGCGATAATGCTCAGGGTTGATGGTATAGAGTTAAATGTATAGGGTATAGGGATTAGGGTTTAGGATATTGGGTATAGGGTTGAGGGTATAAGGTATAGGGTTAAGGGTTGTGAGGGTAGGGTTTAGGGATAATGTTCAATGTTTAGGGTATAAGGTTGAGGGTATAGGGTATAGGGTATAGGGTATAGGGTATAGGGTATAGGGATGATGGTTGAGGGTGTAGGGTTTAAGGTTTAAGGTATAGGGTTGAGGGTTGAGGGATAGTGTTCAAGGTTGAGGGTATAGGGTATAGGGATTAGGGTTTAGGATATTCGGTATAGGGTTGAGGGTTGAGGGTTGACGGTTGAGGGATAGTGTTCAAGGTTGATTCAATACATTTTCTCTATATGGAAACCCATAATATTGACTGTGCATTGCTAATAGAAGGAGGCTAATATTATGGCGAAGATTGAGGATAACAAATCGATAATTAAACTTGAAAATCTAGATACATTAGAAACTAAAACTATAATTTCACTTGATGCACCAATGACATATCGAGACTAGTAGAAACAAATATCATACCCTAATTTTGATTAACTTTAAACAAAAGGTTAGCTCTCATAATTGTATTAGGGGGATCTAAATCCTTAAGAAATATTAGCCTCCTAACCTAATTTATAACCCTAGAAATATGAATAAAATATGAAATACTTTAGAGTTACAAACCTTAAGAAATTCATGAAATGAAAAATGTGAGCGTGATTTGAAAAAGTTGAAATTTTCCCACATTTTGAGCAAGTTAAAGCACGCTCGCACTTTAACATGAGCACATTTTGGAAAGTCCTAAAAAAAGTAAAAAAGTAGGACACTCATAATCTAGGCCCACGTTCTCTATTATTCTCCTATTTCTATGCGTCTTTTGACAAAAAATGCTTTTTCTATGCTGTTGGGAAAAGCACATGCATTTTCACACATTCCACCACCTTTGCACCACCTTTTTTTTGTTTTCCAACATAGCAAGAAGGAGATACCAAAGTTTTTACATGAAATTTGATTATATGAACTCATATTTTCATGTTTGTAGTGTTACAATGTTAATTATGATTTTTTGTTTTAATTTCATATTATAGATTTGGTTATTTCCATAGTTTTTACTAATTCTATTAGTTTTCTATAGAATTGAACATTGGAAACGAAGCAACTTTGTGAAAAGCTCTAATTTTTGAGGAGTTTGATGCAAGAAGAAAAATGAACTACACATAATTGGGTAGTTTCTCAAATTGAATCTCATATTTTAAGGTATGTTCTCTTTATACATATGCTTTACATTTCCTTCATTTTCCATGGGTTGATATTTTATCCACTATTCTCCTACTTCACATTTCACTTTTCACTGTCACCTAAACCACTTTGATTTCTTATGTTGCTTTATCACCTCTTATCATACATGCTTAATATAATAATTTGATTTTGTTATCATATTCATGCTTATTAAATTTACCTTACTATGATATTATTCTTCGAACATTGAATACTTTCCTTGATCATATAGTGGCATACATTTCCTTTAGACCTTACACATTGAGCACGGTCTCGTAGATTTACCTCTTAATCTTGCATTGCCTTATCACATTTTTTGAGTTATAACACTAGAGGCATTCATGAATTTCATTATTATATTCAAATCTTTCCTTTCCATATCTTTACAATAGGGGTATCATTCCTTCCCCCAATTCCATGTGCACATCCATCAATTGACTTATCGTGATTTTAGAGCCATGCCTATTTTAGTGAGGGAAACTTATCCTTCCCATTTATCTCTTATGATATCATTGCATATATCCTTTTCAAATTTGGGGGAAAGAATGCATTCCCTCTTCATCAATATATTGACATCACATTCCTAGACCTATATCACCACTAGAGAAATATTTCTTGACATACACCAATGGAGCATTCACCTATATTTTAGCCTTATGTACCTACATAGGTGTTTTTCACCACACTGTTCCATTTATATTTTCCCATGCTAGGGTAAACCTTCTACCTTGAGATTCATGTTCAACCCATATGTAGTTTCCATGTTTTTATTGTGTTACACTTAATTATTACACTTAGATTTCATGTGTTATTAATTAAACTTGCACATGCACAATATGCCATTGTGCTTGTTGCATTCACACATGCCCATGTTCCAATCTTACCCTATTCAAATAATAAACATGAAATAACCCCCATCATAAATGCCCTAAAATGATACTATACATGCACAAATGTTTCCCACACATGAGGTAACTCAATATGCCTCACTGGCAACTCAATATGCCTCAGTGACGAACCATCATGCCTCACTATAAAAATAACATGCCTCACTGGAAAAACAACATTCCTCACTAGCTAAACAACATGCCTTTAGAAGAAATGAATAAAACTCAGAGGGTTACTCTGTTTCCAAACAAACCACTGCTCTATCTCTGCATCAACAATTCAACAAATACTATCTTCCTTATTCCCAAATAAACTCTAAAAATTCATGATCTTGTTCAAATCATATTAATTTATCCAAAGGAAAACATACTTCATGAACATTGTAATCCTTATACAAACTGTAATTCCGGACTTCCTCTTTGTGCATAATTTTGACAAAACCATAGTAACTAAATCTTCAACTCACTCACATAGAACCCTAACTTTTATCACATTCCATACAAAAAGATTACATTCAAATTACTCTACATTGTGAAAATAAAATATATTTCATGAAAATACATTCATACCAAACCACGTAACTCTTTCATGTTCTGTTATTCAAATCTTCCTCTCTCTCTGTACATTCATCTTCTATTGGAAAATTGTATACTACTGAAATGTGACTTTGATTGCCATATGCCTGCCAAACTAGTAGCTTGTGAAAGAATCATTCTTGACTTTAAATCTAGATCTTCGATCTTTATCACTCGCCAAACCAAAAATTAAATGTTGACCATTGATTTAACAATGACCAGTATAACAAAAGTTTATCACCTGTTTAGTCGGTTCAATAATGAGGAAGGGCTAGTAAACAATGTATTTGAAGCCCTCAATTAGTCATTCAAGTGAATTTTAACCGATTATAGCAGGCCACCTTTAAATTATAACAAAAGGTATGTTAAATATTGACACCCTTCACAAAGAATAAACCCTAGATTTAGGGTTTTAAGAATTGTTTAGTATTTTAGGTTTCATTTCACTTATAATTCTGAGAAAGAATAACCAATCTGTAAGTACTGAAAAAATACCAATTCATATACTTCTTGCACCTTGAGTATTGTATTTAGATGAGTGAACAAGTATATTTGAAACTCATGCAATAGAACCATCATAGGAAGATCAACATGAATCAACTTCTGAAGAACCACTAAAGTAACTCTTTGCCACTTGTGCATCAAGAATATCAACACTATGAACTACATGATGGATTAGTATTCAACTCAAGGAAATATACAAATGAGAGGTAGATCTTCCAAAGAATATTCTCAAAACATCAATGCTCATCACACCACCTTGATATTAACATCAAGCACTCTATGCTTTGTACTAATTCAACACTAAAACAACCCTATGATAACATCTTGCAAAACTACTACCTTAATACACAAACTACATCAACCTACACCATCAACCTTTACTTTGAACAAGCATCAACAACAATGACAAACCTTCAATTTGAATCAACTTTGGCACTTAATTACAAAATGCAACTCTGACATCAATTGACATCAATGACAAAAAAACCCAACAAACTCCCCCTTTGTCATTGACGGTAATTCCACAGATTGTTCTCCTCCTTTGACATCAAATACAAAGGGAAACTTAATCCCTCTATAAAATACCACTCCTAAAGTTGCAATCTATAAATTCACCGTTAAATGAGAATATGTCCATTGAAATCACTAGTATATCACTGTGAAACATATGCAAACTGTCACTTTGTATTCTCACTGTGAAAGATACATACCAATTGAAAGCTAGAACTTGACAGCTTGGTTGAACATACTAGTAAGATAACTAGAAATAGAATGGAATGCATATCACTGGCAAGATGACTATAGACATAGCAATGTCAAGAAGACTCAATGCATAGAATATCATGCATATCATTGCAACATGGAAGACTGTTGACTTGTGACTGAGATATCTCATATATGTAGAACAGTGTCAATATCCATATGAGACTGACATCATCCAAACCAATAATTTTCATCAACACTACTGTCACTGACCACAAAAAGAAAACACTATTAAGAGATTCAAAGTATTACAACACTATATTTTGCAAAGGCACAACTAGAAAAATATGAAAGATTGTGAATATCAAACATGGCTTTTGTCATTTGTCTAAACATCATAACAGCCTCAAGATCCATAACATTTTCCAAATACATAAATATTAACATCATATTGCAAATGTGAAACAAGGACTTCCACTAACTTCTCTACCATTATAACCTTGTTAATTGTCAGATATGTTTGACTGTCATGACACAAAAAATCCTCATGTTTGTTGAAATTTCCACCTACTGTCATGTTCGCTTTCAATGGACTCTAGACTATTACCATTCATAGACCTTGTCCTCACAAATATTGTCACACTAAGACAAACACAATCAAGTAAATCACAGTCGTGCATTACACTGCTAATGTAAGAGGGTTGAGAACTATCAAATATTGGCAATATATAAATCACTGTTACTACATTCTCGCAACTATTGTACTAACAATTTGTCAAGAAACCTTAGTCAACATGTCTCAAAATGGTTAAGATAGTCACTTGATCATTGATAGAATACTGTATTGTTATGTAACTGAGCATTAGGTATACCATTCACTGTGCAATGTGCATTTACTATGATACTCCACCAATCCATTATGTATATGCAAGATAAGATTTAACTATCTAGTACACTTGCCAAAGAAATTTTACTTTACCTTCATTCACTCTTATCATACTATCATCTACACTTGATCAATACAAATAATAGGAAAATCAGACAAGATTGTCAACATACTGACCTATTATTATCAGATCCCTGAAATAAGTGTCACACAAAGCAACTAATTTTTTTTATTGTTATTAGACTAGCAACCTGTGGTAGCACCAAACCATGGTAATCTTGTATGCTCACTATAATAAAACCATCATGGATAATAATCATACAAGAGAGTGACTATCATTGGATACAAACATTTCATAGAGACACTGTTGTAGTCCTCACCTACCACATCTCTATCCAAACATAATCAACAGTGACTAAAAGCATTGTCAAACTGTGATTAAAAGCATTATTATTTGTCAATATATTTGAACTTTGTCACACTTGTAATGACTATCTCTTGCATTGTGACTATCTTAGCATCATTTTGTTATCTACTAATACTATCAAACCTATCATTCTGAATCTTTTGTCAGATCATCATATCATTGTCCACCGACATTATCACTATAGCCACTCTCAGTTCTTAGTATTGTTACCATTTTCTATAAATGTTTGCCCATATTATTGACTTTACCAAACATGGTTTTGAAAAGATGACAACTTGTAATAAGATGAAAGATTCTTGTGAAGGAAATGCTTTATAAAAGAGTAGTAACTCTGTCAACTCACCATCTTAACAATAAAATCAGAATGACCAACAATCAATCTGGCATGAAGAACATGAAATGGATGAACAATACCTTTGAAACCATCAAGTAGAAACTTTTCAAGAAGATAAAAAAACTTTGCATTAATAGGATCTTTACCAATATCATGATGGTTCTGGAACTAATTCCTTCTTCGAAGATTTATAATCACTTTGCTAGAGTCATATAAATCAAGGCTACTTGTAGTGTAGGAAAATGCATACGCTTGCATTTTCACACTTGTTTGGGCCCAGCTTGCTTTATTTATGTCTTAATTGGTCCTATTTTTCATCCACAAGCCTAATAAACTATATCTTTTTTTGGAAAATCCCGACAAACATTAATGGATAAATGAGAATTTAATGATTTTGGCTGAGTGTCCCTGATTTTTGGGTCGGGACTAAGACACATCCTAGGGCATATTTTCCCCCCCGAGGTCTTGGGCCCCCCTTTTAAGTGGAAACCTTAAATGGGCCCCTTTTTGGAGTATATGACCCAAGTTTTTAGAACTTGGGACTAAGATGCCACCTAGGGTGTCTTAGTCCCCTTTAAGATTTTTTTGGAATTTAATTTCAAATTCTAGCAGGACTTGGCCTTCTTTAATTAAAGATTTCACATGTCAGCTTGTTGTGGTGTAATTTCAGGATATTAAGTATGGATAAGTATAAATACAAGGTTCATTCTGTCATTTTTATATCCAAAGCAATCTAGGCACTCGATAATTCAAGTTTATGAGATCAAAATAAATTCTTCAAGCATTTGGAGCCATCATCAAGATTCAAGCATCATATCAAGGAGATTGTTGCATCATGTGTGTTTTAGAGATAATATTTGTGATGTAGGGTTTTGATTCAAGCAAGCAATTCAAGTCCATATCTATCAAGCATTCATTGGATTCAAGATCTACATTCAAGCTAGCTATTTCACACAAGTTTGCAGACTTCATAGCAAGGGTTTGGTGAGTTGTAACATTACATGTTGCTCATTCATCATTTCCATCCATTTCATTGCATTTCAAGGTTTAATTACCAACAAGGGGTTTGACCAAGGAAAGCCCTCATTTACTAACTGTAGACACATAAATTTGGACACTTGCATTTGTCCAAATTTATCCCTTTTCATCTAATATCCTCTTATTTGCATTAATTAAGTAATATCACTATTATTTAATTAATACCCTTAATTCTTCTAAATTCTTAAGGTATTCAATTAATAATTAAATACCTCACCCTTTATTCTCCTTTTCACCAAATGAATTAAATAAATATGAAATTTATTTAATTCCTCACATGTCACATCCTTTTCCTTAATCTTAATCCATCCTCTAATTTCTTCATTAGGGATGTGCATATGCCTAATCCTTGATTAGGATGTGTCACATCCTCCAACTTTTGCAAGTTGGCTTCTAATCCTTATTAACCACTAATTATCTTCTAATTACTGATCAGTTAAGCCTAATCAGTACTTTGGTCAACTCTCCCCATCCCCCAAAGAATTTTTAATTCCTTTTTATTCATCCAAGGCTCCTCTCTTCCCCATGTGAATTTTTAATTCATTTTTATTCCTCCAAGGAATGTTCTCTTCCCCATGCAAAATTATAGAACCTTTGACTTGTCACATCACATTTTCCAAAGTCTTCTATAATCTTTGACTTGTCACATCACTCACATGTGGCAAGTTCCCACCTTTTTGGGAACCTTGTCTTATCCACTAGATTCTTCCAATCATGTGAATTTTTAATTCACCCAAGATTCTCCTCTTCCCTATGTGATCATTGAGAGGTCACATCACCCCTTTTCCAAGGTACTTGTCCTTCCTCCATATCATGTACCTTCCTTCCACCTCACTTCCACATCATCTCATCCTAGGCCATCTCACATTGCACATGTCAAGATGTGAGGGCTTGTGAGTCCTCAACTGACCATAACCCTCCATCTTGACTTTGTTGGTTTAATCTCAACTATTGAATTCTCTAGAGAATTCAAATTGATCTATAAATACCCCTCCTCTCTTCTCTCATTTACAACACTTAGCCATTTTGCACCCTTATGCTACCAAATTGTTCATTCAATTTGCAAGCATTATATTAGCCATTTAGCCAAGCCACTTAGTCATTAGCACTTGCATTGATCACATTGCACATCTTGCATACACCATTTCAATAGCCATCCAAGGAGCACACAAGCTTTCCAACATCAAGGGCCAACCAAGGGATTCAACAACAAAAAAAGGTATAATCGTTTATTGTCTTCATTTCATCTTCTTTCTTTGTGTTATCATTCCTTAGGCTAATATTGAGGTGTACCTTTTGCGTTCTTCCATTATTGTATTATAGTTGTTTTGCATCTTAGAATAGGGTAGAAATTTAGGGATGACACTAACAATCAACAAGTTTTTCTTCTCTTGTGTGTTTGTGATTGCACATTTAGGTTGAAGACTCGAAGATCATTTGGAGTGCAAAGTTGCAAAGTTGCATCACAAAGTTGTCATCTTCATAGAAACTCACCTAAGGATAGATTCAAAAGATTCATAACTTGAGATTTCAGAAGAAGGAAGTGCAGACCTTAGAACTTAGGACCACATTCAAATACTTTTAAAATTTAAAATGGGACTAAGTCACCACCTAGGGCGTCTTAGTCCTCCTAAGGTTATTTTTTAGAAATTCCTTCAAATCCAGTTTCGACATCCGAAGACTCCCCATTTCCCCCGAAAAACAACAACACAACTAAGTCAATAGTAAGGGCATATTAGTCCTCCATAGCAGTTTTTGACAGCTTCTTTGAATTTCTAGAATCCTTGTTACATTTCTAAAACCTCCAAATACACATACCCTAACTTGTTGTTGCATATTTTCATCATTTGCATTATTCATTTAACTTGCATTGTTAGGTTTTGTAAGTTGAATGTTAAATTATCTTTTCCAAGCTTTTGCTTGGTGGTGAACCCTTCAAAGCTGAAAAGAAACCCTCCTAGGCCCTCCTTGTTGAGAATTAACTAACCTTTAAGGTTGATAGTCAATCCAATTAGGGTTCCTAGGACAATATTAAATGACCTAGAGAGAATAGGTGGACACATTCTCCCTATTTTATCTACGGTTCATTTTGGTGAACTTGACTTCTTTGAGCATTCATTTTCTGATTTGGAGTCCATTAAAGTCCTATATCTAGGTTGCATTCATTCTTGCATTTAATCTTGCATTAGTGGAATTGCATCTAGGATTTCTTATATTTGCATTAGTGGAATTGCATCTAGGGTTTCTTATATTTGCATGAGTGAAAGTGCATATAGGCTGCATTTTTTCTTTCTTGCATTATCTTATCTCATTGAAAAATTGAAAAGTGCATTGTTCATCATCCTAATTGCATTTAGGAACATTTTTATTGCATTCAAAATTAAAAAAAATCATTCACCTTTGTATTTAATTGCTTCTCACTAGTTCATTTTTCATTTTTCATTTGCATAGTTTTCTATTTCCAAACACCAAGTCCTTGATTAGGAAACCTGTGAACACTGTAGACAATCCAAAGTTTCCTATTTTTCTGACAAAAACCTCTACTAGGACTAAAACGCCCTTCCTGGTGTCTTAGTCCCTTTCAGGGTTTTTGGCTCAAAATTCTCTCTCTACTATTTGGTGTCTGTTCCAATCCCTGGGTAAACCCACAAAAGTGGTTTACAATTCAAGTGAGGAAGGAAAACTTGCAAAAGGTGATCCCATGTAAAAAAAATTGGGTTTTTAGGTTCAAATGAACTCTTTGGTTCGAGCGAACCAAAAGAGGGTTCGAATGAACACTGGTTCAAGTGAACCATTTAAATGCAAGGTCCCACCATTCTGGCCAAAAAACACAAAGAAAATATTTTTTGAAAGGGGGTTCGCTCGAACCTCCCCTGGTTCGCACAAACCCCCCTTTTCCCACCTTCTCACCCTCTAGCACTAAAAAAGTCCAAAATTTTGCACTTTGAAGCTCGAGTTGAGGATGAAAATGGAGGAGAATTCACAAAGCCAACTAGATTATGGTAGTCCTTAGAACGAGCTATCCAACGAATATAATTTTAATATGTTTTGGTTTTATTATGTATTTTTTTTTTAGTTTTATTAAACATAGGCTTTTCACCGAAAATGAAGCTCTTTGTTCTGCACGTGGAAAAATAATAGATTATCGTTTAGTGTTTTTGAAAAATATGAGTGCACCAAATATTGAAGTCCTTGATCCAACAAAATAAAATTGAATTTCGATACATACAAAAAAATTTACGTTGTATATAGTCCGCGTATGTCTGAATTGTAATTGGTTTGACTTCAAAACTTGATTAAGGAAAAAATATTCAATAAAAAACTATGAGACCAATTGGAAGCACTAGATATTGTAGTTACAAATCTAAATTTGAAAAAATTATAATTTTATCCTTCATGGAAAAAAATTTATGTTGTATACGATGAGTGTCACTCCTTAAAAAGGTTGTTTACGAAAAAAACTAGTTTTCGAAGGAGATGGAAAAAGAAGTGCAATATGATTCCAAATTTTTTGAAAAAAATACATTTAGAATCTACAGACAAAATGTCACAAATCACTAGTTTGCATCATCTTCAAATTCCTCATAGTTTAGCCGCTATAGATACCCAAAAGTGAAGATTTAGTTAAAAAAAAAAATTTCAATATCCAGTTTGGCCAAAAATGTAAATTAGTATTGAGGGATCACCCCCCTGGAACCTCAAAATTGTACCAATAGGACCAAGACACCCTTAGTGGCATCTTAGTCACTATTGACTTTGACTTTCTAGTTTTTCAGGATTTGCAATTGCTTTTCTATGCTTCTGTTTGTTTCCTTCAGTTTTTTGTTTTAGTTTGTAGAATTGTTGTTATTCCATTTCAAGTGTAATTGAAAGAATAGGATATTGTGTTCATTTTACTTTCTTTGGTTTATCCCTTGCATGAGCTAACTACTTGGTGTCCTACTGCTAATACTGTGGTTAGATGAAGTGTGAGAATCATTGCATCCCACAATAAAAAAACTCATTGTGGATCTTGGGTTATCAAGCTCTCTTACTCCTAGTGTTGGTATTAGTTCATTGGGTATGGACCATACCTTTGATAACTCTTTTTCCATGCCTAAATTACCTACAAGTGCTATGCCAATTGTTCAAACAATGGTTGATCATATCCCTCAAGATAACATTATGAAAATGCATGAAGAATTAGCCCATTTACAAGATAGTGTGAGTACTGAAAACATTTCAAACACTGTTATACCTTCCATAGATAGTATTCACCGCATGATGTAAAGTGATGAAGGATTGGAAGTTGTGCATAACATAGCTCAAATATTTGGAAAACATCTTCCTTCCACCAACAATTGTGCTCAAACTTCAAACAATATGCAAAGACAAGGAGGAAATCACACTCCTCCCTCTTCAACCATAACCTTCATTCCCACCTATACCAATCCTCAAGTGAACACAACCATACAACCAACTAGCAATATCCTTCCTACCTCAAACATTTCCACTAGTGCTCTTTATACTTATGTGGCATGTAATCTCATATCTCCTCCCGTAAGCAATCCATTCATTGGACCTTCCAACACATGCAAACCACCACCATATTCACCTCCATATCAAACCGCAAGAAATGATCCTATCATTAACCACCTTTTACAAAGCCTTTCATCTATTCAACGTCAAGTTTCCACCATCAATCAAAATCAAAATGGTCCACCTTCATATCATGTCAAAAGCAACCCACTATCCTTGGAGATATTGTGAACTTCAGTACCACAAGGTATAGAGGTCCCTAGATTTGAGAAATATGGAGGAAAGGGAGATCTTGCTAATCATGTTAACGCCTTTACTACTTTGTGTAGAGACTATCCTTGAGGACAAAATTTTGGCTAAGCTTTTCCCTTGATCCTTAAAAGACATTGCCTTAGACTGGTTTTTTTCATTACCGAATAACTCAATTCGTTCATTCACTAAACTTGTTGAAGCCTTTATTAACCATTTCCAAGTGCATATGGTTCTTGAAATGACATTAGTGGACTTGATGAGATGTAACCAAAATGAGGGTGAAAAAGTCACTGACTTTATTTCTCGTTACCGATCACTTTATTCTCAAATCAGTGTGAATATTCTCAATTCTCACCTTCGAAAGATGTTCATAAATAATTTACAAAGTAAGATAAAAGACAAGCTTACCAAGATGAAATTCCCTTCCTTCATGCACTACCCTTCGAGACTATCAAAATTTTGTAGATATTTATGGACCTAAATCCACTTCTACCCATCTTGAAAAGTCTGAACCTTCAAACCAAAACACCTACTAGCCTTTCAAATGATAAAATAATTTTTTTCCTCAACTAAACTCCACCTCTCAGCCTACCCAACAAGTTGATACCCAAGTAGCTGCCATAAAGAAGAGCAATCCTTACATCTTTGGGGACCCACAAAGGAAATTTACTCCCTTACCCGACACACTTCAAAATATCTTGACTCAGCTAATAAACAAGAACATGCTTACCTTACCTCCCGTTCGACCTCTTGACTTTAGCAAGCGATTACCTCTGAGCTTTAGATACAATGCCTATTGTGCTTATCATCAACAAAAAGGAAATGATACAAAACATTGCAAGCATCTTATGAAGGGAAAACGAGGTGTATCTAATGACCCAACAATGCGGAATACATTCCCTTAACACTAATACAATAGAGGAGAAGAGTATAAACAGGTTCTAATAGCTTCTAAAACTACTTGAGATGAATACAACTAGTAAAATAGATAACATAATTCAACATTCACAGATTGACACAAGAAATACGTGGGAAAACCTTTTCAGGTAAAAAACCCACCACACAAAGTCAAGACAATTGTATTACAATAATCAAAGCAATTACATACAATTTTTAGTCTTCTCTGATTAGCTCACAATAGCTCTTATAGTTCCATCTCATTGTTACAATACTTCCTTGCAAAGTATGCCATTCTTCATTCTTGACATATGCAATATTGTACTCGACTGTCTAAGTCATACATTGCATTCAATGTCATCAACCAATTACCGACCATCAGGTTCATGAATCTCTCATCCAATCATGCAACCGATCTACCCATGTTGATATCCCTACATCGAGCCACCTAGACATTAATGCCACCACCCAAATCGGGTCCTGTTCGCCAGCCTAAGTCAACCTGCAATTATTGCTTTTACTGTTTTGGCTTTTGGCCAATCAACATACTATCAACCTGCCACGCATCCACCAACAATTCGCTGATTGCATTTGACTCCAAGTCCAACTTGATCAAACTAGGTCTGAGCTCTTGAAGACTCTACCGTTCCACCGCCGAGCTAACACTACCCATCCGAGGTAACGCGGTGAGCTCCTCCGAGCTCTGCCTTGACTTTCCCACGCTACCGTTGCACCATCCGAGTCGACCCGTGGTAATGCGGTGAGCTCGTCTAAGCTCACCCATCAACTCCATCGAGCTCTGTCTCTCCTTCCCTGCACTACCACAACCTAGTCTGACCTGCCTCGTGGTATGGCGGTATAACCACCCGAGCTCGCTCCAAGTCTGCATCGTGCTACTACTGGTCAGTTGGAGATGACCTACGGTGTGGCGGTGATGACCTAGAAAACCGCTAGCGGTCAAACCATGCTACTATGGGGGCCGCTAGGCCACCCCGCGGTAGGGCGGTAACCATAGACGGTCTCACCGTGATCACCGCGGTGAGTGGACCCACTGCCTGCAGTATGGCGGTAACTGCCAGGGTGACTGTAGGTGGTCTCACTGCCCCCACCACGGTGAGTCAACTCACCATGCACGGTAAGGCAGTGACCGCCAAGTCTGTCACTGCAAAACCACCAAGTAAAGAAGGCACAACCGTGGTAAAGCGGTAAGGAGAAAAAGGAGCCAAGCGCGGTAACGAAGTAAAAGGCTGAGAACATCAATTTTTCACCAAGTCTTGAATTCTGAGGCTTCAAACTGGAAGTTGAGACACAAATTCTCAACAAGCTCCCACTTGGCAAAGACTTCTAGCTTCCTCATGACTTCAAAAAATTACTGTCTGTCATAGGCCCCAAGGCCCAATGATTTTGCACACCATTTGAACTTGTTTGTGCTCATAGACTTTGTTAAGGCATCTGCAACATTCTTCAAGCTGTCAACCTTTTCCAAACCGACCTTCCTATTTTCAACCATCTCCCTCATGAAATGATACTACACATCAATGTGCTTGGTCATGGCATGGAATGTCAGATTCTTTGCCAAACAAATGGCGCTCTGACTGTCATAAAAAATAGTGAT
Source organism: Sequoiadendron giganteum (assembly GCA_007115665.2). NCBI lineage: Eukaryota > Viridiplantae > Streptophyta > Pinopsida > Cupressales > Cupressaceae > Sequoiadendron > Sequoiadendron giganteum. Next base: position 564,099,380 of record CM021109.1, on the reverse strand, counting down.
CTACCTTGCATTAAATCTTATATCTGAACTTAGACGGTTTAACCAAACAACCTCCTTATAGGTGTGAGTTGTAGCCATGTATTCTACCTCAGTCGTGGATAGAGAAACTACAACTTGTCGCTTGCTCATCCAACTGATTTCTCCACCATTAAGCATGAAAGTGTATCCACTGGTGGATCACCTGCTGTCAATTTCCCTTTCCCAATCGGAATCAACATATCCCTGAATGTTAAGATTCCTCTGTGATGCAACCACACTGCCATGGTAACACAAAGCATAATCTAAAGTCCCCTTCAAATACCGAAACACTCTCTTCACAGTATCCCAATGTGATCTTTCCGAATTTTCCATAAATCGGCTTAGAACTCCCACTGCTTGGGCAATGTCTGGTCTTGTACAGAACATAACATACATTAAACTACCAACAACACTTGTATAGGGCACACTGGTCATGTCCTCCATCTCAGTGGTAGATTTTGGACAGTCTTCAACAAATAGTTTTGTTCCCTACATGACTAGAACAACTAGCTGCTTGCAGTCAGTCATACCAAACCTCTCCAAAATGGTGTTCACATACTTACTCTGACTTACCCAAATTTTTCTGCTTGTTCTGTCCCTGGTTATCTCAATTCCTAGAATGTACCTTGCTGCACCAAGATCCTTTATTTTGAACTTTGCAGACAATTGAGATTTAAGATCATAAATCATAGTCTTGCTATTTCCTATGAATAACATATCATCCACGTACAGTGTAATAACAAGCACACGATCATTCTCAGATTTATGATAAACACAATGATCAGATTTTGATCTTACAATCCCATTGACAACACAAATGTGCCAAATTTTTGATACCGCATTCTAGGAGATTTCTTTAAACCATAGAGAGATTTATTTAACTTACAGACCATATTTTGTTTACCTTTCACAAAGAAATGCTCAGGCTGGGACATATAGATTTCTTCTTCTAGCTCACCATGGAGAAACACTATCTTCACATCCATTTGCTCAATTTGAAAGTCATACACAACTGCCAATGACAACAAAAATCTGATGGATTTTAGCTTTGCTACAAGAGAAAATTCCTCCATAATCAATTCCCTCAATTTGGGAAAATCCCTTTGCAACTAGTTGTGTCTTATACTTCTCAACATTGCCATCAATGCATGTCTTCTTTTTGAATATCCACTTACAACCAACAGGCTTTTTCCCTTTTGGCAATGGTACCGAATCCCGGGTTTCATTTTTCTTAAATGAATCCATTTCTTCATTCATGGCTTCCAACCAAGAATTCAAATCAGTCATGTTGATTGCTTCTTTTACAGTCCTAGGCTCATCAGTGCTGGTAATTAAAGCATAGGCACAATTCAAATTTAACAGTGAGAAACCATACCTTTCAGGTTGCCTTTTTTCTCGTGTAGATCTTCTTACAGGCTGAGGTTGTGGTTCTTCATCATTAGAAATTCTCAATTGCATCCTTCTTCTTGTTACTCTGATCTGTTTCAAGTTGTTGATCACTTGCTGAAGGTTTTAGCTCACGAAATACCATGCTTCTGTTGTATAGAACCTTCTCATTAATAGGGTTCCAAAGCTTGTATCCCTTCACACCAAATCCATAGCCAATGAGAATACACTTGACAACCTTGTTATCCAATTTTGATCTCTTTTCATTTGGCACATAAACATATGCCTCACAGCTAAAGACACGAACATGCCTCAGAGAGGGCTTCTTACCAGACCATGCTTCCAAAGGTGTCTTATCAACAAGAGCAGAGCAAGGAGATCAATTTATTAGATAACATGTTGTAGTCACAACCTTAGGCCATAACTTCTACTCCAGACCAGCACCGCTCAGCATACTCGCCTTTTCCATCAACATCTTGTTCAACCTTTCAACAACTCCATTCTATTGTGGAGTATAAGGTGTGGTTTTATGTCTTTTAATTCCATGATCAGTGCAATACCTTTCAAAATATGTAGAACAAAATTCACCACCATTGTCTATCCTCAAACATTTAATTTTCCTTCCAGTCTGATTCTCTACCAAAGATTTAAATTCTGTAAACCGACTGAACACTTCTGATTTACTTTTAAGAAAGTATACAAATTTCCTTCTCGAACAATCATCAATAAAAGAAACATAATATCTAGACTTCGATAACGAAGGAACATTAACTGGACCAAACACAAAAGAATGAACATAATCCAGTATACTAGAAGATTTATGAGGACTAGAATAAAATGAAACATGATGCTATTTTCCATAGATACAATGTTCACAAAAATTAAACTCAAGGTTACAATCATCAAGCCCTTCTACAAGATTTTTATTCTTCAAGGTTTTTAAACCTTTCTCACCTATGTGACCAAGTCTATGATGCCATAGCATAGTATTCTCAACTGGGAGTTTTACCTCCAAAGCATTTGCAGACAGAGAAGTGTCTTCATCTTCCTCTACAGGAGCAACATTGCTTGACTTTACAAAGGAACTGTTACATTGAACAAGACGTGCATCCAGCTTGTATAAAGTGCTAATACGAACACCCTTAGCTATCACCATTGCACCTCTAGCCATTTTACATCCTCTACTAGAGAACGAAACTTCTACACTAGCATCATTTAACTTAGTGACAAAAAGAAGATTTTGAGCCAGACCTGGAATGTGCAGTATGCCACCAATCCCTTTGACTCTCCCATCAGGAAACTGAATTCTAACTCTTCCTCTGCCAACGATCTCCAACGTTGAATCACTTGCCAAGTACACCTTTCCATCGTCATACTTCTCGTATTTAGAGAACCATTCTTTATTGGATGTCATGTGAAAGGATGCACTTGAGTCAACCAACCAGACATCATCTGATGCTTGAGTTGTCAAGGATGTTGCAATGAAAGCGTCTGCATCACTTTGAGAAGATTCATTGTTAGAAGCATTCTTATTCTTCTTCTCCTTGCATTCCTTCTGGATATGACCAGGTTGCCCACAGTTCCAACATCTCACCTTGAACTTTTTACTAGGAGACTTTGATCTCCCTGCAGATTTGGATTTTGACTTCTTGTCCTTCTTCTTGCCTTTCTCCTTTGGTCTACCTCAAATACTAAGAGCCTCTTTGGCCATCTCTGAAGACTTCCTCCGCATCTCTTCAGATAACAATGAGACAACAACGTCTTCCATCTTGAAAGCAGTGGTGGTGCTTCCAATGGCCATCACAAGATGATCCCAATGGTCAGGTAATGAACATAATAGGAGCATGCAATGATCTTCCTCCTCAGTCTTTACATCTACAGAAGCTAGATAAGTAACACTCATATTAAATGAGTTCAAATGGTCTGCAATAGATGAACCTTCTTCCATTTTCAAGGAGTACAAACTCTTCCTCAGGAATAACTTATTTACCAGAGACTTTCCTTGATAAATATCACCAAGCTTCTTCCACAATGAAGTTGCAGACTGCTCCTCATGGGCATTCAGGAGTAAAAAATCAGCTAGACTCAGTCTTATTAGACCTCTTTCTTTTCTATCAGCAAGATCCCAATCCTCTTGCTTCATACTTTGTGGCTTAGTACCAGACACTGCCAACCAAAGGTCTCTATCCACCAACAAGTCTTCCACTTTGAGTTTCCATAACTCAAAGTTCTTGCCATTAAACTTTTCAATATCTACTCTACTTGATGTACTCACCATCTCAAACAAAAAGAAGTTTTAACAATGCAATACTCCCACTGAAACAATATTAGCACAAAAAACTAAGCTTTCTCTCAAGGATAACACAACGGGCCAGGATCTGATACCACTTTGAAGGGAAAAAGTCGATGGATCTAATGACCCAATAGTGTGGAATACATTCCCTTAACACTAATACAATAGAGGAGAAGAGCATAAATAGGTTCTAATAGCTTCTAAAACTACTTGAGATGAATACAACTAGTAAAATAGATAACATAATTCAACATTCACAGATTGACACAAGAAATAAGTGGGAAAACCGTTTCAGGTAAAAAACCCACCACACAAAGTCAAGACAATTGTATTACAATAATCAAAGCAATTACATACAATGTTTAGTCTTCTCTGATAAGCTCACAACAACTCTTACAGTTCCATCTCACTATTACAATACTTCCTTGCAAAGTATGCCATTCTTCATTCTTGACATAAATAATATTGTACTTGACTTTCTAAGTCATACATTGCATTCAATGTCATCAACCAATCGCCGACCATCAGGTTGATGAATCTCTCATCCAATCACTCAACCGATCTATCCATGTTGATCTCCTTGCATCAAGCCACCTAGGCATTAATGCCACCACCCAAATCGGGTCTTGTTCACCAACCAAAGTTAGCCTACAATTACTGCTTTTACCATTTTTGCTTTTGGCCAATCGACATACTGTCAACCTGCCACGCGTCCACCAACAATTCACTGATCGAATTTGACTCTAAGTCCAACTCGGTCAAACCAGGTCCAAGCTCATCCGAGCTCTCTAAGACTCTACTGCTCCACCATGAGCTGACACTACCCATCCGAGGTAACACAGTGAGCTCCTCCAAGCTCTGCCTTGACTTGCCCGCTCTACCACTGCACCATCCGAGTCTACCCGTGGTAATGCGGTGAGCTCATTCGAGCTCACCCACCGACTCCACCGAGCTCTGTCTCTCCTTCCCCGTGCTACCGCAATCCAATCTGACCTGCCTTATGGTATGGCGGTATAACCAACCCGAGCTCGCTCCAAGTCTACACTGCACTACCACTGGCCAGTTGGAGATGACCTACGGTGTGGCGATTACGACCTAGCAAACCATGCTACTATGGGGGCCTCCAGGCCACCCCACGATAGGGCAGTAACCGCCAGACGGACCGCAAGTGGTTTCACCATGGTCACTGCGGTGAGTGGACCCACCACCCACGGTATGGCGGTAACCACCAGGGTGAGTGCAAATAGTCTCACCGCCATCACCGTGGTGAGTCAACTCACAACGTGCGGTAAGGCGGTGACTGCCAAGACTATCATTGTGGAACCACCAAGAAAAGAAGGCACAACCGCGGTAAAGCGGTAAGGATAGAAATGATCTAGGTGTGTTAAGGCGGTAAAAGGTTGAGAACATCAATTTTTTGCCAAGTCTTGAATTCTGAGGCTTCAAACTGGAAGTTGAGACAAAAATTCTCAACATCTTAAACATATTGTACAAGACCTCATTGATTCCAATCATATCAAAATTGGAGGTGTGAGTGACAAAGGAAATAAATATTTAGCTCCTCCTAACCAAAATTTGCAAATATTTACCAATCCCATGCCTAACCACAATATTTCATTTGTGAAGGCTAGTGAAACTAAGCTCGATGTAATGAATGTCAACACAGATGATGATAACATGAGTAATAACGAACACAATCCTATGGATGATGATGAACAAAATCCTATGGATACTAATGACCAAAGTCATATTAATACAATGATAGGAGTGATTGATATCGATCCTCATAAACAACAAACCAAAATGTATATTTATATTACTTTCTATTCTGAAGAAACAATCAAACATGCACCTGATGGTCCTCTTTATATAGCCGACATAATCAATAAAAGGCGCACTCCTAGGATTTTAATTGATCTCATCTATGGAGAGAATGTGATCACAAAAGAACTATTATATGTGCATGAACTCACTCAAGATATATATGATAAATTGAAAGCATGGATTAAAATGCATGATGGTTTTTCTTGTGCTACGATGGGCTTGATCACACTCCCTTTAAAAGTAGGACCGAAGAAATTAAATGTATCTATAGACATCAGAATTTGACCACTCCCATATGGTCAAATTCATCCCCTTTTATTCCTCTATCCCACATCCCTCATCGACGTTAATTAAATAATTTATTGTTTAATTAATACTCCCCTTTTTTCTATTTTTTCTAAGGTATTTAATTAAATAATTAAATACTTTATCCTTTATCCCTCTTTCCTCTCTAAATTAAATAAATATTCTATTTAATTTAATTTAGTCATTTGTCTTTATGAATTTAAATTAATTATTTCTCTCTCCTTGTCCCATCCTCCATAGTTCTTCTCTAATCCAAGTTAATTTAATTAATCCATGATTAGGATGTGCACACCCCTAATTAGGATTACTGTCACATCGTCCATAACTCCCCACTTGCCTTAATTCATCATTAATTCATCTAATCCCTTATTTGCACAACTCTAATTACTTGATTAGGTCAACCTAGTCCTTATGCCATTTATATAATACCCGCAAGTCAACCTTCATTAATTGCTTTCTCCTTTTGGAGAAGGCAACCTCTTCCCCACATGAATTTTAAATTCACATTATTCCCCCTAGGCCTTCTAAGGAATCTTTAATTACTCTCCTCTTCCCCATGTGGATATTTGAGGATTTTTTAATTCCTACTACATCACATCACCCACATGTGGACAAGGACCTCCTTTATGAGTATATCTTGTCCGAATCCCTAGGTACCATAAGGTACCTCCACCTCATCCCCCCTTTTGACACCTCACCCACCACATGGCGAGATGTGAGGGCTTGTGAGTCCTCAAATCTCCCTAGCCCTTGATCTTGTCCATGGTGGATTCATCCTGACCCTCCATTGTTTAGAGTCAGTTTCGTTAAAATTAGAGGAATTTTCCCTCATTTTTAATTCATACATTCAATCAACTAACATATTTGCACACTAGCCTTTAAGCATCCAAGCATCCAAGCATTCAAAAACCACTATTGTTGCAACACCTTTTGCATCCACATTATGCATCCATTGCAATACCCACTTGCATCATTGCATTCTCCATCCGCTTATGATCATTTAGAGCTAGGTTTCATGCTATTTTCCATCAAAAGGAGCACACAAATTAAACGATCGACAAAGCCAACCAACTCATCAACTTGGACAAGGTGAAATACTCTCTTTATCTTTTATTTTGTTCAAGTTCAACTAGGCTAATCATTGAGGTGTTGTTTGTGTTTTTCCTTGTTTGCATTCTCTTTTATTTTTTTAATTTTAGACTAGGAATTCTCCTACACACATTTCTGGCATGCTCAGTGGGACCCACGTCATGGGTCTACACTTTTACGGTTGTTGTTGTTTGAGTTTTGTAGGTTCGAATTATACACGTAGGGGAGAATCCGCCCTGATAGGAAAACTTGCCAGTTACATAGGCGAATCTACAGTCAACAAAGGTGAACTCAAATTCACTCTTTTCTAAAAAAAGGTGAATATGAAGCTAAAGGCGAAGTTGCCCGGAGTAGAGGCAAACTTGCAGTGGTCTCCAAGAAATGGGTGAAATTGATCAAGTTGTAGAGGCAACAAAAACATCACCCCTCCCTCTCGATAGGTATTTGTGAATTCACCCATCTTCAAAGATAGGCGATTTTTGAGTAGCATAAACAAGCAAATTTTCCTCACACAGAGGCGAATTTGTGGTATTCCTAAAACTTAATTTTTTGATTTCCAGTTTAAATTTGATTTCATTTTCAGGTACTGATCTGCTAACCTGTCTATTTGTGAGTGTGCCTTTTCACTAATGATTTGTGCATTAATTGTCCCTCGTTCATCCAAGATCAGCAGTGAAAAATACTAACATACTTTCTGCAAGACGATCTGTCGAAGACCCCTAGATTAGGTCTATTTGTTGTCTATTTTTCACAATAATCTAGGCACACATAGATTAATTAAAGGGTCAATATAATTTATTTGTTGTGCTTGGGAGTAAGCTGCTGATGTATCCACTCCCCTTGCACCTTTTGGAAATCCTGGGTGATGAGAAATCATAGTTTTCTCTAGTCTAGTCCAGTCTAACTAGGAGGTGCTAGTGCATCTAAACTCTCCCCTTGCACTACATGTGAGCCTGGGAACTAGCCGAAGCATCTAGTATCTTCTTCCTTTAGTGGGACCTACTTGAGATTTCACACTCGAGAGAAGATTCCAACCATGTGTTACTGGCAAGGTATATAAAGGGGGGAGAAGAAAATTTGTACCCCAATCTAGACACATCATATTTAACGAAGCGTTGAAGCTAGGATGATACCTAGATAAGACATGTAGAGTTGCTCCGAGTTTCTAGTACCTCGCTGGGGCTCCTGAATCACGCTTGTGATGGGCTAGTGTTCATGGTTGTACCTCACGTACCTAACGTATATCGAGGACACATGAGATTGCCTTGTATAGCTTAGATAGAGACCTATGTTTTAGCTGTGACTTGGTGTAGTGTAGGGGATGCACACCATACCTCGAAGTTACTCACCTTGTACTCCCTTGAGTTGAGATAGAAATCCTCATGGTGGACTATGATAGTCCTTGAGTGAGAGTGTGAAGGTGAGCCCGTGGTGTCTATTAATGACCTTGTGCCACTGGAACACTAGTTATCCACCTTTGTGAGAAAGGGCAATCTAGAGAACCACCGCGGTATCATGGAGTATTAACCTTGGGTTGTCCGCTCAAGGTGGTGGGCCTACATCAGGTTTGTAAACCCTTATCACTAATTTTTAGGATTTTGTGTCTTGGTGTGTCTTCATTGTGTGATAACAATGCCTTTATTTTTAGTTGAGTCAGTCCAACCTTTCATGCCTATTGTTTGTTGTGTTTGTTGTCATTTGCCACAGTCAGCCTTGCCCTCAGAGGAAAATTTGCTTCATCCAGAGGTGAATTTGCACTGTGGACAGGCGATTTTCCCTTGTAAAAGGGTGATTCTGTGTCTGAGTCTAGTCTAGTTCATCACTTTAGGTGAGTTCATCTTTGTTAGAGGTGAATTTTCCTATAGGTCCCTTCTTAGGCGATCTTGTTTCCACCCGTTCCTTGGAATAGGCGAGTTTTCCCATCCTTTAGGCAAGTTTGTGTCAGTCTTCATTCATCGAATTCACCTGTTTCCATAGCATAGATGATTTTATCCTCTTCTGGGGTGAACCTGTTCTCCACAGGGGCGGTCCAATTTTTGGTCTGAGTCCTTTCGTCTGTACATCCCTTTAGATAGGCGAACCTGTTGTCTGTAGAGGCAAATTCCTTTCTGCTTGTGTCCCCTCTGTCCATACAATTTAGGATTTACGCGAATCTGTTTGTCTGATAGGCGATCCCATTTGAGGCGAGTTCATTCCCTGTCCATACAGTTCAAGAAATAGGCAAAATTTTCATCCCCATTAGGTGATTTTGAAAATTGAGTCTACTCATTCTCCTGTGGTCTTCTGAGGTTTTAGGCAATCCTTCTTTTCTTAGAGGCAATTTTGTTAGAGTTTAGGCAAACCTGCATTGAGATAGGAAAATTTGCATCCCAGATTCATTTGTTCCTTGTGCCTCCCTCAGATATAGGTGAATTTGCATCGCAGGTTTGCCCGTTTCTTGTGGGTCCTTCAGACATAGGTGAATTTGTGTCCCCTAGATAGGTGAGTTTGCTCAGCATAGAGGCGAATATGTTTTCCCTGAATAGGTGAAGTCATGACCTAAAGAGGCGAATTTGTGCTACACAGAGGTGTATGTGCTGCCCATACAAATTCCAGAGAGTGAATCCTGGTGGCCACTAAAAGCCTATCATTTTCTGAGTCCTTTGTCGTGATTGATTTTTTTTTATCATTATCCATCTTCCCGTAGTCGTCATTTTAGTCCATCTATATTTTCCAAAAGTCATCGATTCATCAATCAAATCACATAGTTTCATCTTAGAACATTCCTAGGTTGCATTTTCATCATCGGTTCATCAATCCCAATCCCTTAGACTTCATTTTAGAGGTTTTTATCCAAGTTGGCTTAGGTTTCTAACTCCGATCGTCATCATTCACATCTGCTTAGGATTGTCATCCATCTTGAGTCAGTAAATCATCTTCAACCCAATCTATCTACTTCCATCTTGAGGTAGATTCAGTGTGGTAATCATCCTGCTTGTAGTTCAATCTATAACTGAGGTATATTTCTAGGGTTAGTCTTATGAAGCATAAACCAAATAAACCAAGACAAATCAATGAAGAACAATGGAAGAAAGTAGAATGAAAACAAAGAAAGTTCTCACTAAGTCTTTAACCTCCATGAATCATCTTCATTGCATCTTCTCCATTTGCTGCAAAATAATGTTTGCCCTCAAATTTTCATGAGAAAATATGCCTATGATTATGACCTAGCAAAAATTGAAGGATTCTTATGCTCGTGCAAGTATAAACTAAAGCCTACATGCAATAGAAAAACTTGCAAAATGATAATGTTAGCAAAATGACAAGAAACCCTAAGCATAAAATTATGAAGTCAAGAGATCATGAAGTGTAGATGTCAAAATACGGTTGAAATGACCATTTTATAGAAATGCCAAATTTGAATGGAGGGACAAGATTGAAAGATGGAAGATGCCCTAAGATCAAGGGCTGCAAATGCATGTGACAACTCCTAATTAGGGTTAGGGCGACAATTCAAAATGAATGGCCCAGATTTGATTTTGGGAAAATCAAATCAATGGTTAGAATTGCATGTGACAGGAGGAGATTGGGCACAAATTATGAGGAAAGTGGAGAATTAAAATAGAATTTTTAAAATTAATTCCCACAAGAGGTGACGTGACCTTCTAAATCAAAAATCAATTTAATTCAAAAGTGGTGGGGCCATGTGACAGTAAATACTAATTTCAAATTATTTACTTGGAAAGAGGGAAATTTAAATAGATGATTTTATTTAAATTTGGAGGAAAAGTAAATAGGACAATTAAATAATTAATTCTTATTATCTAATTTTGGAGGAAGGTGACCAACAATTAAATAAATTATGGGGGATTTATTTAATTATGAGAAGACATTAGAATTAGGGACGTATTTAAATAAAATAAATGTGGTTTATTTATTTAAATAATCAGGAGAAAATAATGGAATAATAATTAAATAAATTTAGTAATTTATTAATTATAGAGGGACATAAGAAATTAGCGACGTATTTAAATAAAATAAAATATGATTTATTTATTTAAATAGTTAGGAAGAATAAAAGATGCAAATTAATTAAATAATTAAGAATTATTTAATTAATAGATGAATTTGGATGGAAGGACATAATCAAATATTTTAATTATGTTTAGAAGAATTATGGAGGAAATCGAGTTTGCAGGCCTGGGTCAATTTTATGTGTCTACATTTTCCCCCTCTTTGTCATAGTGCAGTTTATCACATTATGGCAAAGAAAACCAGTCAAAAACATGCCCCAACGAAGGTATGGAGTGCCTATACCCCCTCGGGAAAATTTGCAAATTTTGGCTCAAGCCTGGAAAAATTTGGAAAGTGTCCCAACAAGTTAATTTGAGGACTAGAAAGTCAATGGCGCGATCGGTTTGAAAATCCGACGAGGTTAACTCAGTCAATAGGTCGATCAAACTTGGTCAAATGAGCCTCCAGTAATAACCTTGAGGGTAAAACCCTAATTTTCAACCTATAAATAGGTGTGAAAAGGTAAAAAGACATGTCATTTTCAGTTTTTTCTTTTGAAATTTGAGGAGCTCAGAGCGAGGAAAAGTTGTAGAAAGATGGTGATCCTAGTCACAAAACACTGCAATTACCAGATCCAAACATTCTGACGGCCAAAGGGCACAGAGGCACCGATAAGTACCTCCTCGCTTTCTCATTTCTCATTTTTCATGCATTTATTAGCGTTTTAGGCTAGGGAAATGAATGCGTTATGATATATATGCGTTTGCGTAAGCCGCATTCGCGACCGCGTTGCACACATTTAATGCGTTGCAATGCAAATGGAAGGGATAGGGTAGCATTAGGTTTAAAATGATGTAAATGCAAAGGCTCAAGATGCAAACACCGAAATGCAACATAATTGCCAAGTTGAATGACACAATCGCTAGATTGCGATGCATATGCCAAACCTCGCTACATAAATGTTATAAAATGACGCAATTGACTTGTGGAATGATGCAAGTGCTAGAAAGTGTGCAAATGTAAGGTCAAATGACGCAATCGCCGAATCATGATGCATGTGACTTGACACGACGCAATTGAAGTCAATGCAACACATTTGACTTTGAGCAAGGTTGACCTAGCTTAGACTCAATTTGCTTATGCACTGTTGATTAGATAGAGGATAACGATGCTTTGCAATGATGTTCAAGATGTGCTAACTCCCATTTTTGCATGTGCAGAGATGACTCGTACCCATTTATACATGCAAGTTCAACCTTGCTACTTATGCCTTTAGAGATCAGCTATGGGACGTCAAGCAAAGATGGTTGATGTGGTTAGGCCTATACTATGTTAGCTAGATGCCCATTATGCAAGAAAATAGGGGAATATTGACAATATTATGCAAGAGGTGGAATTCAAAGACTTTTTCTTTCCACATGCTGACAGGAGAGGCCACCATGACATTGGAGGATGTTTACAAGATACTATGAATTCCGATCTGAGGGGAGAGAGTGGTCTGTGATCCCCATAGAGGACACCAAGCCATGACAAAGTATTATGAGGTTGTGGATGATGCAAGATTGGGTATTCGGGGTTATGAAATCATATGGGAGTATTTAGCCGAGCATTATGCTCGATGGGATGCGATGTTATTCACTTTGATCATCAGAGTCCTTATTCCTGATCGTTGCAGGCACATATTCCCTATTAGATGGGGCGATGTGCTAGTGTAGATGAGATGAGATGAGACAATCTTTGCATGGGGTTCGTGCCTACTTGGGATGCTCTATCACCAGTTGCATGAGGTATCTTACCGGGAGGGGTAGAGTATTAGTTGTGGGACCACTTTATTGATGATCTGGGATTGGGAGCATATTCTTGTCTTCCATCCATCTGTGTAGATTCAACATTTGGGTGAGGGTATGCCCTATGTTTATTTATATGCAGGCTCGATGAAAAAAACTTGAGTCGGGGACATAGGGTACTGGCAAAACATGATTGCTACTTTGATGAGCTTTGTCTAGAGACTGTTCAAAGACTGTGCACAGTGGGATGGGGAGGATGAGCACTTGAAATTTTGCTGGCAGCTTAGATACTTGATTGGGAGGATAGTCCAAAGCCAACATATTATTGAGATGTACCCGCCCCAACTAGTACTTCATCAGTTTAGAGAGCAACAGGGTGTGCCTGTGGGGACAAAAGAGTATGCTCAGTCATCACGAGAGACTATGTGGGGATGTCATATAACATTGCCTTTAGTAGAGTAGCAGATTGATGGGCTGGTTGCATAACATTGGGGATGGAGTGGGGGTCTGTCAGATGCAAGAACCACAATAGAGTATGATACCTAGTGGAAGGTACATAGAACCATACCACTTACATATCTAGATGATCCAATACTGATTGATTGGCAATCAGTGATACCACGAGTGTGAAGGGGAGGACGGGGAGGGAGAGATGGTGGTAGAGATGGTGGTTGAGGAGATGGGTGGAGAGGAAGGGATGGAGGCTGGGGAGATGGTGGGAGAGGTAGGGACATTGGTTGAGGAGATGGTGGGAGAGGTGGTAGAGATGGAGGGGGTGGTGAGGGAGGAGATGATGGCGAGGATGGCAAGGGTGGTCAGAGGAGGTGAGGAGGGGATGGTGGGAGGAGACAACCAAGGAGAGTTTGAAAACGGGTGGGTGGAGTACCATTTTTTCCCATTCAGGAGGTGGGTGAGCAGGGAGAGAGAGAGGAGGAGGGGAGACAAGAGGAAGAGGTCAGAGAAGAGGGGGAGGCAAAGGCCAAGGGAGAGGTGCTAGGAGAGGAGGATGCATTTGTAGAACATCAGGCATTGGAGATTGGGGGAGAGGAGGAGGAGGAAATTGGGGATGAGGAGGATGTGGGAATTGAGGGTGAGGATGATATAAATGAAGTTGAGAGGTGGCTGTGAGAGCATATGATAGAGGGGGAGGATGAGGGGGATTGGCCACCACCCTTTCAATGAGATACCACAATAGATCAGAGATTGGTAGACCTCCAGAGTAGATTAGATGTTGCCTTGTCTTAGAACAAGGTGCTAGCAATAGAGTTGGAGGTGGTATGGGTGGAGAGAGACCAGGTTGTGATCAGGCAACAGGAGCCCGAGTGGTGGGTCATGGAGTTTGTGGAGTTGTGCATGGGGCCCACAGGGGATATGGCTAGTGAGTTGGTGAGGATGAGTGAAAGTTGGGGCCAATATAGAGTGCTATATGAGTAGGCAGTGCCGCCAAAAGAGATGGGATCCTGGGTTGTCTAGATCACAAAGCAGGACAGGGAGTGGCAACAGGACACATAGTAGTAGCATAACACATAGCAACAACCACACTAGTGCAGGTGGGTCCATGTCATCTGGGTAGTCCTCTAGACATAGGTCACATCATAGCCATAGGAACTCATTAGGCCATCAATCCATCCATAGCCACGTGTCAGTGTATTAGGGCATAGGTCAGAACAAAGTCAACCTCTAGTCATCGACCCCTCAGGATCTTAGAGTTAGGCCACCTCATCTGTGCATGCTATAGTTGAGCTCATGAGTGAGTGCCAGTCACCCCACTCCTCACCTCGATGGGACAATGAGGTCACAACCTAGGGCATGTATTATGTTGTGGTTATTGTTATGTTGAGACACTTATATATTGACTTTCGAGCTTGCAAGCTCCATTTTTGGGATCCCACGAGACTCTATCTTGTGACATGATTCTTTTGAGATATATACATGAGATGATTTTGATGTGCACTACATGTTTTGTGTTGTTATGCATTTTTTTGTTATGATGCTTATGTGATGTGATGTGATGTATGTGACGAAATGATGATGCATTTATGATGTTTATTTTATGATTTACATGCCATTATGATCCTATGATGATGACGATATGCATAATATTGTCTATATGGTGCAATGTTTATGATGGATGCATTAATGTATGACTAGTTATGATGAGATGTATATACTAATGATGCAGGTTTATGATGATGATGTTACAAATGGATTCCATGCTTACGGTTATGAATTCATTCTATGGATGTATGGATTATGCGATGTATGATGTTCTTATGTGATGATACTACATGTATGCATTGATGTCATGTATGGTTACAGTATTTAAATGTTATGTAAATGAATTGATGCAAATGATTCTTTGATGTATGCAATATGGATGAATGTAAATGGTGGACCTATATGTCATGTGAATGCAACATGAATGTAAATGCTACTATGTGAATGGATTTATGTAAATGCGAAATGTGCTAATGCAATTCCTATATGAGTATGCAATGGTTTTGTATGTCACAGGATATCATCAGGGCATGGGAAAAGAGAGATGACTAGACAAAGATGGATTTTAGTGCAGAGAAAGAGGTGCATGTTAGTGTGGAAAGAGAATCCTTCAATATTTTCCAAAGTACTAATAGGTGTTGCTCTAATCATCATTGGGAAGATTATCATAATGGTAAAAAAACACTATGATATGACATAGATCAATAGTGTGCAAGGTCAAACCATCATGGAGGACAAGTAATCACAGACAAGGATGATCATGAATTAGACGAAGAACTCAATTTCCCCTAGTCATTTTGTCATAACCAACTACAAATATACAAGACTAGTCATGAAACGTCGTTGCTCCTCTAAATCCTGATGTGAGGACATTCTCGAGGAACTAGCCACATGACCGCCATAAAAGACAAGACGATCATCATACTACATCGTTGCTCCTCTAAATCCTGATATCAGGGCATCCTTGAGGAACTAGCAACATGATGATCAAAAAAGACAAGGACAATCATCCTGATGCTTCATGGCTCCTCTAACGCAAGCAACTAGTAACATGATGAAAGTCAAAAGACAAATAATGTTTGCCAAGTGTTTTCCAGGTGTTTTTCCAATGTTCAAATGTCAAGTGTTTGGATGTCGAGATGCTGAGTTTGATGAGGTCTAGGTTGCCGAATGTCAAGTGATGCAGGCTTCAGGAAGGACACATCCCGAATGATCCTGATGTTAGGAGGATTGATTATGGAATGTCCAGAGAATCCCTCAAAATTCTAAATGATGACATCGATGCTTGGGAATAACACATCCCAAAGCATAAAAGGAATGACATAAGTTGTTCTTTAGAAGGACACATCCAAAGAGTAACCAAGAGTGTGATAGGTTGACTTATTTTAACAGAGTTTGACTAGATGACCGAATTGACCATATGCCAGCATTGACATATCACCTTGATTAAAATGTTGATTGAAATGAGTGTTTAAGTTTGCTGCAAGGTTGTTTAGTTTAGGATTGATAAAGAGTTTTCTTATCTTGAAGATATTTGATGTGTGTGAAAGTGTGGTGCCATGAACCTTAATGGACTGACCTAGTGCAGCCTCAGGGGCTCATCAACAGATGGCCTTGCCTACGCCATACACTCAGAGACCTTGTAGTTTGACACGACCAATGACTTTGTCTGAAGGACATGATCGAGTCATGATTTTATTTTGACAAACCTAGAGGGACGAACCTAATGTCTCGACGACCCATTTAAGATGTGCCTTGCCTATGTAGGAAATGTACAGAGACAACGTAGTTCGACCAAAGACTGACATGACAAATGCAACAAACTCGTGTCAACTTTTGAGATTTTTGAGGTTTTCTGAATGTTTTTGTGTTTTCTTCAGGTCATTTTATGATTTTTATGATTTTTTCAAAACGTTTTATGATTTTAATATTTTTTTTAGGACTTTTTATGATTTTTTCATGACATTATATGATTTTTATGATTTTTTACGATTTTTATGATTTTTTCAGGACTTTTTATGATTTCTAGGTTCATATGCGATACCCATTGCAGTCAGGTGATAAAGGTCCCGCCCCCAACTAGGTCGAGGATGATCCAAGCAGGATGAAATGGAAAGGGACCTATGTGGGATGAAAGGCAGGGAATATGCAAGACTTGATGTCAACCAATGCTAGCCATGAACAAAAAAATGATAGGATCTATTGACGAATATCGCAAATGTGTCGGAATGTCAAGGCTATTTATTTTGGAGCAAGGTAGATGGAACGATAGTAGATGGCGAAGCAAAGATTGACTACGCATTGCAACTGTTGGCCAAGTTTTCACCATGGTACTTATCCAAAGCACATGTTTACCAAGTTTTCACTATTGGACGAATTATTTTTCTTTACTATTTTTTCCATTTTTAATTTTTTTTTTGGTGTCACCAAGACGCCTATTTGCCAGGTTTTCCTCAGGGTGACGATTTTTTATATTTTTAGGTTTTTTAGCCAAGCTCTCTGATGCTATGTATAAAACTTGTGTAGATGCGGACTATTGATAGGTTTTGTCAAATTTTTTATGTTTGGCATGGCTAATTGATAAGCACCTAAACCAAATGCAACAATAATAATGTAAGGACCCAGCCAATTGGGCTCAAAATTTCCAAGTTTCTCTCAACCAGATTGATTCCTTGGATTCTACATTAGGACAAAATCACCAATTTCAAACTTTCGAACCATTACTCTTTTATTATAGCTTCTACAAAGGCGATTTTGATATGCCTGTAAGTGATTCAAGGCATTTTTTCTTCGTTCTTGCAACATTTCTAGCTCATGTAGGTGAGACTGTCTGTACTCTTCATCATCAATCAATCCCTTCAACGAGACTCATAAAGAAGGGATTTCGACCTTGATGGGCAATATAGCTTCAAATCCATGGACCAAGGAAAATGGAGTGGTGCCAGTGGGTGTGCGGATGCTGGTGCAGTAGGCCCACAAGGAAAGATTGAGTTGTAAATGCCAATCATGGCCAATGTCATTGACGGTCTTCTTAAGAATTCGAAGGATTGTTTTATTAGATTCCTCGGCTTGAATGTTTCCTTGTAGATAATAGGTTGTGGAGAAATGGTGTTGGATATGGAAGCGTTCACAAAGCCCACAGATGTCTTGATTTTTGAATGGATGACCATTGTCTATGATGATGGATTGTGGGACACCATACCGACATATGATGTAGTTAAGGATGAATTTGGAAATCTGCTTACTGATGATGTAGGTGAGGTGGATGACTTCAATCCATTTAGTGAAATACTCAATGGCGGTGATAATGAATTTATGGCCATTGGATGAGGTTGGATGGATCTTTCCCATGAGGTTGAGTCCCCATTGTGCGAAGGGCCAAGGGGAAGTGATTGGTCTAAGCTCTTGCACGAGTTCATGGATTAGATCACTATGCACCTAAAATTTCCAACATGTTCTAACAAATTGAAGAGCATCCTTTTCCATTGTTAGCCAATAATACCCAATTCTCATAAATTTCCTAGGTTAGGTCGGGCCACTCAAATGAGATCCACATATACCATCATGTACCTCGCATAAGGTTGTTTGATCTTCATCAATATCAAGACATCGAAGAAGGGTGTTGTCAAAGCTAGGACGATATAAGGTGTTGTTGATGACAGTATAATGGGCGGCTTTGCGGATGAAGGATTCTTGTTGGTTGTTTGATAAGTTAGGTGGGAGGGTATGAGATTTAAGGTAGTTATAGATGTCTTGATACCAGGGTGAGCTAGGAGCAACAATCTCACATACCATTTCTGACTTTGAAATATCATATGTAGAAACCGACAATTGCTCCACCAAAAACTTAAATTGTGACGCGTTGTTGGGAGTGTCCAAGAGAGATCCTATTGT
This sequence comes from Sequoiadendron giganteum, assembly GCA_007115665.2. NCBI lineage: Eukaryota > Viridiplantae > Streptophyta > Pinopsida > Cupressales > Cupressaceae > Sequoiadendron > Sequoiadendron giganteum. The sequence goes on along the minus strand of CM021109.1, from coordinate 564,080,792 downwards.
TTCCATTGCATCAGCTGCCTTGTTTTATGCCCTAGGAATCTATTCAAAAGTAACCATGTTGAAATATGTCATAAAGCTATCCATCATACATTTGTAAGGCAACAAATTTTCATCCTTGGTCTCATAATCATCATTAACCTGGTTGATGACCAACTGAGAATCTCCAAAAACTAGAAGTGTCTTGATGTTCCATTTTATAGCCAGTCGGAGTCCTATGACAAGTGCCTCATATTCTGTGATGTTATTGGTACAAGGGAATGCAATTCAAAATGCCTTAGGAATAGAGTTCCCTTGCAGTGTGTTGAATAGTATACCCACTCCTGAGCCATGACCCGTATGAGATCCATCACAATACAAATTCCAAGGTGATGTAAGTTCCACATGAAAGATGGAATCGTCAAGGAAATCAGTTATCAATTAATAAGTTCCTTGTACAGGTGCATCTGTGAGTTGTTCGGCTATTACCAATCCTTTGATTGCTTTGTGTTCAACATATTGTATGTCATATTCACTCAATATCATAACCCATTTTGCTAGCTGACCTGTTAATGCTGCTCGACTTAGAAGAGACTTCAATGGATCAATATTTACCACTAATTGTGTCTTGTGGTTTAACATGTAATGTCTTAACTTTTGTGCTACAAAGACAACTGCAAGGTAGACCCGTTCAATGGATGTGTAGTTGAGTTCATATCCAACCAATGTGCGACTAATGTAGCATATGGCTCGTTGTTTTTCCTCATATTCATTTAGTGCAAGCAATGCCCCCAGTGCTAAAGTGGTTGCAGAGAAATATAGGATCAAAGGTTTTCCCTCAATTGGGGGCATCGGGATAGGTGGTGATAGTAGATAGTCCTTAATTTTTTGAAAGTCTGTTTGACACTTGCTAGTCAACACAAAAGGGATTCTTTTATGCAATAGGTATTAAAATGGTTGGTATTTATCTGCTAATTGTACAATGAAGCAAGGAATAGACTGTAGTCTACCTTGCAATGTCCTTACCTCACTAATTCCTTTTGGCGAAGGCATGTCTAATATTACTTTCACTTTTGTGAGATCAAATTCAATGCCTCATCGAGAAACTATGTATCCCAAAAGTTTTCTTGAGGTCACTTTGAAAACACATTTCTTACGATTCAGGCGGACCATGTATTCTTCCAGCCTCTTAAAGATTTTATCCAATACTCTAAGGTGGTCCTTGTGTGTCAAATATTTTTCCAAGAGGTCATCTACATAATATTCCATTAGTGTGTGCATGAGGTCAATGAAATAATGTTGTCATGGCTCATTGATATGTAGCACTTGCATTATTTAGGCCAAAAGGCATGATATTATAACAATATGTTCCCTAAGGGTAGGTGAACGCTATTTTGTGTTGGTCTTCAAGGGTGATTTGGATCTGACTGTAACTCGAGAAACCATCCATAAGGGACAACATCTCGTACCCTACTGTGAGATCAAAAATGATGTCTATGTTTGGCAATGGAAAGTCATCTTTTGGACATGCCTTGTTTAAATCTCAAAAAATTATGCAAATGCAAATCTGTCCATTTGGCTTGGTGACAAGTACAAGGTTGGCAACCAAGTCAGGATAGTTGCTTGATCTTATAAAACCCACATCTAGCAGCTTCTTAAGTTCAACTTTTACAAGCAATGTGATATTTGGGTGCATTTTCCTTAACTTCTGTTTTACCGGATTGGCATTTGGAAGTAAAGGCAATGGTGCAACACTAGTTCATGATCCAGGCCTGACATATTAACATAAGACCATGTGAAGTTAACCTTTCGTTCTGAGAAGAATTATTAGAATTCAGGCTTTTCTTCTCCTATCAATGATGCGGCAAAGTGAACCACTTTGGGGTTCTCCGATGTAGCAATGTTAACTTCTATGGTACCCTCAATGAGGATTGCCGATTTTTCATGTGTTACAAGAATAAAGTGCAATCCTCCATCCTCGGGCGCTTGAAGGAGGTTTTCACCCTCGAATATGTCCTTTATTTTTACTTTTGTATTGTTAGAAGGCGCCTTGTGGTTTTCACCTAAAGACATGTCTTTTTTTGTTTTATTTTTAATATTTTGCAATTGGAGGATTTCACTGTCTCCCCGAAGTATGTTTCACAATCTAGATATATAGAAAACCCTATTTTGTGATTACCACTTGGTATGCCTTCACTAAGTCCCATGAATTCTGCAATAGCTTCATCATTTTGAAAGATGTCCATAGTGGGCAGGCCTTTCTGGTCCTAGTTAATAAGCTGTGGGTAGACAAGGGAGATACCATTGTCAGTGTTGGAAAATGGTGGGGATGATGTGGAAAGCATACACATGGAAGCCAAAAGTGTGAAAAAATTATCGTCCTTAATTTCCCAGTCGGATTCTATCCAAGGACCATCTTCAGATTCAGATGAGTTATATTCATGGTCATAGTAAGGGACAAATGGATCAGAATCACGATCAATATATTCAGATGGAAACTCAAAAGCATGTGCAGTAGGCTTAGGCATGTCAGGCTCATGGAGGGGTTCAAGAATGGGGTGGGACAAGTTAGATGTTGTTGGCGATGGTTTAGGTTTATTATCATTTGGTTCCCAAGAAATGCTTACCCATTCCTTTTGTTTAGAATGGGCATCCAAAGGGTCAATGCTATATTTGTGACACTTTCTAGAACTTGTGTTGTTCCACAAGTCAATTGCATCATTTTATAACATTGCATCACGAGGTCTGGCATATGCGTTGTAATCTAGTGATTGGGTCATTCAACTTGGCAATTGCGTTTCATTTTGGCATCTGCATCTCACACCTTTGCATTTGTGTCATTTTAAACCTAAAGCTACCCTATCCCTTGCATTTGCAAAGCGACGTATCAAATACATGCAGCGTAACCATGAATGTGTCTTACGTGAATGCATATGTGTCACAACACATTTGTTTCCCTAGCCTAAAACCCTAATAAATGCGTGAAATATGAGAAATGACAAAGCGAGAAGGGGGTACTTACCGATGCCTCTGCGCCCTCTGGCCGTCAGAATATCTGGACTTGGCAACCATAGTGCTTTGTGACTGCGATGACCATCTTTCTGTAGTTTCTCCTTGCTCTAAGCTCCTCAAATTTCAAATTTCAAAAGTGAACATGATATGTCTTTTTACCTTTTCACACCTATTTATAGGTTGAAAATTAGGGTTTTACCCTCATGGTTATTACTAGAGGCTTATTTGACCAAATTTGGCTGACCTGTTGACTACCTTAACCTCATCACATTTTGAAATCGATTGCGCCATTTACTTTCTAGTCCTCAAATTAACTTGTCGGGACACTTTCCAAAATTTTCTGGCCCCGAGCGAAAATTTGCCAATTTTCCTGAGGGGGAATAGACACTCCATGCCTTCGCTGGGGCATGTTTTTGACTGGTTTTCTTTGCCATAATGTGATAAACTACACTATGACAAAGAGGGGCAAAATGTAGACACATAAAATTGATCTAGGTCTGCAAACTTTATTTTTCTCCATATTTTTTCTCAACATAATTAAAATATTTAAATTATGTCCTATAGTCCAAATTCAACTATTAATTAAATAATTCACAATTATTTAATTTATTCATATCTTTTATTCCTCCCGAATATTTAAATAAATGAATTACATTTATTTTATTTAAATACGTCGCTAATTTCTTATGTCCCTCTATAATTAAATAAATTACTAAATTTATTTAATTATTATTTGTCCACTATTTCCTCTTGATTATTTAAATAAATAAACTTATTTATTTATTTAAATACTTCATTAATTCCAATGTCTTCTTATAATTAAATAAATTCCTATGATTTATTTAAATTATTGACCACTTTATTCATCTTCTTCATAATTAAATAATTATCATTAATTATTTAATTGTCTCATTGACTTTTCTTCTAATTTTAAATAAATTCATTTATTTAAATTCCCCACTTTCTATCTTTCGCATCAAGTAAATAATTTGAAATAAGTATTTACTATCACATGACCCCACCACTTTTGAATTAAATTAATTTTTAATTCAAAAGGTCAATATCACTTCTTGAATCAAATAATTTTAAATTCTTATTTGATTCTCCAACAACTTCATTTTTGTGCCCAATATCTTCTTGTCACATGCATTCTTGACCTTTGATTTGATTTTCTGAAAATCAAATCTCAGCCCTTCATTTCAAATTTTAACCTAACTTTTCCGTAACCCTAATTTCTAGTTGTCACATACATGTACAACCTTTGATCTTAGGGCATCTCTCAAATTTTAATCCTAACCATTCATCCAAAATTGACTTTTTATAAAAAGGAAATGCCAACCTCATTTGGGGACTTTTATCATCTCTTGACTTCATCACTTCATCATCTCACACTTCATGCTTCAAAATTTAGGCTTCCACACTTCTTCATGCTTGTAGAAATCTGAGTACACTTGCATTTTAGATCAAATCCTTCAATATTTGCTTAGGTCTTGTCATAGTCATTGTTGCTCATGAAAATTTGAGGGCAAACATCATTTTACAACAAATGGAGAAGGTAAATTGAAGGTGATTGATGGAGGGCATGAAGGTTGTTTGGTGAAATTCTTCTTTTCTTTATTCTATTTTCCTCCTTTGTACTTCATTGTTTAGCTAGGGTTTGTTTTAAGAATTTTATTTCATGCTAACCTAGATTTTTTCCTTAGTTACACAATCTGATCAATCAACACCTTACATCATCTAGTCAAACCTCTGAACTTAGTTAGAATCAGTTTCATCAGCCCAATCCAATCAATCATCTGATCCTATTAATTATCTCATCTTGTCAATCAACCTAATTGAGTTCAATCACATCGTCTATCCAATCGATTAGTCAGTCAATCAATTCATCATCATATCCAGTCAATCCTTTAATCCTAACTTAGGTCATTCTTTCATTACATCTTAGAGCGTAGTGTCATCCTAGTCACTAGGTAGTTTTGCATTTTATGCCTATTATCCGATTGCAAACAAATAAACTGATGGAAGAACAACAGTCTCAAGGTACCCAACCTAACATCCCTCAGGATCACAATAACAATGGCTCATCACAATCGAATACTGAGGTTCACACCACATCACCTCATGTAGATGAGAGTATGGTCAGTCAACCCGAGGTCACTGTTGATGAATATCTCAATAATCCCACCAATCTCCAAATGATAGATCGCCTCCTTAATGAGCGTGGGGATAAAATCCTCGCCACATTGATCATGAAGGGTATCAAACCACCATTGGGATTTGAGTTATCCAAATATGTCAATATCACACCTCCCATGCCTCCCATGTCTCAAGATCCCCAAAATTCATAGATGGCTCCAAGAAACTCATACATCCCCGAGTGTCCACCTGTGGATAATTGGTATCAACTAGGGTGTGGTAATGTCATGCTTTATCAAGTCAAACACCCCCCTTTGGTTCTAATTTAAATTATGGGGGCACCACCTGATCCAAATGATCCCCTTGCTTATGGTATTCCATAGAATCTACCCCCTCTTCCATCTTTGAATGTCTTGCAAGGTCCAACCCCCGTACCGTCTGCACTACCTCTCCCACCTAATCAACCACTAGTGAATACTAGCGGTAATCCTTTTGTTGCATTACCACCACCTCTGGGATCAACACCCACTTCTAATTTATCACCACCTCCATTTACCTCTCAACAACCGCCTCAAAGAAACATTCCATCTTCATATTCGTCGCAAGGCAACCCGTAACAAACACCACAGCAAAACCCTCAACACATTCCAATTTTGTCTCAACCACTTCAACAACAACCTTCACAAAAAAATATCCCAATTCCTTCACAATGAAAATAGCCACCCCTGCATCAAGAATAGGGTAATCCAGTGCAACCCCTTCATCAGCCACAAGGTCCTCTGCATGAACAAATATTGCAACAAAATCCACCCTTACAATAGTTGTAGGTCACCCACCAACCTCAAATTCCAACTCAACCTCTTTACCAATGACCCTTGCCTCACCAACAACCCCTTCAACAACCACAAATCCCAACACAACCTCAACAATCCCACCAGTCAATTCCTAGCCACATTGCTTATTAATTATAACACCCGCAAAGCATTTACTACACACAACCTACTGTATCCAACTTGAACCCCAGGTATTGCTATCACAATCCAAAACCAATCCAAAACCATCTCAACAACAACCATCTTACGCTACCCCTTCACAACCACAACAAAGCACTTCCTATTAGCTACCTAATTGACAACAACCTTTGTATGCATCCCAACAATACGTTGCCTACAACTATCAGTCCAATCCATATTATGCCTCACAACAACAACCATCCTATCAAAAGCCATCATATGAGTAGAGTGCTTTCACCTTGTATTATCAAACACCTCCACCATATCAACAAGGGCCCTCCTCTTCTTATTACCAAAATCCGTCATCCTATCATCAACCCTACACCAATCCATCACCACAATCCACCTATACTAATCAGTATCAACTGATACCTTCATATACGCCTCCACCATCATACAATCAAACCATGTTTGCCCCATCTTCATCTTACCAAAAATATGCTCCTTATAATCAATCAAATCCACCTTCATCAACACCCAATAATAAGGAGTGGGAAGAGATAAAATCCACATTGAAAGACTTACAATTAGGGACCTCTAATTTTTTTTTCAAGTTTGAAGAGATTTGTCCCTATCTGTTTGATCCCTCAATCACACTCGTTCCTTTCCCCAAGAATTTTGAAATGCCAAAGTTTGACAAGTATAAAGGAAATAAAGACCCAAAGAACCATCTTCAAGAATTTTATCCACATTATCAAGAATTCCTGCACAATGACAATTATCTCCTGCAATTATTCCCTAAGAGTCTAACGGGGGTGGCTCTAGATTGGTTTATGGGTCTTCCAAAGGGATCCATCTCTTATTTTGTGGATCTTTCAGAGAAATTCATCACACACTTATCCTTTAATTTGGAGAAGGCTATTGATACTCTAGATCTTTTGAAAGAAAAATAACGTGAGGGAGAAACCTTTGTAGGCTACTTGCAAAGGTGGCGTGCTTTGTCTAGTTGAATGAAATCTCAACTCAGTGAGAAAAACCTAGTGACTCTTTTTATATTGAACTCTCATGAAGACATGACACATAGTCTCAATCTTCATTGTGTCACAGCCTTTTCAGAAGTCATAGAAAAATGTCCTATCATTGAGAGAGAACTCATTGCTAAGGGACAAATCAAAATTTATAATCCAGATAAGGAAAAGTCATCTGGAGATGAGTCCCGCTACTGGAACAAGAACAAGAACATAGTCGATGATGGTGTCATTGATACCAAACATGTTCAAGTAGCTTATACTTGACAAAGGCCTCAATATACCCATCCATAGCAATCAATCCCCAATTCTATATTTGTGCCACAAGGTGCACCTCGTCCTCCTTAACAGTCCAATCAGAATAATCAAGGAAACAATAAACACTCTTTTACTGCTTTGGGAGAGCCCTTAAGTTCCATTTTCAATAGGCTTTTTCAAGCGAGTTATCCAATCACATATCCTGTGACTAATCCTTTTGACGATTATAAACCAAAGCCAACTTGGTATAAGGAGAATGAGTAGCGTGACTTCCATAAGATCAAGGGTCATTCCACTTACAAGTTTCAAGGACTTAAACCATATGTCAAAGATCTCATCGATCGCAGAGATATAGTAGTGGATGCTAGCCAAGAAACATCGTCCAACGCTCAACTGTAGATATATCAAAATGCCTTCCCAAAACACAACCAGGGTGCTAGTATGTCCAATGCTAATCCCGAGTCAAGTAATATGAATAATCAAAACAACAACACCAATAATGTCAACTATAAAAATGTGCCTTATAACTATGATGGTATAGTTATGTGCATTAGCCAAGTAGAGCCTCGCGTATCCATGATTCTTGTTAAAGGAAAAGATGCACAATGTGTTGTTACAACTCATCACACCTGTATCTCTATTCCTGGTTCATCCATGTCAGCCTTGCCAACCCCTATAAGTTCTCAGTATAATATTCTTGATTACCTAGGAAAGACACCCACTCAAATATCCATCTTGGACTTTCTCAAGTCTTCTCCTGTCCATCAAGAAATCCCAACCAAAGATTTACATGATACTCACGTGCCTAATGACATAGATCCTACTCAATTCAAAACCTTAGTAGGACACATGTCATCAACCTATCAGTTGGGCTTTAGTCAAAGTGATATGCCTTCCATTGACTCAAATCATAATTGTCCCCTTCACATTGAGGTCCTCGTAGCCCATCATAAAGTAAAAAGGGTTCTGGTAGATAATGGTTTTTCCCTCAACCTTTGTACATTTAAGTTCATAAAATAGGTAGGGTACACCCATGCTGACTTGAACAACCAGGTTATCACCATAAAAGCATATGACAATGCAAAAAGGGACTTTGAAGGAATCATCTACCCTCCCATTCAGGTTGGCCCTATAGTTCAATATACCACATGCCATGTACTTGATTTGGACCTTCCATACAATCTCCTTCTCAGTTGCCCATGGATCCATACCATGCAGGTCATCCCATCCACCTACTATCAATGCCTGAAGTTCCCATTCAATGGGATGGAAGTAACTATACATGCTGATCCATTGGAAGCTTCCTTCCCCCATTCTCATTATTGTCCAGGAGTTGAAGTGGGGGCACCTCAGGCCTCATCCTCCAATCCATCTTCCAACCTGTCATCTGCTACACCATCCATTCCATCTTCCACTTCTGAATCCACAATCACCAAGGTCTAGATGATAGAAAAAGGTTATGGTGAGTATGAGATGTGCACAACTTTAAATGTGGAAACCATGCCACAATCTGCTCATATGTATGGTCAAAATTCTTAGTCCATACCAAAAGAAGAAGAGAAGACAATCACACTCAACTCTAAGAATGTGGGCTCTTAACACTTTCTGATCTCCTGGAATATGACAAGATCAATTAGAAGATGATATTAGTCAGTGGATATACCGAGAAGAGCCTAAACCTACTCCCCCTCTTAAGGAATATTTCAAGTAGACTTATCCTTGTGCCTCTAAGTTAGCTAAAAAGTATAATTATCAAAGGGGAGGCCTCGACATAGAGGAATAAAGAAGACGACAACCTGTTGATACTCTTGGGTGACTAAGAAATTTGGGCTTAGGTTGTGACATAAAAAAAAAGGGTCCTGTGCCATTAACTAGTTCCTCTAATAATGCTAGTGTGGACAATGGTCTCCTTAAGGACATACCCAAAGAAGAGTCCATCATACTTGCATACGATGACGTAGATCTCACATCCATATTTGACTGCCTATCAATCTTTTCTATTAGCCTTTCCCTTCGCCATCTTGAGCTTATTGATTGGGACCTATGAGGTACTGCACCTATCGATACCTTTTCTTCAGTAGACACCTATGTAAATATCATGGGATTGGGGGAAGATGAACACCCTAACCACAAAAATAAGAAGAAACAAAATAAAAAAGGGTCATCTAGTGAAAACCTCTATAAGGCACTTCCTGACTCATCAAAAGTAAAAATATAGGCTGTATCCGACAATGAAAACCTCTATTGTTGATTATCAAGGTGAAGAAAGTTTGCAATATGAACTTAAATAAGTGTATGCAAATCTGAAATAAGTAAATTAACCTTTAGCCTTAGCGTGAATAAATAATGAGAGAGAGAAAGAGATAGAAGAAACATAACACATGCAAGAAAAAATTTACGTGGAGAAACCCTGAAGGGGAAAAACTCCACATCGAAAGAGAGACAAGTATATTATTAAGAATCTGAGATATTACATGCAGCAATAGAATTCTCTTATCAATCTCTGTAAAATTCATCAGCACCCTATTACCCTGCAAACTTGCAAAGCTAAATTGAATAACTTTAGCTCAAGGCCCCAATTTAAAGAGATTTCTGAGGATGAAAACCACCATGGTTTCACCAAATAATAGACAACAATACCACCTAGAAAAACCCATGCCTCCCTCCTTGAAATGGTCAAAAAATACCAAAATTAGCCTCTTACAGATGCTCTTACATCTGTCATAAGGCATCTCTCATGCATGGGTTCCTAGGGTCTAAAAATAACATATTTTGTCATAGGGAATCTATCATACTATCATAGAATCTTATGACAATTGTCATACATGTCATAGATTCTCTTCCAATACCCTATTTTGACCCAACAACCTCATTCTAGAAGATTAAAAGTGGGATGCCTAGCTATTTTGTCCTTTTACGAAAGGACAAACGGTAACGGTAACATTGCATCTAAATTATCTCTTTCACCACTATTGGTCAAAAGGTTTCACCTCTTATGGGTAAAAGTACAAAACACTTTAGGAGAATAATTAATTAAAGGATTTACAAGTTTGATGGTACCTAAATCCTAACATTCTCCCACTTGACATCATACATTGTGAATTACACCCATAGAGATACAATTACATAGAATCAAGTACAGTGATCAAGGCCCATGGCCTTCCTGCACCAATACAAATTATCCATGGTGATTGGCTTTGTAAGAGAATATGAAACATTATCCAAAGTGTCAACTTTTTCACTCAAGACCTATCCATTCTCAACCATTTCTCACACAAAGTGATATTGAACATCAACATGCTTAGTACAAGCATGATACATAGGATTTTTAGCCAAACATATGGCACTCTGACTATCACATATGATCCTCACTATCATGCAATAAAAACCAATACCATTACCAAGTCTCTGTAACCAAATCGCCTCCTTAGAAGCATGTGTAGTAGCCATATACTCTACTTTAGTGGTAGATAAAGCAACTGTAGGTTGTATTTTACTCATTCAACTCATTGCACCTACGAACAAAGTAAACACATAGCCACTAGTGGAACTTCGACTGCCCAAGTCACCTACCCAATCTGCATCAACAAAAATCTGTATGTCCAATGACTTATCAACATTATCAGTACCATGATAAACCAAACAATAATCAAAATTTCCTTGCAAATATCTGAATACCCTTTTAACAAAATTCCAATTTTCTTTACCAAGGTTAGACATAAACCTGCTTAGAACTCCCACTTCTTGGGCTATCTCTGGTCTAGTACAAACCATTGTATACATTAAACTACTAACACCACTAGCATAAGGAACTTTAGAAATTTCATCAATATCATCATCCGATTCAGGACACATGTCTAAACTTAACTTAGTACCAACAAGAAATGGAATATTTATTGGTTTACAGTCTTGCATATTAAACCTCTACAAAATAGTATTAACGTAATTACTCTAACTTAACCAAAGCTTTCTATGAACCCGATCCCTAATGATTTCCATCCCAAGAATATATTTAGCAGCCCCTAAATCTTTGATATCAAATGTGCCAGAAAGCTGAGTTTTAAGTTCCATAATAATTGCCTTATTGTTACCAATGCACAATAAATCGTCCACATATAAGACAATAATTAGTATCTGATCATCAATGAGTTTAAAATAAACAAAGTCATCCTCTTCACTTCTAACAGAACCCAATTTTAATGCAAAGGCATCAAACTTCTGGTACCACATCCTAGGCAACTATTTTAAACCATATAGAGACCATTTTAACTTGCAAACCAAGTGTTCTTTTCCTTTCACAACAAAACCACCAGAATTTTGCATGTAAATTTCTTCCTCAAGATCCCCATGCAAGAAAGCATTTTTAACATCTATTTGTTCTATTTATAAATCATAAGTAGCAATAATGGATAAAAGGAATCTAATAGAAGTTAGCTTAGCAATAGGAGATAATATTTCACCAAAATCAACTCCCTCTCTTTGGGAGTAGCCCTTGGCCACTAATCTGGCCTTGTACCATTCCAACATATCATTTGCACCGAACTTATTTTTATATACCCACTTACAACCAATGGCCTTTCTTCCTTTGGGAAAACTAACAAGATCCTAGGTGTCATAGTTTTCCAAAGAAATCATCTAATCCTACATGGCCTGCATCCAAGACTAACATTCTTCTGAAGATAGAGCCTCCCTGAAAGATCTAGGTTCATCATCAATACATAGCAAAACAAATTTACAATGAAAAATAGGCGGGCTATACCTGTCTAGATTTCGTTTGCTTGTGGACCTTCTCAAAGGTGGAGTAAGAGGTTCCTCCTCATGTTCATCCTCATTGTTTTCAACTTTTTCTGTTACAACCGAGTCTTCAAAACTCTCTTCCTCTTCTCCATCTTCTTGTCTATCTATCTGTTCTTCCACATGTGCATGTTCTTGCTTAGTTTCAAAATGCACTATTTTTTACTTTTCCTTTGGTTGCTCATCTTCAGAGTTAGCTCTAAATTCCCTAAAAATTACCTCTAGAAAATATCATCTTTTGTTTTAGTGGATTCCAAAGTTTATAATCTTTAACATTTTCACCATAACCTACAAAGATGCATTTTTGAGATTTGGGATCCAGTTTAGACCTCTTCTCTTTAGGCACATGAATAAAAGCCTCACAACCAAAGACCCTTAAATGTGAATTTGAAGGATTTTTACCCAACCACATTTCATAAGGTGTTTTATCAACAAGAGCTTTACAAGGAGATCTATTGATTAAATAAAAAATTGTACCAACAACTTCTGCCCAAAAGCATTTATCTAACTTAGTACTACTTAACATGCTCCTAGCTCTTTCCATTAATGTACGGTTCATTTTTTTTGCTACCCCATTTTGGTGTGATGTGTAAGGTGTAGTCTTTTGCCTAAAAATTCCTACATGTTTAGAAAAATCATCAAATTCCTTAGAACAATATTCACCCCCATTATCAGATCTCTATATTTTTATCTTATAATCTAATTTCTTTTCAATCAATACCTTAAATTCCTTAAATTTGGTGAAAACTTTAGATTTTGTATGCATAAAATAAATCCAAGTATATCTCGAGTAATCATCAATGAAGGAAACATAATAACGAAATCTATCCAAAGAATATGTATCCATTGGACCACATACATTTGAATGAATTAGTTCTAACAATCCATTAGCTTTATTAGTTCCTTTAGGAAATGATGACCTGTTTTGTTTACCAAACACACAATCCTCACATAAATCATTTTTACCAACAGAATAATCATAAATACTGTCTACTATTTCTTATCAAGTATGGTCCTAAGACCTTTTTCACCAATGTGACCCAATCTATGGTGCCACAACATACACGCATTTTTAGTGCTAGTTACAAAAGAGGAGTTACAAAATGTAGAGGCATGTAGTCTAAACAAATTCCCTGTTTGAGATCCTTTAGCAACCACCAAACTTCCCGTTACCATCCTACAACCAGACTTGTCAAATGTCACATGCAGTCTAGTATCATTCAACTTTGAAAACAAAATTAAACTTTTGTAAGTCCTAGAATATGAAAAACATCATCAAGGATTTTAATCCTCCCATCACTGAAACACAACTTTACTTTTCCTTTACTGATAATCTTTTGTGAGATATCATCACCCATGAAGACCTCTCCTCCATCATATTATTTTTATGTAGAAAACCACTCCTTATGAGGAGTCATATGGAAGGAAGCACCTGAATCAATAAGCCAAGCATCATTACAAACTGTGTTAGCTGAAATAATCAAAGCATCAGAATCACTGTTATCAGAGGACTTTTCTGTGGAGGAATCTACATTATTTCTCTTATTTCTACATTCCTTCTTCACATGTCCCTATTTACCACAGTTCCAACACTTCACTTTGCTCTTTCCAGGGGTGTTAGATCATCCTTTAGAATTATCCTTCTTCTTATCCCCTTTAGGTCGTTTCTCCTTGGACCTACCTCGCACATGCAAGGCATCTTGGGAACCACTATACATGGTATTTCTCCTCATCTCCTCTGAAATAAGTATGGGAATAATATTATCCATCTTAGGTTCTGCACCACCACTTGATATGTCAACAATTAAATTTTCACAAGATTCCAACAAAGAGAAAATCAATAAAATGCATTTATCCTCATCTTCTATTTTAACATCAATAGATGCAAGTTGACTTATAATAAAATTAAAATCATTCAAATTTTCAACAATAGAATCACCATCCTTCATCTTTAATGAATATAAACATCTTTTGAGATACAACTTATTAGACAAACTCTTAGTTTGGTAGATTTCACCTATCTTCCTCCAAAGCTTGTATGTCATGTCTTCTGAAGAGACATTTAGGAGGAAAACGTCAGTGAGACACAATTGAATGGTCCTTCAAGCCTTCTTGTCTAACTTCTTCCAATCTTCATCCGACAAGGTTGAAGTAGATGGCTTTGTATAAACTTAAACTGGTAACCATTGATCTCTCTCCTCAAGGAGATCTTCAACTTTCAACTTCCACATCTCGTAACCAGTACCATTGAACTTATCAATATTTTGATGAGAGGTGGAGGCCATTGTATACAAACTTTCAAAAATCTACAAAACCCACAACACAAAAGCGCCCACTGCAGCAAAAAACCTTCAACACTTAAAAGGAAAGCGTCGCTTCCTTAACAAAACCGTTAGCTCTGATACGAAATGTTGATTATCAAGGTGAAGAAAGCTTGCAATATTAACTTAAATAAGTGTATGAAAATTTATAGTAAGTAGATCAACCTTTATCCTTAGTGTGAAGAAAGAATGAGAGAGAGAGATAGAAGAAACATAACACATGCAAGAACAAATTTACGTGGAGAAACCCTGAAGGGAAAAAAACCCACCACCGAAAGAGAGGCAAGTATACTACTAATAATCTGAGATATTACATATAGAAATAGACTTCTCTTATCAATCTCTGTACAATTTGGCAACACCCCTTTACCCTACAAAACTGAATTGAATAACTCTAGCTCAAGGCCCCAATTTAAAGAGATTTGTGAGGATGAAAACCACCATGGTTTCACTAAACAATAGGCAGAAATACCACCTTTAAAAACCCTCACCTCCCTCCTTGAAATGGTCAAAAATACAAAAAATAGCCTCTTACAGATGCTCTTACAATTGTCATAAGGCATCTCTCATGCATGGGCGCTTGAGGTCTAAAAATAGCATATTCTATCATAGGGAATTTGTCATACTATCATAGCATCTTATGTCAACTGTCATATATGTCATAGATGCTCTTACAACACCCTATTTTGACCCAACAACCTCATTCTAGAAGATTCCAAAGTGGGATACCTAGCTATTTTGTCCTTTTCCAAAAGGACAAACGGTAATGGTAACACTGCATTTACATTCTCTTTCACCACCGTTGGTCAAACGGTTTCACCTCTTATGGGTAAATGTACAAAACACTTTAGGAGAATAATTAATTAAAGGATTTACAAGGGTGATGGCACCTAAATCCTAACATCGATGAGGTTCTGGAGGATGGGGATGTTTATCTTCCCCTTGTTGGAACTCAGTTGTTCGAACGATCCTCTATCTTGATCAAAGAAACTCGAGAATCCAACTTAGGAAAAAAAGAAGATCCTAAGATTACATATGTAGCCAAGTCATTATTAGAGGAAGAGAATTATACCATCGTCAACCTGTTACAAGAAGGAATCATCAATTTTGCATGGACTTATTCAAACATGCTAGGTCTAGATCCCACCTTAGTGGTACACCATTTGGATGTTCATCGAGATGCAAAACCTATCAAACAAAAGATAAGAAAGATGCATCCCCAGGTATATTTTCTTGTCAAGAAAGAGTTGGAAAAATTACTAGAAGTCAATTTCATCAGGCCTATTGACTATTTAGACTAGATATCCAACATAGTACCTATTGCCAAACCAAATGGAAATATCAAGATCTGCATGGATTTTGGGATCTCAATAAAGCTTTTCCTAAAGATGATTTCCCTCCGCCTAACATTGACATGCTAGTGGATCTTATGGTAGGAAATGAGATGCTATCCCTTATGGACGGTTTCTCTGGTTATAATCAGACCAAAATTGCACCAAAGGATCAACATAAAACTACCTTCACCACCCCTTGGGGCACCTTCTACTACAATGTCATGCCCTTTGGACTTAAAAATGCAGGGGCAACTTATCAGTATGCCATGAATATTATCTTCCATGACCTCATTCATATCATAATGGAAGATTATGTTGATGATCTATTGGGGAAGTCTAGAACAAGAGAAGAGCATCCTAAGATCCTAAAGGAGATCTTTGAGCATCTAGAGCATTATAAGTTGTGGCTGAGTCCAAAGAAATGTGTATTCAGAGCGACATCTGGGAAGCTATTAGGTTTCATCATCTTTGGGAGGGGTATAGAGGTAGATCCAACAAAGGTAAAAGCTATAATGGAAATGTCCCCGTCATGTAATCTCAAGCAATTAAGAAGCCTCCAAGGAAAGTTACAATCCATTAGATGGTTCATAGCTCAATTAGCAGACAATTGTCAATCATTTACACATCCACCACATAAAGATGCTACCTTCAAGTGGGATCCTGAATGTTAACAAGGCTTCGACAAAATCAAAGAATACTTGGCTCATCCACTTATCTTGATGCCTCCTATTTTGGGTAAACCACTCTTTTTGTACATCTCGACTACATCAGTTGCACTGGGGGAACTATTAGCTTGACATGATGAGTCTTCTAAAGAGCATGCAATTTATTACATTAGTCGAACATTGGTGGGCTATGAAATCAACTACTCTCCAATGGAAAAGGCTTGTCTAGTAGTTGTCTTCAGTTCGTAGAAACTCCATCATTACATGCTCAATCATCCTGTCAAGCTAATATCAAAAGTTGATCCACTTAAATACTTGTCATCCAAAAATTCTTTGATTGGTCACAAGGCCAAGTGGGTCATGTTACTTAGTGAATTTGACATAAAGTACGTGGACTGTAAAGCGATCAATGAATAAGTCATAAAAAAATCAGTTGGCCGATGCCCATTTGGTTGATGCTTATCCTTTGGTATTTGAGTTCCTAGATGAAGAATTACTCACAGTAACAAAAGTAGATACATGGACGCTCTATTTTGATGGGTCTTATACACATAATGGAGCTGGAGCAGGTGTCTTATTTGTCACCCCTCAAGGTGACTACATACCAAAGTCATTCAAATTAGCATTCCTGTGCACTAAAAATATAAGAGTATGAATCTCTTATCACTGGCCTTAGGATTTCCATTATATGGAACATCACCCATCTACGAGTCTTCGGTGATTCCCAACTGACTATCAAACAAGTCAATGATGAGTTTTAGATGAAGGATGAAAAATTACTTCCCTACAAGCACATGGTAGATGACTTTAAAAATTATTTCACCTTCATCTATTTTAAGCAGATCCCCAGAGTTCAGAATAAGGCAACAAATGTGATGGCTACAATCGGTTCCCTTATCAATATTCCTAAGGATCAAATGGACCGCGAGTTCCTCGCTGAACAAATTCTAATCTGGCCAACATATGACATCCCTGAGAGTGAGATGGTGTGAGATATTTTAGGTCCTGAATCCTCTTGGTACCATGAAATTTACACCTATCTCTGTGATAATATCCTCCCCTCCGATCTTACACAAAACCAACATAAGTCCTTCATCCAACGTACCTCTTGCTATACCATCATAGGAGATATGCTTTATCGTCGTGGGTATGATGGAACTCTCCTTAGGTGTATGAAAGAATCATAAGCTCACACTGTGTTAGAGGAAGTACATAGTGGAGTCTATGGGGCCCATTCTAATGGCATGGCCTTAGAAAAAAGGATTCTCAGAGCAAGTTACTATTGGCCTACCATGGAGCATGACTCTCGCAAGTTCATGAAGAAATGCTTCCCCTGTCAACAACATGTGGATTTGATACATGATTCTGCCCAAGATTTACAACCTATCATAGTGCCATGGCCCTTTTCTTAGTGGGGTTTTGACTTGATCGGAAAAATATACCCTCCATCTTCTAACAACCATACCTTCATTATCATTGCCATTGAATACTTCACCAAGTGGGTGGAATCAATTCCACTCTCTCAAATCATGGGTATTCAGATCTCCAAGTTCATTCTTTCCCATATCCTCTACAGGTATGGAATCCCATCCACCATCATCATTGATAATGGAAAGCCTTTTAAAAATTAGTTTATGAAGCACCTTTGTGAAACCTATCACATCCAACATCGTTCGTCTACCCCTTATGACCCACAAGGTAATGGTCAAGCGGAAGCTGCCAACAAAACCTTGATCAAGATCGTCAAAAAGGTGGTTAATAATACTGGTCAAGATTGGCATCTCCATCTCCATCATGCCCTTTGGCCCTACCACACATCCATTCACACTCCCACTAGCGCCACTCCATACTCTCTCATTTACGGTGTTGATGCCATCCTGTTGATTAAAGTCGATATCCCATCACTTAGAATATCTTTGAATAACTTCATAAGTGATGAAAATGCTCAAGTTGCATTACTCAGTCATTTGGATCTCCTAGACAAAAAATAGATCAAATCACACAAGCATCTAAAAGCATATCAACATCATCTTAGTAGGAGCTACGATAAAAGGTCCATCCTCGTCGGTTCAATGTTGGTGGTCTAGTCCTCAAGGAGAATCATCGTACTCAACAAGATCGAGACAAAAAGGGAAATTTTGAGGAAAATCCGCTAGGTCCCTATGTTGTCACAACTAAATATGGTTCTGGCGCATATAGGCTTGCTACACCTGAAGTAGAGCCCTTAGAAGATCCTATCAACATCATGCACCTGAAAAGGTTTTATGCCTGAGTCAACTGGGTTATCCTTTCCTGAAAAAATCCAAAAAATGTAAAAAGTTATCAAAAATACAAAAAAAATCAAAAAGGTAAAAAAAATCCGTTGTCAAAAATACAAAAAAATCAAAAGGTAAAAAATCCAAAAAAAGTAAAAAATCATCAAAAATACAAAAAAATAAAAAAAGTAAAAAAAATTCAAAAATAGTAAAGAGAAATAATTCATCCTATGGTGAAAACCACCCTTGGTGGCGCTTTGGATAAGTATGTTTGGTAAAAACTTGGTAACAAGCACCATTTATAGAGGGCTTAATCATTATCTATCTCATGTCCTAATTACTTTATGCTTCCATCCATCTTATCCTCACATCCCATCCTACATCCAATCAATCTTGTCCTCCCATCAACAACCTGTCACCCGTCGCTTGGTATTTTGTGATTGAGCATTGGACGATGCAAACCTTCTATCTAATATCATGAGCTTTGATCCTTAACTTGAGTTTGTTATCGCCTATATATCATGTCCCATCGTCGATCTCGTGTCATCATCTGGAATCCTCCATCATGTTGGTCATCATTAGTTCTCATCTTGCCTTTGTCCTTTTGTCGAACTACATTGCCCTTGCACTTTGACGTAGGCAAGGTCGATCATTTGGTCATCCCCCGTGGTATTTGTCCGTTCGATCTTTTTCATCCATTGAGTTCTCCATTGTCCTCTTTCCGCTTTTATCCATGGTCAGTTGTCGATCTTTTATTGAACTATGAGGGCCCTGCGCTTTCACGTAGGAAAGGCTAATCTTTGATCAACCTCCGAGCCTCGAGGTCTTTAGGGTGTGTCTTGTTGTCTTGTCGTGTCATTCAGTATGTCCCTATCCTAGCTGGTACTAAAAACAAAACTCACTGGTATCATGAGGTTCAATTGGTTTCAAGTATACTGAGTCATGTTGATCACCTAGTTTAGTCTCCATCTTTTGTCTTAACATGATGCATCCTTCCTACACCGGACCTCATCAATCCCATCCACCCTTTTGATCTTGTGGGAAAGGACATTCAAGATTTATTGTGATCTTTTGATGCTTTTGATATTTTGTTTATCATTTGAGCTTCCTATTTCACTTTGTCAAGGTCACCATGATTGATGAGGTAAAAATAACCTCATCATAATAAAATCTGGAAAGATTAATTTTGCTAATTCAATCCTAAGTCTGTGCCAATTTATTAAAATTTAGGAGAAGTATTTGCTTATTTTGAGGAAAATTATGCTTTCTTTCTTTCTTTTGATCAATTGAGGAAATTTACCAAAGTAGGTTTAATGGGTTGATTTAAGTGTTTTTGTAGGGAATAACAGGTCATCATGCGACTGTTGCAGAAGTTTAGCCAACAGGTGCCTCAAGAGTAATGCTGCGAACCCACTCGTAGATGCTTGAATGATGCGCCAAAGATTCAATTTCAATTTCTTTAAATTATGTTGTTAAAAACTTTATGGCTCTTCTCGAGCCTTCTACATGTTTTAAAGCTTTAAAGACATCAAAGTCAGTTTTAAGTTAAGGAAGACTTTTTCAGTGGCTATCCATGTGATCTTAAATTTAGGATTTAGTTAAGAAGTTATCTATAAAACTGTAATTTCATAAGTAGTGAATAAGACAGAGAGGAAGTATCGTTAAACTATTCATATGGTTTTTCAAAGCACTATTAAAATGAGTTATCTAATTTCTGTCTATTGGTAACTGTTGAATTTGGAATGATGATGATTGTTTGTAATAAAAGGATTTGAGAATTTTTAGCTTATGTGAGTTAAAGACGAAGTATTAGCCCACGAGTTGGCCACTCAAGGGGATTTAGCCTAGATAGATAAGTATTTTACTGTTAAGTTATTTTATTTTTTAAAGATAAATTGTTGTTCAGTAGGAAGTAACGAGTTGTTAAAGAGTCAAGTCTATTGTTCCGGAGCACCATTGTTTTTAGTTTGTATAAGTTATCTTCTGTAGTTGATAAAATTCCTTTACTATTTAAAAGATGTTTAATTGTTTATTCCCTTACTTTTATGTTTCTATAATACATTAGTTGTTTAGTTTGCTTGTTTCCATGCTTTCTAGTTTAGTCGTAATGCTTTCTAAATTATTTGGCTTATGATTTTTAATTTAGTATTTCTGGATTTTCTTAGAGCAAGATTATTTTCTAGTTAAAAATTAGTGCCCTTAGATTAGACTTGATTTTTGAAGTTTGAAAGAAAAGCATAAAATATAAAATGGGTTGTTCAAATAATCTCCTTCTGCAAATTGCCTTGGACACAGCTTGGTCGACTAATTGACATTCAATTATTCTAAAGTAGTAGGACCTAACGACAACCTATCAATTTTTGGTGCCATTGTCGGGGACTTCTTAAAAAGCCTTTGTGCTTAAGTGTTATTAGGAGATGGTTTGAATACAAAGTTTTATGCCAAAGATATCTTAGTCGGCTTTCTTTTTTGCGTGGTCCAAAAAAGAGGCCCTCACGAACGTTTTATACTAGAGACCCCCCCAAAATACATACCAATCATACATAGGGAAGCCCAAGGCTCAGACGACCACACTTCTAAAGAATTATTTGAGCCTACTCCACCCGAGGCTTTTCATTATTTACCTATTGAGCAACTGGTAGAAGAACTAGTTATAGAGGAAATTGTATTTGATGAACATACTCTTCTGAACATCATGGGAGATCATAGAGATGAACCTAACCACAATGAACCTTAGCCTCCTAGAACATTTACCTATCCTATTACGTTGGACGCTGATGATGATACTATCATGAAGAACATTTCTCTAGCTTTCCTTCCAACCTTCCATGGCTTGTCCTCGGAAGACCTTGACCAATTTCTCTTTGAGTTTAAAGTCCTATGTCAGACTTATGATTATAAGAATGGCAACGAAAATTTGAAGCTTTTTTCGTCAACTTTGAAGGACTCAGCAATGCGCTAGTTCATGGGATTGGGTTTTGGTAGTATAACATCCTGGGAAGAAATGGAGACTATTTTCTTGCAAAAATACCAGAGTTATTGTAGGGTAAGTGATCGTAAGGAGGAGTTGTTTAAGCTAATTCAAAATGAGGATGAAATTTTGGAGGATTATCTCGATAGGTTCCTCTTCCTCTCCAAAAGATGTGGAGAAACGACCATTAGTGTAGAGATTCTCAAAACAATTTTTCTTAAAGGTCTTGATGATGACGCTCAAAGAAATATTGATTTAATGGGAAAAAGTGACGTATCTCAATTAAATCTTGAAGAAATATGTGAGTTATGTCAGAATTTCTCCCGTACTAGGGGAGGAATCAGCAAAACTAATCTTTTTAAAGGGTCTAATGAGATAGGTAAGCTCCACGAAGAAATAGAAAATCTGAAAAACGAATATTCTCATGTAATTGAATACCACCTTAGATGCTATATAAGCTAAAACTCACAACCCTGAGACCTTGTCAATTTATTGTCCAAGGTGTCAGAATAAACACCTATTGTGTGAGTGTCCTTTGGATAAAGTCAATGTTTGTCAACTATGTGAGCAAAATCATCCTTAAAACCAGTACAAGCTTTTGTCGAATATTAAGAATACTAAGAAAAAAACTATTCAGGTTGAAGAAGAAATACATGCCTTAAACCAATGACAAAGAGGTGATTTACCTTATGGATAGAATCCTAATCCTACATGGAGATCACAAAATAACTGGGCTCATAATCAATGGACTCCATCTTGGAATCAGTCGCCTCCACCTCAATCTAACTGGGGAGCTCCTTATTCGGGATCCCCCTGAGTGGAAAAACCACACATGGGGCAATCAACAATGGCCAAATCAACCCCAACAATAGTGGTACCAACAACATGCAGTACCCCAATAGAATCAGGCACAAAATCAGTTCTATACTGAACCAAGGAGGAATCAACAACAAAATCTGTTACCTCCAGCTCAGAACCCTCCTCAGAATGAGTAGGTAAACCAGCCTCAGCTTCCAGTGCAACCGCTTCCCAATCCTAAAAATAATCGCCAAAACACACCAGTCTATTCTATCGAACATGAAAATGTTACATGGCTTAATGCGATACACTTTGGAAATGTGCAGTTGTGTTCTGGTCGAACTCTTCAACCACCGACCATTGAAGAAATAGTGGAGGAAACTGAGCCTAAAAGTCCAATAAAAGACACGTCATCCAAGCAAGATACTACTCCTCAAGACAAAGAGCCTTTTTCAGCGGCAGGGGCTGCTGACTTGTCTGAGGGGGAGGAGGGTCAGTCCTTAAGTCAACATAAGGAGGACCCTGTTACAAGGAAGAAACCAATGGCACCATATCCAAAACGTTTAAAGTCCATAACTTCAGAAGATACTCCAGAAGTATCTTTGGCTACATAAATTGCGTTAATTCAGGAGATTAAGCAGTTACAAATTGAAGTTCCTTTATTGCAAGCAATAAAGGAAATCCCTGAATTAAACTAGTTAATCAAACTGTTATGTATCAAAACACCAGGGAGAAAGCCAAAAATGATAAATACTGTTCATATTGATGGTTATTTAGCTGATTTTATGTCTGGAAAGACTATTGCTTTGAAATACGATGATCCTGGAAGTCCACTTATAACCGTTACAGTCAATGAGGTAACAATACCAAATGAACTAGTGGATCTAGAAGCAACTATTAATGTGATGACTATGGATGTAATGGAAAAATTAGGTTTAACTAATTTACATCCTACAACCACAGTCTTACAAATGGAAAATTAGTCTATAGCCATCCCAAAGGGCATCATTAAAAACGTCCTTACCAAAGTAGATGGATGGGATTATCCAGTTGATTTCCAGGTAATTCAGTCACTTACACCTAAGGATAGCTATCCTATAATTCTTGGAAGACCTTGGTTGGCTATGGTCGCTGCTAAGATTGATTGTAGGGAAGGGGGAATGACCATTTAGCATGGCCAAGATAGCAAACGTTTATTCTTATATCCCCCTGCTAAGCCTACTGAGCATGAAAAGGTCTGGGTTGATGAACCTGAGGAATCAAATGGTTCAGGCAGTTTAGCCTCCCTAGCCATGGTGGTAGTTAAACAACACAGGGAAGAATTGGAGGAAGAGTTAGTAAATGAAATAGCACACCTTGATATAACCCCAAACGAGGAAGAAATGTTGGATGCTCCAAGGATTTTTAGGCAACTAATTGATATAAGTGGAATAGAGCATAGTTATGCTACAATGGGACTGTCGTGTCCCTTAGCAAAAATGATTCCCAGAACAAGTCATTTCTAGGAGGATATCACAAGGTTTCACCAACTAGTACCTCATAGTTTTCCTCTTAATACGTTATTGCAACCTATGTATACTGTGACCTCGGTTCATCTTGGAATAAAATCAATAATGCTATTACAAGCAAAAAACTTGAATATTAATCGTTGGTTGACAGAAACTCAAGAAGATAAGTTGTTTAATGTGTCGGTACAAAGGTCTAAAGCTTTTGCTTGGGATTAGATGGACATGAGGGGAATTCACCCAAGTGTTTCTACTCATCACATTTACACTGACATCAGTATAAGGCCTGTCCGCCAGCCACAAAGGAGACTCAATCCCACATTAAAGGATTTGTTCAATATTGGGATCGAGAAAATCCTTCGTGCTGGATTTATTTATCCAATCTCTGATAGTAAATGGGTATCACCTATGGTGGTAGTCCCAAAGAAAAATGGGAAGTGGAGAATTTGTGTAGATATCTAGAACTCAATAAAGCCACTTATAGAGATTATTCTCCCTTACCATTCGTTGATCAGGTCTTGGTCAACTTGGCTGGGAGGAAGTATTTCTCCTTTCTCAATGGATTTAGTGGTTATAATTAGATACAGGTTTGTCCAAAAGACAAGGACAAAACCACGTTTACCTACCCTTGGGGCACATTTGCATATAGAGTGCTTCCTTTTGGACTGTGCAATGCTCCAACAACCTTCCAGAGAGCTGTTCTTGCTATATTTTCTGCTCTCATTAATGACTATGTCAAAGTTTACATGGATGATTTTATAGTCTATGGGTCAACCTATGACGAAGCTCTTTAAAACCTAGATCGAGATATGAAAGTTTGTGAGGAAAATAAACTATCCCTTAGCCATGAGAAATGCTTAATAATGGTGGAACAAGGAATAGTCTTGGGTCATCATATTTCCTCAGAGGGAATATAGGTAGACCCTAAGAAAGTTGAAGTCATCCAACAGTTGAAAATCCCTCAAACTCAGACAGATGTAAGAAGTTTTCTTGGACATGCTAGTTACTATAGAATGTTCATAGAAGGCTTTAGTAAAATTTCAGCTCCTACGTTCTTTCTTTTACAGAAAGAAGTGGAGTTTGTTTGGACATCTGAGTGTCATCAATCATTTGAAGCAATCAAAGAAAAGCTTGTCTTTGCTCTGTTCTGAGAGGGCCAAATTGGAGTATTCCCTTTCATATCTATGTTGATGCTTTTGACGATGCTATCGGTGTAGTTCTGGGACAAGAAGATGAGAACGAGGGGAAGTATGCTATATATTTCATCAACAAAAATCTTACTCCAACAGAAAATAAATTCCTGGTTGTTGTTCATGCTATCAAGAAATTCCGTCATTATATTATGGGGTATAAGGTCACAGTTTATATGGATCACTCAACTGTGAAGTACCTAATGAACAAACCTATGGTTAATGGTCGAATTATGAGATGGCTATTGCTCCTTCAGGAGTTTAATGCCATGATTCTTGATAAACTAGGGAAATATAATGTGGTAGTTGATTTTTTGTCTTGAATCAAACATGAAGAAGATGACAGTGCCCCAATACAGGATGATTTCCCAGATGAAAATTTGTTTGTAGTTTATGTAAAATCACCTTGGTTTGCAGATATCGCTAAATATTTAGCTGCTTCAGAGATACCTCCGGGATTCACGTCTAAGAAAAATAAGTGTCTAACTAAGGAAAGTGCCCCATTCAAATGGATTCATGGAATGTTATTTAGTTGTGGTCTTGACATGATTTTGAGGAGATGTGTAAGAGCTGATGAAACCTACAACATTCTAAGGGTCTATCACGATGACCTGTCGGGAGGACATTACTCTGCAAAGAGAACTTCCCACAAAGTCCTAGGTGCTTGATACTATTGGCCCTCAATGCACAAAGACATTAAGAACTATGTTTATCATTGTGATGAATGTCAGAGGGTAGGAAGACTGACTACTTCTTCGGAAATGTCGTTGCTGCCACAGGTAGTCCTCGAACCATTCAAAAAATGGGGCTTAGATTTTATCGGACCCATAGATCCTTCCTCTCAAGGGAAAGAGTATATACTGGTTTGCACTGACTACCTGAAAAAATGGGCTGAAGTTCAAGCCTTAAAAATAGCTAGGGAAGAGTAGGTTGCAGACTTCCTTTATAATAAAATCTTCCTTAAATTTAGAGCCCCTCAAACTATCGTAACTGATCAGGGACCCCAATTCATGTCTCAAGTGGTCTTGGCATTTACCAATCATTTTCAGGTAAACCATAGGAAGTCATCCCCTTACCACCCTCAAGCGAACAACCAGGTAGAAGTAACTAATAAAGAACTGGAAAATATTCTAACAAAAACAGTTTTTTTTGGAAGAAAAGACTAGGCTAGGAAACTCCCCGAAGCTGTATGGGCATACAACACAACCTAAAAATCTATGAATGGATTCAGCCCTTATGAGCTCATTTTTGGGAAGAAGCCTCTTCTTCCCATTGAGTTCGAGTTACAAAATCTACGAAGGGCTATGGAACTAGTTCTAGATTTAAAAAGAGCCCAAGTTGAACGAGTTCTGTAACTGAGTGAATTGGATGAACTTCATTTAGACGCCATCCATCAAACTGAACTAATTCAACATCAACAGAAAGTATGGCATGATAAACATATTAAGGGAAAGGAGTTTCATAATGGGGACTGGGCCTTGTTATTTGATTCTAGATACAAGGATCATAAGGGGAAGCTTAAGACTCATTGGCTGGGACCTTATAAAGTTGAGGAAGTCTTTTCGAATGGAATTGTGCAGTTAAAACCAATCGATGGTGACACGCGAACTCTATTGGTTAATGGCCATCGCTTATGTGTCTACCATAAGCCAGTCAATAGGGAAGACTTTCCAAGGATGGTCAAAATGCAGGGCAAGGTCCAATGTGTTGACTCTGCCACGATAGAGTCTATCTAGTAATAATGTTATGTTGTTAAAAAATAAATAAATAAATAAAATAAATTATTATAATAAAATTTTGAAAATATGCAATAAATGGACATGTATGTTGAGATATTTTCCTTCATTTAATCTTTCATCGTTTTTGGACTTAGCTAAATATTTTTCATATTTTTGCAGGACTTCTCAAGAAGCAAAAATAACTTCCAGAGCACCCTCCAAATATGCTCCAGAACGTTATGATGCTGGTACCGATGCTTCGAAACTTGACATTTTCAAGCCCGATGCTACGGAACTTGTATAAATCTTATCATGTTGAAGAGGTGTTCTGCACTAAGGTTCAAAAATTCTTTTCCATGACACTTGACCTTCATTCCATTGCTGCTCTGGTTGCATCTTTCAGCGATGCTCTGAAATCTTTCATTATGTTGTTGCTTCGGCTGCATCTTTCAACGATGCTCCAAAACCTTTCATTCTGTTGCTGCTCTGGTTGCATCTTTCAGCGATGCTCTGAAACCTCCATTTCATTCTTGTTTCGGTTGCATCTTTTAGTGATGCTCCAGAACCTCCATTTCATTCTTGTTTCGGCTGCATCTTTCAGCGATGCTCCGGAACCTCCAATTCATTCTTGTTTCAGTTGCATCTTTCAGCGATGCTCCAGAACTTTCATTTAATTCTTGTTTCAATCGCACCACGCACCGATGCTCCGAAAATTAA
Organism: Sequoiadendron giganteum; assembly: GCA_007115665.2. Lineage (NCBI taxonomy): Eukaryota > Viridiplantae > Streptophyta > Pinopsida > Cupressales > Cupressaceae > Sequoiadendron > Sequoiadendron giganteum. Next base: position 564,053,161 of record CM021109.1, on the reverse strand, counting down.
GCACTCGTTTCAAGCGCGTTGACCAAATTACGTGCTTTGGAACTTGTTCACTTGTTTTCCGCCACCTTTTTCAAAATTCTAAAATTTTCGTGATTCTTCCACCAAAATATCCTATACATCTCTCTTTCTATTTTTGCTTTAGTCATAAGTAAGCCACCCAATTTCATACTCCTCATTAACAGCTTCGTCCCCCATAGAATTCCACACCATATCGTAATAACTCTGCTGTCAGTTCAACCAATTCCTTCATGTCATCCTGTCAAATCTATGAGGTATAAGATCTTCGAACAATTACAGAATGAGCATAAGTATTAATTTTTGCTTTAAGTAGGTAGTATTTCTCGAATAAAGAATAATTAATTGGCATGAACCTCACTTCCAATTTAGAAATTTGTGCCACCCGATGATCAACTACTTGTATGACAAAGCCTTTCGCAAACCTCCATGCAGACTGGAAATCATTGAAGTGTAAGCTGCAAATAAAACAAATAAGTAATTTCAAGGGAAATATTTTCAAAAGAAACTTGCGTGGGAGCTCTGTGCTAGAATTGAAATCATTTGCAGAGTGTGAAATTAGGAAATGGGGGGTGGTAAAAGGAAGGTAGAGCTAGATTCAACAGAAAAATTATTGGGATTGAGTAATATCTCCAGATTGTTTGAGGAAGCAGGGTGGTTAAACTTCATCAAAAAATTTGAAGGCCATAATGAAAAACTGGTAAGATCTTTTGCGAAGAACTACACAAATGGCGAAGTGGTACTTCAAGGGAAGTGTTTCAAGGTAAGCTCCAAAATTATTTCTCGCTTATCTGGATTAGAGAATGTAGGCATAAATATAAAAGAAACCTCTCAAATAATGTACCAGAAATTAGCTGAATTATTTGTTAGAGAGGGAGACCCATACCCAATGGTAGTAATAAGTACCAGGGGACAAAATAAGGGATTCTAGAGAATTTCCATATTAGAACCTTGGGGTATTGCCATTGCATGGATTATAGTTGTAGGGCCTGCCTTTCGTATTTTGACCCATTTACGTCATGGAAAGGAGGACCCAACTCTTAGGGTTAATATGTTTGAATTCTTGTGTGATTCCTTAAATACTTCCATAGAGAGGTATAAATTAGGGACTGGCCCTTTGAAACATCATGGGTTAATTCAACTAATCTGCAAGTACCACTTCCGTAAGAAACCTGAGGGAAAATGGGAGAAATTTTTAGAGAAAATGGAGAAGCTTCCAATTGCAAGAACCATAGAATCAGGGGAACCATCCCAACAGGCTATTCCATCATCTGGAGCAACTTCCCCTAAGGGCTCTTCGACTCCGGAAGCTCTTAATCCCACCACTCCTGGTGAGGATTTTCCAAACCTCTACGGTGATAAATTCAAATCCCTTGACCTGCTAGAACAGGTTGATATTGTTTATTCTGACACAAGTAAACCAAGAAAGAAGAAAACGATAAAAAATCAAACACCCGTCATTTTCCTGGAATCACCTCCACTCAGAAGGAGTAAGCGGTTGGCTTTTGAATTGTTCGAAACCTTAATATAGGGTAAGGAGGGAAGTTCACAAAAGAAAAAGCCTAAGTGGCTTCATGAGCCCATATAAATTTTAGAGAATGCTAGTGAAGAGGAAGTACCCCTAAATAGAGAGGATTCAGGTGAAGTATTTCCTTTCCATTCTACACATATAGAGGAAATTTTCAATGATGAAATTTAGGGAAGAGAACTTGAGGAGGATGGCGATATGCCAAAAAATTTGTCACCCATTGTAGATAAAATTGTTGAAACAGTTGAAACCAGTTGTGCCATTGCTGAATTAGAAAAGTATAAAGTAGAAATTGATGATTTACAAAGACATTTGTCTAAAAATAACGAATTTGTAGAATTGCAGAAAAAAGAGTTGGCTGTACAAACTGCTATAATAAATAAAAGAGATCAAGAAATAAGAGACTTGAAGCTACAATTGTAGGAAAAAGACTTAGAAATATATAAGTTGCAGGAACAAATGCAGGAGCAGTATCAAAAGCATAAAACTTATAGTGTGGACATTGCACATAAAGATGCATAAATGGAAAGAATAAAACAAAATTTTATGCTCACACTCACAACTTTCGAGGAGGAAAAGAAAATAAAGACTAAAGAATTAAACACTTCCATTAGCAGAGTAGTTGAACTAGAACATGATTTGAAGGAATGCACTGTGAGACCCCAAACTGAGTCCAAAGAAATTCAAACTGAACTAGTTGTAACTGATTGGTTCCAAGTCCACATTCCACCTCTGCTAATAAAATGGATGGAATAGTGTTACTTCCTTAGAAATGTCCAAACTGAAAATCATAGGTTGAAGAAAGAACTGGTGCTCCTAAAGGAGTCATTTCACAAAGCCTACAGAGGGAAGCAGGATGCCTGTCAACTTGTGGACTATTTGCTGAATTGTAGAAGGCCATCGAGAATTTATTCTATGTTTTTGAATGAACAATGGCTAAGATGGAAATTGTTTAGGATCTATAATGATCAACCTTATGAGCCTAATGAGAAAGAGTTTGCAAAAATATTTGTAGAGTCGACTCTTGAAGATCAAGATTTAATTTGTGAATTCTTTTTGCATGATTTGTTATTGGAAAATCATACAGATTTCTTTATCAATTTGTTTGTTGGAGAAGTAGAATTGAGGGCATTTCTCTCAACCATGAGAAATCAAATTCATTGGAAAGATCGAAAAAAAGAATTTGCACAGGAAGAGAGAACAGTGGGTCTCTAGATAAGGTCCTCAAATTCAAGGCCTGATGGGTTCAAAGCTACATTTTTGTCTCTTCTTGTTAATGAAAAGATGAAGGAAAGGTATGACAAAAACCTCAAGCTGTGTTATGAAAATTTCATGGCAAATGGACATAAATTAATTGGAAAAGCATGGCATGCATTTGAAGAAAGGTTCACCCTTCTTCCAACTTACTTAAAGAAAAGAGAAGTTATTTCTCCTCTAAACATTAGATGGTCATTTAGAAGGGCTGATGCTCTAGTTAAAATCCTGAAAACCTTGAGAACAAAATGGATAGGAATGAAATACAAGCCCCCTTGCTACTTAATCCACCCCCGACCTTTAATATTTCCACATATCAGAATGACAAAATTTTTAATGAGTGGAAAGAGAGTGTGATGTTCCATAGAGGGTTCATTCATAACCCCGAAACCTTCAATGCATCAGCCAGGGAAACACATGATCTCATTACTCTTTATGAAGAATGGAATAGAACTCAGGGATTTAACCATGGAATAGGACTTACCAAGAATTAGGTAGGGGAGGAAATGATGCTCAGTAAAAATAACCTCATCATAATAAAATCTGGAAACTTACTTTTGCTAATTTAATCCTAAGTCTATGCCAATTTATTAAACTTTAGGAGAAGTAATTGCTTATTTTGAGGAAAATTATGCTTTCTTTCTTTCTTTTGATCAATCGAGGAAATTTACCAAAGCAGGTTTAATGGGTTGATTTGAGCATTTTTGTAGGGAATAACAGGTCATCATGCGGCTATTATAGAAGTTTAGCTAGCACGTGCCTCAAGATTAATGCTGTGAACCCACTCCTAGATGCCTAGATGATGTGCGGAAGATTCAGTTTCAATTTCTTTAAATTTTGTTGTTAAAAACTTTATGGCTCTTCTCGAGCCTTCTACATGTTTTAAAGCTTTAAAGACATCAAAGTTAGTTTTAAGTTAAGGAAGACTTTTTCAATGGCTATCCATGCCATCTTAAATTTAGGATTTAGTTAAGAAGTTATCTATAAAACTGTAATTTCATAAGTAGTGAATAAGACAGAGAGGAAGTATCATTATGTTGTTCATATGGTTTATCAAAGTGATGGGACTTTAATTTTCTAAAAGAAGGAGCTGGGGTTTTTGGGTTTCAAAGTTACCCATGGTGACTTGAATTATCTAATTTTGAAACCCTCTTGTTATGTTTCAACGGTGAATTAATACCGAGGGTAACCGGTTACTTAAGTGAGGTTTTATCCCTCTCGGGTTGTGTCTTTACTGGCCCCTTTCACCTAGCCTGTCGGTCTTTCTGCCAAGTTGGCTTAAGAATTTTGTATCACCGAAGGTTACATTGGCCGTTCCCACCTGAATGTTTCATCTGAAGTTTGGCTAACCATCTGATCGTAGTTTTCGATCTGGACCGTTTCTCGCCAACCTCGCAGGTTTTCCTGTTGACATCACCGAAGCGGTGTGAGGTTTGCCAGATGCCGCCATCTGGCATGAACGGATGTGTGGGGTCCTTTCCCAAGGTGTCAATGATGGTATTTAATAACGGGGTTACTTATGGTCCCTCGCACACCTCGCATGATCGAAGTAAATATTCCTAAAGGTACTGCGAGGTCTGTGAGGGGGTGACACGTGGTCTTTCTTCTTAGGCTGATGAGGCTGTGTGGAACCCACTATCTGGTTGAGACCTCCTATTTTCGTGGGTTCTGATTGGATGTGATTTCCCAAATACTGAGGTGGATTGTCAATACTCATTGACCTAATCTCAACCGTCCGATTCACCTGATGTGTTCCGCATCCATGGTTCAAATTCAAAGAGGGGTTTGCGATCCATCTATGTGGCATACACTTGCTCGTTGTTGCCTGTTTCATTAATGGAGCGGATTTTTCTAGAGGATCTCCTCTTGATTTTCTTCAACGTGCAAACAATGCTCTCCCGCTGAAAATAATGATGGTTGTATCAGCCACTAATCGTTGAAGTGCTTGAATTTATTTCAAGCAATTAATATCATGCACACCAAGCCATTCTATAAATGTTGGCCAAGTTACTTACAATTAGCATTGCATTTTTTATTTGTTTTTATTGTGTAGGAGGGTTTCTTCTTTGGTCTATTGTAAGGATTTTTCTCTATGGACAAATTGGCTAGATGCAAGAGTGTAAGACTAGGAGCCCGAAGGTTGCTAGTCAGGAAGGAGTCAATTACTACCATAACGCCTAGGGCCACTACTAGAAGTGCTAGCAAGAAACCAGTACACTGCTCGTCCCCTGTAATCATATCTGATTCTGATGGTAGTGGATCCGAGACTGATTCGGGCTACCGGTGTTACTTGGCCACCTTAACGGAGCTCATGGGAGTAAATGAGGAGGTCTTGGTAGTTGAACCTGTGACTGCAGTGGCACTGGGTCCAGTTGTTAGGGGTTGTGCTGACAAGGCTGGTAAGGAGAGGGTGGTTTCGTCACTGTCTCAGGCGCGAACTCGAAGCGGTCGCCTATATCGGGGCCGTGTGTTTTCTTAAATGGTTGCTGGTGATGGGTCTGTTGGACATTTCTTTTTCCTACTATTTCATCATGTGGATGTGGACGTGCGTGTTCTTTGCATGTATTTTTGTTCTCCAACTGGTTACTATGTAACAGTTTTGATTCCTCTGATCATACATGATGTCAGAGAATGATGAGGAATGTGAATTTGAATCACTTTGGTTGAAATTCAATTTTGGTACTAACAATGTGTCCTAATGCTTGTTGTTGTCCTGCTCTATAAAGGAGATTTCACGACTCATTGTAATGGTGAACAATTTTTGGGTCCGAAAGCTTGGAGTCTGTACAATTGGTTTTACTGTTGGAATTTTGAAAATATTGTTTAGGAAATCATCTTGAGTAGGGGTTAGTATAAAATTAGTATGCTATGCTTTTGTAATGACTGATATTGAAACAAATCTATAAAAATTAAGATGGTTTGCTCTCTTGTGTGTGTGCCATGGATTATGAATGGATTTATCAAGGGTTTGTCTCTTCAGTTTCAATGATTAATTGAAAGTGTAATTTTTTCTCTTGCTTTAACTTGATAAGTTAATCGAATGCTTGAAATCCAAATTACATGTTCATGGTTTTATATACTCAGGATTCACTAAGGAGGACTATTTTAATATACTGAAATATCTCATGATAGTAAGGCTGTATGAAGACAGGTTCACAGTATCAGAGTTATACTTTATATGACTCCCGCCCAATGGATGAGGCACTGAATAATGTTTGTAATCTTTCTCTTTGGTGTAGGACTGTAGTTCTAAGCATGGCGACTCAAGAGCTGAACATAACAAAATATTAAACACTGTCTTCCTATGGGAAGTAAATCTTACATTAAATCATTCAATTCCGTTGCTCTATGGTGCCTATAATTATTCTTCGGTCTGCCAATACCAAGAATGATGGTTATCCCCTTGAGCGTGTAGGGATTGTAATCTGTATAAGGAAGTGTTCTCACCAATTATGTGGAATTTTATGAACACATTTAGGTTTACCCACCTTGGTCTTGCAGAGCCAAAAGCGTAGGAGAGGTAAGTCTTTAACTAACTCTCATTAGTTGGCCACTAGCCTTTTGCAGTCCTCCACAATAGGGGTTGGCTACCTCTTAGAGAACTGCAATCTCTATGTGGGAAAAAATGCCAACACAAAGCACTGTTAAAATGAGTTATCTAATTTTTGTCTATTGGCAACTGTTGAATTTGGAATGATAATGATTGTTTGTAATAAAAGGATTTGAGAATCTGTAGCTTATGTGAGTTAAAGATGAAGTATTAGCCCGCGAGCTGGCCACTCGAGGGGAGTTAGCCTAGATAGATAAATATTTTACTGTTAAGTTATTTTCTTTGTTAAAGATAAATTGTTGTTCAGTAGGAAGTAACGAGTTGTTAAAGAGTCAATTTTGTTGTTCCAGAGCACCATTTTTTTTAGTTTGTATAAGTTATCTTCTATAGTTGATAAAATTCCTTTACTGTTTAAAAGGTGTTTAATTGTCTATTCCCTTACCTTTCTGTTTCTGTAATACATTAGTTGTTTAGTTTTCTTGTTTGCATGCTTTCTAGTTTAGTCACAATTCTTTCTAAATTCTTTGTCTTATGCTTTCTAATTTAGTATTTCTGGATTTTCTTAGAGCAAGATTATTTTCTAGTTAAAAAGTAGTGGCCTTAGATTAGACTTGATTTCTATAGTTTGAAAGAAAAGCATAAAATATAAAATGGGTTATTCAAATAATCTCCTTATGCAAACTGCCTTGGAAACTGCCCGGTCGACTAATTGACATTCAATTATTCTAAAGTAGTAGGACCTAACGACAACCTATCAATGATCCATCATATCATGGTGCACTTTGACACATGAACATAGGGGCATATCTTAATCTTTTTGTCTACTTCTGTCTTCTTGGTTGTCCCACATAGTACCCACCAAGATCCCTGTGGTCTTGTGTTACATTGGGGAATCCTTTTGAGCTTGTGGTTATCCAACATCATGACCTAACCAAAAACTGTGTTGGGATAGCCTTCTTGTCTATTGTGTTTTCTTCATGCATTGGACACTAATCTACCTTTGTTCCTCATACCCTGGTGCATCATGTCTTGTGTTATAGCAAGAATCAATGCTCCTAAAATGGGAAAATAACATTAGGATTTCATTTCATACCTCATCCTATTGCTTTGCATTTATCCCCCATCTTTCTCTAGCCTATAACTAGTGATTTTGGTTGTGCAAAAATTCATCTCCCATCTCCTCTTCTTCTCAGGATTCATATAGTTTTGATAGGTGCAACATCATGTCTATCACCTCCCATCTTGATATACGATACATAATCACTCCCATCATCCCTCATTTTGATAATGATTATAGAAAAATTACTTGTCATAAGCTAAAGCAAGCATGATACGACTTTCATCACTATGCAAGCCCTTATTTACACTCATGCATGTGCTAATTTAATCCAAATATTAATGTTTGTAAGGAATTTAGTTACCCTCATCATTCATGGAGGCTTGCATGTCATTTATAATGTCGATAGTACCAAGGTCATCTCTGTTGTCAAATCCCTAGTCTATGACGTGAAACATGAGAAAATCAAATGAGATTGATACATAACTATAATGAAAAGAATGGACGTCATAGAAACAAGTGAATCCAATGATTAATTAATCTTGATCGATGTCATATTAAATGCAGAGAGTACAATTTCATCCCAAACGAAATCAACATCATCTCATCTTGCATCTTAAGTTCATTCATTGCATTTCATCCCATGTTGCATTTAACATTATCATGTTCACCTTTAGTTGTTTAGGATAATATTTATTTTTTATTCTAAGCATCCTAATTTCATTTCATTCTTGTTGCATTATTAGCGTTATTATGTTCATCTTAAGTTGTTTAGGATAATATTTATTTGTTATTCTAAGCATCTTAAGTTCATTGCATAGCATGCCATCTCATTTTTCATTTCTCATTAATCATGTTCATTTTAAGTTGTTTAGATTGATCTTGATTAATTATTCTAATAATCTTAAGTTAGGTTCATTCCATTATCATTTCATTACATTATCATGTTAGGTTGTGTAGAGTTATTATTCTAAACATAATAGTCCATCTCATTGCATACATTGCATTATATCATATCCATTTAATTCATCCATAACATTAGTACCTATGCATACATATATTATCCATTCCATCACATTAAAATTTCATAACATACATCATATCATAATAATAGAGTGCAAATATCACACACATTTGTTGAATCAATCACAAGGATTTCTAAGAATATCCATTGCAAGCATAATTTTTTTGTCTCCATGCATACATCACCACCTGCATCATGAAGAATTAGTACCATGATCATAGTATATAATCCATGACATCCTACATCACAAAGTATTAGGCATAATGCATTTAACCCATATCATCCACATATGCATATCATATAGATCATCATACATGCATAAATATATCATAACCATCTACATATCCCATAATAAATCATGTCCATACACACATCCATAAATAAAATTCCATCACATCATAAACACATAGTGTCGATAAGGGCCATCACATAGTATATAAATGTCAAAATATCATGTCCATAACAAAGTCCATAATAAATTCCATCATAAAGCATAAAATACATGTCCATCAACAATCGTCGAATAAAATACAAGTAGAGAGCTCTGCTCAAATATAGAGACCACATCAATGAGTGGAATGATCCATGTCTAATCTACACTATGGAACCTATGGCCTCTATCCCTGTCCCCTATATATACACCCTGCACTTGTCAAAAATTGGGATCCTATCACTTTTGTCATCTCTACCCTGTGATGGCTCCATCCGATCCCTGAGGGGAGTGTAGTATTGGTCCTTTGCATGGGGGAGTCTCTCAATAACTATTGTACCCTCATGTGTGTGTCCCTCCTAAATGTGGTGGTGGTGGCATCTGTGGTACTACTTAGACATATGGAGGTACGAGGTGTGTGGGATCTAGAACCTCTATGAAGTAATCCCCCATGTAGTAGTTGGCCTCTCTCATATACTCATCCCTCTTCACTGACTGTGCCCTCACCATGTCCTACTCTACCCTATACCTATCTCATAATCCAACTAGGTATCTCCTCTCTCGATCCCATGCATCTTGTGCCATCATCAACTGGTCTATTTGTGCTTGCATCCTTGACATCTCCTGCACTACTACATCCCTCTCCCCCTGTAGAGATTGCACTTGTGCCTCTATTGTCTCTGCTCTCTCTAATATCGTCCCTGAGTCCCCCATGAATACCTCGACATAGTCTGTCTTGTCTTCGAGCTCATCTCACTCCCTCCTTGGCTCATCTCTCTCCCGTTGCACCTCATCCCTCTCCTCTGACATCCTCGATGCCTCATCTACGAGTGCCCCATAATCTCTCTCTATCATCCTCTTCACCTTTAGTAGACTGTCTACCTCTGCCTGCAACCTATCGTGATCTATCTTCGACTCCCTGAGCCTATGCTCTACAATCCTAAGTCTCACTAAATCTCCTATCAGTAGTATCATCAAATCCTCAGGTGGTGGAGGCACATATAATACCATCACTAGTGGATGTTCCTTTGGGGCATCCTCTTGCATCACTTCACCTTTCCCTCTCACCCACTGATCTCCTCTCACCTCCTCCACCTCAACCTCTCTGTCTCCACTCCTCCTTTGGTGGCCGCATCTCCTCTTGACTCTCCTATGTTCGACCAATCTCCTCTCATCCTTTAAGTCGTAGCCTAGTGTCCCGACAATTAGGTGCACCATCGTCATCTACCCTGGCCTATGCTCTATCCACCGTGTAGAGTACCACACTATCATCCTTGCATCTAGCACCCCTCCTCTCCTTAGATATGGTACTAGTTGTACATCCCTCCACATCTTCCTTGCAAAGTCTATCGTAATCGAATCACCCCATAGGTCCTCCCGGCTAATCCGGTGAAATATCTGAGGCCCCAGAGGGATATTATGTTGCACCCTAAACTACCTTGTCACCTTGCTTGGTCTAAGGAGCTCAACGGTGTGTGGGTCTCACCCGATTAAGTAGCACACTATGAAGAAGTAGTCCCTATGCCTCCTCTCATCCCCTCTTCACTTGAAAAATTATCGCCGCTGATAGGGTCTCCATATAATCTGATCTCCTTGTAGGTCATCAAACCTCCTCCTCCATCTGTCCAAGTCACTCATGTCTAGGTAGTGCAGTCGCTAGCCGTACTTTGTACCATACCAGTATGATATTGGTAGTGTATCATGATTTGTCCCTACTGTTAAAATCCCTAGCCTTGCCACGCTAATATTCTCCCAGGCTCATACCTGGAGAAAATTCACGTGTGACAGTGAGGGCTCTCCTGGAGCAGACCACATGCATGTCCTGATACAACTGCACTAGCACGCATGCATCCCAAGAAAAATATCCCTCCCTCCTCTTCACAATATGCCTGACAACATTAATGATCTTGAGGCTACAAAATCATCTGCTCCTGTTTCGTAGTAGGATCCCACTAATCATTCCATAAAGATATAATGGCAACAAATGCACCTCCAATCCTAAGCACCTATCTAAATCTAACTCCCCCCTGGATAGGGAAATCTGCCCATCCAAAGATCACTCGTAAGCTCATGTCTTGCTCTCTCCCCTAGCTCTGTATCTAGCTAACCAAGTGCCCTCTGATGGGCAGCCGCAATATCCTCCACACATCCTCTAGTGTCACTGTCATCTCCCTTGTAGGGAGATGGAATGTCGAGGTCTCTGAGCTCCACCTCTTCATCAATGTTGTCAACAATTCCCGATGTTCTCTCAGGTTGGGATACCCCAACATTTGTAGTAACCCCACTTGCGCCAACGTCGCATGGTCCTGGGCATTCATCACCCTAATAGTCACCCCCAACACCATTGAATGTCTCTTTTGAGTCCTCAACATCTTGAAGTTTTGCATCCACCTAGAATAGTATGTCAATCTTTCATCAATTTAATTTCTTTTTCTATCATTTTCCCCTGCCCCGGGTTTCTGGCGAATTCACCCTTGTGTCAGACGAATTCACCCTTGTTCCACTCTTCTTGCGAATTGGCCTGTTTCATTGGAAAATTTTCCCCTTTTCCCTTAGTTCACAAATTCTCCTATTTCCATGGGGAATTTTCCTCTTTTCCCTTTGTCTGCGAATTAGCCTATTTCCATGGCGAATTCATCCCTTTTCCTCACGTTCACAAAATTGCCTCTCTTTTGGGTGAATTCGCCCATCTTCTTGTTTGTGTTTTTCATCTGCAAATTCATTCATCTTTTCGTCTATGTGTGATTTCACTTTTTCCAATGGCGAATTCACCCCTCTTTTCGTTCATGCATGATTTCACCTTTTCCAATGTCAAATTTTCCTATTTTCTCTCCATCGTGCGAATTTGCCTGTTGTCACCGCCTTTGTGTCTTTTTGCCCTATGACAGGGGAATTTGTCTCCTTGTTCGATGAAATCAGATTCACACCTTCCCATCTGGGGTGATTTCAAAATCATCCGCTTCCCAAGTGAGTTCGCCCCTGCATAGGGTGAGTTCACCTTTTTCCCTAGTCACCCCATTTGACAAGTGAACTCGTTGTATGGACGAATGAATCCACCCAACCGTCGTGAGTTTGTACCCTAGGGTTTCCAAAATCTAAAATTAAAATGCATAAAATTTTCAATCAAATCAAAATCATGAAGTTAGGTATTGAATCCTACCTAGCGGGGTGTCGGACGCTCGTAGTAGTGCTAGCGGAACTCCTTGCCTCAATGGATGATCTCATCATCTACAAATCCCTCGTCCTAACTCGACCCGTCAGCCATCCTCGTCACTCTCTTTCTCTATCTCTCTCTCGTATTGAGTCAACTGCCAAGTTTGCAAATGGTAAATAGTAATTTTTAAATTTACTATTTATAATTTTTAACTTTTGCACCTTTTTAACCTTTTAAATTTTGGGTAATTTATTTTTAATTCCTTCATCACTTTTCTTCTGCGGGCTGCCATTTGCACCTCTTTTTTCTATTTTCCTCCATTCAAAAACCATTCTTCATGGTTTTTCGCACTTTATCGCATCGTATCCTCCATTTCTCCATATCAAGAAGTCGCCTGGGGCCCCTCTTTTTTCCCCATTCACCCTCTCGAGGGGGCATACCCTGTTATTTTCCTTTGTTCCTCTATTCTATCCATTTTTCAATGACACTGAGGCATCTTCCTACATTTTCTATGATTAGACAACCTACACTGCTTTTCCCATGCTGGCGCATCACTTTCTAGTCCGTTCTTCTATTAAGCCATCTATATTTTATTTTTCTTCAAAAAATTGTTATTTTAACAGTATTTTAAAGAGGGGAAAAATGTAGACATCAAAATTTGACCAACCCATATGGTCAAATTCATCCCCTTTTATTCCTCTATCCCACATCCCTCATTTGCGTTAATTAAATAATTTATTGTTTAATTAATATTCCCCTTTTTTCTAATGTTCCTAAGGTATTTAATTGAATAATTAAATACTTTATCCTTTATCCCTCTTTCCTCTCTAAATTAAATAAATATTCTATTTTATTTAATTTAGACATTTGTCTTTATGAATTTAAATTAATTTTTAAATTAATTATTTCTCTCTCCTTGTCCCATCCTCCATAATTCTTCTCTAATCTAGGTTAATTTAATTAATCTGTGATTAGGATGTGCACACCCCTAATCATGATTACTGTCACATCGTCCATAACTCCCCACTTGCCTTAATTCATCATTAATTCATCTAATCCCTTATTTGCACAACTCTAATTACTTGATTAGGTCAACCTAATCCTTATGCCATTTATGTCATATCCCCAAGTCAACCTTCATTAATTGCTTTCTCCTTTGGGAGAAGGAAACCTCTTCCCCATGTGAATTTTAAATTCATATTTATTCCCCCTAGGCTTTTTAAGAAAATTTTAATTCCTCTGCTCTTCCCCATGTAGATATTTGAGGAATTTTTAATTCCTCCTACATCACATCACCCACATGTGGAAAAGGACCTCATTTATGAGGATATCTTGTCCCAATCCCTATGTACCATAAGGTACCTCCACCTCATCTCCCCTTTTGACACCTCACCCACCACATGGTGAGATATGAGGGCTTGTGATTGCCCAACTCTCCTTGGTCCTTAATCTTGTCCATGCACTACAACAAATCCGTGTGATTTGCTCCATTTTTTCCTCTGTTTTTTGCTTCCACCCACCGTTTTAATGTATTTTTTGGATTATTTTTGAAAGCGTCGATGCTATTTATCGGGATGGCACAATTTTTGGCGTTCATTGCACTGATCAGTACAAGTCAACATTAATTTTGGCACTAATTAGCACCAAAATTAACGTCGTATTTAGCTCCTAAATTAGCTCCAAGTTTAGCGTCGTGTGTAGCTCTGACTTTAGCTTCAAGTTTAGCTTCGGGTTTAGCGCCAAATTAGACACCCCTATGTTGAAGATACTTATTTGTATGTCTCATTGACAATGTAAAACAATGAAATGTCAAAAAGATATGGGCATATCGAGGAGAGAATCACTTACGTCACATCGACAAGGTATATCTACAAGTGCTCGCTAAAACACAACTCTTGGATATAACGAAATAATGTTGATAAGACATTGAGATATTGGTAAGACAAATAAGATTATCTCATCGACACTCTTCAAGTAATGATCAAAATCATACACCTCTATACCATCAAGAAGGTGAGCAACATATGCAATAAAGTGGTATACACCGCAACCCTACAACAAGAAGCCTTGAGCAAGACGGTAGTGTGATAAACAATAGAAGGGAAGGGAAAAACACCGCCATACCGCAGTGGGTATAATAAGAGACAACGGTAGAATGGTAATTGTGGCATCATTACAATTTACAACACTAAATGAAGCAAATCACGTCAGTCACAATCCATTTGAATAAATTTTTTAAGGAATCAAGAATATAGCCCACCAAAATACTCTAAAACTCTAATAAACATACTCTAAAAAATTCGTCAAAATATTATTTTCGGGCATAGCCTGCCATAATGGAGTTTTCATTTTAATAAACATATAATAAAACATTTGTTGACACCTTATTTTTAGGCGTAGACCACCAAAATGGAGACGTGTTTTAGTAAAGAATGATAGCGAATGGTAAGGAGATGTGCGCGATAGGAGGCATAAGATTCATTGTTGTTTATCTCATTCCTGCTCTGATCAACAAGGGTTACAATGTTCACGCTATTTTTTGTAATCCAGGTATTTAATTGACATATGTTTGCATAATCTCAAATTCCTTTAGATGCTTTTGAAGTATCAATGTATCCTATATAGGGTTTAGAATGACTTCTTTTAATTTTAAAAAATAAATAAGATTCTTTTGAAGTATCAATGTGTCCTATATAGGGTTTAGAATAATTTCTTTTAATTTTAAAAAATAAATAAATGATGTATTTTCCTATGATTAGATAACATGGAGAGCTCCTAAATATTCCCTAGCACACTGTCCTCTTTCACACTATGTTCATTACTTCAGTTGTTAGGGTTTTGCATTTCACATCTTTAATATCTTCATGATAGTGGCTTTTAAATAGATCTGAATCTTTTTTTTAATCTTTATCATGGTAACCCTTGAGTTCCATAATCCACCTTCAATCTCTTCTAAGAACATTGTCTTAAGCTAGACTAGATAGTATGTATATAAATCAAGTCCTTCATACCTTCCATTGTTCCAAACTACCACTCATTGCCTTGCTTAAAATGTTTCCTCCATAAGCACAATAACATGTTTTAAAATCATGGTTGCCAGTGATTGACCATTAAGGTCACTACTTTCATCAAGATACAATGATATTTTTGTCTTCAAACTTAAGGCATTATGCAGGATAACATTGTGAATTGTTTGTTGTGTACAATTTGATTTTCTTGCACATTTACTGCTTTGCTAACTGCCTTTAAGACTAGATATTGCACCATCAACTGCAATCTCAAACAACTCACTCACTGTCACTTGAAGATTCCTTTCATGAGTATCCTTGTATAAAATCAAACTATGCCCTATAGACTGCCTACTTACTTACTAATATAGGGGAATCATTGTTTCATAGTATTTTGAGTTTTATTTAGAAGGGGTTAATATGTGGAATTTTTATGTGTAGGAAGAATAGATTGTGATGCAACATTTGGGTATGGACGGTTCAGGAAAAAGAGGATTGCTATCAATGTCATAACTAGGTTGGATTGTACCTTGAGCTAGTGTGAAACACTTCCGGGTGTTTTTGCTCTGAAGCAGAACTTGTGTGTAGGAATTTCCAAATATCCGACAGAGGAAACTCCTACATTCTAAAGATAAAATCATAAATCTTCTTATCCAGTTTTTGATCCAACCTAACATCTTTAATATCTGATAGATAAAGTTGGTACATTCTAAAGATAAAACCATAAATCTACTTATTCAACTTCTGATCTAATTTGAGGTTGTGAATATCGAACAAAGAAAGTTCCTATATTCTAAAGATAAAATCATAAATTTTATTGGTCCATTTTGAGATCCAATTTCAGGTCGTGAAGCTCTGACAAAGAAAGTTCCTACATTCTAAAGATAAAATCATAAATCTATTTGGTTGAATTTGAGGTCTAATTGTAAGGATTTTTCTTTTTAATTATACTTTCTGACATTTGTCTTGATACGAATTGTTACTTTAGAATTATGGTATTTCTTTTCTTCTAATGTTTTCAACCCTCATTTCAGGGAAGAGCTCTGAAGATGGTTCCTTCAGATAGAGACTACACTTTTCTGCTATAGGCTCCATCTAGAAACACCAGAAGCTTAGGTACTGTCATACTCAGCTACAACAGAGTTTGAGTTTACCTTGTTCTCCTTGATACCAAATGTTGTCCTTCCATCCCTCTTAAGCAAAATTCATTATTATGGACTTCATCATTGTACCTTTCATGCATTCGATTTAATTTGTTATGTGGAAACATGTTGTCTTTGTCTTTGCAAGTGATGACTACTGTGTAAGATTTTAATCTACATGATTGACCCTCATGTTCAATTCTTGTGACTGTTATGATGCTTGGGGCTGCTTAATTTTAACCAGATTGTTAATGAAAACTATCTTGGAATCCTTGATGATCAGTTTTCTCAAAATCATGGCTATGTTGATAGTGGAATGCTCTTATTAATAAGGATAAATCTTTATCAATAAGGAGATTACCCCTTACCAACATACTCCACTATCCTTGCAAAGATTGATCTTTAACGCTTTATGGATTGTTTACTTGTGATTATCCTTCTCAACTGAAACAATAGGGCAACAGGCTGGGCTTTGCCCTTGTAGGAGCCAAATTTCACCCCACATGCTATAACCAGATAAACAAAACAACAACCTAATTTTATCTATACCTGCACAATTAGAAAACATGTTAGATAAAACTGAGCATATGATAGATATGTTTGATAACTTTCTTGTTTTCCTGGACATCTATGGTATGCAAGTTATTTGAATGCACATGATGATCAAATTATATGTTTATAGATGTATACACATATTTTGACTGGTGATCCTTCATTGCTCTAACAACACGCTTCTCACTCAAATGCAGGGAACCTGGGAGCAGCAAGGAAGACATCAACTTGGAGGCTTAGATAAGTGGGAAGACTGAAGATGATGCAAAATAAAGCAACCAAGATTCATCATTGAGGCAATGAAGGGTCCCCTTTCTCTTTATGTGCATTTTTCTCTTTTGTATCTATAAAAGTATAGTTTTTCGATTATATGCATTCAAATAGTCAATTCCACGGCTTGTGTGGAACAACATATATTTACATTATCAATAAAGACTACAATTTTGAAAGGATTGTGCAATCTTTCCTATATTATATGCATATGTATAAGTGCAATCTAGTAATGTAATCTTCTGATTTTGTTTATGCACGTGAATGTAATGTAGAAGAAATAAAAATGTACCTTACTCTTCATTTGAAAATCACAAAAGCTCTACTTGATTGAGCTATTAACTGTTGTGTCTTCATGAACATATGTTGATGCAAAATGAATGAAAGAAGCATCCAAGTAATCCTAATTTTTTTTGCCAACAATTCATACCAAAGATTGAACAATTTAAGGATATTGAAATATGTAATTTGTATTGACACAAATAATATTACTGAAGTATTTCAAAGTTTAGGCCATACGAATCATCCTTTTTTAAACATGGATTGTGTTGTAGCCAAAATTCCATCCTAATTATTTTTGTATACTTCCATTTTCACTCATCTCTTACATCCACCATATGCATATAATTCTTGTCATAATAACTTAAATTTAATAAAATCCCTCATGTGAGCTTCCAAATAAAACCCTTGATCACAACATAAAAGTGTATTCCTCCTTTGAAAAACTCCTATGATTTCTCATAGCATATCGCCAAGACAACACCATGTCGATGAGAGTCCCTTCAAATTCTCCCCAACATTAGAACAAAGCATAGATCATAAATGTAGATGAGACACCCCTATTTTGAAGAGACTTATTTATATGTCTCGTCGACGATGTAAAACAGTGAAATTTCAACAAGATACATGCATATCAAGGAGAGAATCACTTATGTCACATCGAGAAGGTATATCTATAAGTGCTTGGCAAAATACAACTCTTGGATATAATGAAGTAATTGTTGATGAGATAGTGGCATATTGGCAATAGACATTAACTTGTCTCATTGACACCAGAAACCAACATCGAAGGAACGTAAGATCTAATGTTGAAGAGACACTAAGATATCGGTAAGACAAATAAGAGTGTCTCATCGACACTCTTCAAGTAATGATCAAAAGCATACACCGCTATATCACTAGGAAGGTTAGAAACATATGCAGTAGAGTGGTATAAACCACAACCCTGTAGCAAGGAGCCTTGAGAAAGGCAATAGTGTAGTAAACAACATAAGGGAAGGGAAAAACACTGCCATACCGACATATCGAAGAAACAATGGCCATTTTAATTAAAAGTCTCTTCGACAGTTATGAAATGATGATTAGTTTGATTGATGTGACTAAAAAAAATATCGATGAGACTACCGCTATTAATGTAGAAATTGATCATAAAGGTGGCACGAGCTCCATTTATGAACCAGGGTTGGATGAAGTGTCCTAAAAATTGATAAATACGGCCTCAAAGAAGTTGAAATCACTGTGAATTGTAATTGACGGATTTGGAGATCCAAGTTGGACGATGGTAGGCAGCTTGAAATTTGCAGCATTTATCCAAGTAAGTGGTCTAGACTCAGCTCAAATTATTTTCTCAGTAAGTAGATGAAAGCATTGCATGAATAGGGTTGGGATGGAAAAAAACCCAAGCAAATAGAAAGCAAAAAGATAGAGAACTGAAGCTATGCAATTGAATCAAGACTTAATCGATCTGTGTCCTGGGTCTGGGCCAAAATATAGAAGAATAGCACAACTTAACCCATCGTGTGTGACATTACAAAATAAACAAAAAAATCTGGGAGATGTATGTACTCTATGTAGGGGTTATGACCTTTTTATTTATCATTATAGGAAGAAATTTTGGCATAGCCTAGTGTCAAACACATGGAATTTGAATTTGGGTAAAATTGTAGTACCCAAAATCTTTGTGAACGTAGAGTTAATCAAGGTGTTTGCAAAGAACTACAATCCGAAGATGAGAGTAATTCATATTCCTGATGGGTCACAGTTCATGGTCATAAGGCTAGATTATATTTCCATGATTTTTCAGCTAGACACTTCCATTAAAACAAAATTACAAATCAAAGACTTGTTGGAGGAATACTGCACCATGGACACAAGTTACAAGAGGTGGAAATTGCCTCTACATAGGGTTAAAGGTACGGGTAACCAAACTATGAGGTTCTCTAGTGAAAATAAGCCCCCATTATCTATGGCTTTGTTAGAAGAATACTTTCAATACACTTATTACTTAGCTGGTGAAGTATTGTGTATTGATGTTCCTAAGAACATGACAATTTCTCCCATGGTTTTAGCCATAATGCCCAACCCTATGATTATGTAGAGTATTTATCAAAGGTCATCAATAATTCCCTCAATATCATCAAGAATGACAGTGAAGCCATTAATTTCACACACTATTCTCTTTTCATGGAAATGATACTATACGAAGGGAAGGTGATGGGGATATGGGGTGAGGAATTAAGAATAAAAGACTTAGATAATAATGGAAATTCAAGGCCTATAAAAATGTGGACATCTGTGTGGGACAATAGGTGTGGGAGGTCCCACTACCTATATTTTTAGGAATATTTTGTCAAACCACTATACAAGTTGCTAGGCCACAAATGTGACTACAACCTCTCCCCAGAGATCTTAAGATTTCTCCAACAAAAAGATATGGGTCATGAAGTAGGGATAAATCAAAATTGGGGGGATTGGTACAGGTTTGGGGATTCTACTGTTATCAGGGTTAATGGATTTGAAGTTGCACCTTATTTTCTACCTAAGACTGTGCCAGAAAGAGTTGCTTATTTAGAGATCATAAGGCAATTGTAAATTTCAGCTTTCATGCATTTAAAGAGCTATGGGAGGAAGAATTTCATGCCTTCCACTTTATGCTTTGGTTATTTCACTATTATCTCTGATTCAGGCTATGACTTGGTTAGTGGTAAACTGGATTATTATGGCTTTCGTTGGCAACAAAAGGGAAACGTTTAATCCTGAACACTTCATTTGTGATGCCAATTTTTTTTCAGAAATTGAAAGGGTATGAGCATAGTTTCCATTTAGAAGATGTCATGAGAAATTGTGAAGAAAAAAAAACATGATGAGAATAAATTTCAACAGTAGGGTTATGATGGCTAAGGCTTGGAAGGTGAATAATAACCCAGGCTATGTAGGGGATTTCCCTGAGGTACAAGATCCCACATAAAGAATTGAACAATTAATCCTCCATGAAGAAGAACTGATAAGAGATGTGCCACTTGTGGCATTTGAAAGAGGAAGGGGCATCGGTCTTAGGAGGAAAGTAGAAAATATCACACCACTGGATCACTTATCACCTCAGCCTACTCCTGAAGTGAGATTATCAGTTGGTTTCTCATCCATGGAAGAAGATAACACTGAGGAGGAAGAAGTAGTCTCACAGTTTAATGCTCCTGTTATACCCCAGTATGAGATGCCATTGGAAAGAAGTGTGATCACCTTTCAAGCCTCTGATGAGCTATCAAATGATGTGAGGAATCTTGAAAAGTCAAGAATTTGTTGCAGATGATAATTTTGTGCAGACCCCTTAATTTAAGTCCTTTATATATGAGTATAAAGGAAGAGTAATGAGAGAAAGGTTAAAGGATATTGACCCTGAGAAAGAGGCTTATGCCTTGAAAGATTTGCAAGATGAAGTTGATAGGGAAATTAGAAACATGACTGATGAGAGAGGAAGAGCATTATTGCAAGAAGCTGGAGTTATTCTCCTTCCTGGGTGGGATATTAGTTCATCCATTGTGTTTGACAACTTTTTGAAGAGAAAGAATAAAACTTTGCAAATAACAAATGTAGTAGGTGACAGGGTCTATACAGGTTCAAGGTACAATCCTGATAATACCACTTTGCAAATTTGGGCTCTTTACCCCCTAGGCAAGAAGCCTTCTCTCGTTGACCATGATCAATTTTTTGGACATCTCCTAGTGCAAGGAGTAGGGGAGACAAATCCCTTGGAGACTGTTGACTTGAATGTGAATGTAGCCAAATTCACCAAAGGCCAGATCCAAAAGCTAGTAAGAGATAACCAGTGGCTAATAGAGGAAAATGATAGGTTGAAACAAGAATTAACCAACTACAAAGATAGGTTGCCTGCTTCTCCAAGGCTTTACCCTCCTTTAATTGAACATGAAAGAAAAGTGTTAGAGGCCATGTCTGAGACTGCTCAATGGACATAAATTTGAAAGGCTCAAAAGGAATAGGAAGAACTAAAAATAAAATTGAAGGCTACTACTTTTGAGGTTGCATTAGGGATAATTTGTATGAAACTCAAATAAATGTGCCAACATGCATATGGTGTCTAGCGTGCTCACAGTGGAACATACAAGGCCCTCATGGAGCATGGAAGACTGCTTGATAGGATGAAGGAAATGGAATCCCATAACAAGGAAAAAGATGGAGATAATAATGCTTTGCTCCAAGAATGTCAGAGCCTCACAGGAAAAATTCTAGAATATCTTGACATAAGAATTGACTGACTTCAGCTAGCCACTATGTATGGCCATGCCAGATTTCTTTAAAGAAACAGATTTGAAGGATCAGGAAACCTGGAAAAATGAGATATCAGAATATTTGCCAGGCATCTTTGATGACATCAATGATGACGATGAGGTACTCAGGAAAACACATAAGCAACTCGAGAGGATTGTTGGATTGGAGAATGTAATGATAGACACTCTACAAAAGGGAAACACTTATGCCCAAGATAAATACCTTGATCACATGTCAAAGTTTAAATTGTTCCTTGCACAAGCTGTATGAGGAGGTAGTCAGATTTTGGTTGTTGTGGATGAATTAACATGGTGCTTGAGCCTTGAATAGATCTTAGGTGGTCACGAGCGCTTGGTAATGATTAACAAATTGTGGTGCATCCAACAATAAAATATTTTTAAGTTTCTATGTTATGTTAATTATGCTTTAGTTAAGAAACAATGTAAATTTTGTGAATGAACCTGAAGCTTGTTTCTTCCCGTACAAATAGGGAAACCAAGGTCCAATTTTGATCATCATATCATCATCATTTCAATCCATTAGAATAGATACTAGACCATCTCATCCACTTATTCATATCAAAAGAATTCATGTTATTTATGTTTATATTTTGAGGAATATAATGGATAAAATACATTATAACTCATAATCCATTTTCAATGTTCAATTGTTGTGTCGATTTTCATGCTTATTTATTGCTTTGTTGTCTCCAAAGTGGTCTTTTTAGGTTTTTCAAATCTGCAAGATTTATCAGGGCACATTTGTTGTTACTGTATGGATGCTTTGATTGGTTTCTAGTTAGGTGTGAATTAAAGTCCTTTCAAATAATTTACTTTAATTGGTTTGTATTAAGGATTAAAGTCCTCTTAGAGATTGTCACCCTCTTATATTCTAAAAACCTACGTTTTTGAGACCCAACAGATTGCAACTAACTCTAAAAATTTAGAAGTCTATGAAATAATGTATATATTCTATGAAACAATGTATATATTCTTGTACTTGTAAATATTCTTGTATATATTATTGTACTTGTAAATAATTTTTTACTATTATGTCTATTAAAGAAAACAGAGTTTGAATAAAAAATGCTTCACCCTTTTTTGTAAGTGAGTATGTGAATTATTGTTTAAGGAAAACTTTTACAGTGTTTATATTTTCAGTTTACTAGTTTCAAATCTTCATTTTCTATGTATATAAAATTGTATGTGCTCTTTATCTCTAATGACATAAAACAGTAATGTCATCAGAATCAGGGTTTTCAATTTCAACACCATCATTGTCCATACTTTTCATATCCTATTCACTTTTAAGTACAATCATAAATTTTTTATTTTTATTTCTTGTCCCAGTTAATCTTGATTGCTTTCAGCACAACACAATAGGTTGCATGTTAAATTTCAAACATTTTCTTTGCATTTTTTTGTATATATTATTTTCTCAGTGCATCATTATGTAACAACAATTTCACTTCTGAGATATACAGTAAAAATAAATGAAAGCACATGTTTTCTTTGTCAAGGTAAATGTATGGTGAATACAACATAATAATATTACTGAAGCATTTCAAAGTTTAGGCCATAAGAATCATCCTTTTTAAACATGGATTGCAAATAATTTTGAAAATTTAGAATTCTTGGTTATTAACATTATTGTCTCTACAATGTCATCCAATGTATCATTGTCAATGTTCATATGTTCTTTCAAGTATTTAATATTATCATCATCCTCATCTTGACCTGCATCATCTTCATCATAATTGAAATTTGACTGTAGACCATCTATAGTGTTACCAGATGTATTTGGATCATCATTTTCTATACCATCCATATTGTTGTCTTCCATAACATCATCTAGCTCTGGATTGTTGTATTCTTCTGCCTGAAAATAACCATCTTCAACATCATCATGGATGTCAATTTCTTTGATGTTGTCTAATCCGTCTCTCTCATTTTGTTGGCCATCATTGTTTTTCTCAGTATCCACTAATGCATCGTCAAATACATGCCTTAATCTTGGATCATAATGTATGACAAATATCCATTTTGGGTCCAAAATATCTTCATAGAAAAATACCTGCACATGAATGACATACATATATTAGATGTATGTTATAACAATTTTATTGATTAATAAACACATGTATATTTTCACAATAATCTATGAATTAATAGATTAATGATCACTATTGCTTCTTGTTTGAGTTAAAGAAATGCCTGCTCACAATGAATTGGTAGAACATAAGGCTCCTTATCCTCTGGTAGGAATGATGAGGAATCTATAGAAAAAAAACCACTATGGGTATCATGTCTTCGTGTCCTCTCAAATGCTTCGTACCATCTACACTTAAAAAATACAACATTTAAAAGAGCAGTAATCCAACTCAATAATTTCTTGTATTTTCCCAACATATTGTATATTCCCTTAAATTATATTCTTATCTTTTGAGCTCGATCGACTAGATTGCTTGAATTCAACCATGATGCCACAATCGAAGGATTGTCTCATTACGTTTACACTTTCTACATGATAATTTCAACCATATGCCCACATTGTTGGATATTTCCTCACTTGTGAAAGACTATTTATTTCAGTGAAAACAAATATAATGATGAATATCAAAATAGTTAATACTGTCAAAACTGTAAGGAAACAACCTTTTGTAAAATTCCAATTGTACCTTTCTTTCACATCCTCTAGACATGTTGATTTCATCTTCTGTTATGTTTGATTATGTACTCGCATCTTCTATTTGATTTTGAATTTGTTCAGTAACCCATTCTAGTGTGCAATATTTTCCCCATTCCCCAAGAAGATGAGTGTGAAGTGGATTATTCCTTGGGTTCGATCTCTTAAACCATCTCCTTGATTCTAACACTTCTTCTCTCTTTTTATCATATAGATCAATCCATTTGTTCATAAAGTCGATGTGGTACATATTGAACTTGTCGAGTATAGAACTTTCATCTACACCTATTACATGTTAACATGTTTATTTCAAACTCCAAATGTCATGTTAATTTGACAAATAAACTATAGAGTAAATGAATGATTGCAAGAAAAACAACTGCACTGATCATGAATTTACTTACTGATTTCTACTTCAACACCATTAGATTATGGTTTTTCTCCATCAATAATATCTGATGCTCATTCTTCATCCCAGACGCATGGGCCATCTTCCAAATCCTTACCAAGGAATTCACACAGGAATAATAATGCTTCATTCAATACATACCCTTCAACGATGCAACCCTCTGGATGTGCCTTTTGTCAGACATATCTTTTAAGAGTTTTCATATACCTCTCAAAGAAAAACATCCACCTCGTTGATAAGACACCCACCAATTCAATGACATCGACTAGGTGTATAAGTAAATGGACTTGTAGGTCCATGAAACTTTTAGGGAGCTCCTTCTCAAATACACATACAATTTCTGCAATTTCCTTCTTCCACTTTGGCACATCAGATTCATGGATCTCCTTGGAGGTCACCCACCTAATTTAAGAATATTAAATTAGTATGAACCTTTAGTCATAAATTAAAATGCAATATAATATCTCTATGTCTCTCACACATGAACATTTCATATAATCACATACCTTGTAAATGCTGACAATCGACTTATGGCATTCCTTAAGTTAACTGTAAGACAGGAATCCCCCTAATTTCCAATGGCATGATACTTATCAAACACATTTATGAAAAGGTCATTAGTAATTTTTTCTCACACAACAAAATATCAAAATAAATTTAGTGCTTAATCAATGTTGCCAAAAAATGTTAAATGCTGATATATAATACCTTCATTAAATTATGAAAATCATGTGTTTTAAATCCTGTGATATGTCCATCAATTGTAAAAGATTTAGCTAGTGATGACCCATAACCAGTAGGTGTCCTTATTGAACAAATTCCATTTTTTAGTTGGTCTACCTCTTGTTTTTTCAAAATCCATGGAGCTTCTGCATATGTTTCATTTTCCCTGTTTGGCCACAAATGTTTTCTATCAAATTTGGTACGTCAAAGAGAAATATATCTCCTCGAAGACAAGGTGTCCTTCTCTTTGCCTAATATATGTTGAAATATAGAATCTGGTACATTTTTTAAGACGCACATAGGATCTAATAGGTGAGATATTAATAGATCCTTCCAGTAAGGGAACTCATAAAATATGGATTTCCTTTTCATTCCTTTTGGCATATTGACTAGAACTTGTTCTAGTTCTTGAATTGAATCACCTCGATCAAAAAAATCCTCCCAAGCTTTCAATTCAACATCTTCATACTTTTTAAGCCAATCATCTAGACCCATAATAATGGGAGGGCCTCTATTTTCAAAATTTCCATCAAATTGATTCTTCAGGCGATTTCTAAACCTATGATATACTAGTAGAAAAATCCTATTGTTTGCGTAAATAAATTTATGTAGATCTTTAGAATACCACCCTTGAATTTTTTTTGCACATCATGGACATGCAAATATCCCCTTTATTTGAAGCCCTTCAATTCAACAAGTAATGTTAATAACATAAAAAAAAATCGTATAAAACTAAGTATGAAAGTTGGGATGAAAATAAATTATGAGTGTAAATACGTAAATATTTTATCTTACCGGAACAAACACCAAGTCTTGGGAAATCATGAATGGTCCAACATAGCACACCATACAGCATGAAGGATCTATTTGATGGAGGACGTGATATGTCATGCATTCTTATACCTTTCCATAACAGTTGCATCTCATCAATAAAAGACGCCAAATAAACATCCATGTTTTTAACTTGATGTTTTCCTGGAACAATGAGAGTCAGCATAAGGTGCTCCTTTCTAACACTCATCCATGGGGGAATATTGTATACTATCAATCTAACTGGCCAAACACTATAATTTGAGCTCAGGAAAGAGAATGGGCACACTTCATCAATTGCAAGACCAAACTTGATACTACAGGGTTCATCTTTGAATTTTCTTGGCCATTTTTCCTCTATGTGTTTCATTGCTTTGGAGTTAGCTAAAATTTGCATGAATCCATCTTTACTCTTGTTCTTTGTATTCCATTCCATCAATTGTGTTAGTGAATTGCAACGAAACATTCGTTGAAGTCTAGGTATAATTGGCATGTGACGTAAAACCTTCTTTGGAACTGTAGGACCTTGTACATCTGTATGATATCTCTTCTCTTTGAATATGGGGCATTCTACCTTGTTGTGATATTCATCTCTGTATAAAATACTATCATTTTTACATGAATGAATTTGCTTATATTCAATCCCCAACTCAACCAACAATAGACACACCTCTCTGCAAGTTGATGGCAACACATTCTCGTCAGGGAATATTTTAGTTTTTAGTGCCCTATAAGATTGCCAGAGATTAAATCAATTGAATTTTTGACTTATGATGAACATGTTTGATATGTCAATCTATACTAGGACTGTTTATATCCAATATATGGTTTTAAAATCCCCTTAAAGAAATATAAACGAAGTTGATGAATGTTTACGAATTATGTACACCAATTGATAATGCAAAGTAAGAAATATATTTCAACTCACTTCAGTAGGGTAGTGAATCCTTTGTCTAACCAACCAAATGGTGACTTGATTTCTAATAATATTAATCTGCATGCTAGTTTTGAGGTTCTACTTGCACCCGATTTGAACATGGGTGTCTTCGTTGCTTGCTTTATGGAGTCTTTGATGTTGTTATCATCAACATTACATTGCTAGTAATTACCCTTGCTATCATCGTTACTGTCAACCATATCATCATTATTGTCATCATTGTTTCCATCCCCAAAGAAACTTGTAAGAATTTCATCCAATCCTTCTTCATGCACTGCATTTTCACTATCATGATCATCATCATTAAGGCTAGGTGGCATGTCATCAGTGTATGCGACTCTCATCAACTTTTCAAATTTGTTAGGTGGTAGTGTTCTCTTCAATCTTGCTCTTCTCGCCCTATTATGGTTTAAGGGATTGTGTGGATCATCTCGTCAAAATCTTAATAACCCTGTTGGATCTTGGGTATTATTATGTGTTTCATCAAAATCTTCTACCTATCAACAAATGCAAGCATTATTTAATGTTTGGCAACAATTGGATAAATCATAAATGTATCAATTTCAAAGAAATATAATCAAATATGGCTTAAAAAATAAAAATGAAAATTGTATGAACATATATACATCAATTGAATAATGGAAAATTATTTTATAGACTACCTTTTTTATACAATAATTTAAATAAAACACAATTTTGACAACATAGTTTATAAGACATCAGTCCACACTCATTTATTATTCTTTGGTCTTAATCGATTGTATGAGGCATACTACCGATTGGAAGCTCATCATATATGTCCTGACCTACCTCTTCTTTAGTGCAATCATTTGTTGTGTCTGCAATATCCAGTGTCATATCCTCTTCCACCCACTTTCGTCTATGTGATTTAATAGTTTAGGTCCATGCCCATGTACATATCTTCTTCTTGAATGCTCAGGCTCTACATTTGCTCCAATATCCATCTAAAATAATCAACAAAATGCATTAATTTATGTCAAGATTGGATGATACATTATAAATTTCAATAATACTATGAAAAAAGATGGACGTATCACAAAATGCCATCAGATCATTTTTTCCTAAGTTAAGTCAAAATTTGAGTACTTGATGTCCCACTTCATCTGTTCTATCCTCATTTGATATGACACGATTTATTGCCATGGCC
Organism: Sequoiadendron giganteum; assembly: GCA_007115665.2. Classification (NCBI taxonomy): domain Eukaryota; kingdom Viridiplantae; phylum Streptophyta; class Pinopsida; order Cupressales; family Cupressaceae; genus Sequoiadendron; species Sequoiadendron giganteum. Next base: position 564,024,879 of record CM021109.1, on the reverse strand, counting down.
TCGTCTCACCCCTATAATACATAACATAGTAAATAATGTTTAGTACACCAATTATATCATTTCAATGAGTATGATATCCAACACAAAACCTCACTTTAGTCATATATTTGACATATTGATATCTCCTCTATGTTGTATCATTTGTGAATTCATAAACACCTTCCTCCTTTGGTTGAGGTTGCTTTCTCTTACCTCTATTGTATCTGTAGATTTTGTTGTCTTATCTATTTCCACCAACTTTCCTCTCAACGATTTAGTATTTCTATGTCATCCACGTCCTCTCTCCATGGCCTCCTCTGTGAATAAAAATGTTTCCAATGAAGATTTAACTGCACTACCACCGAGAAGGAAGAAGCAACCTGTGGGACTACGGTAAAAAATGCTCTACCGCACCGAGCTGATGAAGGAGTTGCGGGACAATGGTGGTCACCACACTACCGCACACCAATGGTAGAAGACTTGCGGGACTGTGGGATTCACTGCAACACCGCCAAGAAGAGAAGGAAGAATCGCATGCCACCACAAAATATTTCATTGCACTACTGTCGAGAAGGATGAAGCACCTTGCGGGACCGCAGTAAAAACCGCTCTACTGCACCAAGTTGGTGAAGGAGCCATGAGACAACGGTGGTCACAAAAACAAGGCAGGAGTTGGAATTATTTCCAACACTCTGGATCCTATGATACACAACAATGAAAATAGTCACTATAAAACAATGATAGGCACTCAATTAGGTGCACTTGGCACCACCTTAGGTGCCCCAAACAAATTACATTAACGGCCAAAAATTGATGCTAAAGTTGGCGTTAACTAACACCGACTAAAGTGCCGACTATTGAATCAAAATAAAAAATAAAAAAATTTCCCGTGTGAAGGAAGAAATCAGACAAAAAAAAAGGGAAAAATGTCATGCGAAGGAAGAGAGCAGTGCGCTACCAACATCTGATGAGAAATTCGATTTAGTTTGCGACACCATAGGTAAGGTTACAATTTTATTTTTCTTGGTTGAATTCGTGATTTTTTACTGCTATTTGTATTACATTTGAATTGATTGTTTACTATTTTGTGGCCTAACCTGTCTAGGCAACCTCTAAATTTGAAGGAAGAAATCATAGGACAAAAAAGGGAAAAACGTCGCATCATGCTCTCTTCATCAATTGCTAGAAGGAAGAAATCAGATGACAAAAAAGGGAAAAACGCTGTGCGAAGGAAGAGAGTAGGGTGCTACCAACAACTGATGAGAAATTCGATTTAGTTTGTGACATCATAGGTAAGGTTACAATTTTTTTTCTTGGTTGAATTCGTGATTGTTTACTTCTCTTTGTATTGCATTTGAATTCGTGATTGTTTATTGGTTCATGGCCTAACCTGTCCAAGCAACCTCTAAATTGTCCCATCATTATAAATTGTAAAACCTTTGAGAAACCAACAAAAAATTTTACCCAACCCATTTGAGCTTTGGCTTAAAATATTATATCATGAAGCTAGAACACCTCTATATTCTTTCCCTAACCTGGGTATCAAGGAAATAGTGAATTACTTAGAAAATATGGGAATTGGGTCGGTCATTGCTGAGCAACTAATGAAAATAAATGCACAAACTGCTTGGTTTTTCCCAATCGCACCATAGTCATCGATGCCATGAAAAATTCATGCAAGATTGCATTATGAAAGAGTTTTCATGATAAGGTTATCAACACTAAGCAAACCCGGTGAACATATTTTCCCTAGGTTATCAACACTAAGCAAACCCAACGAACATATTTTCCCACAAAACAAAACTTTCATACCTGATAGTGTGTACTTCATTTTCCTCCACAGACTAGATGAAAATAATTTTCCCTTGGTCACCTCAAAATGTCAAGCAATAGAAGGAAGTGAGCATTATCAGCAAACTCTGGCCACAATGAGGTAATTCATTGTCCCTTTATAGATTTGTAAATGTTTCCATTGTTTCTTTGAATTTTACTTTTTACTTTTTTATTTCTAAATTTAAAAGAAGAAATATAATTTAAATATATATATATAGGGACATGAGACTGATAAAGATAAAGAGGAATTGTAGTTTTTTAGTTTTTTATTTCTAAATTTAAAAGAAGAAATATAATTTAAAAATATATATATATAAATATATATAGGGACATGAGACTGAAAAAGATAAAGAGGAATTGGCTTCCATATTGGGGGTAGAGGCAGCAAACAAATTGGTTAATGTGGACTGGGCAAAGCTTTCCAGATACATAGAAAAACAATTTGGTAATGCTCCTCAAATATTGGAAACAAATCAATTGATTACCCAACCAGTCCTGGATCGAGCAAAATATCCAAGACAAAATCAGTGACAGTAAACTCTAAGAATGTGGAATAGGGAAGAGATACTTCCAATGTCCCAACCACTCCTGGGACACATAATTCTTCCACCACGCCATGTTATCAATCTTGCATTGGTAGCTACAATACAAAGATAGAATACGAGGTGGTTTCAAGGGAAGTCCGAATGATGGATGCTAGGAAAATGTTTGTGAATAGGTTGAAGGAATCATGCCTTCAATGGTTCAAAGACCATCTACATTTTACATTCTCATAGATACCCATGCAACTAAAAAAAGAAGTTATCCATGACATGGAGACTGAATTTGGCACAGGTTGGTCTGTAAAGAATATAAAGCTACAAATGTCTCAAAACTACAAGATATTTTAGTGCAACCAAACAAAGAATATAAAAAATATACCTCCTAAGCTAAGGCAGAAAAGAAGGCCAATTGATGTAAGTGTGAAAGTATGGAAAGAGCTTGTAAAATAATATGAGAAGTCTGATGCACAAAGGAATTCTGGTGAGGACAGTACGTAGGTATTTGAATTTTCTCATAAGATTATATCAAATTTATTAAATGATATTTAAATTTTATTTGTGCATAGTTAAATTGAATTAGTATATGTTTCAGGACAAGGCCTCCAAGGCTAGGCTTGAGAAACTTTGTGCCACGCATCACACTGGCCAGAAAGGTTTACAGGTCTTGATTTGTACATTTGTAAGTATATTTAATATGTTAAATGATATATATTTTTTTATTTCCTTGGAAAAACTAAATGATTGCATATTAATTAGTTTAACTAGTCCATGTGCCATGTTTTGATAGGAGGAGAAATATGGCCGCCATCCAAAACAATTTGAAAAGAATATGTTACAAAAAAAAGTGGAATGATTTTGTAATCTAGATGGAGAACGAGGTATCAATAGTTGAGTTTCAATAACTTAGTTGGATATTGTTGTGTTAATATGTCAATTTGCATCTCTTGTGTTGAGTTGTTTATTGATGTGTAGGATGAGTAAATAGAGCTCAAATCTTATGATTACAAGATGACCATTTATGTTCATGAATAAATAGTAGAAGGATGTAGATGAACTCAATTCATCTAACTTTATGCCTCTTGGCAGGAATTCCTCTTGAATCTCTAATATCAGGTGCCCGAGACTTCCCTGTAGCTTTTACCTTTCATTGCCGCCTTTCCTGATCTTCACTGTCAGACTCATCTCCTTTTTCCTTATTTGCATTTCTAGCTTCGGCTTCTAATTCATCCCAAGTTTTACCTTCCTCCTCTTCAGAATCTTCTTCTTCTTCTTCATCCTCCTCTGACTCCACAAGAGATTCATCTTATGAACCTTCCTCATATGATTCTGATTCCTCTTCTACATCAAAGGGTTCGTATCCTTGATTTGACTCTTTTGAATTATCAGAATCAGAATCTCTAGCTTCCATATTAAAAAATTCCCAACCACCATCTTAAATAAATTTATTTGGATCATCAGTAATAGTCTTCAAAATTGGCCACCAATTCAAGTTCATTTTTCTTTCATAATACTTTATATCCATGGAGTTCAACCATTCCTTGATGCCATCAAACGAATATTGAGGAATAGAGTACATGTGGAGTACATCCCGCTTGAATTATTTGAAAAGAATAGCCATATCAAATGCCTTTTTCCCAAGTCCTACTCTCCCAAGGTTAACAATTCTCAATCTCACTAATAGCGATTACTAAGAAAGGTAATTCCACCAAATCCACCAAACAGTTTACCACAGGAACAATAAAAGCAGAGGCTTTGAAAGGAACTCCATGAAAACCAAGCTCTCTAAATGGTATATCAAACTCTTGTTCAAAATATTTTAGATGAGGCTACTCCCATAGCTCTCTCTCGCTTGAAAAATCTTTGAAACTCTGAATTCTTAACATTCAAAAGATAAATGGAATGTCCTCAACACCCAGTAGAGCTATCAGAAAAAGCTAACTAAAAACACAAATGTGCTCCTGCACACAATGGTGTAATGGCTGGTTGTCATAGAAGTCAAACTACCAAAGCAACAACATTGATTGAGTTAACATATATGCATCATTTTCATAAACAAATAAAATGCGTAACAAATGTTAATCAATACATTGAATTTTGAGATGCGTTGAAATAATAAAAAAAACATGTTTTGGGGAAAATAT
>CM021109.1:563640122-564020284 GCA_007115665.2 Sequoiadendron giganteum | reverse complement strand
AGAAGAAATATAATTTAAATATATATATATATATAGGGATGTGAGACTGACAAAGATAAAGAGGAATTGTAGTTTTTTGTTTTCTATTCCTAAATTTAAAAGAAGAAAAAAAAAAAATATATATATATATATATAGGGACATGAGACTGACAAAAATAAAGAGGAATTGGCTTCCATATTGGGAGTAGAGGAAATGAACAAATTGGTTAATGTGGACTGGACAATGCTTGCTAGATACATAGAAAAACAATCTAGTAACATTGCAAACAAATCAATTGTGTGAAAGGGAATCAATTGATTCCACAACCAGTCCTGGATCAAGTAAAAGATCCAAGAGGAAATAAGTGATAGTAAACTCTAAGAATGTGGAATAGGGAAGAGAGACTTCCAATGTCCAAACCACTCCTGGGACACAGACTTCTTCCACCACGCCATGTTATCAATCTTGCATTGGTAGCTACAATACGAAGATAGAATACGAGGTGGTTTCAGGGGAAGTCTGAATGATGGATGTTGGGAAAACATTTGTGAATAGGCTGAAGGAATCATGCATTCAACGGTTCAAAGACCATCTACATTTTCCATTCTCACAGATACCCATGCAACTGAAAAAATCAATTAACCATGACATGGAGACTAAATTTGGCACAAGTTTGTCTGTAAAGAAGATAAAGCTACAAATGTCTCAAAACTGCAAGAGATTTCGGTGCAACCAAACAAAGAAGATAAAAAATATCCCTCTTGAGCTAAGGCAGAAAAGAAGGCCAATTGATGCAAGTGTGAAAGTATGGAAAGAGCTTGTAAAAGCATATGAGAAGTCCAAGGAACGAAGGAAGTCCGATGAGGAGAGTACGCAGGTATTTGAATTTTCTCATAAGATTATATCAAATTTACTAAACGATATTTAAATTTTATTTGTGCATAGTTAAATTGAATTAGTATATGTTTCAGGACAAGGCCTCCAAGGCTAGGCTTGAGAAACTTCGTGCCATGCATCGCAGTGGCCAGAAAGGTTTACAGGCCTTGATCTGTACATTTGTAAGTATATTTAATATGTTAAATGATATATATTTTTATTTCCTTGGAAAAAGTAAATGATTGCATATTAATTAGTTTAAATAGTCCATGTGCCATGTTTTGACAGGAGGAGAAATATGACTGCCATCCAAAGCAATTTGAAAAGAATATGTTACAAAACAAAAAGTTGAATGATTTTGTAATCTGGATGGAGAACGAGGTATCAATAGTTGAGTTTCAATAACTTAGTTGGATATTGTTATGTTAATATGTCAATTTGCATCTATTGTGTTGAGTTGTTTATTGATGTGTAGGATGAGTAAATAGAGCTCAAATCTTATGATTACAAGATGGTTGTTTATGTGCATGAATAAATAGTAGAAGGATGTAGATGAACTCAATTCATTTGACTTTATACCTCTTGGCAGGCATTCCTCTTGAATCTCTAATATTAGGTGTCCGAGACTTCCCTGTAGCTTTTACCTTTCGTTGCCGCCTTTCCTGATCTTCACTATCAGACTCGTCTCCTTTTTCCTTATCTGAATTTCTGGCTTGGGCTTCTAATTCATCTGATGTTTTACCCTCCTCTTCAGAATCTTCTTATTCTTCTTCATCCTCCTCTGAATCCACAAGAGATTCATCTTCTGAACCTTCCTCATCTAATTTTGATTCCTCTTCTACATCAGAGGGTTCGTATCCTTGATCTGACTCTTCTAAATTATTATAATCATAATCACTAGCTTCCATATTAAAAAATTTCCAACCACCATCTTCAATAAATTTATCTGGATCACCAGTAATAGTCTATGAAATTGGCCACCAGTTCAAGTTCATTCTGCTTTCATAATATTTTATATCCATGGAGTTTAGCCATTCCTTGATTCCATCAAGCGAAGATTGAGGAATGGTGTATATGCGGAGTACATCCCGCTTGAAGTATTTGAAAATAATAGCCATATCAAATGCCTTTTTCCCAAGTCCTACTCTCTCAAGGTTAAAAATTCTCAATCTCACTAATAGCGATTACTAAGAAAGGTAATTCCACCAACTCCACCAAACACTTTACCATAGGAACTATAAAAGCAGAGGCTTTGAAAGGAACTCCATGAAAAGAAAGCTCTCTAAATGGTATATCAAACTCTAGTTCAAAATATTTTAGATGAGGTTGCTCCCATAGCTCTCTTACTTGCTTGAAAAATCCTTGAAACTCTGACGTCTTAATATTCAAAAGATAAATGGAATGTCCTCAACACCCAGTAGAGCTATCCAAAAAAGCTAACTAAAAACACAAACGTACTCCCTCACACAATGGCCTAATGGTTGGTTGTCATAGAAGTCAAACTACCGAAGTAACAACACTGATCAAGTTAACATATATGCATCATTTTCATAAATAGCTGAAATGCGTAACAAATGTTAATCAATAAATTGAATTTTGAGATGCGTTGAAATAATTAAAATTTTTTTTTTTGGGGAAAATATCAGTAGCGTGGGGGAAGAAAGCATTAACCCTAATAAAAGAATTTTTTGTTGTATTGACAATCTAGAATAGTCATGTAAAGACAATTGCCTATGAAAACCATAATTGATTAAGTTATGCATATTCAAATCTAAGTTTGAAAGCTTGCATTTCAGTCCATGCATCTAAGTCCTTGTTGAAGATTGAGGGTGTCAACAACAAAGCTAGAATAGCTCTCCTTAAACCATAGCTAGTTTTAAAGTGCAATATTTCCAAATTCAAATCCAGTTCTTAGCTAAGGAAATGAGGTAGGATTTTCAGGTGCTATCACAAACAAAGAAGACCATAGAAAACATTGAAATAGAAGATCCAATAAGTGAGACGACATAGCTATAGATCATGGATAATCAGAATTCTTGCAATACACATATGCTTGTGATACAAACAAAAGGTGCTTACACATTGGCTGAATATATCCTCATCAAAATGACCAGAAAGAAATTTCAAATTTGTAAGTAAACTCTGACAGTCAAGAAAAACAGTCATAAAAATTGGAAGTAAACTTTGGCAGACATGTAGGTGAACTTAATTCATCCGACTTTATGCCTCTTGGTAGACATCAAGATCTCCCCTCCTAAATTTTGGACCACATCCATTACCTCCACATAAAAGTGGACATCCTTGGTCTTCTTGGTTCCCATGCCATGACATGGTTATGCAAATGAAAATGAAGCAAATTAATCATCTCCTTCTCCACTGGCTGGAAGAATGCATGCTTAATGTTTCAATACATGATATCAACTCTCTCTTCTGCTTTGATGGTTGAATACCGAAATCCATTATGATGGGCCTCCAAAGTTCCAATCATCTTTCATCATCTTCCACCAAATTCTGAGTTGATCCACATGTCTGCCAACCTAATTGGCTTTGTTTTTGAAAGTTTAAGTTTCTCTCGAGTCACCAGTGTAGCTCTCTCTACCTTTTCAAACTCTTTCATTGCTACAAATCATCTATTGGATTTAATCATTTATACCACATGGTTGATGTGCTTTGAATCTTTGCATCTAAAGGAAATTTCCTTAACATAAATACTGCTAGGGAATTTCAATGTTGCCATTCTAGTTGGCATTAAAGTCGGTGCCTGCAACATTGAAAATTATCCTTATATAAGAATTCCCTCCATTTTGTTGGCTTGTAACACTCTTGATGGTAGCTACATGAAATCTGATTCTGATTCCTCTTCTGCATTATTAGAATTAGAATCACTAGCATCCATATTCAAAAATTCCCAACCACCATCTTCAATAAACTTATCTGGATCATCAGTAATACTCCTCAAAATTGGTTGCCAGTTCAAGTTCATTCTGCTTTCATAATACTTTATATCCATGGAGTTTAGTGATTCCTTGATGCCATCAAGTGAATATTGAGCATCAATGCGGTGTACATCCCACTTGAAGTCTTTGAAAAAAATAGCCATTATATCAAATTCCTTTTTCCCAAGTCCTACTCTCTCAAGGATAACAATCTCAATCTCACTAATAGTGATTACTAAGAAAGGTAATTCCACCAACTCTACCAAACAGTTTACTGTAGGAACAATAAAAGAAGAGGCTTTGAAAGGAACTCCATTAAAATCAAGCTCTCTAAATGGTCTATCAAACTCTAGTTCAAAATATTTTAGATGAGGCTGCTCCCATAGCTCTCTTACTCGCTTGACAAATCCTTGAAACTATACATTGATTTTATTTTTCCTATCCCTCTCTTGTTGTTCTTCCTCAATTTCATCAGGATCATACATTGACATTCTTTCCCCTCCTAAAGTTTAGACGACATCCATTACCTCCACATAAAACTAGACATCCTTGGTCTTCTTGGTTCCCACGACGTGATATGGTTATGCAAATGAAAATGAAGCAAAGTAATCATCTCCTTCTCCACTGGCTGGAAGAATGCATACTTAATGTTTTGATACATGATATTAGATCTCTCTTATGCTCTCATGGTTGAATAATGAAATCCATTATGGTGGGCCTCTTGAGTTCCAATCTTCTTTATTCCTCTTCCACTAAATGTTGGCCTGATCCACAAGTCTACTAGCCTAATTGGATTTGTTTTTGAAAGCTGAAGTTTCTCCTAATTCACCAGTATTAGTTGTAACTTTTTTGAAATTTTATTATGGTATGTGCACTTTTATATGATGTAATATGATTATGGTTTCATCTCATATGTTGTAATATTAGATATATAACAAAAAAATAAATTATTGCAAGAAATAAATAATAACTTTTCATTTATAATGTTTTTTTTTAGCAGAACACGGGTCTTCTAGAAGATCAAGATGATCCTCAACATGATATAGATCCACAAAATATTGGTTCTACCGCTACATATCACATGGAAGAGGATGATGATGATGATGGAGATATGAAAGACACCGAGGCCAATGACAATGATGATGACGACGAAGACGACGATGACGATGACGATGACGATGACGATGACGATGACGATGAGGAACAGGATGATGATGATGATGATGATGATGATGATGATGATGATGATGATGATGTTGTTGTTGTTGTTGTTGTTGATGATGATGATGATGATGATGATGATGATGAAAATGATGGTGATGATGATGAGACAGTTGGTGAAAGTAACCAGTCACATTCATGATCATATAGACTACATCATGTATCATTGCTAATATATCGTTATGATGACTCTTTTCATGGTTACTATCATATGTATCATTTTCACGGCCTATAGTACTATATGGTTGAGTTGTATCATATTGAAATGTATGATTTGGACATGTATCAATTTGAGTTATATAATTTATCAATTTTATTTATATCATTTGTACATGTATCATTGCCACTTATGTCGACTGTTGGACATGTATCATTTTGACATGGTTTTGATGTACTCGCATATTTGACTTTCACTTGTTTTAGTTATATATGATGATGATCTTATCAGTATTGACTTGTCAATTTATATATATAAAAAGTGGTCAATGATTTTTGGATAGATATTTATTAAGTATGATGATTTTAATTTACTGCTCAGGATGGATGTTGTCAAATTCAATTAAATTATAGATATTTGACTCACTTGTTGTAATTATAGATGATGATCATTTTTTTTTTGAATAGATAAGTTGTTACCTTGTGGGAGTAACTCCCATATAGTTGATCTGATTGAAATTGTATAATTTTTGTTATTGGGCACACATTGTCCCTTTAACCTTTATTTGATTTACATTCCTGTATACTGCCAAACTTCATCGTTTCCTGTGATATGGATTTGGCTTCATTTACAATTTTTTTTTTTTTAATCCCTTTGGCAGTTGTCTCCCACCTTTCTCTGATCTTTTCCTGTCATGTATCTTTTTCTTTTTGTTCATCGCTCCAGTGTGGTTAGGTGACTCAAAGTGGACACGAGGGAAGACTACGAGGATTGGATAAACAACCATGGTTGTCACATTGGGGCCATCGCTGCCACCTTACTGGTTGATGTGATGTTTTTAGAGTATCGAGCCCAAAGAGGGGAATGCTATACCACTATTTCCAAACACCTGCCAGCAAAATTAATTGCTACTTTGTGAAAACGTTAATGAGAAAGGATCTCATTTGTGTGAGGGAGATCGGTGCCAATAGGAAAACTGTTTGAAAAAAACCATTTCATGGCGATTATTTTCCTATTAGGAAAAATTACACAACAGTTACAATGGGGTAAAGGCTACTACATAGGAGAAGAAAACACCGATATTTTGGCTTCCAGACTTCCTGCAACCTTCAAAGAGATGTCACAAGAATACAGATATATTCGCATAATGGGTATTTTGCCCATCATTCTTTGCTGGTAGCCTTTTGTAACAACGAGTATGGGGGTTGGAGGACCACATCCATGTGATGATGGCTTTCAGCATAGTTGGGGGTGATCCCACAATAGTGGTTTACAATTTTTGGCCAAACTGGACACTGAAATTATTATTTTTAACGAAATCTTCACATTTGGGCACCTGTAGCGGCTAAACCGTGAGGAATTTGAAGATGATCCAAACTAAAGTCTCGTCACATTTTGCCTGTAGATTCTAAAAATATTTTTTTCAAAATTGTTGGAATCAGATTGCACTTCTTTTCCATCTCCTGCGAAAACTGGTTTTTTTCAAAAAACAACATGTTTAAAAAGTGATGCTCACCGTATACAACATAACTTTTTTTGTATGAAGGATAAAATTATAATTTTTTTGAATTTATATTTGTAACTACAATATATAGAACTTTCATTTGGTCTCATAATTTTTTATTGAATATTTTTTCCTTAATCAAGTTTCGAAATCAAACCAATTGCAATTCAGACATAGGTAGACTGTATACAACATAAATTTTTTTGTATGTATCAAAATTCATTTTTTTTTTTTAATGGATCAAGGACATCAATACCCAGTGTGAACATATTTTTAAATTTTTTATTTTGATAATCTGTTATTTTTCCACATGTGCAAAATAGAGAGCTTGATTTTCGGTGAAAAACCTATGTTTAATAAAACTAAAAAAACACATACATAATAAAACCAAAACATATTAAAATTATATTTGTTGGATAGATCGTTCTGAGGAATACCTGATTCTAGTTGGGTTTGTGAAGATTCCTCCATTTTCATTCTCAACCTGAGCTCGAAGTGCCAAAATTTAAGTTTTTTTTGTGTCTCAGATGGGGGATGAGGGATAAGGGGGGTTCGTACGAACCCCTTTCCTATGCATTTTGTTTGTTTGTTTTTTTTTGGCGGCCAAGATTCAAAGGGGTTCGCTCAAACCCTGGTTTGAGAAAACCCCTTATTGGTTCGGTCGAACCAATAGGTTTGTACGAACCCCTAAAATCACTTTTTTTTTGCCTTGGGGTCATTTTTGTGAGTTTTCCTTCCTGACTTGAATTGTAAACCACTATTGTGGCTTCACCCTTGGGTAATTGCTTTCAACACAGTTGGGTCGATGGAGTATAGTTCCAAACCATAAAGTAGAATGAGTCAATTGCGACTATGGTAAGAGCCAGTCTATTGTGAAGTTGATAAGAGGTACAAGAATTTGTCATTTTAACACAAACCCATTGTTGGGAATTTAATGGCTAATGTAATTGAGGAGATGAAAAAGGATTTTTCTCTTTTAAACACATACCCATTATTGGTATTTTGTTGTAAGTTAAATGTGTAGAGGTATAGACACCTGAATACATTATGGCAACCTATTTACTATAAATTCCACTTTATTAACGAGTTGTCTTTTAGAGAATTCCAGCTATAAAGGTTTGCGGTGTTATAGAAAAATTTTCAGATGTGGAAGTAGATTTCAACGTTTTAACACATACCCATTGTCGGTATTTTGCAGTAAAGGTTGACTCTTGTGAATAATGTAATGGTAAAGGATTTTTTTGATTTAAACGCAAACCCATTGTTGGTATTTTGCTATAAGTTACGAGTATAGAGGTATAGATGCTTGAATAGGTCTAAAGTGTATTTTCCTTATCACCTTTTATCAGAAACAATTTTGCATTCATTTGTCCCATTTTTCCAATAATTTAGGGATGGGAAGTTATTTGTTCATTCACCGTGGATACCATACTACATAGTTAGTTGAGATTTCATGTTATGAGTACCTGGGAGTTACCTTGTGTCTTGTTAAAACCATAATATTTCTTATCAAAATTTCAGTTGTATCGATTTGGAAGATTTTGTGTTAGATGCCACTGAATGAATTCAAGGAGGGACAAAATTATAGTTATAATTTTTTGCATTCTAATCGAAAGAGATAATGTTATGAGACCATAGTTTATTAAAATTGAAAAGGATGGTCGAGTAAGCTAGAGCGTAGATCTCCTTATCTCCTTTTATCAGTAATGAGCAGGTGTGGGTCCATCCTTGTAAGATGATCAATTTTTTGACTTTGGATAGACTATCAAAACTTACAAGAGATGAAACACTTAGGAACGTAGGGAGGTAGGAGAGGGGTAATTGTAATTGAGAGATTTTTTGTTAAGTGCAGGGAGAATAGCCCAGGTAGAAAAAGACCAATGTAGGAGATCTACCATTAAACACATTTTATCCCTATTTTGAGACAATGGGGATCTAAGTTATTTAATCATATGAGTTAAATAATTAAATTACTTACTCTATAATCATATGAGTTATTTAAGAGGCAAGATATATTTAACTAAATAAATTGAAATAAAACATATTAAATTAATAAATGGAAGCAAAACAAGAAGCATTTTTAGAAGAAAAAAAGGAAGCAACAATGGAAGCCAAACTAGAAGCAAACCATAAGAAATCCTAGAAGCAAACCTGGAAGCAAACCTGAAAGAAAACTAGGAAGCAAACCTGGAAGCAAAACTGGAAGCAAAACTGGAAGCAAAATTGGAAGCAAACCTGGAAGAAAAACTGGAAGCAAAACCGAAAGAAAAACTGGAAGCAAAATCGAAAGAAAAATCAAAAACAAAATCGGAAGCAAACCTGAAAGAAAAATCGGAAGCAAAACTTGAAGCAAAACCGAAAGCAAACTTGGACGCAAAACCAGAAGCAAACCTAGAAGCAAAACTGAAAGAAAAACTAGAAGAAAAACCAGAAGAAAACTTAGAAGCAAAACCAAAAGCAAAAATAGAAGCAAAACCGGAAGCAAAACTAGAAGCAAAATTGGAAGCAAACCTAGAAGCAAAACTGGATGTCAAATTGGAAGAAGTATCAGATCTGATCATGATGTTGTCTAGAGTCTTTGGGAAGAGGGATGCATTTCACTTCAAGGAATGGATGTTTCCCTTCATTCAGACCATATTTAATGGCAAACAATAGTTTGATTGGCCAATGGTTTTCTCTGATGCTATTCATGATCAGTTAACTAGAATAAGGGAAACCAAGAGCCTCTTTATGACTTCCTATGTTGTTTATGCAGCAACTAGAGGAGGCATTTTTCAAGAATTGAATAGAGTGGGTATATTGGGAGAAGCTGATGGACAAAGGAAAGTATGGGACCATTATGATCAACTATCTCTACAAACTTCTGAAACACAATTTAGAAGGGTTAATGATGCATTCTTATATGTAATCATTAACCAACTTAATAGGGATGGAGGATATAGATTGAGCCAAGAAGCTATCGCCTTTATCACATAATGGGGATGTTGGTATATCCAATATCCCAAGTTCACTTATTTCAGACTGGCTGGATTTGAAGGTCATCCCCATTTTCTTCCAAGATGTTGTAGCAATAGGATGGTTCTAATGGAATTTGTATATCAAGCTCTGGGGGTCAATGTCCGGTTTGGATTGAAGCACAAAACAGGGTGTCATAAGTTCTTTGTGCAATTGGGTGAATACAACTATCAACATCTTGTGGGAGCTAAGGTAGTGTGCAATGAGTTGATACATATGAAACTAGGTTCTTACATAGCTCATAAGTACTTTGACCAAAAGAATAAAATGAATGCCTTGCTGCCTTTTGTTTTTGATAAAAATTTTAACTTGTTGGAAGATTTCTGGAGTGATCTTCAAGATGAGTATGACCTCAGGAAGAAAACTTACGACAGGCTACCCGTCTCACTCATGGTAGAACTTGGGATCAAAGATGATATCCCTGACACATTATTATATGATGGAATGGTGTTAGATCCATCATATGAAGCATTAAATATTGGCACCAAAAGTTTGGACCCGGTGGACTGGGATGGTGATGAGATCATTGATATCAAACAAATAGGGGGGACAGTCTTGGATAGAAGTATCCATTGGGCTGTCCTGAGAACCAAAACTCCTTAGGAACTAACTCCTAAGAAGGGGAAGGTATACAAAATAATCAAGAGGAAATTTCCTTCCAAGGAGCCCTTGGAATTCTTCCCTCCTCACATTGAAGAGATTGAGCTTGAAGCAACGGCTCATGATGAACCAGAGGCATAGGAGGAGGAGGCCCAAAAAGGACTTGTTGCTTCAACAACAACATTAGGTGAGTCATCTACTCAAGTCCCACTTACAAAGCAGAAAAGTGAAGAAGTGAAAAGAGGCACTCTTTATGATACAAATGAGACCTTGAAGGGAAAAGGAGAATAGGTGGAGATCCATGATATTGGAACAAACTCTGATGAGGCTTTGTTAGAGAAAGATGCACAAGAAAATATGCCTCTAGAGGAGGACACTGAACATGTACTGACTGAGGAAGATCAATGGGCCTTGTTTGAGGAGGCAAAGAAACCTCGGATGTGCAAGCACATGCAGAGGTCATAGAGAAGCAAAAGGCAATTGATGCTAAGGCACACACTGATGCCGTACTCTAGCAACAACAAGTAGAATCCCAACAAAGAGCTGATGAAATAGAAAAGAAACAAAGGCAAAGGGAGCAGGAGCTCAAGATCAAAGAAGAAAATGATAAGCTAGAGTTAATACAGAAAATTCATGATTTGGAGGAAGAAAAGGCAAAGCAACGAAGAGAAAGATAAGTTCTTGTGGTTAAATTGAAGCTTGCCGAAGAGGCCTATCAAAAGAAAGAGGAAGCATAATGTGTGAAAAAGGAGAAAGATGTTGAGGAGCTGATCAAGCAGCAACAAAAGGAAAAGGAAGATGCAGAAAGACTTAAGGCATTGGAGGAAGAAGGAAATCGGGAACTAGAGAAGAAGAGAATAGAAGAAGAAAAGTTGAATAAGGAAGAAGAAGACAAGAGGATACAAGAACAAAGGGATAAAGAGGAAGTTGAAAATCTTGCTCAGAAAAATGTGGAGCAAGAACAACAAGAGAGACAAGGGGTTGATTCTCAACCTCAAGTAAATGTGAAACCACCCTCTACTACTACTATTGCTTATTCTTCAACTATAATGACCACTACTCCAAGTGCTCCCACTTGGTTAAAATTGGATCTTTAGAAGAGATCAATGACACCTTCACAACTTCTCAATTGGGATGATATGATGAAGGAAATTGAAAAGGAAAGGCCCAAGAAGAAGGCCAAAATCCTACATTCCACTAGATTCACCGACAAAGGAGAAATTGTTATTGAATTTTCCATACCAATGATGGACAAGGATGTAGGAGACATGCAATTGACTAATTACCAGTTGGGCACTGTTAACTTGGGGAGACCCAACAAAGATCAACAGATGAATTTGATAGATGTGGTAGCTTCACCCACTAAATCTAGAATGATGAAAGATAAGCAGAAAAAGGATGAGCTTAAGGATCAATTAGATCAGTTGCATTCTTTCTTGAAAACTGTTTCTGCTCCAAGGTCACAACAAATTGCCACCATGGAAACACCAATTTTTCTTAGTAAGAAAGAGGTGGATGATTTGGTATAGGTAAGGATTAAGGAAAAAATGATGGATAGGTGGACTGATTAGATAAATCAAGAAATAAGTGAAGTGTTGGACAATAGTTTTGAGGTCCACAAAATGACAGAGGATCTAATAGAGGAAATGAACCAGTATGTCAAATTATTGGGAGAACAGGAGGAGGAGTACAAAGGATACAGTCAGAAGTTGAAGGAGGTTAGAAAATTGTGAAAGTCCACTCTTCTAGAACAGTCAATACTCGAAGAGGACAATAAAGATTTCTTGTCAAAGACTTCCAGCATACTTCGATTTATGTCTGAATTTTCTCTACAAGCATAAAAGTGAAGTTCAAGATTCTGTTAAGGATCTGAATGAACAATTTGAGGAATTGGAAGTAGTTATTGCTTTCATAGTGAATGTTAATATACCAGTAAAGGAGGGCTTGCCTTTGAACCAAATAAAGGAAAAATGGGATGATAGGTTTAAAGAGGTCATGCAAAAAGAAGATGATGGAGAGGATTTGTTGTTAGATCGATTAATGGATATTAAAGAAGAGATAAGGGCAGCTAAGAGGGAGTTGACCAAGCTAAAGGACATGAGAGGATTTGTTGTTCTGGAGCTAGAAAGGATCAAGTTTGAAGACAATTGGGTTGATGGATCAGATTTGGAGGTGCTTCAACAAGTCTTCTCCAGTTATGACAAGTACATTACATAGCAGACTTCACATGCATAATTGATAACCTCATGCATGCATGGTTTTTTGCATGCACAACTAGTAGTTTGTGGGTGCATGGCTTTATTTTCTCCTCTCCATTCTTTTCTTCTAGTTTAACTGAGTTTCCAAGATGACTTTAATCCCTAAAATGGTGGATTGACCTAAAATAGAAAGGACTTGAGATTTTTGTATATCTATAAATAGCTGTGAGGTATCATATTGTAAGGGTCGGTTAATGAGAATAAGATTAGCCACCTGATAGTAGGAGATAATTTTTTTTTGTAGTTTTTATAGAGATACATTGTTACTTTTTTTGCAGTTGAATATAATTACAAGTTTTTACGCAATATGAAGTTGGAATTGAGTTTTGTTGGATAAGGTTGATGAATTATAATCTATCTGTATGCCAGTGATTGTGTTGAAGCATAAGATTTTCTTTTGTGATGAAAATCCTTAAAAGAAACCAAATTTAAAGATTATTTCATTAAATTATTTGTGAATTGAATTTATTGAAGTTTTTTGATCTATGGTCTTGGCAACTAATGAAAGTGTGTTCTTTTATCTTTGAAATATTTATGATGTGTGATTGTGATGTTAAAATCAAGCACCTTAGATGCATGCAATAGTATTGACTATTATGTAAATTGCATCATGCTATGTTTTTTTTGATATGTTGGAAGAACATTCATTGTTGAAGATATATGTTCGGATATTAGATGAGTTTTATTCATGTTTGCCGATGTACACCCTAATCTATCTTTTTATTTTATTTAAAACCCCCCTTTTATTAAAGACAGTCTGATGAATAAGTCATTGCTTGCATTCCTTATTACCAGCAAAGGCCCCTTGAATATTACAGTTGCATGGACCAATTGAGTGACACCAAATAGTTGAGAACCAACTACCAGGACCTTGGGAGTTAGGCTACAATCAGGAGAAATAGAATAGAGATATTTTGTTTAACGTTGTTTTTGTCATTTTCACCATCAACAGATCTAGCGCTAGAAGGAGGGCATGAAGGAACAAGTTGGCTCGCATTGTGTCATTCTCACCGGAGAAATATAGGAGGATTCTCAGATCCTCTACTAATCTTGAATCATTTGAAGAACTCCAAACCTCGATTAGACCTAGACCCCATGCTCGTAGAATATTGATACCTATATTGCCACCACCGCTTACTCCACCTAGATTTCAATCAAATCCACCTACACCACCACTAGTTCAATCTACACCACCACCAATTAAACCTACATCACCACCACTGGCTCGACCAATATCACCTCCATCCATTAGGCCAGTATCACCACCAATTTGGCCTATATCACCATCGGCTCAACCAATTCTACCCATGGCTTATTTTGTGAATAACCCCTGTCCATTAGGGACTATTCTAGAAGGAATCCATGACTTACCAAAGAACCCAGAATTTTTTTGTCCCAAGTACATACATGGGGAATCAAGAAGTGCTAAGGAGCACATACAAGCATTGAAAGATGCTTATACACGAGCTCAAGTTTCTCATCAGAACATGATATGTAGATTGTTTCCTTATTGTTTGGGCGATATGACATATAACTAGTACTTAAATCTGCCCCGAGGATCTCTTTTGGGTTGGACAGATTTAGAAAATGCATTCATTAATCAATTTTGGGTTTATGTAGGCCCTGCCATCTTGTATCACCAGTTTGCTACCATAAGAAAGGAACATCATGAGCCACTACCTCTATTCAATACTAGATTCCAAAGGATGTTTCGAAGGTTGCAAGACCCTTACTTGGTAGCTGAAAATATTGTCATTTAGGCATACTTAAGAGTTGTTGATCCCTTGATTGGCTTATTCTTGCAAAGAAGTTATCAGCCCAATGATATTGACTCCCTATCTAAGGTCTATCATCTAGCTATCAAACTGCAACAACAAATAAGTCTGCAAACAGGAGGTTTAGGAGCAACTCTCCCTCCCATGAATTATCAGATGCCTAACCCACCATTGTACAACACTGTCCCAGGGATGTCTTACTCCCAATATGGACCTGTGTCTGAGTTACAAGCTCCACCCACCATGCCATTTTTCGGCACTGGCATGCAAGATTCTTCCCAACAACCTCAAAATCAACAACAACAAGTGGGAGGATCAACCCATGTTCATTCCCCAACCATAGTGCAGAATGTGCAAAATGAACAAACTGTTCAACTGACCAGTGAGCTAGAAACTCTCAAAAAGACTCTATCTCAAATGTCTAATGACATGGCACAGCTTAGGCAAAACCATCCCCATAACCAAAACTAGAATTATCAGAACCAGGGAGGTTACAACAACCAGGGAAATTACTCCAATCAAAATGGGAATCAAAACATCAACCGAAACTTTCAGAATCACAATTCCTCTAACCAAAATTACCAAAATCAGAACAAAGGATATAACCAAAGGCTCAACAACAACAATAGGCAGGGGAATACTGGACCTAACAATGGGGGAGTTCCCCATAACTATCAGTCAGGTGAGGAGAGACCACATACTGCTAATGTAGTTGACCTTAATTTCATGACTAATTGGTGTAGGCTACACGATACTGCAGCACATTCTGAGGTTAATTTCCTAG
The DNA here is from genome assembly GCA_007115665.2 of Sequoiadendron giganteum. NCBI lineage: Eukaryota > Viridiplantae > Streptophyta > Pinopsida > Cupressales > Cupressaceae > Sequoiadendron > Sequoiadendron giganteum. Next base: position 564,005,178 of record CM021109.1, on the reverse strand, counting down.
AAATGGAGAAGATGGCAAAGATTGCACAAGCTGATACCCATCCTCCAGCAGGAAATTCCAATCAAGACAATGGGCCAGTAAGTACTGCTATGACTTATGATACTATTGAAGAGAAATACCAATTTCCCATGCAGGGAGACAATGGGCCAGAGGAAGATGTGTATGATGCCCAAGCCTTTCAGTCTAAAGGTGGTCACTTTCAGAGAAATCAGAATAAGGGCCCATTTACTACATGTGCACCTCCAAACAATATGGTCCCACCTAACCAGAATGCAGATAATAACCCACTACCACCAAAGGGACCTTCTGACTCTCAGAATAGAGGTAATCCGCCTCCTTTTCCTAAATATCAAGTAAGGAATGATTCAGAATTTGATTTTATTGCAGAACTATAGAGACAAAAAACATCATTGTCATTCTTTGACATGATGAAGTGGTGCCCAGCTCAATGTGAAGTGGTATTGAAAGCCCTGGAGGAGGCAAACCGCTTAAAAGGAAAAGGTAAAGTGACTCCTATGAAGGAGACAAACGCAATTATCTATAAAGGTAAGACCAGTACCCTACCTTTTTTTTAAGTTTAAGTAATTTTGGAAGAATTTGCATAACTGTTTGTTGGATTTTGGAGCATCGGGAAATGTTATGCCCTTTTCAATATGTAAGAAGTTAGGATTAAGTCTTATCCCGACCAATAAGAAAGTGATTTAGTTAGACAAAACCAAGGTCAATGTTGTAGGAGAACTAAAAAACATGCATGTACAGGTTGGATTAGATCCAAGGATCCAGACCTACATAGATATCCAAGTGGCTGAAATTTCAGAGACATATGGCATGCTCCTAAGTCGGGAGCTAATGAAAAGCATTGGGGGATATTTGTCCTTGTTTTTCTCTCACATGTGGATACCATGAAAGGGGGTTGCAACACAGATAAGGATTAAAAGTGAACCAAGACTCAAGCATATGATTACATAATATGATGCTTCAAATGAAGTAGCATATTTTGAGACTGAGATAGGAGTTTAAAAATAGGAGGAATTCCTTACTTTCTCTATACTTAATCCTGGGGATAAATTTCTCCTAGAACATGGTGAACCAATGGTCTACATCAACCAAGAAGTTCTAATAAGGAAATTGCAACAAGATAAGTTGGTTCTAGGAGAAGAAACTGATTTGAGTAGTTTGTTACTCCCTAATTGGTGTAGGATTCATTATCACAATCATTCATAGTTAACATGCCAATCATGCCTAGATATCTTAAGTCATGTAGATCGGCCTCAAAAAATATGTCAAGAGGAACCCCAGATCCCTATCAATGAGTTTTCTTTTAAGGTTAAGGATGCTACCATTCTCACCAGGATGAACCTTTCTCAAGAGGAAGATTTCCTCACTAGTAGAGAAGACTCAGGTCCCGAGCTCTAAAATTCAAGAAGAGGTTGAGGTGTCTCAATTCCCATTTAATACACCTACCCTAGATACTTTTCCAATACCCAAGGAATTGATGAAATATGAGTTAGATTGCAATTTAACCCAAGAAGTTGTTCAGGAATTGATTTCTGAGCAAGTTGAAAACATAGAAAAATATTCAAGTGATCTTTGCCCCAGGTCAATTTTTTATGACCAGCAAAAGTCTGAGCCACCACACATCCCAAGTAAGTCATCCCCTATTGTCCCTAAAAGAAAGAACTCCCAGCCAAAGACCAATTGAGGACTCTTAAATTCGGTGGTTCCAAATCAAAAGCAGGAAGTGGAGTAGGGATTGAACTAACCAACCCAAAAGGGAAAACTTACTTTGCATCTTACAGATTGCAGTTTGGCTGCATAAACAATGTGGCTAAATATGAAGCACTTCCTTGAGGACTTATGTTTTCCCATAAAAAAGAAGGTTACTGCTCTCACAGTTATGGGGGATTTTGAAGTGATTGTAAAACAGGTACGTAGCTAGTATACATGTCATAACAAAAGATTGGCTGCATACAAAAATAGAGTTTGGAATTTAATTGAAGACTTTGATGCTTTTGGGATTAGTCTGATCCCTAGAGAAGCTAATCAAATTGCAGATGCACTTGTTGTTGCTGCTAGCACATTGGAATCCATGCAAGATTTTGATCTAAAGAGATTTTCAGTTGAACTAATTTCAGTTCCAGCAGTCCCTGATAATGTACGAAATTTTTAAGTATTTGATGATGATCATCATATATTGGCCTTTTTTGCAAGTTCTGATGTTTTTCAAGGGAAAATAATAGATGAATCTGAAAGAGATCAGGGAGATTGGGATCTTGAGAAAGAGAGTGAAGAAGGAATATTGGATTTGAAAAGTAATAGCATTCCAAAAGGGATGGTAGCTTTGGAAAGAATATTTGATTCTAATCCATGGGCTCGTCAAAGGGTGCCCACAGAGAGTGAAGGAGGGAAATATGAATCCATCAGTTTGGCTCACTCAGGCCCTAAAAGGAATGTTCTCATAGGAAATACTTGTCCTCAAGAAATTAAGGACTAGTTAAAGTTTTGGACCAAAAAATTGCAGCCATTTCTTGGAATTATGATGATTTAAAAACCTTTGACACTTCAGTGATCACACATACCATACCTCTCAAGCCAGAAGCCAAGCCCTTTCATCAGAAACAATGCCCGGTCAATGCTTTAATTGAGCCCCTGATCCAAAAAGAGGTGCAAAAGCTCCTATCCACAAGGATAATCTTTCTTGTTAGACATTCTACTTGGGTGGCAAATCTAGTTCCTGTACGCAAAAAGAATGGTGAGATCAGATTATGTGTTGATTTCAGGAATCTAAACAAAGCATCTAAGAAAGATAATTACCCGTTGCCCTCTCTAGATGAAGTATTACAAAAGGTTAATGGATCTCAGATGATGCCATTTTTAGATGGCTATTCTGGTTACAATTAGGTTCTTGTTAGTCATGAGGATAGAATGAAGACAACTTTCACCACCAAATGGGGCACATTTGCCTATTGGAGGATTCCATTCGGTCTTATCAATGTTGGAGCAACCTTTCAAAGGGAAATGGATGTACCTTTCAAGGATTTGATAGGGAAGCATATTATTGTTTATGTAGATGATTTAACCATCTTCTCTACGAATAGAGAAGACCATGCTGTTGATCTAGAAAAGGTTCTCAAGAAATGTATAAGTTATGGTGTCTCTCTTAATCCAAAGAAGTGTGTGTTTGGAGTATCTGAAGGGAAAATCCTGGGTCACATCATATCAGAAGAAGGGATATCCATAGAACCTAATCGAGTGGAGGCCATCTTGAAATTGACAAGGCTAGGCAGCAAGAAAGAAATGAGATCCTTCTTCGGTAGGATCAATTTTGTTAGAAATTTTATAACAGGGTTTGCGGATATCATCAAACCTCTAAATGAAATGATGAAGAAAGAGGCAAATATTGAGTGGAGTGATGAGGCTAAGTCTGATTTTTTGTAGATCAAACAGTTTATATCTGAGGCACTTGTTTTGATAGGCCCAAATTATTTAAAGCCTTTTTATATTTATTCTTTTGCATCTAACCATTCATGTGCAGCTATGTTAACACAACGAAGAGGAGAGGGAGAAGAAAGACCTATTTCCTTCATGAGCTCTCCATTTAAAAATGCAGAAGTGAGATACTCACCACTAAAGAAACAAGCCTTTGCATTAGTACGAGCGGTAAAGAAGTCCAGACATTACATTATTCGAAGTCAAGTAATGGCTATAGTTCCAAATCCAGCTGTAAAGTCTCTTTTGATGCAAAGTGAATTAGGAGAACGAAGAGGAAAGTGGATGGAAATTCTACAAGAACTTGACATAGAGATTTATCCGATGAAACTTGTTTGAGGACAAGGTTTATCAAAAGTAATGGCTGAGGTGGACAAAAATATCACTTGTCAATAGTATACTGTCTAGTCATTTACTAAGGATCCCTGGTACACAGACTTGATTTTATTCCTCCTCAATAACAGATGTCTAGAAGGAATGAATGCTACACAGAGGAGAGCATTGAGGATGAAGAGTGCTCATTACATGCTTAAAGGGGGATCCATTTATATAAATAATTTTCAAGGGATTTACTTGCACTGTTTAGATCAACAGGAGGCCAATCATGCTATTTCTGAGTTTCATGGAAGACATGGAACATGACATGGATTTGTGGATGGTTTGGCCCATCAGATTCTTAGATCAGGCTATTATTGGCCTTATGTATTTTAGGAAGCACACCAACATGTCAGAACCTGTCACATATGGAAAAATTTTGCACCTAGGGAAAGAAATCCGGCAATGCCTTTACAACCAGTGTATGAGGTAAGGTCGTTTGCTCAATGGGGCCTAGATTTTGTGGGTGTTATTAATCCCAATTCTTCTGCAGGACATAAATTCATCTTGACTGCAACCGACTATTGTACACACTGGACTGAGGCCCAACCTTGCAAAAATAGCACCACTGAGGTGGTCATCAAGTTTTTGACTGAAAACATCACAACCAGGTTTGGAGTTCCATTTGCTCTGGTATGTGATAATGGCCCTGCTTTTTCTTCTGCTGAATTCATTCAATGGCACACCTAGTTGAGATTTTCCTTATGGGAAAATCGAACTAGAATTAAAGCAGATCTAGGAAATTCACCTTTTAAGTTAGTCTATGGCCAAGAACCTATCTTCCCGATCCATTTACAGATACCTGTTCTTAAGTTTATGCAGGAATTTTATACCAAGGATGATAGGATTGAGGTTAGATTACTTAATTTGCTTCACATGGAAGAGCAAAGGGATGCTTCTTTGCAACAATTCTCTAAGCATCAGGCTGTCGTCAAACATTGGTTTGACAAAAGAGCTAAGATAAAAGCTTTTAGGATGTCAGATCTTGTGTTACTATGGGATAAGGCCAGAGAAAAGAAAGGAGATCACTAGAAGTTTGATAGACTCTGGTTAGGTTTGTATCAAGTGGCTAAGATACTAGGCGAGAATGCTTTTCCTTTAAGTACCTTAACAGGAGAGCCCGTTCCATTACCAGTTAATGGTCAGTTTCTCAAGCACTATTTTGGTGCATAGAAGGTCTGATGTTTTAAGGAAAATGTATTATACTGCATCATATGTAATTAAGCTTCTCTTTTTAGTTTTTATTTTTTTAAGTTTTTTGTTGTTTTGTTCTCTTTCTTTGTTTTTGTTTGTTTGTTTTGTCTTGTTTCATTGGGGATCTTCATTTTTGTTCCATCTCAAGACAAGGGGTTGTTATTCAAAGTATGCTATTGATACTAGGAGAGAAATTGGTTTAGGTATTTTTATCATTATCACTGAAAAGGATTTCGTCCTGAAACTTATGTTTCATGATCATTCTAATTTGGTTTGAAAAGTTATTAAGGATAAAAGATACATTGTGAATATCTTAGGAATTATGATAAAAAATCTGTCACCAAATTAGAAAAACATCTGCCTAAGTAAATGCCTATCTGTTTAGGATGGTTCTACTTTTGATTCAAGTGAAAAATCCAATTCCAAGACTATCATGAAATCCACTGTAGTTCTCAACCCACATTTTAGATCCATTGTGTCTAAGTATCGAGGAAGGTGCATAAAATATCTCCACAAATGAAGCCTGAGTAAGAGAATGATAATGAAAAGAAAGAAAGAAAAGGCAAACTCAATGTCAAATGGGTAATCAAGTATCTCTATCGGGGCTATGGACACCTGGATGGCAGTAGAGCAATGCTTTGAGAGAACTAGAGGTATCTCCATCAGGGCTATGGACGCCTGTCTGGCAGCGGAGCAATACCCAAGATTTTATTGCATGATAGTTAGAGGACTCAACTTATGTAGCTTGAATCTTAGGTATAGTTGTTTAGGAACAAAGAAAGTATCTATAAAGAATGATGCACAATATATGCACACACTTAGATTCATAAATAAATCATGAGCACATACATCTAAGATTCTAGCTCAACCTTATTCTAGATATGTCTGATCTTATTCAAGTTAGCATGCTTCATAAACCAAGTAGTTTTAGGGTGGCTAGAATTTTCTTTGGGTATCTTGAAAATGGGTAAACCATTTTCCCAACCGAGTTGCCATTTGTTATGCCTTGCATAACCACCCCATCTTTTGCCTTGGTCAAAATGGGTCCCCCTTTATGTTTTTATCCTTGGTTGTTTTTTAAACAAATTTTGGAGTCTTGCTTTTCCAATACTTTGTTTTTCTTTGGTTTATTTTGCCAGAATCAGAACCGGAACTGAATCGGGTTTTGAAACTTCTTTGAAAACTCATTCCGATCCTCATCCTGACAGTCTTTATTTTGAAATTTTTGTTTTGTCAGAGCTGGAGCCAGAGCCAGAGTGGAAGTTAAGTCATAATTTATTCAAAGTTTCAAAATCCATTTTCATCCCGCCTCCGCCTCCACTTTTGGGTCTTTCATTTTAAACTAGGTTTTTTTGTTAAGTTTTCTTGTTTCAATCCTTTGTTTTATGTTGATGTTTTTTTTTAAATTTCTTCTTTGTTGGTGGAACTGAAACCGGAATGGGAACCAAGTTGGAAAGTTAAACAAGTTTCTGAAATAGTTTTCATTCCGATTCTGCTCCCATCGTTTCTTGGTCATTGACTTTTACTGAAGTTGCACAACAGTAATGTGCCAATTCCTTCTGCAGTTCTGGCTCCACTCTTTTGCATTTATTGCATTAATGACAGGTGCCATGCATGCATGAAACTCTGAGTTTTACCTTAATTAGGGATTAACGCATAGTTATTACCATTATTGTTAAGAGATCGAAGAGTGAACCGGAGTTGCAGTGAAGCTTTTGTGCGAGCGAATCGATTGATAGAGAGACAATTGCACGCAGATTGCTTTAGGAGGTTAGCCTATTTATTTGTGTTTGAGGTAGGGTTTTCTATTCTCATTCTTCTTTTTATTTTCGCATTTTTCATTTCCGTTCGTCTTGGATTGTTTTGTTTCGTGCGAATTTCTCTGTAAGTTCGTATGTTTTGTTTATTTCTCTTTTGTTTGCTTGGATTTTCTTGTTTTCATTTTGGTTTTGTTTCCTGTTTTTCACGTTTTAGTCGTGATCACATCGTGCTTCTTTAGTTTTTAAATGCGTAGGTTAAATTATGGTTTTTACAGTGAGTAGGGTTATGTAAATATTGTTTTTACTTAGGAATCTATTGTGCATTCAGTCTAGTTAATTTAAATAGGGTTAAATTTGTGCCCTAGTTATTATATATAGAGGTTTTTAGTTTAGGGTTTTTACGCATTTTTGTGTTTGTGTTTTTAAATATGATGCCCTAGAAAGTACATTCACCTCTCAGTCATATGGGAATGGTTTTATTAGGTTATATTTAAGCCACTTTCATGTTGATATGAACTAGTCCTTAAAAATCATGAAGTTATTTACCAAACTGTTAAAATAACTTATGACGTCATTGTCATTATAGGCAGAAGCAGGATCAGAATCGATCTAGACTTTGAACCATGTTTTCCAGTGAGTATCAATTCTATTTCCATCTCGTTATTGACTCTGCTTATAGTAAAAAGCATTCTTTCAAAATAAAGATAACCTAAGCGAAAACGGGATCGGAATTGATCTAGACTTTGAACCATGTTTTCCAATGAGTATCGATTCCATTTCCATCCTGTCTCCGACTTCAATCATAGTAAAAAGCATTCTTTCAAAATAACGATAACCTAGGCGAAAGCGGAAGCAGAAGCAGAACCGAAACTAAATATGAAATTAGAAAATCTAAAAGAAACCAAATCCATTTTCATTCCGGTTCCGGTTGCCATTCCAGTTCTAACTCCGGTTCCGCTTGTTATTATTGTAATCTCAATAACGGTTTTTGCTCCGAGCCTGACAGTGTTTTAAAGGAGACTGTTTAGAATGATTTTATGTTTGGTTCCGCCTCTGATATATATATATATGAAGGGTAAGGTTTTAAAGTATATTTTGTGATGTTTGTTCAAGGATCTAATAAGAGGTTGTGTTGCAAGAAAGCTAAACGATGTCAGTAGTATCAGGAGAATCCTCCCAAAGGAATAGACCTGCAGAAACATCAAAGGCAACAACTAAGCCCAAGAAGATAAAGCCAAAGCATCTACCTTATTCTTTGAGGTATAGTCATAGGGGTCCTGTCGTCACTGCAAGAAAAGTGGAATCAAATTGGTTTGATATAATTGACACCAATCTGGGCTCATACAATTTTGGGGAGTTGTATTCAGAAACATTCAGTGAGGATATAACAGGGAGGACTCAAAGAATAGCTGAGTCTGGCTTGGCTCACATCACCTTATTTCCTCTATCTATCCAGTGCCCGGAGTTGATTTTGATAGTAGTGGGTGCTTACAATCAGCCACTAGGCAGTGTATGGATTTACAGGACAATGTTATTATTGATTTAACTCCTCATGCTTCAACACATGTTTAGTGTCTGAGATCCAAAGAACCTGGTACAGTTAAAGGAGGCAGAAGCTTTAGAGAAATATAGCAAATAGAAGGAGGCCAACAAAGCTCACTTGAACAAGAAATAGTTGAGAACATAGTAGAAGTCTCTGACCAAGCTTCATGATCAACCAAAGAGGACAAAATTCTACAAAGAAGTATAAAACTTGATCATGATGTTGTCTAGAGTCTTTGGGAAGAGGGATGCATTTCACTTCAAGGAATGGATGTTTCCCTTCATTCATACCATCTTTAATGGCAAACAATAGTTTGATTGGCCAATCGTTGTCTCTGATGCTATTCATGATCAGTTAACTATAATAAGGGAAACCAAGAGCTTCTTTATGACTTCCTATGTTGTTTATGCAGCAGCTAGAGGAGGCATTTTTCCAAGATTGAATAGAGTGGGTATATTAGGAGAAGCTGATGGGCAAAGGAATGTATGGGACCATTATGATCAGCTATCTCTACAAATGTCTGAAACACAATTTAGAAGGGTTAATGATGCATTCTTATATGTAATCATTAAACAACTTAATGGGGATGCAGGATATAGATTGAGCCAAGAAGCTATGGCCGTTATCACATAATGGTGATGTTGGTATATCCAATACCCCAAGTTCACTTATTTCAGACTGGCTGGATTTGAAGGTCATCCCCATTTTCTTACAAGATGTTGTAGCAATAGGATGGTTCTAATGGAATTTGTATATCAAGCTCTGGGGGTCAATGATCGGTTTGGATTGAAGCACAAAATAGGGTGTCATAGGTTCCCCATGCAATTGGGTGAATAAATTTGTCAACATCTTGTGGGAGCTAAGGTAGTGTGCAGTGAGTTGATACATTTGAAACTAGGTTTGTACACAGCTTGGAAGTACTTTGACCCAAAGAAGAAAATGAATGACTTGTTGCCTTCTATTTTTGATAAACATTTCAACTTGTTGGAAGATTTCTGGAGTGATCTTCAAGATGAGTATGACCTCAGGAAGAAAACTTATGAGAGGCTACCCATCTCACTCATGGTAGAACTTGGGATCAAAGATGATATCCCTAACACATTAGTATATGATGGAGTGGTGTTAGATCCATGATATGAAGCATTAAATATTGGCACCAAAAGTTTGGACCCGGTGGACTGGGATGGTGATGAGATCATTGATATCAAACAAATAGGGAGGACAGTCTTGGATAGAAGTATCCATTGGGCTGTCCTAAGAACCAAAAATCCTCAGGAATAGACTCCTAAGAAGGGGAAGGGATACAAAAGAATCAAGAGGAAATTTCCTTCCAAGGAGCCCTTGGAATTCTTCCCTCCTCACATTGAAGAGATTGAGCTTGAAGCAACGACTCAAGATGAACTAGAGGCACAAGAGGAGGAGGCCCAAAAAGGACCTGTTGCTTCAACACCAACATTAGGTGAGTCATCTACTCAAGTCCCACTTACAAAGCAGAAAAGTGAAGAAGTGCAAAGAGGCACTCTTTATGATGCAACTGAGACCTTGAAGGGAAAAGGAGAAGAGGTGGAGATCCATGATATTGGAACAGAATCTGATGAGACTTTTTCAGAGAAGGATGCACAAGAAAATATTCCTCTAGAGGAGGAAACTGAACATTTACTGATTGAGGAAGATAAATGGGCCCTGTTTGAGGAGGCAAAGAAAGCCTCAGATGCTCAAGCACATGCAGAGGTCATAGAGAAGCAAAAGGCGACTGATGCTAAGGCACATGTTGATGCCTTACTCTAGCAACAACAGGTAGAAGCCCAAAAAAGAGTTGATGAAATAGAAAAGCAACAAAGGAAAAGGGAGCAGGAGCTCAAGATCAAAGAAGAAAATGATAAGCTGGAGTTAATACAAAAAAATCATGATTTGGAAGAAGAAAAGGCAAAGAAGCTAAGAGAAAGAGAAGTTCTTGTGGCTAAGTTGAAGCTTACTGAAGAGGTCTATCAAAAGAAAGAGGAAGCAAAACATGTGCAAAAGGAGAAAGATGTCGAGGAGCTGATCAAGCAGCAACAAAAGGAAAAGGAAGATGCAGAAAGACTTAAGGCATTGGAGGAAGAAAGAAATCGAGAACTAGAGAAGAAGAGATTAGAGGAAGAAAAGTTGAAAAAGGAAGAAGAAGACAAGAGGATACAAGAACAAAAGGACAAAGAGGAAGCTAAAAAGCTTGCTCAGAAAAATGTGGAGCAAGAACAGCAAGAGAGACAAGGGGTTGATTCTCAACCTCAAGTAAATGTGCAACCACCCTCTACAACTACTATTGCTTCTTCTTCAACTATAATGGCCACTACTCCAGGTGCTCCCACTTGGTTAAAATTGGATCTTTAGAAGAGATCAGTGACACCTTCAAAACCTCTCAATTGGGATGATATGATGAAGGAAATTGAAAAGGAAAGGCCCAAGAAGAAGGCCAAAATCCTACATTCCACTAGATTCACTGACAAAGGATAAATTGTTGTTGAATATGCTATACCAATGATGGACAAGGATGTAGGAGACATGCAATTGACTGATTACCAGCTGGGCACTGTTAACTTGGGGAGACCCACCAAAGATCAACAAATGAATTTGATAGATGTGGTAGCTTCATCCACTAAATCTAGAATGATGAAAGATATGCAAAAAAAGGATGAGCTTAAGGCTCAATTAGATCAGTTGCATTCTTTCTTGAAAAGTGTTTCTACTCTGAGGTCACAACAAATTTCCACCATTGAAACACCAATTTTGCTTAGTAAGAAAAAGGTGGATGATTTGGTATAGGTAAGGAGTAAGGCATAAATGTTGGATAGGTGGATTGATAAGATAAATCAAAAAATAAGTGAAGTGTTGGACAACAGTTTTGAGGTCGACAAAATGACGGAGGATCTAATAGAGGAAATGAACTAGTATGTCAAATTATTAGGAGAACAGGAGGAGGAGTACAAAGGATACAGTCAGAAGTTGAAGGAGGTTAGAAAATTTTCAAAGTCCACTCTTCTAGAATAGTCATTACTCGAAGAGGACAATAAAGATTTCTTGTCAAAGACTTCCAAAATACTTCGATTTAGGTCTGACTTTCTATACAAGCATAAAAGTGAAGTTCGAGATTGTGTTAAGGATCTAAATGAACAATTTGAGGAGTTGGAAGCAGTTATTGTTGTCATAGTGAATGTTAATATACCAGTAAAGGAGGGCTTGCCTTTGAACCAAATAAAGGAAAAATGGGATGATAGGTTTAAAGAGGTCTTGCAAAAAGAAGATGATGGAGAGGATCTGTTGTTAGATCGATTAATGGATATTAAAGAAGAGATAAGGGCAGCTAAGAGGGAGTTGACCAAGCTAAAGGACATGAGAGGATTTGTTGTTGCAGAGCTAGAAAGGATCAAGTTTGAAGACAGTTGGGTTGATGGACCGGATTTGGAGGTGCTTCAACAAGTCTTCTCTAGTTATGATGAGTACATTACAGAGCAGGCTTCGCATGCATAATTGATAACCTCATGCATATATGGTTTTTTGCATGCACAACTGGCAGTTTGTGGGCACATGGATTTCTTTTCTCCTCTCCATTCTTTTCTTCTATTTTAACTGAGTTTCCAAGATGAATTTAATCCCTAAAAGGGTGGATCGACCTAAAATAGAAAGGACTTGAGATTTTTGTATATCTATAAATACCTGTGAGGTATCATATTGTAAGGGTCGGCTAATGAGAATAAGATTAGCCACCTGATAGTAGGAGATATATATTTTTTTAGGTTTTACAGAGATACATTGTTACTTTATTTACAGTTGAATATAATTACAGGTTTTTACGCAATACGGAGTTGGAATTGAGTTTTGTTGGATAAGGTTGATGAATTATAATCTATCTGTATGCCAGTGATTGTGCTAAAGCATAAGAGTTTCTTTTGTGATGAAAATCCTTAGAAGAAAGTAGATTTAAAGATTATTTCATTAAATTATCTGTGAATTGAATTTATTGAAGTCTGTTGTTCTATGGTCTTGGCAATGAATGAAAGTGTGTTCTTTTATCTTTGAAATATTTATGATGTGTGATTGTGATGTTAAAATTAAGCACTGTAGATGCATGCAATAGTATGGACAATTCTGTAAATTGCATCATGCTGTGGTTTTTTTGATCTATTGGAAGAACATTCATTGTTGAAGATATATGTCTGGATATTAGATGAGTTTTATTCAAGTTTGTTGATGTATGCCCTGATCTATCTGTTTCTTTTATTTAAAACCCCCCTTTTATTAGAGACAGTTTGATGAATAAGTCATTGCTTGCATTCCTTATTACCAACAAAGGCCCCTTGAATATTACAGTTGCATGGACCGACTGAGTGACACTAGACAGTTTTGAACCAACTACCAGGACCTTGGGAGTTAGGCTACTATATGTTGTCTTTCTTTTTCAGGAGAAATAGAGTAGAGATATTATGTTTGACATTGTTTGTGTCATTTTCACCATCAACAGGACCCCCTTTTCAATGGAACCTTAAATGGGCCCCTTTTTGGAGTTTGTGCTCCATGTTTTTAGGACTTGGGACTAAGACGCCACCTAGGCTGTCTTAGTCCCCCTTAAGCTTTTTTCAGGATTTAATTTAAAATTCTGGTGGGATTTGGCCTCCTTTAATTAATGATCTCATATGTCAGCTTGTTATGGTGTAATTTCAGGATATAAAGCATGGATATGTATAAATACAAGGTTCATTCACTCATTTCATATCCAAAGCAATCTAGACACTCAATCATTCAAGTTTATGAGATCAAGAGAGATTATTCAAGCATTTGGAGTCATCATCAATATTCAAGCATCATCTCAAGGAGATTGTTTCATCATGTGTGTTTTAGAGCTAACATTTTTGATGTAGGGTTTTGATTCAAGCAAGCAATTCAAGTCCATATCTATGAATCATTCATTGGATTCAAGATCTACACTCAAGCTAGCCATTTTACACAAGTTTTTAGACTTCATAGCAAGGGTTTGGTGAGTTGTAACATTACATGTTGTTCATTCATCATTTCCCTCCATTTCATTTCATTTCAAGGTTTAATTACCAACAAGGGGTTTGACCAAGGAAAACCCCCATTTATTAGCAATCAACAAGTTTTTATTCTCTTGTGTGTCTGGGATTGGAGATTTAGGCTGAAGACTTGAAGATCATTTCGAGTGAAAAGTTTGCAAAGTTGCATCACAAAGTTGTCATCTTCATGGAAACTCACCTACATGCCATATTAAGAAGATTCAGAGTTCCTGAGATCTCAGAAGAAGGAAGTGCAGACCTTGGACCTCAGGACCACATTCAAAGATTTAAAAAATTCATAATGGGACTAAGTCGCCACCTAGGGGGTGTCTTAGTCATCCTCAGGTTATTTTTTAGAAATTCCTTCAAATCCGGTTCCGACATCCGATGACTTCGCATTTGCCCCAAAAAATAGCAGCGGGACTAAGTCAACAGTAAGGGTGTCTTAGTCCTCCATATTACTTTTTGCAAGCTTCTTTGCATTTCTAGAATCCTTGTTACATTTCAAAAACCTCCAAGTACACATACCCTAACTTGTTGCATATTTTCATCATTTTCATTATTCATTTAGCTTGCATTGTTAAGTTTTGTAAGTTGAATGTTAAATTGTCTTTTCCAAGCTTTTGCTTGGTGGTGAACCCTTCAAAGCTTAAAATAACCCCTCCTAGGTCCTCGTTGAGAATTGACTCACCTTTAAGGTTGATAGTCAATCCAATTAGGGTTCCTATGACAATATTGAATGACCTAGAGAGAATAGGTGGACACATTTCCCCTTTTTTATCTAGGGTTCACTACTGTTTTGACAAATAGAAAATTAGACAAACATCATTTAACACCATCACTACAGAGACACAACTTCTTTGTTGTTGTCTATGGGGTTTGAATGATATATCAAAAAAATCAACTCCCCCTCAACTCATGCTACTCTTTATGCACTCATGAATGTCTCTTGTGTAGTATGGACAAGCTTAGGTTCTTCCTTCTCTTTCTCTTGCTTTCTTCTCAAAAATTTTATAGTGCCAATCTTCTTGTGATGATTGAAAGGTTCCATTAAATTACTTCTACAATAATGTGCTTTATGTCCAAACTTATTGCATCTATAGAATATGACCTTGCAACCAACATGAGGAGTAAGAGAATTGTATTCTCTTAACAATCCATAGGCACTTCTTTCTTGTGTGCTACAATATCTTTAATTATCACTAACTTTGTTACATACACTATAATAATTCTTCTTTAACAACCTACAAGAACTTGTATTCTTGTTCCATTCAAAATTATTTCTTGCGTGAGTTCTACACTCCCTAGCCATATCACCAAAATTATAACAAGAATAACAATAACCATGAAAATAAGAAGTGAACCTAGCTTGTTTTACTGATGACCTTCTCCTCAGTCCTTGCTTGGGATTATTAACTCTTTTGTATCCTTCTTCATTGCTATGTGATCTGCAATCCTTTTGGGAGTAGTGCTTGATTCTCCTTGTTTATATATTGCCTTTTTTAATGAGTTTAAATTCATTGGTGCTTTTCCAACATTCTTCTTGGACATTACAACATCTTTGTGACTTTTTTCTGCTTCATATCGTAACCCAAACTTGTTTGATAGTGACCTTTGACTTAGAATCATTTTATCAAACAACTCAGTGCTGTGCTCATTTTGAAGACTCCTCTTCAACTCTCGATTTACCTTCGCTACTTTTTTTCCTAGAGACAACACTTCAACCTCTAGCTTTTAACAATCATCCATTTTGGTTTGCAAGTTTATGCTAGTGATTTCTTCAACTCTTCTAGACTCTGCCAGTTGCAACTTTAGATCCTTAATAAACTGATTAGATTCTTCACACTTCACTTTCAATTTTTCTGCCTCTTCAAGGGTTGATAGTATTTTGGCCTTGGACTCCTTTTCTTCTTGAAGTTGCAACTCTACACTCTGATTCTTCTTCCCGAGTTTCTTGATCTCATCTAGGGCATAATTGAGTTCACCTTCAAGATCAATTTCACATTCATCTTCATCATAATCTTGTTCATATTCACCCACAAAGAAATCTCCTTCGTTGTCAACATTCTCAAATACAAAATCATCTTCTAACCTTGTATCTTCTTCAATTTGTAAGTCATTTATGATAATTGCTTCATCATCATCATTTGTATTTGGTTTAGGTGGTGCTTGTTGTTTAGCATTTTGTTGGGTATTTCTTTTTCATTTGTTTCTTTTACATTTTTCCATAATAAGTAATCCACTACCAGGATCTCCTAAGTTGATTAAACTTGTACAAGGAACCTAAGGCTCTGATACCACTTGTTGGAGTACATGTCCATTGAGAGGGGGGGTGAATCAGTGGTCTAATGTGAAATCAAATTTCAGAACTTAACTCATTTTATTATGTAAAGAGACACACTGAAAATAGTTCAAACATTATAGGTATTGAATGTTGAGGGAGTCACAATGATATCCAAATTAGAACATAATACTTGAACAAAGATGACCAATCAAGCACAACATGAAAAACCACCAAGAGGAGACATAACATATGTTTTGTGAGTGGAAAACCTTGAAAGGGTGAAAAACCACTCTGAAAATAAGTTTCATTAAGCCTCACTGGCTACACTCTATGCCTCATTGGCAAATCCTCACTAGCTACACTCTATGCCTCAATAGCAAAGCCTCGCTATCAACAATTTATGCCTCACTGGCTACACAATATGCCTCACTAGCAACTCAATATGCCTCACTAACAAACCATCATGCTTCACTAGTAAAACAACATGCCTCACTGGTTAAACAACATGCCTTTAGAAGAAATTAGCAAAACTCAGAGGGTTACTCTATTTCCAGACAAACCTCTGCTTTACCTTTGCATCAACAATTCAATAAATACCATCTTCCTTATTCCCAAATAAACTCTAAACATATGTGATTTTGTTCAGATCATATTAATTTGTCCAAAGGAAAACATACTTCATGAACACTGTAATCCTTATACGTATTGTAATTCCAGACTTCCTCTATGTGCATAATTTTGACAAAACCGTAGTAACCATATCTTCAATTCACTCACACGGAACCTCAAATTTTATCACATTCCAAACAAAAATATTACTTTCAAATTAATCCACACTATGCAAAGAAAATATATTTCATGAAAATACAATTATACCAAACCACATAACTCTTTCATGTTCTACTGATCAAATCTTCCTCTCTCTCTATACATTCATGAAAAAGCATGGTGTCATAGTCTTCAACGCATTCTCATAGAGCTCACACCACCATTGGAACCCTTTCAATACATTGAGAATCCTCTTTGATCCATCGTTGTTACAGTTACAAAACTGTATACAACTAAAATATGACTTTGAATGCCATATGCCTATCAAACTAGTAGCTTGCAAAATAATAGTTCTTGACTTTAAATCTATACCTTCAATCTTTATCACTTGCCAAACCATAAATTAAATGTTGACCATTGATTTAACAATGAGTGGTAGAACAAAATTTTATCACCTATTTAGTTGGTTTAACAATGAGGAAGGGTAGGTAAACAATGTATTTGAAACCTTCGATTAGTCATTTAAGTGACTTTTAACCTATTATAGTAGGTCACCTTTAAGTTATAACAAAATGTATATTAAGGATTGACACCCTTCACAAAGCATAAACCCTAGATTCAGGGTTTCAAGAATTGCTTAAAATATTTTAGGTTCCATTTCACTTATAATTTTGAGAAAGAATAACCAATCTGTAAGTATTGAAAGAATACTATTTCATATACTTTTTGCACCCTGAGTATTGTATTCTTTAGATGAGTGAACAAGTATCTTTGAAACTCATGCAATAGAACCATCATAGGAAGATCAACACAAATCAACTTCTAAAGCACCACTGAAGTAACTCTTTTCCACTTGTGCATCAATAGTATCAACACTATGAACTGCATGATGGATTAATATTCAACTCGAGGAAATATACAAATGAGAGGTAGATCTTCCAAAGAATCTTCTCAAAACCTCAAATGCTCATCACAACACCTTGATATTAACGCCAAGCACTGTGTGCTTTGTACTGAGTCAACACTAAAACAACCCTATGATAACATCTTGCAACACTACTACCTTTTAAATCAACAAATTGCATCAAACTACACCATCAACCTTTCCTTTGAACAAGCATCAACACCAATGACAAACCTTCACTTTGAATCAACTTTGGCATTTATTGACAAAATGCAACTTTAACATCAATTGACATCAATGACAAAACAAACCAACAATATTAAAATCTCCAAATCACATGAATACAACCATCACTTGTTAATAAAACTCAAGATGTTCAAGAATCCTCACTGTATGTAAAAAGCATGAGCCAAGAGTTCCTCAATGAAACCAAAAAACACTATAGATGATCATCCATCACCAAATGATGAATCTACATCATTACCAAATCTTCCATTGAATTGTTATACCAAGCTACACATGGCATCGTGATAACCATCTACTACATGAAAAACACTCATATCTCTTGCACACTCAATTGCTACACCAATAATTCTAGAGGATAAAATAGAACCAAGATCTCCAAACTAAGTAGATAAACTACCACCTATAATTAGGAATCATTCTAACACCACCAATAATACATTTGCATTAACCATCATATTGTGACAAAACTTCAAACATATAAATAACCTTCATGACACCAAGATCACCACCAACATTATACCTTATACATCAAACATTTGTTGGGTCTCATATTTTTGTATCATATAGTGAACAATTATAGGTCCCACAACACAAGTGTATCATGTAACACATTCTCTTTGCCTTGTAATGATAGCCAAACCAATGAACTTGGTGACTTAAGCAAGCCAACCAAAAAAGCTTTACGTCCAAATAAAAATAACTATCAGTATAAATGACCCATATTCAAGTTATCTATGCAAACGTATAAGTATCAACAACCTACAAAACTACACAACTCATATATCTCAAATACAATATACAAATTCAACATCACATTAGTAATCGTGTCAAACATAGATGACTAGAGATAAACATGTATTTATTTACCATAACTCAAACTCAAAATCATCTCTAGATTCAATTTTTCACAAACTCACAAAGTACCATAGTCAAAGGAACCAAAAAATAGTTTGAAGAAAAGTGAAAAAATTATATAATGAACATTTCCATATTTGATTCATTGTGAAGCGCTAAAAAAGTGTTCTCTGCCACCTATAAAAAGTCCAAAATTAGACATTGTGGGCACAAAATATGACCTATTGAAGTAAGGAAATCCAAACTGGCTTTAAATTGGTGTTTTCTATCCAAAATAAAAATAAAAGAAAAAACCATTAATACCACAACATAGTACTTAGAAAGATCTATCATTATCAAGTTATCATTATCAAGACAACATCTATCAAGCATCAAGCCTTCATTCTATCATGTTGATATCAAGGTTATGCTAAAAAATTGAGAGCAAATCTACATCTAGCATTCAAGTATTTATTAAAGAAACAATAGAGCAATCTAAGGTCTTTGCTAAGGTATTATTGTTTATCATTTGATTTTATATGCATAGATCTTAGGCTTTATTGAGTGATTGTTGAAGTGTGAATTTTGTATTTTCATTACATTGTTACAAATTTTTATTCATATTTTCATCATCCACACCACCTATAAAGGGTCCAAAATTAGACATTATGTGCACAAAATATGACTTTTTGAAGTAAGGAAAGCCAAATTCGCTTTAAATCGATATTTCTATCCAAAATAGCAAAATTTCAAAAAACCATTAATACCACAATGTAGTACTTAGAAAGAGATTTGTTGAATGCAAAGATTGACTCGTTAGGTGGAAGTTAAGCTCTATGAAAAAAAATGCTCCCTTAAGCCTTCCAAACTGAATAGTGGTGTCTACTTAGTAATTTCATTGGTGGTTTGTTCGTGGTAAGAGGAAGTGACATGACCTACTACGAGGTGAAGGTGGTTCGCCAACTAGGCTATGGTAGCTATATCTAGATAGTCAACACCTAGGTGGCTTTGTGATCAACCCTGACAAAAGTGTTGGTTAAGCCCTCCACAATTGGAAAAAACCAATGGCTCAAGCCCCATATGACCACCTTCAAATTATCTATTTTGGAACTCGATTTTTTTAATATTAAAAGAATATTATATATGACTCAATATAAACATCCTTCTTTCAATCATTATGTTTTGAATTGTTTGTAAATCTTTAAATTACAATATATATCTTTAAATGTAAGTGTTAAACTAACTGACTTATATTAATTTAACATTAACTCAAATAGTAGAAGAATTATATACAAACCATGTCTTATAAAATCTAATTTTAATGTAGTAACTATATGCGAGTCTACATTTACCACATAGACAATATATAAACATCAATACCTTACAATTTATTACTCTTTAACCCATAGTGAAACCTAATAAATAATCTTTATATTTATTCTACTTGATTATGGGTCATAGCAATTTAATCTTAATAAATCAAAGTGGCTATCAACATATTGCAAAACTATTTTAAGTGTGGTTGGTGTTTGTGCGACTTTTTCCCCCAAAAAATTAAAAAATACGGTGGATTATTAAACTTTAAAGAACAGTGAAGGTTACCAACTATTGGAATTTTTTATGGATCTGATTTCCTTCAATATATAAAGCCCAAAGACATTTAGGCAACTCACCCCCAGATGGAATCAAACGAATGGGAAGAATTTCCGTTACCTGTAATCCAAATACAGTGATTATCTGCACGATATTCTAAGAAAATCATGGTTAGTCGTTGCGCACCGTCTTCGAAGCCGCGTTTGGTTGTCCCAACGCGCTTATAATTAACAAAACCAGCGTAATGTCGGATCTTAACTTTGGCTAAAAACAAATTCATGGATTTCACTCTTCTTTTCGGATGACAATGGCGGAGCCCATCGTTGATTAATGAGCACTGCACACAAAATTCCACATAACAAATTACCGTTACTGGCGGAACGATTGTGAATGCGAGTCAAACAGAAAATTATACTTTCAAAAACTGGCACGTAAAAACACCCAGGTTCCAGCTAATTTCGAGCTGACAGCCGGGAAATAAGAATCAATTAAGTTATCCAGAGTTGGATAAATGCTCACAGGTCACGGGGATCATATGAAACAGCAATAAATCATTCACGAGAGCCAGATCAGTAATTTAACCCAGTCCAATGCCTGTTTCGCTAACAAGGAATCCATGATTCCCAATTCACTTGCTGTTGGGTTGTACTACGTCATATCTGCACATGTTGCGTTGGCTTGATTGTTCCAAGAATATATTAAAGACGGAAATTGCATGTGTGTGGGATCCTCTGTAATTGTGTAATTGGGAGCGGGACCCATTATGCTAAAAGTCTATTCCACAACGGCTATCTCCTCGCATTGAAATAGCCCTCATTAGACCCTGTCCTTCCCGTGCTCAGACAGGAGAAACGCCGAGAGTTGAAGGATCTGAGGGCGATCTGGTCCTGCTGCACTAGAGGTATGTGTGATCTGTGCCATTGTTTTCATTGCATTCAGCTTTGGCCTCCAGTGGCTACCGATGCATTTCAGAAATGCTAGATCTCTGCTTGCTCTCAATGGGTTTGTTAACAATATAGACACTGTATATGTATCGTAAGGGAATGATATGATGGTTCTTAATGATATATACAATGTATATACATCATAAGGGAGTGCTGTTATGGTTGTTGATGATATATACAATGTATATATATCATAAGGGAATGCTGTAATGGTTGTGTTCTTTTAGATGTAGATGGAGGCAGGATTGGGGCAATATGGTGACATCACCAGCAGCATGTTGGTGGGATAGGAATTTTATAGTTGACATCAGTTTTTTTAGTTTTTATAGTATGCAAAAGATTGTTTCTGGAATCAACAGTGTTTTTTTTAATCTACGCAGTCAGATCACTGTCCATTTCTAACGATAGATCAATGAATATGATCTGAAATATTGATTTGAAAACTTCCACACTTCCATTCAAAACAGGAATCTTATGATTATTGTAGTTTTGTGTTTAGTTTAAGGCTTGCTTATTGACAGCATTGCATTTTTTAGCTAGAGACCCGCTTGATTGGGCCTAAAAAACACTTCTGGTTGCAAGTCTGCCCCCATTTTTGCTGCAGGCTTTTTCAATGGCATTTTAATCATTGATGCATTGGAATGCAAATCAAAGGAATCTCAAAACCCACAATGGAAAATTTGATTTTATTCTATATTTTGAAGGCATTTTCTTAGATGTTGCTAGACAAAATTGATTTTGCTTGTGGTGTATGCAGAGACAACAATGGGGCTCAAACAGAGAAGCAAAATGCTTTATTTTTTATGTTTTCTATTATGGCTGGGCACTGCCCATTGTGCTACCAACACATCTGCTCCCACCACGGCTCCCACCTCCGCTCCTGCGGCGCCGTTGCCATCCAAATCAGCACCAGTAGCAGCTCCGAATGCGGCGCCGCCCGCCTCCACCCCACCTGCCCAAACTCCATCCAAAGCGCCTCCTGTAAAGGCTCCAGCTTTGGCACCAGTGGCAGCGCCGACAAAAGCTTCCGCAACTGCTCCAACTGCGGAATCCCCGGCAACGCCTTCACCGGTGTCTGCGCCAGTCGCCGCTCCGGTTGAATCTCCTCCTCCAACTTCAGTTCCTCCAGAGGCATCTCCGCCCACTGAAGTTCCTCCAGTTTCTTCACCGCCTGCGAAGGCACCGACTCCTTCACCGCACAAGAAGGCACCTGCACCGCCCCCCAAAAAAGGCAAGAAAAAGGGTAAAAAGAAGGCGCCTGCACCTGCCCCGAGTCCCGCTGCTCTGGGCCCCCCTGCCCCTCCATTGGCTCCACAGCCTTCTTCCGCAGGCGACTCCTTTGCGCCCTCAACCGCACCTACAACTGATAAATCGGTAATTCACTCTTTCTTCTCATTTCTCATACCCATTTTGAATGCTTCATGATCTCAACTGAGGTTTACTCATTTTGAATGCTTCATGATCTTAACTGATATTTTCTGTTGGAATTGCAGAAGGGAGAAATGAAAACTCTCGGAACAGGGGCCGTTTTGGCAAACCTCGTGCTTGGCTTTTACCTTCTTTTACTCGTGTAGATGCATCTTTCTGAGCGCCGATTATTTGAAGTTTATTTTTCGATCTGATTGTATGTAATTACAGTGAATTCTTTTGTTCGCCGTTGAACCTCTCATTATTGTTATTCGTTTTATTGGAGTGGATGCTCCGATCTTGGATTCCATCCTGTCCATTCAATAAAAGAGAAACATTTTTTTCCTATGTCTGAACTGGAAAGATGCTAACATATTTTTTATTATTAGGTTAAATAATTTGAGTTTGATTCTATGAAACTCTTCTGTATAAATGTATAAAATATTATATTAAATATTTTAAGTTAAATACATACACATAAAGGGATATTAAGATAAAAAAATAATTTAAATCAAATTTATAAGTAATAATAACATTTTTAATTTAGCTAAATTAAATTGTAATTATTTTAATTTGGAAAAAGGAGAATCATATTAATTAAGGATAGGTACCTTTTTTAAGAACATTTTAAACTTGTTTAGTATAAGGAGCAGGTTTTATAAGCATTTTTTTATCATGCGGTTTGTCTACGATTAAAGTTAAAAGAAAAAGGCACTCTGATTATCTAACATACCTTTGATACTGATTTTATTAAATAAGTCTTTGGAAACTATTCATCATAAGAAACAAAGTTATTTTCTTAAAAATTATACATCATGGTGTCTATCTATCTTTGTTGAAAATGAATTTCCGAGTGTTTTTATTTCATTTGATTGCTTTGAATTCAATTCTTTTAACATATTTCTATTTCAAAGTGTTTAGTAAAATTTAAAAAATTTATGAATAATAATTCAAAAAGTTTAAGGAGGTCATATTCTTCACTTTACTATGATGAATAACAACTTGTTATATAGAAAACTCTCTAACCTATGTTAAAGTGCACAAGCCATTGCCCATTTTACATTATATTAACTTCCAAAATAAATTAGTACTTTTCATATGTAAAGGAAGGCTTGCGAAAGGACTTTATAAATGCAACAATGTCTTTTAACTAAAACCTACTAATTAGCTAAGCATGCAATATGCTAATGCATGATAATCACTTCAAGGCATGAGGTATAGATGGGGACTAAGCTAGAGACATAACAATACATTGATACTTAGAAATAAAGAAAAAAATATTTACATAGAAAATAATATAAATATATGTAAATTTTAATGTTAAATATATAGTCTATATTTTATTATTACAAATTGTCAATTTTTTCATTTCAATTAATTGATAAGGCTTTAATGGAAACTTTTGTAAGAAAGTTCTCTACTACACAAAATTGTAATTTAAAAAATAAAATCAAGTATTAGAGAATTGCATTGTTGAAGTAGTATTTTTAATTTGTTTTATCAATTCTGATCAACTAGTTACTAGTCCAAGAGGAGGAAATCAACACGATCAACATGAAATATTTAAGTGAATTCCATTGGAACTTTCCCCATTATACAGACACTTAAGGGAGATATATAGAGATACTAGGAAATGCTAGCTAAAGTCTTCTGAGATCTTCAAATTTGTCCCCAAGATGGGGATGTGTTTTTGAGATAGGAAATGAGTATTAGGGGCACACGTATGTATTTTAGGGTAACAAAATAATATACTATAAGTATAAAAAAAAATGTATGGAGTTTAGTACATTATATGCAGAAATAAATTAAAACAATAACACAAGTCTTATTCCAATATTTTCCACTAAAGGTCTTAAATATTTAACTAGCTTCCTAAAGGTTTGATGAAGGATACATGTTGAGTAGTTGGTTATGAATGCCAAACTAGAGTGCTCAAAACAACACAAATAGGTAAAACTATGGAGCCATTAGTGTTGGCTTGCACTTCATTTTCATGTTCTATGCTTTCACTATTCTCCCTAATCCTTATTTTTTCCATCATTGATAGTCATTCTAAGATTTCCTTAAATATTCCCTAAAAGTAAAGGTGTGCTTTAGGGTTTTTTTCATGCCTCTCTTATTTTTTAGCACTATGCCTTTGTGTTGAATTTCACATCTAGGGGTTTTGATGTTAGCATAAGGGTTTTGATGTTAGCATGTAGAATCTCCACATAATCTTTTGATCCTTGCAAATTGGTCATGTGTCTCTACTTTTTTCTTCCCCACCATACCTCTCCCCTATGGACTTCTTCCTCCCCTTTCCATGTCATTGTGAGTTTCTTACCAAACTTTTACCTCCAATAATTTTACATTGCAAAGCTTTGAATTTTGACATAACATTACAAAAATTACAAATTGCATCCTCACCTCCATGCCCCATGCATCATGTATTGACATCATTTTCTCCGCCACTTCTAATTCAAAGGTGGGGTGATTTCACTCTACCTATGTTGTATGTGTCAATTTGCCATCAACAATAGAAAATAGAGGTTTACCAAAAATTATAACAAGATTATCATTAGGACAGATTGTTTATGCTGAAAATTGAAAAGGCTAATTTAATCTATAAACTCAAAATCAAAGCTTCAACATAACACCAATGAAGCCTTTCTTAAATGAAAGCACATGCATAAATGTAAACTAAACTATGGAAACCAAAACATGAGCATTCAAAAGGAAAAGTCACTCCATTGTTCTCCTATTATCAAGATATTGATTTATGCATTTGGTGCTCTCAGATTTTTACAAGCACAAGTGCAACAAGAAGCTATGATAAATGGAAAAGAAGATTGTATGTCTTCACACGGTGGATTCGGGTTACGAGAGAAATGTAGGATTAAAAGCATGAGATGATAAATGAATAATTATCCCATATTCTTTAATCAAATGCAATTGATTGAAATGGGAGAGATAAATGAGTGGGTTTATGATATAATGAGGGTTTGGAATTATATTAAAAGTGGATTTTCGAATTAATGGATGAATGATTTAATGAATTAAATGGATTAAATGATTAAATGATTTGTGAACTTAGACAAATGATTAAATGATTTAATATGCATAGATATTTTAATGATTAATGCAAATGGAGCAATATGAAATGATTTATGGATAAATAGTTGATTATGCAAATGATTAAATGCTTATAATATTATTGAATGAATAAATGCTTATAATATGGATAAATGGATAAATGCTTATAAATGCTTATAATATGTTAATGATTTGAGTGAATTAATGAGTGAATAGAAGAAAGTATTAAACGAACCAATTAAACATATAATAATATCCATTTAATTAATAGAAGAAAAATAGGATAATTATGAGGACAATTTTGAGTGTCTACATTTTGCCCCTCTTTGAGACAATGTAGCATGTCATGTTGTTTCAAAGAAAAATAATTGATTAACGGATACATGCCCCAGGGATATCTTGGTAAGGATGATGATAAATATGATATGCCCCCTTGAGAGATTGATCGAACGGATTGTAAGAAGATTGATCTCTCGATAGATTACGAGAAGATAATTAGATGATTGATATTGCGCAAGTGATTAAGTTGTGATGTGCATTTGATGAAAATGCATAGTTGATGGGCATAACAGAACAATTGATGGAAATGGTTAGTATAGCCGAGTTGGTGAGTTGATTAAGCTGATTAAGATTGATGCTAACGCAAAACAATGATTGATTAATAGATTGAGTGATCAAGGAGTAGTTGGAGTCCCATGCTAAAAATCAAATTGATTGATTTGATATTTGGATTAAAAGACAAGCACCAGTTAGATAAATTGATTAGGTACCCTTTGAGATAAGGAGCATGAAGAAAATGAAATGAAAATGGATGATGGAAGAAATGATAGATGAAAAGGAGATATGAAGGAAATGAAAGTGATGAAGCTTGTTGTGCTTTATAAAGTGCTTTATCATCATAGAGCTTATTATGTCACAAATTAGTATAAGCATCTAGATAACATGAACATCTAGACGGCCTGAATATTGTTGCATTTTTATTTAGCAGTGAAGTATAATCATCTAAGTATAAAGACCTTAGATGACTTGAATACTTATTGCATGGAAGACACTATTAGACAAGGTATGCTCTTATCCACACTAGATTCATATGTCCTCGATGATTTTAGATAACCATGTCCTAAGACGAGTCATCCTGTGAATAAGAAACAATCCACAAACAACAAATAAGTGAGCATGCCCCATCCTTGCCTCTCTAGTCCAAGACATCCTCGAGAAGCTAAAAGACATGCCACCAAAGATAAAAAACATAAAATAATCAAAGATCGATAAATAAACAAGCATCATGCTTCCTTGTAGATCCGATTCTTGTTACAGTTCATGCATTTGGTTGGATTTGAAAAATAGATTGATAGGTATGTTGCAACGTTTGCTTGATTGCCAATCTTGACGCGTTTTGATTTTGTTGAAGTTCACAGTTGTTTGGCGATCTGAAAGTGACTGTTTTGGGGATTTTTGACTTTATATGATTTTTTTAGATTTTCAAAATATTTGATATTTTTGGATTTTTGGAATACAAATGATTTTTTTGGATTTTTTGAAATATTTGATTTTTTTGGATTTTTGGAATATTTGATTTTTGGATTTTGGAATATTTGATTTTTGGATTTTGGAATATTTGATTTTTTGGATTTTTGAAATATTTGATTTTTTTGGATTTTAGAATTTCTTTTTTTTTGGATTTTAGAAATATTTGATTTTTTTTGGATTTATGGAATATTTGTTTTTGTTGAATTTTTTAAAATTTTACAATGGAACGAGATGAATTGCAAGGGGCGGACAAACATAGAGGGTAGTTCCTTTAACCGCGAGATGTTGAGTATCCCAACCCATAGCTAAGGTTGAGGAAATGCCCCAATGAAGGATAGTACCAACCTAGTACACCTGGTGAAGCGAAGCGAGGGGAATGTCAAACAGTTCACAAGCCATGGTGAGTGTGAAAAGGCTATTATGAAGTGGAGGGTGAATAGAAATGGGATGGAAAGATCAAGTGGAGCTTTGAAGGAAAGAGGAGTGAAGCCTCTACACATGGCATCATTTTCTCAATTTTCACCATGGTACTTGCTCAAGGCACCACCAAAGTGGTTTTCACGATTGAATAAATTGATTTCTCTTTACTTTTTTCATTTTTTTGTATTTTTTCAAGACTTTTTCCCATTTTTTTGGTATTTTCAGGACTTTTTTCCATTTTTTGTATTGTTTTAGGACTTTTTTTACAAGAGCTCTCTGAAGCTAAATATAGAAGTGATATGCACTAGATTCATACTACCTTGACGATGCCCTGATCCTGTGTGAATGATTGTGCTGGATGAAAGGACCTGATTTGGATGACAAGTGCAAGCGACAAATATGAAGGGTGGTAGATGTGACAAATGAAAGAGGCTATGGTATGATCCCTAATGTGCACACTAGTGGGTCATCAGGCTTCAGATAAAAAGGAGCTTGGGCGAACGATGAGCTAGAGTACGTGAAGGGGTTGTCATCAAAGGTCCATTGAAAACATCGCCAATGTAGGGATATGATGGATATGTGAATATGGATGGGTGGAATGGAATATATGGTATGAGTGAGAGTGGCATGGATGGAGACCTCAGATCAACAAGCTCTTTTTTTGACTTTTTTCCTTGATAGATGCCCCCAATCATTTTTGATGGAGAGGCATACTTGGAGATTGACTTTTGCTTGCTTTCACTTTTGAATTTTATTTTTGAATTATTTGATAACTTTTTATTTTGGCTAGGGGACTTGTCTTGATCTTCTTTTGTTTTTGATTTTTCCTATAGCGTTTTATTTTGGCTAAGAGACTTGTCTTGATCTTATATTATTCTCATTATGTCTCTTGATTCTTGATCTCCTTTTAAAGATAACTCATTCATCAAAGCTTTGCCTTTATTATTTTTATGAGATATAACTTATTGATCCATGTCTATAATGCGAATAGACGTGAGTGAGATGGATGAAATAGGCAAAGTGATAGGAATGTTTAGTGGATGAATGGGAGTGGTGATGCCATCAATGGAGTCTTTGGGACTATCCTTTTCGATACTGCTAACATTAGAGGAAGCTTACACATCCTTAATGACTTGAAAAGATTGCTTAGTAGAGGCGGCAATAGGATATTCATATCCTAGCCTAGGGTAAGTGGGATGGAAGGATGATGATTGGATATCCTCAGCGGGGTCATGATCAAAGAGTGGGTTATCGTAGATGTCCTGGTCAAGCAGGGGGTTATCATAGATATGTGTAAGACCCTACTTCGTATGTACTTAATACAACCATAAATTGTTATATGTTTTTTCTTGAATTGATGATTTAATGTATTGTGGATAATAAATAAGGTGATATTTTGGCAATATTATTGCATATCATTTTGACATTATGTTTTATTTTAATTACTGATGGAAGTGGATCGCACTCGTATACCGTGGAATGCAAATTAGATTCTAAATGGATTATTATATAGTTAAAGCTTAGAATGTTCAGCTAATAGATTAATGTGATACATAATTGATACTTATGATCATGTTGGTAATGTGCAGGAAGGCAACGATGTTAGCAAGAGAAGGGAGGACCATCGAGAGTGAATCAAAAGACTACTTCATGAGGATATAAATTTGACCCCATTCGAGGCCTAGAAACAAGTGGAGTTAATGTATTGGAGGACTAAGGGTGTGAGGGTATTTAGTTGGGATTCATGTGAGGTGTACGAGGGGATTAGGTCTTGGAAACCCCTAGCTAAGTTTGAAACTCGGATGGAACCTTGAGTGGGTTTTTAATGAGAGTGGTTGGTCAAAATTTTGGGTTAGGGTGCAAAAATAAACCCCCCAGGGTCTATATCATAGTGGTAGGGATCAAGAGGGCAAGCAAGGAAGCCCCAAGGACATGATTTGACTCTTGAAAAGCCCTCATAATGATGAGTGACGAATTTTGAGGAAAAGATGGGAGTGAAAGGATTGAGGGGTTGTCCAAATGCATGCTTCCTCTTTAATAAGGAAAAGACCTTCATTTATGGAGGGAAGGACACTCCACACATCACCATCCAAGATTTGCAAGTTGAAACTTCTATATATTTGGAAGAAGAAGAAGGAATGGGTTTTACCCACTTCTCCTTTTGGAGAACTTAGGTGACAATGGTAGGAAGAATGGGAAGGGGGGAGGAGTCATCATGTTGTGGATGTGGTGATCAAGATGCCTTGGTTGGAGAGGAAAGAAGGATAAAAGGGTTAAATTCCATCTCTAAAGCAAAGAGATAAGTTTTCCCTACTTCTATTTTCCTTTGTTCATTTGTTGTAAGAAAGTGGCATGTTGTATGGATCATGTTTGAAAGTAGAGAGTAGAGAACCTAAATGCATGAGATTCGAAACTATGTTATTCTTATTCCTTTGAATAAACTTGAAAAGACTCCATTCATCATCTTGGAGCTAAAAGACTTCCTTGCTTGGGGGTATGGCTAGAGTCCACGAGGCTCCATGATGCCATTACAGTAGGGTAGAGAGCAAGCCTCATTCATATGTGTGTATTCCAAGCCTTACTAATTTGTGTGTGATATTCATTGTATTATTAAACATTGATGCAACATTGAAGGTTACTATTTCATTGGAAAAATGAAAGGATGCAAACAACAAGTCCTATAAGCAATATTTTTCCTTCGAAATATTTCTGTTTAGGATCATATGAATATTTGTGATGGCAGCCCAAGAGTTAGTTCATAATGGCCTGGGTAAGAGTTTCATTGTGTCATGGTAGGGTAAGGTTTCCTTCTGTTGATATGGAGCCTATTATATTATTCCACTATATTTCTTTAGAAGTGTAAAATAGGTGTTTTTGCTTTTCCTCAGCAAAATGAATTGGTATTATTGCATGTACACAAGTTGGATAATGGTATACCATCCACTCTTTTCATAAGAGAAATAGATAAGGAGCCTCCTTTTCAGTTCTTCTAAGCTATAGTAGACTCAATTTAAATAAAACTTTGATAAGTATGTTTGGAAAATCTATATACCTTCAACTGTAGAATGAGTTGTGACGCAGGTTAAACCTTATGGTCTATTTTATACTAAAACTGATGGCACATATCCTTGCTACTTTACTCATTAAATTATGGTATAGAAAAGAAAAGAAATAGAAATGGTAGTAAGTAAACTAATAATGAAGAAACATGTAATAGGTTTTCGTTTTCTTATTTTGATAAATTGTGTAAATTTCCATCTTGATAATTCATGAAAATATCCAACCTGCATTGTATCTTGCTCAAAGAAGTATAGAACACCAAACAACTTTTTCCTTAATCAATACTAGACATATACGTTTTATGAGGATTTCCTACGCTTACACTAAGGGCATATAAAGAGCTATAAAAGAAAATAAAATAAATTAACAATCATATATCCTTTCAGTTCAAGAATATCTAAATATAAATAAAAAGGGTAAGGACTCAAGATACCTTCGGTCTGTAAACAAGGCAATAAAATATAAATAAGTAAAGTCCAGGTAAATTAATTTATTTGAAAAATAAAAAATATTATATTCACTCAATCCAAACTAACGATCAAGTACCCAGCAAGGAAAGAGTTACAAAAGCCTGAGGCTCACTTCCTTGAGGTCCCCAACATGGCATTCTCGAGTACTTATTTGCAAGTGTAGTCCCAGATTTGTAACAAGGAAATTATTTTGGGGTAATTGAAGGTTGCACTATCTCCGAGTAAATTTGTGTATCGATAACATTACTATGGAAAAATTACTCCTTCACCTGTGTGAATGACCAGTGGTAGGGATGTGGCCCGAGTTCAAATTATCCCACCACTAAAGTTGTTTGTGACTTCATAGAACTTGTGGAAAATTCTCTAATTTAGCGTTATAGGTAATACAATGTACATATCACAGATGTAGGTACGTATGTTGTGGAGGAGATCTATTAGTGCAAACTAAAATGATCACACTTTAATGGCAACCCATAACCGATGGGATTTAATGCAGTCATGACTATCCCTCTTTAGATTTGTGAAATCTTTCTCTGCACACATCATAAATGTTGTGTAATCCCCCCCCAGCTTCATCTTGGACGTCACCATAAATACTATAAAGTTTGAGTATTCTTCCTGACAAGGCTGACACTATTGGGTAGTGCCCTCATCAGGAAGAGAAGAAAGTGTATATATATATATATATATATCCCACTTGTAGTTTGCGTTACTTACTTTCCAAAGCCTTAAAAGAGCTCGCTGTAGCTTTCCTTTAAACATTAATGTCACCTGCCACTTGTGCCAATGGTTTATTTTGGAAATTGTGAAGGAAGTTATGAACTACACAGCTTTAATGTTTCTCTAAGGACACAAGGCATGTCTTTTGAAAAGATCGGGTGTCAAAATCCCTCAAATTACAGAAGAAACTATCATCACCATTTCTAGCGATATCCTTTGTGCTTGCTTGATTCAACTTGTGGCAATAATGATCCTTTCATATTCTGCAATAAAGTTGGAGTCATTCAGGCAGCCTCTATGAGGCACCGGTTAAGCCTGTAATAGCATTGAGTCCAATATCAAAATATGATCTATATTTTCTAATCCTTTCAGCTATATAATTCCTTCAATAAGCTTATTAGTTTTCCAACCAGCTGGGTGAAATACGCAGTAATTGGGTAATATTGTAGTTAGTTTCAAAAATAAAGTAAAAAAAAACAATGCTAAACTTTTAGATTATTATTGTTTCTGTAGCAGCTGCTCTTCAATCCTACCAGCACAATAAGCCACAAAAGAAATATCAATCAATCCGGCTCATTAGTGGCTTCCTCAAAGATTATCCATTATGTTTTCAATATTAGTTTCAATGATGATAATGGATGATATTTAGTATTGTTAGCAATAAAAGTAATTAACTTGTATATTAATATCAATGGGTGATATTATATTAGTGGATAGTATTAATTTTATTATGTTTAATATTTTATTAATTTTATTATCTTGATATCAGCAATATAAATAATAAGATTAATGATAATGGTAAAATGGATGTGATAAGTAATAATCATGTTAACATTAGTATTATAAGTGACAGTAGTAACATTACTGTTAATTTTAACACCAAAAAAATATAATATAAATAGTATCCAACAATATATTAAGATCAATATTATAAAAAGAAAATGGTAAACATAATGTTAACATTTAGAATTTAGGTAAAAAAAATATATACCAGCATTGATAAGGAATCAAAGGTTCTCAATCTTTCTAATTCAGCTGAAAGCCATGCATTAAATAAATAAATTAAAAAAAAAAAAATAGAGAGAAAGAAACCAGGCGGACATGCAAAGAACATTCACTCTCGCATTGCATTCACATTAGTTTTGGCTGTAAATTCTAATCGATATACCTACGGAAATTGAAAGCCATTTGCAGCAATATGTATATAATCAGCAACAATACTGTTAGTGTGAAACAAGAAAAGAATAAAAACAATTGTAGGAAGTTGCTGCATCATTAAAGTTCTAACACGAGTTTTTGAAGGGAAATGAAATTTACTTTTGGGGGAGAGTATTAATGTGAATACGAGGGTAGGTTTTAAATTGAGTTGTCAATTAATATATATAAAATAACAAGTACTCTTAAGAGTATCATATTTATGGTGAAATAAATCTATTTTTCAATAAAAAATTATTTATTATTGTGAAATATCTTTTAGTTTAAGTTTAGGACAGAATTAACATTAATATTTGCATTATAAAAGAATGTGAAATATACACATTAGTATGAGAAAATTTAGATATTATAGATTTTAATACTTCACACATGATAATATTAATAATAATTAAATACATTTATTATTAGAATATTTTACCCATTGGTTAAAAACATTTAACTATGTGAATAGTAGTAAGATTTATTTTTACAAGTGCAATTAACAATACTATCCATGGGTAAAATGAGTTATATTTAAAGGTTTGACTATTACTTAATTATTAGTAGGAAAAATTAGTAGTAATAGTAAATGGAAGGAATGTTAATAAATGATAGAACTAATAGTAAAGGTTATAGTTGGTGATAATAGTAAGTTTATATTACCCCATGAATAATAAGTTTGAAGTAAATAAAGAATTGGTAATATTGGTAAATTTACAATTAATGTTAATATTAAGAGTAAAATTGGTAATGTTATTTAAGTATAAATAATATATAAATATTAAGAGTGACATTATTATTAGTTTGGACATCTAATGAAGGTGGTATTAAAATGCCCTTGAAATTGGATCTTCAACGACACGTTGATGAAAATGATTCATCAACACTCCATGCATGTAGTGTGAATGCCATGTTTTGTTTTAGGATGATAATTTATAGTATTTGTATGCTATTTAAAAAAAAAATTGTAGGGTTTTTCTAGCGAAAAATTATGGGCATGACAATATGAAAAGCTTGAGTGGAAGCAAATATGGTAAAGGCAGGTGTATCATCAGGATCCCAAAAGGTCTCAATCCAAGCACGGTCATCTTTTTGCATTCCTTCTACCAATGTCTTGACATTATTGTTAGAATTTTGCCCCTTCTCGATGACATTAGCAGTGTCTTTTGTTGGCAAATTATCCATACAATATTCTCCATATCCCATATCATGGATTTGGACCTTATTGCTTGATGGCGCGGTAAATGAATTGGATGACTTAGTGATATATGGCTTGCCATAAATGTGGGGAGATAAAGGTAGCTTTCCAAGGTGAATAGCATGATCCAAGGTATATTCCCCTAATCCTTGTTCTTTCACTTGTATTATGATCTCAACTTCATTAGATTTTGAGGTGGATGATTTTAAGGACTGAGGATCAACATATGCTTGAGAAAAAAGGTGCTTCATGATTGCTAGGGATTTTCATTTTAGTTGTAGGGATTAGATTATGACAATACATGAAAGGGTCTGGATCTCCTTGTATTGCGATTTCAACACCATTGTGTGGGAATTTAATGCACTGATGATATGTAGAAGGTACTATTTACATTGCATGAATCCAAGGTCTTCCAAGGAGGATATTATAGGTCAGAGGGAGATCAAGAACTTGGAAAACCACATCCTTTACCATAGGCCCAACTCTAATTGGTAGAGTAACTAATCCTTTAGATGAGCGTTCCTCTTCATCATATACCTTTATGGTAATCTTTTTCTTTAGATCTACTGCATTTTTAGAGAACCCTAATTTTGTGATCAATTTTTTAGTACAAATATTAAGATCTACTCCTTCGTCTATCAGAACTCGCTTGATCTTAACTTTATGGATAAGGAATTCAATGTGTAAAGGTGTGTTATGTGGTTTTCAAATGGATGAATCATCATTCTCAGTAAAGTGAGAGCGTGAGGAGAGGTGATGTGTCCCACCATAGCTTGGAATTGATCTACATGCAGATCTATAGGAACTATAGCAGTAGCAAGTGCTTTATCTAGGATAGATTTATTCTTAGGAGATAGGCGTAACAACTCAAGTATAGAAATTTGCATGGGTGTTTTACCTAAATGCTCTATGAGGTTGTATCATGAAGTTGGTGCAACGGGTTTTGAATTAGGACCTCTAAGGGTAACTATGCCTTTGCGGGTAGTAACATTACAATCAAGTTCTTTCCTTTTATAATGAAAATGTTTACATGATTATCAACCTCACTAATGTTATTTATGATATAATCATACTTAGCAATAGTATATTTTACACCATCACCAGATTCAAGGGCCTTTCTTTTATCCTTGTCATGCTTATGGAAAGGGTTTTTAAACATCTCATGATTAGAGTTACCAAAAGGAGTGTGTCCATCAACTACTATCTTACCATCATCAATAAGGTCTTGTATTAGATTTTGAAGTTTATTGCAACTATTAGTCTTATGTTCTTTGTGTCTATTATAGTCACAAAAGTGATCCTCATTCCACCACGAGGGTTTGAATTGTGGATTATATTCTTTCATCTCGGGTAACGTTATAAGATTATTTTCAAGGAGTTCTTCTAATGTGGATTCAAGTGATTGTCCCAATAGTATAAAACTTTTTTTAGGGAATCTTCTTTGTTTTTCTTTTCCTTTATCTGAAGATGAACCTTTAAGGTTGTAGATAGGTGATGATGTTTTAGTTTTTTTGCATCAACAAATCCGTCATTGACTACATTCTTGTTCTTTATCCAAAAATGTGTCTTGTTGCTTGAACCTAGTTTTTAATATTTGTCATTTTAATTTTAATAGTTTCATCATTGATGAGAGTTTGTTCGATTCAAAATCCAATTTCTATGGCTTCATCAAATGAATCCAAGCATTTGATGTGAAGTTCTCTTCCAATTTCCTTGTTCAAATTTCAACAAAAAAGGTTAATCAATTCTTTGTCTGGAATGCCATAAGGTAATCATTTTGTTAAATGTCTCCATCTTTGTAAAAATGACACAAAATATTCTCCTTGTTTTTGTTTGGTGTTAAAAAGGTTTGTCATGGCCACTTTAAGTTCACAGTTGAAACTATAATTTGGAGACAAATTTATCAGCCAATTCTTGAAAAGATTTGATGGTCGGGGGTAATCGTAAAAACCATTGCATAGATTCTCCTCCTAAACTATGAGGGAATAATATTATAAGGTATGTTTCATCAACTGAAAATTATAAGGTAGCAGCACAAAATTCTCTTAAGTGGTCTTTAGGATCTCCTTTTCCCTTATATTTATCAAGTTTTGGTATGTCCTAGTGACTAGGAAAAGGTGGCCTTGGTATGCTCGGATTGAAAGGATAAGGACATATATCTTCAATGGAGAAATTGTGGGATGATGTTTTATTGTTCTTGAGAGTATCCAATTCTTGTCTCAAAGCTCTAAGCTAATCCAAAATAGAATTGTTTGTAGGTGCAGGTTTTGACATCTTTGAAGATCTCTTGTAGCCAAGTTGTAAATAAAAGGGTATGCGATCTTTGATTCTATCATCATTGTTTATTGTGGGATGCT
Organism: Sequoiadendron giganteum; assembly: GCA_007115665.2. Classification (NCBI taxonomy): domain Eukaryota; kingdom Viridiplantae; phylum Streptophyta; class Pinopsida; order Cupressales; family Cupressaceae; genus Sequoiadendron; species Sequoiadendron giganteum. The sequence goes on along the minus strand of CM021109.1, from coordinate 563,968,768 downwards.
TATATTCACTATATTTAGGTTGATCATTCATCGCACGAGTAATGATATGTCAAAATTAGGAGGCATGTTTGATTCCTTCATCAACAAGGGATTTGAAGTATTGTTGTGGGTTACATCTGACTAACTCTATAAGCAGTTTAGTGAATCTATGATCATTGAGTGCTTCATTTATATGGCATTGGGTTATTTATTCATTGTTAGTTTCATTTGTTTCACTAGCCGCAACACTAATGTGATCTTCCCCATCAAAGTCTTTTCCCCAAGGGTTCCCTTCTTCTTGAAACATTTTTATTCTTGTTTTAGGGGTCATAGGCAATTGCTATGATCTTAAACCTAGGACAAGATAATGTATGAGACCTAAGATTACGATATGATTCTAAGATGAGATATGCGAATGGTATGGTATGTTAATCTTGATATGATAAGAATGCAAGAGGTCAAAGGAACCTCTAGGTCCAAAGCTGGTTATGATGCAAGGCTTTACTTGTGCTATGATGGATAGACACAAGGACAAATGATCAAGAGAGGGTATGTAGGAGATGATGATTCCCCAACTCAATGATGATAAACCTCAAGTGATATAGGCAATTAACAACCAAAGGTTTGATTTCAAGACCTAGGAAGAGTAGCCTAAGTGCAATGCTAAATGTTTGTTAGGCCAATGATGAATATGCAAGGGAAGATGATATGAAAGGACTATGCGGAATGCAAGGATTAAAAGATCAGAACTTGAAGGATGATGACCCCAAGAGATTTAAATGATAGGTTCATTTTGGATGTTTTTGTTGCTTTGAATTTTTGGGGTTTGCAAGGTTGAGATGTTTGCAGATTCCTAGGTGTAATGCTTGGTTGAGATTTGTTTTAAACACACATGCAAGACACAAGTAGACATAATGTTTTTGAGTTTGATCTTGATGTGAAATGACAAACACTTTGAAAAAACTTTGCACAACCTAGGCTTCTCAAGAGATACCACTCGCTAGATCCCCACTTAGATTTCTCCAACCAAACAAACAAGGCAGACAACTAGATACTTGGTGGTGTTGGCTCCCCTCCATGACACACACTTCTTGGGCACACTAAGTCTCATTCCCCAAAAGATGAATTTTTGCCTCTACACATGAATGGTGAAAACATGAGGTAGCTTCAGAATGACCATTCCTACGCTAGCAAGTGAAAGGGATTTTTTTTGGATACTAAAAACAAGAGGTGTCTAGTGGAGGACTGTCATGAACAAACAGCCTGTTTGTAATAGCCTGAGAACTGGGAGGCCCACTCCCACTCTCATCACCAACAAGTCTCGATGGACCGAGGGTCTTGTGGCTTGGCTTTGAATGATGCTAGCCACTCCTTGGGGTACAACTTTCGTTCTCCCCCCTTTGATATAGCCCGCTAGAAAACGTGCTTGAGGTCGAACCCTGGGGTGATGAAATTCCCAGGTAGGCCTCCTACTAAAAATTAAAAAGGGAGACTAATGTGTATTTCTTGTCACCTAGGATTGCACAAGTGCACAAGGGGAGAGGATATGTCGTACACACTAGCTCGGGTAACACATAATGTGCAAGCACACCAAACATGGAAAAACAAGTTATTTTCAAGCACCAATCAAAATGTTTGCTATACTAAAAGACAATCGGTATTAAAAATCAAATCTTCAAGAAATGTCTTACACCAAATGTCATTAGTAGTTTCAAGCCTCCAAGTCTTCAACAAACGTATATTCAAGTTTTAAAAAAAATTTCAAGTCTCTGACATGTGAACCTACACAAAAGCCAAATTAACAAAATTAGCTCTGAAATTAAAAAACTAAACTAAAAAGAAAACTAACATTTAATCTAGAATCTAATTAATCTAAGTTAACAATTTAAATCTAAACTAAATTTAATCCAAACTAAATTATATCTAAATTAAAAATTAAATCTAAATTAACAATTAGATCTAAACTAAACTAAATTAAATCTAAATTAAAAATTAGATATAAACTAAACTAAATTAAATTCTAAATTAAAATTTTAACCTAAATTAAATTAAATCTAAATAAGTTAAATCTAAATTCTAAATTCTAAATTAAGTCTAAATTAAAAAATAAATCTAAATTCTAAATTAAATTTAAATTAAATCTAAATTAAAATTAATCTAAATTAACAAAGTTAATTGTTAAAATTAATTTAAATTAAATTTAATCTAAATTACTTAAATTAAAATCAATCTAAATTAATCAAAACTAGAACTAATCTAAACTGAATTAATTGCTAATATTAATCTAGATTAATCAAACTAAAATTAGTCCAAATTAATCAAAACTAAATTAATTGCTAAGAGTAATCTATATTAACAAACTAGTTACTAAAAATTAATAAAAATTAGTTACTAGAAATTAGCAACTAAAAATTAATGCAAATTGTGGACTTATAAACAATGATGGCATCATGATATTAACGTTGTGTAAGAGCTCTAGAACATGGGATAACATTCAAATCATTCCAATAGACATGCATGCATGATGTCAAACCACATGAAGCTCAATGGTCTAGACTCCCCAAATGAATGAAAGATAACGCTTCACATTTACCAGCAAAAGAAACTATGAGGAAATACTCACCCAAATTTCTTACAACCGTTGCACAAAAATGCATGACAAAGATGAAAAATTTGATAAAATGTTAGCTTTAAATTCATATTATCATCCAAATATTCAACCATACAATAAAATATCAATTAAACCATAATGGGAAACCGTTTAAATATTGTAGAATATTTGGATTCAACATAATTTTTTCTGTAATATTGTTGCAAAATAATTCTAAAATAAGCATGTAGCCATAGACTAATTTCATGTCGGGTTCACCATTATGTTTATGCTGAAAACTGAACAGTTGATTTAATCTATAAACTCAAAATCAAAGCTTTAGCATAACACCAATGAAGCCTTTCTTAAATGAAAGCACATGCAAAAATGTAAACTAAACTATGAAAACCAAAACATGAGCATTCAAAAGGAAAAGTCACTCCATTGTTCTCCTATCATCAAGATCTTGATTTATGCATTTGGTGCTCTCATATTTTTACAAGCACAAGTGCAACAAGAAGCTATGCTAAACGACAAAGAAGATTGTATGATTGAAATTCAATATGCCTTTTTATAGATGTCCTCACACGGTGGATTTGAGTTACGAGAGAAATGCGGGATTAAAAGCATGAGATGAGAAATGAATAATTATCCCATATTATTTAACTAAATGCAAATGATTGAAATGGGAGAGATAAACGAGCAGGTTTATAATATAATGAGGGTTTGGAATTATATTAAAAGTAGATTTTTGAATTAATGGATGAATGATTTAATGAATTAAATAGATTAAATGATTAAATGATTTGTGAATTTAGACAAATGATTAAATGGTTTTATGTATTTAAATGATTTAATATGCATAGATATTTTAATGATTAATGCAAATAGAGCAATATGAAATGATTTATGGATAAATAGTTGATTATGCAAATGATTAAATGCTTATAATATTATTGAATGAATAAATACTTATAATATGGATAAATGAATAAATGGATAAATGGATAAATGGATAAATGCTTATAAATGCTTATAATATGTTAATGATTTGAGCAAATTAATGAGTGAATAGAAGAAAGTATTAAATGAATCAATTAAACATTTAATAATATCCATTTAATTAATAGACAAAAAATAGGATAATTGTGAGGACAATTTTGAGTGTCTACGAGACTAATAGAAAATGATAGTAAATATTATTGAACAAAGGTATAATCAACCATTTTACACAAAAATAATAGTTCTACTAGACCTAGGGTTACATCATAAAATATAGTCACCTATTACCAACACTCATTTATCAAACCAAAACAATTAGATATTAGGACTAAGAGACATGAGGTCACTTTGTTAGAATGGTTATGTTAGGTCTCGAAAATACTTCTCCACAATCGGACTATAACTTCTTACCTTTAGGGCTTAGTATTTTTTATTAAGAAGGTAAAATAGGGGTTCATCAATATATGAATGAGGGTTCAAATCCAATTGATGAGAGTGGTTAGTCTTCCATGCACTTTGAGCTTAGATTAAACTCAAGAGGGTATTTTGAGAGGTGTCATTTGTAGAGTTTTAAACCAATAAAAATGTAATATGAATGTAATAGTTAAGAGTTACTTGAACCTTATATTTTTCACTAGGTCAAGATCAACTAGTTGCATAAGACCTCTATTATAAATAATTACCACACTTTGCACATGCACTTATAGATGCCGACATCATTGTAATACCCATGGATGATTTCATTTACATTACATGCACAATGACAAGGTTCACACATGATTGGAATTATTCTATGAATGTGTATAAATAAATAGAACTAATATGGACCAATGTCTACTCCATTGGGCAACGGTCATGAACAAAAAAATGAAAGAGAACACATCCATCAAAACATCAACAAAACTAAATTTATGTTCACATGAAAAAAAGACATTACATCATATACACTAAACATACTTAATAATTCATGTCAAAACCACAATGACCCATATGCAATAGAAAATTGGTCGTTACAAAGCATGTGCAATGCATTATATGCTATCACACATACACCAAACTCTTATTATACTCATATAAGAAAATGTGATAAAGAAAAAATATAATAACTATGATTAAATATTCCCTTGAGTCATTAGAAGCTACCATGGAGACATACCATTACCAAGGATCATGTCAATTCTAAAAACATTCCTAGACTTCCAAAAAATGTATTCCTTTATTTATAGCCCAATCATGTAGCGGTTGATACCCTAGAATTAGCTCAAGGCACTCAAAGAAAAAAAATATTGGATCAACAAACAACCATCTAAATGTAAAATGAACCAATAAATTTATAGAAAATACAAGTCACAAGAAATACATGCCCTTTCCACCCTTGATAATTGACTTTAGATTTTGAATTTCGAAAAATATCCATCACATTGATGGTGGCTCGCATGAGGGAACACCATATACCATTTTAAAAATACATATGTAAATATGCCTAGAGGATTGAAACACATTTATGGGTGAGAATTTTTTTGAAACATTGCAAAGGTCTAATTCGGGCCTTAATGGTGACTTAGAAGTTGTTCACTTAGGTGGATGAGTGACCAATGCAAATGAAGAATGTGTTAGAGTTTTGGGGGTTGGGGATACATCATAAAAGGTACCCGGGTAAGGGGAAGGCTAAAAATATAGCAAGGATGAGGGAAAGATCATGAAATGGGGTAGAAAATGATTAAGGATCGAGGTATCAAATAAATAAAATATTAAGGGTAAGGAATACTATGTACCCAAGTAAAATAGAGGCCACAAATTTGATGTCAAAGGAGAAGTGGAAGGAGTAAGGGTTTTGGAGATGGGGATAAAGGAAATTGTACGTAGGTAATGGAAACTCTGAAAAATCAAGTTAAATAACTTGAGTTTGATTCTATGAAATTCTTTAGTATAAATTCATAAAATAATATATTAAATATTTTAAGTTAAATATATACTCATAAGGGATATATTAGGATAAAAATTTAATGTAAATCAAATGTATAAAATTAATACTATTTTTAATTTAGAATTATTTTAATTTGGGAAAAAGAAAATCATATTTAGTTAAGGATGGGTAGCTTTTTTAAGAACATTTTAAACTTTTTGTTATGAGTAGGTTTTATAAATATTCTTATCATGAGGTTGTCTATAAATAAAGTCAAATGCACAAGGTAATGTTGTTATCTAACATACCTTTGATATTTTATTAAATAAGTCTTTGAAACTATTCATCATAAGAAACAAAGTTATTTTCTTGAAAATCATAATTCATGTTACTTGTCTATCTTTATTGAAAATGAATTTCTGAATGTTTTTATTTCATTTTGTTGCTTTAAATTTAATTCTTTTAATATAATAATATTTCAAAGTGTTTAGAAAAATTAAATTTTTTATGAATAATAATTCAATTTTTTTAAGCATGATAGATTTGGAATGAAAGGTAATATTTGTCAATTTACTATGATGAGTAACAACTTGTTATAGAGAAAACTATTTAACCTATGCTAAAGTGTACAAACAATTGCCCATTGTCCATTTTCCATTATATTAACTTCCAAAACAAATTAGTACTTTTCATATGTAAATGTAGGCATGCAAAAGGACTTCATAAATGCAACAATGTCTTTAACTAAAAGTTGCTAATTATCTAAGCATGTAATATAGTGAGGCATGCTAATCACTTGAAGGCATGAGGTATAGATGGGGACTAAGATAGAGACACAACAATAAAGTGATATTTAGAAACAAAGAAAAAATATTTACATACAAAATAATATAAACATATGTAAATTTTAATGCTAAATATATATAGTCTATATTTTACTATTACAAATTGCTAATTTTTTCATTTCAATTAATTGATAAGACTTTAATGCAAAATTTTGTAAGAAAGTTCTCTACTACACAAAATTGTAATTAAAAAATGTAAACATTAGAGAATTACATTATTGAAGTAGCATTTTTAATTTGTTTTATTAACTCTGGTCAACTAGTTACTAGCCCAAGAGGAGGAAATCAACACAATCAACATGAAATATTTAAGTGAATTCCATTGGAAATTTCCCCATTATAAAGACACTTAAGGGAGATATATAAAGACACTAGGAAATGCTAGCTAAGGTCTTTTAAGATCTTCAAATGTGTCTTCAAGATGGGGATGTGTTTTTGAGGTAGGAAATGAGTACTAGGCACATGAGTATGAATTTTAGGGTAACAAAATAATATACTATAGTATAAACAAGGTGTATAGAGTTTAGTGCATTGTATGCAAAAGGGAATTAAAACAATAATACAAATCTTATCCTAATATTTTCCACTAAAGGTCTTAAATATTTAAATAGCTTCCTAAAGGTTTGATGAAGGATACTTGTTGACTAGTTGGTTATGAATGCCAAACTAGAGTGCTCAAAACAACACAAATAGGTAAATTATGGAACCATTAGTGTTGGTTTACCACTCATTTTCATATTCTATGCTTTCACTATTCTCCCTAATCCTTATTTTTCCCATCATTGATAGTCAATTTTTCTAAGATTTCCTTAAATATTTCCTAAAAGTAAAGGTGTTCTTTATTATTTTTTATGTCTCTCTTATTCTTAGCACTATGCCTTTGTGTTGAATTTCACATCTAGGGGATTTGATGTTAGCATGTAGAATCTCCACATAATATTTTGATCCTTACAAATTGGTCATGTGTCTCTACTTTTTCTTCCGCACCATACTTCTCCCCTTTCCATGTCATTGTGAGTTTCTTACCAAACTTTGACCTCCAATAATTTTACATTGCAAAGCTTTGAATTTTCACATAACATTACAGAAATTACAAATTTCATCATCACCTCCATGTCCCATGCATCATGTATTGACATAATTTTCTCCCCCACTTCCAATTCAAAGGTGGGGTGATTTCACTCTACCTATGTTGTATGTGTCAATTTGGCCATCAATAATAGAAAAGAGAGGACTACCAAAATTGTAACTAGATTATCATTAGGAATAATATAAAATGATAGTAAAGATTATTGGACAAAGGTATAATAAACCATTTTACACAAAAAAAAATAGTTCTACTAGACCTTGTGTTGTTATATCATAAAATATAGTCACCTATCACCAACACTCATTTATAATACAAAAAAATTGGATATTAGGACTAAGAGACATGAGGTCACTTTGTTAGAATGGTTATGTTGGGTCTCAAAACTACTTCTCCAAAATCCTATAACTTCTTACCTTTTGGGCTTAGTATTTTTTATTAAGAAGGTAAAATAGGGGTTCATCAATATATGAGGGAGGGTCCAATTGATGAGAGTGGTTAGTCTCCCATGCACTTTGATCTCATATTAAACTCAAGAGGGTATTTTGAGAGGTATCATTTGTAGAGTTTTAAATCAATAAATGTAATATGAATGTAACAATTAACAGTTACTTTGAACCCTATATTTATCACTAGGTCAAGATCAACTAGTTGCATAAGGCCTCAACTATAAATGATTGCCACACCTTGTACATGAACTTATAGATGCCAACATCATTGTAATACCCATGGATGCTTTCATTTGCATTACATGCACAATGACAAGGTGTAAACATGATCAAAATTATTCTATGAATGTGTATTTAAATCAACAGAACTAATATGGACCAATGTCTAATCCATTGGGCAATAGTCATGAGCAAAAAAGTGGAAGGGAACACATCCATCAAAGCATCAACAAAACTAAATTTATATTCACATGAAAGAAAGACATTACATCATATACACTAAACACACTTAATAATTCATGTCAAAACCACAATGACCCATGTGCAATAGAAAAATCCCCATTACAAAGCATGTGCAATGCATTATATGCTATAAAACATACATCAAAATATTATTGTACTCATATGAAAAAATGTGATAAGAAAAAATACAATAACTATGATTAAAATATTCCCTTGAGCCATTATAAGCTACCATGGAGACATACCATTACCAACGTGTTGGAAAATGTGCCTCAAATTTATGGCTTTAAATCTCTTGAAGACTTGGTGTTTTTCCTTTTGTTCGAGCCTTTACCACTATACTGCTGGGAGCTTTAGTAGGTGGATCGGTTGCGCGGTTTACCACCATACCGCGGAGGAATTTTCAATATCTAGCGGTGTTACCGCTATACCGCAGAGTTCTTTATCTTCCCTGGCAATGGCACAGTGATCCTTAGCGGTCTAGCATTGCGGTTACCTCCTTACCGCAAAGGCCTTTGGGTCATGGTGCGGTTGCACGGTGTGCTTGGTGGTTGGCTTGGGCGTTTACTGCCATACAGCGGGAGGCTTTGATTTACCTCGCGGTTGGGCGGTGGCACCGCCATACCGCGGGGGCCTTTTGGCCTTGGCGTGGTGGTGTGGTGTGAGTATCGCCATACTGTGAGGGTCTCGTGGTTGTTAGGCGGTTACACGGTCGACATGGTGGACAACAATAGATGCTTACCGCTATACCACGAAGATTTGTTCTTTAAGTCGCGGTGGCGTGGTTGACAATGACGGTTTGGCGAGCAGGTTGTCACCGTTGTACCGTGGGTGTCTTCTTGCTAGGGCATGATAGTGTCGTGCATACTGCCTTACCATGGGCATATGATGAATGGCTAGCGGTGGCGTGGTAGAAGGAGCTCGGGTTATGTTGACTGTTTGGGCGATAGTCAAAGCGATGGATGAATGGCGTGTCAACATGTGGAACGATGTCATTCATTGATTTTACATCGTTGTTGTAAATGAATGATTATTGGCCGAAAGCTTTATTCTTTGGAAGTGATATATTTGCATTAAATGAATGATCTGATTCAGGAGGGTAATGACTCTGTATCTCGATTTAATGTTGGGCGGCTCGATTCGTGCTACAAGGCGGTGTCGCCAAAGAATGATGGAAGCTTTTCGGTGGGGTAATTAAATATGCCCTAATGTTTGTTGGTTGAAAGGACTGAGAGGTCGATCAATGAAGACGCTCAGATCATGTAGTGGGGTGATCCCACAATACTGGTTTACAATTTTTTGGCAACCTGGACACTAAACTGATTCTTTTTAACTAAATCTTCACTTTCGGGATCCCATAGCAGCTAAACCGTGAGGAATTTGGAGATGATGCAAACTAGTGATTTGTGACGTTTTGTCTTTAGATTCTAAATATATTTTTTTCAATTTTTTTGGAATCAGATTGCATTTATTTTTCCATCTCCTTTGAAAACTAGCTTTTAAAATAAAACAACATTTTTAAGGAGTGACGCTCACCTTATACAACATAAATTTTTTTGTATGAAGGATAAAATTATATTTTTTTTGAATTTAGATTAGTAACTACGATATCTAGCACTTTAATTTGGTTTCATAGTGTTTTATTAAATATTTTTTCCTTAATCAAGTTTTGAAATCAAACAAATTACAATTTAGGCATAGGCGGTCGGACCGTATACAACATTTTATTTTGTATGTGTAGACACCTAAATTTGAACACTTTCATATGGTCATAATCCCATCATTTATTCATCTAATCCATCTATATTAATTAAATGACACATCTAATTAATATTGTCCCGTTCATCAACGTTAATTAAATTATTTATTTAATTGATGTTCCTTTTTCCCTAACGTTCCTAAGGTATTTAATTTAATCAATTAAATACTTTATACATAAACCCACTTCATCTCTAAATTAAATAAATGCAATCAATTTATTTAATTTAGTCAATTATCCTTATCATTTTTAATTCATTTTTTCTCTCTCCTTGTCATATCATCCATAACCTTTCACTAAACTGGATTAATTTAATTAATCCTTCATTAAGATGTGCATATCCTTAATTATGATTAATGTCACATCCTCCATAACTTCCCAATTGCCTCTAATCATCATTAATTAATCTAATCATTTGTCTGCACAATCCTAATCCCAATCACTTACCCCTTTTAACATGTCCTTAAGTCAACCTTCTTGGTACTTACCTTTTTTGGGTTGACCTCTTCCCCATGCGAATTAAAAATTTACACTTATTCCCCTCATGCATTTGTCTTCCCCATGACATCTCATGTGTTACATCATACCCAAAGGACAAGGACCTCTTTTAGAGGAATCTTGTTTTACCCTTTGGTTTCTTCCAAAAAGTGAATTAAAAATTCACTTTTATTCCTCCAAAGCTTTCCCCTTTCCCATGTGATCATTGAGAGGTCACATTAGTCACATGCCAAAGTACTTGCAAGTACCTTTGGACCACATGGCCTCTTCCATGTCATTTGTACCTATTTCCATCTCACCTTGTCCTTTGGACAACTCACCCGCCACATGTCCAAATGTGAGGGCTTGTGAGTCCTCAACTCACCATAGCCCTCCATCTTAGCCATGGTGGCTCAATCTTGACCATTGAATTCTCTAGAGAATTCAACTTCTTCTATAAATAACCCTTTTTTCCTTCATTAAAAGATCTTGCATCTTCTATCTAGTTATTGCATTCTTAGCCAACTTCTGATCTCAATCTATTCAAGTCATTTCAAGCCATTTATTGCAACCTCTTAGCATTTGCACTTGAATCCTAGAGTCCATTATTGCATTCATCTACCTCCATTAATCCTTCAACCACCATTATTGCAAACATATCATCCAAGGAGTACACATCAAAGTGATATCAAGGGCCAACCAACTGATCGATTCAAGACAAGGTATAATCGTATTGTGCATTTTTATCTTGCTTTGTTTTGAATCCAACTAGGCTAATCATTTGAGGTGTTAGGTGTTTTGTGTTCTTCTTGCATTCTTGTTCATTTTGCATTTTAGATTAGTACATTTTTCACCCTCACATTTCTAGCACGCCCGGTGGGACCCACGTCATGGGTCTTATTTTTGTACTAACAATTCCTATTTTTTAAAAGATTTTTGTAGATTTCAACACAGAGGGGCAACCCTGACCTAACAACAAATTTTTCTACTGTTGTTTTTAGACTATTTTTTCTCGCAAGTTCTTTGTTTGGGCGGCCCTAACCTAGAGGGGCGACCTTGACCTAGCAACAATTTTTTTTGCTACTGTTTTCCAAAATTTTTAACTATTTTTCCTTATAGGTTTCATGTTTGTCTGACCCTGACCTGGAGGGGAAGCCCTGACCTAGCAGAAGAATTTTTTGATGCTGTTTTTATCATTTTTGACTGTTTACCTTCTAGATTTCATGTTTGGATGGCCCTGACTTGGAGGGGTGGCCCTGACCTAGCAACATAATTTTCTAATGGTGTTTTTATCATTTTTCTGACTGTTTACCTTACAGATTTCATGTTTGGGTAGCCCTGCCCTAGCAACAGACTGTTTTACTGTTGTTTTCATTATTTTTCTGACTGTTTACCTTGCAAAATTCATGTTTGGGCGGCCCTGACCTAGCATCAGACTATTTTGATGTTGTTTTTATTCATTTTCTGACTTTTTTCCTTGCAGATTTCATGTTTGGGCGACCCTGACCTGGAGGGGTGGCCCTGACCTAATAGCAGATTGCTCTGTTGTTGTTTTCATCATTTTCCTTACTGTTTTTTGTGCAGGTTTCATGTTTGGGCGGCCTTGACCTAGAGGGGCAGCCCTAACCTAGCAACAAACTTTTTCACTGTTGTTTTTCATCATTTTCTGACAACTATTTCTTGCAGGTTCAGAAGATTCGCTTGTTAAAAACAAAAAAAATAAACTATTGACACGTGTTTTGCAGGTGGTGTCCAATCAGTCTTGTCTTTTTCGTTTTTCTTAAAATAGGAATATAAGACTAATTAAAGGGTCAATAAATATGTTTTCCATGTTTGAAGTGAGCTATTGACATATCCAATCCCCTTGCGTCATTTGGCGATCCTGGGTGAAGAGAAATCGTAGCTCACTTAGTCCATTTTTATATCCCTTTTTCATTTATTAGCGAGACGTGCTTGGGGATTTCATCACTCCAAGGGATGATTCCAACCATGTGTTACCAACGAGGTATATAAAGGGGGGAGGTGAAAGTTGTACCTCAATCCAATCACGTTGTGTCTGGCGGAGTGTCGAAACTAGGATGATACCTAGATAGACGTAAAGGGTTGGTTCGAGCTCCCATTCTCTCGTTGGTTGCTCCCGACTCACGCTTGTAGACGGGCTAGTGTTCATTCGTTGTGCCCCACGTACCATGCGTATATCGGGGATGCCACTAGAAAACTTGTTAAGCCTAGATAGAGGACTGTGTTGGCCATACCTTAACATTAAAATTAGGCTTGTGTTGCTTGAATAGTCTTCTTATGAAAAACTAATACTTTTCACTTAGTTTTTGGTCTTTTTACTTGTTGTTTCCATCATTTACCATCACTATTTTTGACTAAGTTAGGATCAAACCAGTGTACAAAGGCATCCTTGTCCTAGAGGGGCATCCCTAACTTCTGTTTGGGTGGCCTTGACCTATAGGGGTGGCCCTGTCCCCTTGTTTCCTAGTTGTTTGGCCTGTTCAAGTAAGAAAAATTAGTTGTTTTTCCTATTTGGGTGGCCCTAATCTTTGTTTGGACAGCCCTGACCCAGAGGGGTGACCCTGACCTTTATTTGGGCGGCCTTGACCTTTAAAACAACCATTTTTACTGTTCCGGGAAGCTGTTCACCCATTTTGATTGTTGTTCCCTTGTCTAAGGTACCAAACCATCCATCATGATCATTCACTCGTCCATTCTGAGTATCCATTTGCCCATTTCAAGAATCATTATCCAATTATTTGGCCTATTTAAAGTCAAAATTTGGTCAAATATTTTTTGTTTGGGCGGCCCTGACCTCAAGGGGCGGCCTTGCCCTCCGAAACAACCTTTTTTGGGACCTTGTTTGTTATTTTTTGGACCTGTTCCTCATCATTAATTGTTTGGGCGGCCTTTCCCTCCAAAGGGGCAGCCTTTCCCTATAAAGGTGCAACCCTAACCACTATTTGGGTGGCCTTGACCTCAAGGGGTGACCCTGATCTCCGAAACAACATTTTTTGGGACCCCTTTTGGCCATTTTTGGATTTGTTCCTCATCATTCTGTGTTTGGGAGGCCTTTTCCTCCAAAGGGGCAGTCTTTCCCTACAAAGGGGCAGCCTTGAACTTTGTTTGGGCAGCCTTGACCTCAAGGGGCAGCCCTGCCCTCCGAAACAATCATTTTCGGGACCTCGTTTGGCCGTTTTTGGACTTGTTCTTCATCATTCTCTATTTGGGCGGCCTTTCCCTCCAAAGGGTGGCCTTTCCCTACAAAGGAGCAGAACTTACCTCTTTTTGGGAGGCCTTGACCTCAAGGGGTGGCCTTGCCCTCTGAAACAACCTTTTTCAACTCCCATTTGTTAGTTGTTCACTCATTCTAGCAACCTGTTTTCCCATTTCGAGTGTTTTTTCCTTGTTTGGAGTGCCCGTTTATCCAAGCCAACCATCCATCCATCTATTTTGAGTATCCATTTTCTCATTCTGAGCAATCATTCCCTCTTTCTAACCAACTGTTCACTCATTTTGGGAAGCTGTTCACCCATCCCGACAACCTGTTTTCCATTTCGGGTGTTGTTCCCTTGTCCGAAGTACCCGTCGCGACCATCCGTCCATCTATTCCAAGTATCCATTTGCTCGTTTTGAGCAATCGTTCCCTCTTTCCGACTAGTTGTTCGCCCGTTCTGGGAAGCCGTTCACCCATTCCAACAACCTGTTTTCCCATTCTGAGTGTTATCCTCCTAGTTCAGGCATCCATTCACCCATTCCAAGTATTTATCTACCCATTCAAGTGTGGACCATCCATTCATCCCTTTCCCCATTCTAAACATCTACTCTCCTATTCTGGGTATCCATTTCGTCCTCTTATCTAATCAATCATTTGATCCTGTCACATCCCATCATCTGAATCTAAGCTTTAATCCAATATACCAACTTGAGCTATAGTCCACCTACACCTTCCTCCAATCCATCCTATTTATCGTTCCATCGTCTAGTTTCCTCCATCTTCTGAATTTGTATCCATTTTGTAGCCATCATGAATCTTTATCGCCCTCTCACACGACCAATAATAGTTTTCAAGGGGAATCCTAACTACGTTGACAACGATAACGAAAGTCTAGTTGATCATGAAGAGTTTTATATAGATCCCTCAACACAATTATTTCTAGAAATCTCTCTCCAATCTCTTCTTTGAACTATCCCTCCATGCCTTCATCAACATCTAATAATAATCCTTATGCTACCCTTGACAAGGGATATCCAACATCCTCACCATCGACATATTTATCATGTCCTCCCTCTCCACCTCTATCCTATGCAACATCCACATCCTCCTGTAGTAATCCACTATCCCCACACTCCTACCCTTATCGTCACCTCTACCTTAATCCCACATCCCAATCTTCCCATCGTAATCCATCACTCATGCATTCCTATCATACTCTACCATCCCAATATTCCTCTTATCCTAATCCACCATCTCAATCTTCCTATCCTAGTCCATCATCCATATCCTTCTATGCCAACCCACCATACATGGCTTCCTATGGTAGTTCACCACCTCAATCTTCCTGTTCTAATCCAACGTCTACACCTTCCTATCATAATCCCTAATCCCAATATCTTTACATTAATTCCACATTGTTCCATCCTAATCCTCCATCCATGTCCTCCTACAAGAATCAACCACCCACATCCCCCCATCCTAATCCATCATCCACATCTTCCTACTATTATCCGTCATCCCAATCTTCTCATCCTAATCTATCATCCACATCTTCCTACTATCACCCACCATCCCAATCTCCCCAACCTAATCCAACATCTACATCCCCCTATCTTAATTCATCATCTTCATCCACTTGCATCACTCCCCATTTCACCACATTATATATTAATCCTCCCACCACTCCTAGTCCTCCATCTAGTCCCATTAACTCATCTAATAATAATCCTCCATCTGCTCCTAGTCCTAATCCACCCATCCACTCATCTAATCATAATCCTCCATCTCCTCCTAGTCCTCCGTCCAATCCCATCCACCCATCTAATCATAATCCTCCATCTCCTCCTAGTCCTCCGTCCAATCCCATCCACCCATCTAATCATAATCCTCCATCTAATCCACCCATTCACTCATCTAATCGTTCAATCCCTAACCCTAATCCTCCATCTCCTCCTAGTCCTCCATCCAACCCCATCCCCACATCTAATCCTAATCCACCAATCCCTAATCCTAGTCCTTCATCCATCCCTAATCCTCCATCCATTCCCATCTACTCATCCAACCCTAATCCACCAATCCCTAATCCTCCATCCATTCCCATCCCCTCATCTAACCCTAATCCACCAATCCCTAATCCTAGTCCTCCATCCATCCTTGATCCTCCATCCATTCCCATCACCCTACCTAATCCTACATCCCTTCCAAATTTCACCCAAGGACTCATGATTGAAGAGACACCATGCCATCCCACTCTATCATGTACTGTCACTAGTGATGAGGCCCTCCTCCATCCTACACCTATCCCTCCCATTACCATTCCTGATACCGTCCAAACGATTGAGCCCGTCAAATCCATTGAATCTCCATCTTCTACTACTGGATCCACCCAGTCCATTGAAGACATCCAATCCCCTCCTCCCAGTCCTAATATTCACAAACTTCAATCCCATGACCTTCATGAATCCTCCATCCTCCTATCTCCCCAAATTGAGAAGTCCCCCCAACACTCTTCCATCATCATACATCCCACACAAGATGAGTCATGCCAAGAGCTTGATCCAAAGCATATGAGCATATCCTGTCCTCCAAATCAAGATCCTTCCATCCAATCTACTCCATCTCAAGAACATAGTCTTCTGTCCATTTCATCTCATGATCCATATCCTCAACCAAGACATGATCCTATCATCCCATCCACCCCCTCTCAAGATCACCCTAGCTCATCTACTCCGTCCCATGATCCCCTTTGCACTCAAGATCCAATCGCTCCATCTCATGAACCCTTATCACCCACTGCCACAAATCCGGATCCTATCATAGGGTGATCCCACAATAGTGGTTTACAATTTTTGGCCAAATTGGACACTAAAATTATTATTTTTAACTAAATCTTCACATTCGGGCACCTATAGTGGTTAAACCATGAGGAATTTGAAGATGATGAAAACTAGAGTCTCATCAATTTTTTTCTATAGATTCTAAAAATATATTTTTCAAAATTTTTGGAATCAGATTGCACTTCGTTTTCCATCTCCCACGAAAACCGGTTTTTTTCAGAAAACAACATTTTTAAAAAGTGACGCTCACCGTATACAACATAAATTTTTTTGTATGAAGGATAAAATTCTATTTTTTTTGAATTTAGATTTGTAGCTATGATATCTAGCACTTTAATTTGGTCTCGTAGTTTTTTATTGAATATTTTTTCCTTAATCAAGTTTCAAAGTCAAACCAATTGCAATTCAGACATAGGTGGACTGCATACAACATAACTTTTTCTGTATGTGTCGAAATTAGATTTTTATTTTTTTAATGGATCAAGGACATCAATACCTAACACGAACATATTTAAAAAAATATATTCTGATATTTTTCCACATGTGCAAAACAAAGAGCTTGATTTTTGGTGAAAAACCTATGTTTAATAAAACTAAAAAAACACATACATAATAAAACCAAAACATATTAAAATTTTATTCGTTGGATAGCTTGTTTTGAGGACTACCATCTTCTAGTTGGATTTGTGAATTCTAATCCATTTTCATCCTCAACCTGAGCTTCGAAGGGCAGAAATCTGCTAAAATTTGGTGGAAGAGGGGGAGAAGGGCAAAAAAGGGGGTTCAAGTGAACCCCCCTTCGCTCGAAAAGGTGAAGGGGGATTCATTCGAAGGAGGGTTCGCTCGAACCCCCCTTTTTTTTTAAATTTTCCATTTGTTTCTATGAAGAAATGTGACATCATAGGGTTTGAGCGAACCCACCATGCAAAAGGGGGTTCGCTCGAACTAGGGGTTCGACCAAACCCCTCTTTTGGGTTCATGCGAACCCCTTGGTTCAAACGAACCCTGTAAAACATGAAAATTTGAATGTGTGAGAATTTTTACAAATTTCCTTCCTCATCAAAATTGTACACCACTATTATGGGTTTACCCCATACCACCTAATCCATCTTCAGATCCCTTATCACTTCCTCCTCCAAATCAAGATGCGGTTATCCCCTCATCTCCATTGCAAAATCCTCAATCACTGCTTAGCTCCACCATCCTAACGCCACTGTTATATCACCTTGGTAACATTATGCTCTTCCATGGTGGTGTTCTTACAGGAGAAAAACAAAGTCTATGCACCACCTTTCCTCCTCCACCTACTAACGGACTCACATCATGCTTCCAAAAGAATAAAAATCCTACCATAGATCACATGCTCGAGAACATGAACTATTAAGGAAAAGGTTTAGGCCTTCATGAGCAAGGTATTTTAGAACCCATTCAGGTCAAAGAACATCCAGGTGCACATTGTCTTGGATATATCTCCCAAGACTCACAATCCAAAAATGTTGGTACAACCTCCATACATCCTAAGAGAGCCTCTTCCAAAGGAATGAGAGGCACTTCCTGTCGCTCTAGAAAATCCTTTGTCGCCATCCCCCCTCCTCCATCGTATTACCGCAAAACAACCATCTATTTCCCTCCTTCATCCTCTAAGTCCATTTTGGGTCCTTATGTGCCTCCATCCACCATCGCTCATCCTCCATCTACTACATCTATTTTGGGCCCTTATGTCCCTCCATCCACCATAATAACTCCTAAATTAATAAACCCTAATCAGGATCAACAAAGTCACCCATCCATGCATGCTATCTCGCATCCTCCATTCACACACCATCATCACAAGCCTACCTCTATCACTCTCATCCATATCCTCATACCCATCCCATTGCTACTAAAATCACTTTGGATGCCAAAGCAACAATGCATAAATCAAAAAATCCACATGAATCTAAAGCTCCTCATGTCCCCTTCAAAAGACATGTTGCAAAAAAGAAAAATCAAATCCAAAAGCCAAATCAAACACATAGGCCACAAAGGCCCACCAATGCAAAAATCAAAACCATGTGGATCCCAAAGTCAAAAGAGGCAATACCTTCACATGGAAAATCCATGACGACATCTAAAGTTGCTATGCCTAAACCTAATAATTCACATCCTCCATCTCCTAAATCTATTTTGGGTCCTTATGTCCCAAAATTCACTATCCCAATGCCTCCATTATTGCCACATTCTCCACCCATCAACCCTCCTGTCATTTCACATCTACCACATGTGTGAATGTTGGTCCTGAACACCTTCACCCATCACACATCCAATCCATCATTCCATCCATACACTTTCCAACATCCCATCCACTATCCCCCATATCTCCCCCATCACATCCCTTTAATCCATCCTCTTGCATAATCCATTCATTCTCATAAGGTTGTACCAACATCCGCATAGTTGCTTTACACTTGGGCTATTCTTTACCTCATCTAAAACTTGATGCTTGAGTCCTTCATCCATCCAATTTATCATCTATCTTCCAAATCCATATCCTCATCCATCGTCACCCATATCCTAGTCCAAAAAAAAAAACAAAAGAGTAAAAAGAAAATAGTAAAGAGAAAATCATTCGTCCAATGGTGAAAAATTGGCAAACAAGCACCTTGGATAATTATCATGATGAAAACTTGGAAAAAAAGCGTCATGCATAAATCCCCCATCTAATCTCCTTCCACAATTGGGGGCAACTTCCACCCACACATTCCTTTCCTCCATCTCCTACATCTACCTATCTTCCACATCTTACCCATCATCTCTCGTTCATATCCCAGTCCCTCCATCTTCCTTGTGATCTTGATAAAGATAGGGGCACATATATATACATGCTTTGGACATCTCTTGGCATATTTCCCCCTCATCCACTATCATTTTACTTATCCTCCCCATCTAATTTTTTGATCCATACTTATTATCTACATCCATCTACCTTCATCATCCATCCATCATGTCAACCATCTTGCTATCCCTCTTTCGTCATCATGCATGACACATATAGAGTGGGGGAATCTCCATATTTGTGATAGATTCCTTGGCAACATCGTCCATCCATCCCTCCATGTAATCCTTTAAATCTCCCCATCCTTCCCATCCTTACCTCCCCATCCCTTTATCTATCCAATAATTTATTCCATCCTTCTAAATCCTTATTCTTCTATCCATATATCCTAGGATCTTTCTATCTCCCCATCTTTATCAATCCATCCATTTTCCTTCCCTCTCATAATCCCTTGTCATTGGTATCTAGCTATAGGCTACCTCCATGCAATCCAATGCCATGCTATCTCACTATCATCACTCCTATCTATTTCCTACATCTTCCTCCTATCCTATTACTCTTCATCATTCATCTATACATCCTCTCATCCTCCCAATTCATCTTCTAATAATCTAGATCCCTATCCCATCCCTGAGCTTCGCATAACCCACATCCAACATATCGACCATCCCATCCGTACGGCCTATCCTGGCTCATCATATCCGCTCCATCCTTTTCTCCATTTATCCTAGTCATCTCATCATCCCTTATCCATTGTCTGTCGTTGGTCTTGTGTCGAACTATGTTGCCCCTATGCTTTCACGTAGGCAAGGTTGATCATTTGATCCGCCCCTAGGGTTGTGTCTTTTTTTGTCTTGTCCTCTTCTATTGTCTGTCTTTGGCCTTGTGTCGAACTAAATGGACCATGTGCTTTCACATAGGCAAGGTCAATAATTTGATCTGCCCCTAGGGAATTTGTTCGGTATGTTCCCTCCATTGTGGTCTCCATCACCCTCTTTCCACTTTTATCATGGTCTTTTCCTGAACTACGAGGGCTTTGCGATTTCACGTAGGCAAGGTTGATCTTTGATCAACCCTCAAGCCCCTAGGTATTTAGGTTGAGTCTTGTATCTTGTGCCTCGTCATGTCATCAAGTATGTCCCTATCCTAGCTGGTGCTTATGAACAAAGGTCATTAGTCTCATGAGATTTAATCGGTTTTCAAATATCTTGCGTCATTAATCAATCTTCTAGTTTAACATCCATCTTTGGTCTTAATAGGATGTATCCTTCCTAACAAACCACATCAGCCCCATCCATCATCTTGATCCTATGGCAAAGGATATTTTGAAATTGATTGCAATCTTTTAATGCTTCTGGTTTTTGTTATCATTTGAGTTCCCTATCATCACTTGTCAAGGCCGCCATGATCTATCTTATTATGGTGTATTTTGAATAGTTAACATAGGGGCATATCTTGATCTTTTTTTCTATTTTTGTCTTCTTGGTTGTCCCACGTAGTACCCAACAAGACCCCTGAGGTCTTGTGTTATGCTGGGGCATCCTTTTGTGCTTGTGGTTATCTCAATGTCTGGCCCGATCGAAGTCATTGTGACTTTGGGGTATTGGGATAGCCTCCTTAATTTTTGTGTTTGTTTATGCATTAGACAATAATCTACCTTGGTTCCACATACCATGGTATCTGGTGTCTTATGCGACATCAAAAATCAGTGCTCTGAAAATGGTAACTTGCTCTTCCATTGCATTGCATCTTTACCTCCATCCTCTTCATTCATTTTAACCATCTCTTATCTCCATCCAATCCTAATCCATTCCATCTAGCACAAATCATCTAATCACATCTTTGGTTTTGTTCCTAGCCTTCCTACAAGCCTTGACCCAATCATCATCATCGGGATGTATCCTTCCCTATTCTTGTGTTGTTCTGGGATGTATCTTTCCCTATCCTTGTGTTGTTCGGGGATGTATTGTTCCCTCATCAACAGCACTCCATCGACCATCTATCCATCTTGACTTGTAGCTTGACTGGGGCAACGTCATCTTTGTCCTAGAATCTATTTGTGCTTGCCTTTATCTCTTCATATCAACATCCTCTCTCATCCATCATTTTGCATCATCTTCCCCACCTACCCTTGCATCATCTTATCCATTTCGAGAGCACACCCTTGTTCTCTTGAACCCTCATGTCCTCTCGAGGGGGCATCCTCAATCCCTAATCTTCATCTTCACTCTCATAATTTTTCCTCCTAGTCACTCTTCTAATGACTAGGGCATCTTCCTTACTCTAACCATCTTATTCTAAGTGTTATATTTTAATTTTCTTCTTTGAAATGATGCTACTTCATAACACTATCTCAAAGAGGGGAAAAATGTAGACACCTAAATTTGACCACTTTCATATGGTCATAATCCTATCATTTATTCATTTAATCCATCTATATTAATTAAATGACACATTTAATTAATATTGTCCCCTTCATCAACATTAATTAAATTATTTATTTAATTAATGTTCCTTTTTCCCTAACGTTCCTAAGGTATTTAATTTAATCAATTAAATAATTTATACATAAACCCACTTCATCTCTAAATTAAATAAATGCAATCAATTTATTTAATTTAATCAATTATCCTTATCATTTTTAATTCATTTTTCTCTCTCGTTGTTACATCCTCCACAACCTTTCACTAAATTGGATTAATTTAATTAATCCTTCATTAAGATGTGCATATCCTTAATTAGGATTAATGTCACATCCTCCATAACTTGCCACTTGCCTCTAATCATCATTAATTAATCTAATAATTTGTTTGCACAATCCTAATCCTAATCACTTACCCCTTTTAACATGTCCTTAAGTCAACCTTCTTGGTACTTACCTTTTTTGGGTTGACCTCTTCTCCATGTGAATTAAAAATTCACACTTATTACCCTCATGCATTTGTCTTTCCCATGACATCTCATGTGTCACATCGTACCAAAAGACAAGGACCTCTTTTAGAGGAATCTTTTTTTACCCTTTGGTTTCTTCCAAAAAGAATTAAAAATTCACTTTTATTCCTCCAAAGCTTTCCCCTTCCCCATGTGATCATTGAGAGGTCACATCTGTCACATGCCAAGGTACTTGCAAGTACCTTGGGACCACATGACCTCTTCCATGTAATTTGTACCCGTTTCCATCTCACCTTGTCCTTTGGACAACTCACCCGCCACATGTCCAAATGTGAGGGCTTGCGAGTCCTCAACTCACCATAGCCCTCCATCTTAGCCATGGTGGCTCAATCTTGACCGTTGAATTCTCTAGAGAATTCAAATTCTTCTATAAATAACCCCTTTTTTCCTTCATTAAAAGATCTTGCATCTTCTATCTAATTATTGCATTCTTAGCCAACTTATGATCTCAAGCCATTCAAGTCATTTCAAGCCATTTATTGCAACCTCTTAGCATTTGCACTTGCATCCTAGAGTCCATTATTGCATTCATTTACCTCCATTAATCATTCAACCACCATTATTGTAAGTATATCATCCAAGGAGCACACATCAAAGTGATATCAAGAGCCAACCAAAGGATCAATTCGAGACAAGGTATAATCATATTTTGCATTTTTATCTTGCTTTGTTTTGAATCCAAGTAGGCTAATTATTTGAGGTGTTAGGTGGTTTGTGTTCTTCTTGCATTCTTGTTCATTTTTCATTTTAGATTAGTACATTTTTCCCCCTCACAGTATGTATCGAAATTGATTTTTTTTTTAATGGATCAAGGATATCAATACCCAGCCTAAACATATTTTTCAAAATTTTATTTTGATAATATTCTATTTTTCCACATGTGCAAAACATAGAGCTTGATTTTCGGTGAAAAACCTATGTTTAATAAAACTAAAAAAATAAATACATAATAAAACCAAAATTTTATTAAAATTATATTCGTTGGATAGCTTGTTCTGAAGACTACCATAATCATTTGAAATAAAGTTTAAATGAATTCATTTGATCCCCCAAAAGGTAAATCAAAATTTATTTTTTATTAGCATTTTGATAGGTGTAAAGGAGACTCTGTTATAGGTATGGTTTAAAACTAGCGGGGTTATATCCAAGGGGGTTTGATCAAACCCTCTTCAATTGGAATCCTTAAAATGGAACTTTTTAAGGCTTGAATCATTATATTTTCTAAAAATATGTGATTTTAGAAAAAATAGAATCTCCCAGAAATTATAAACAAACTTTGTGGGATCACCCAGTGTGTGTGTTCAAGCAGTATGCTTATTGCATTGCAACCGTGAACACTAAGACACACAAAATGAAGAAGATGCGAACCTGAGAGGCGGTAAGGCTACTGCTAGCTGAGAGGTTGGTTGATGGAGTAGGCTGGTGAGATGAAATGAATTTGCACTGTATGTCGTGTGAGGACATTGTAACAGTGCGAGGATTATGTATAATGGTGTTGCTTGTATTCTCCAGATGGACAAGATGTAAAATTTTGAAGATCATAGCTCCGAGATTGTATTGTAACTGTTTTGTTGTTGATTAATACAATTGAACTGAGTGTTTTGGAGGGTGCGGTTTTTACCTGAAAGGGTTTTCCCCATGTAAATCTGTGTGTTCATATGTTTGTATTTCATGTTGTTTGATTCTGTAATTTGAATCTTTGTATGGTGTTGAATCTGTTATTCGTATGCATGTAATTTTCTCAGAAGGATTAATGGGGGAAACAACTATGCATGTTCTGCTTTATGGCATAGTAGTTTGTGTCTTTGGGGTGATTTGAAGAAATGAAAATCACCAAAGGCACTATTCTTCTTAGATGTTTCATTCTAAATTGACCCGTCCTTCCCCAACAAGTGGTATTAGAGCTAGTTAAGGGAGGTTAAGGTTTGTTCATGGTACCAACAAGTGGTATCAGAGCCTTCTTCTAGATGTTGGTTCTAAGCATTTCTCTTGTGAAGATTTCTTAGCCTGGAAAGCTCGATGAAATCTGGAGGAATCGACTGATGATTGATCCTTTAATGAGTGAAAGTCCTTGCTCTTTTGAGACAACACACAACATGAAAGACGCTGGAGAATATTGGATTTGATCATATTGTGACGATGTGGTCTGAGGCTCTTGGTTGGCAACAAATGATCTTGAAGCACGGGGTGTGAGTTATGCTTATGGTTGTGTTGCAGCAGAGCATGGTTCATACTGGGTGTCTGTGTGACAGGGTTCCTGGAGGTATGGAGTTGCTTGGGCTGTTTTTCAGCCATGGAGTATTGTGCTTGTGTTGGGTGTTCTGACTTAGCACTGAAGGTGGTTTCTCTATTACCCTGATTGCATGAAGGCTATGAAGTTGAACTTGGGTGGTCTGGAAACTTCTGAATAGCTTGGATCTCTCGCATGATTGTGCATGGTTGTAGTTTTGGAATTGGTTTGGAGTAGGCTCGGAGTTCCTGTTTCCCTGTACCTTGTATTGGCATGTTTCAATTTCATGTTCTTTGGCTCTGAAGGTTTTCTATAGATTTTCCTAAAAAGTCTATGATGCATATTCATGTTATTTTTCATTGTTCTGGTTAACCATGATGGTTATGTGCAGACTCTTGGGTCATCCAGATGAGCAGTGGATATGGATATGCATGGGTGTTTTATAAACACAGTGGTTTTGCAGGTTTTGCACGATCAAGGAAAAAAAAACTTGTGGTTATGTGGAGTTGTTGCCAAGCTATTTTCTAGACCCTGGCTTTTGTGGTGTGACTAGATGAGATAGTTGCAGTTCGACATGGTTTTGAGGAGGTGTGATGTCTTCTCTACATGGGAGTGTTGGTATGTGATTTGTCACTCATCATTCTTGTGGTGTTTGCTTGCTGGTTTCCTAGACTATGGTGTTTGAGTTGTGGACATGATTGGAGAATCAGATCTGAGCTTGATCTGGTGTTTGAGTCATGTTATCTACATGGGCTTTCTCTTTGAGATCTCAATTTTGCAGTTTCCAATGTGATGATGGATTTGCGTACTTCGTTGACTGGATCTACGAGTTGTAAAATGTTGTGGGATGTCTTTACCTACATGTTTTTTGTGGGACAACTTGGAAGTGGACTGTCAATATCCACAAGGTTGCTTTAGTGGTGGTGCATATCTGTTAGCTGACCTTGTCTGTGGTCATTTGTGCATTGGTGTAGCTGCTTTGAGATGAGAGGATGGATGGCATTGAGTACCTGAATAGTCAGTTATGGGGACTTGTAGCATATGTATCACGATGTCATGGAGAGCTTGGTACACATTATAGTGTAAGCTTTTGATAGTGATGATGTGGTCTACGTGGTTTGGAGATCTTGGTGTTGTTTGGCTTTGTTGTCAGATGGACATGTTGTCGATTGTACTTGGAGGTTTTTAGATCAGAAGATGTTTGTTCATGATGATTGAAAAGCTTGGTGTCATGGTTTAGTGGGAGCTTTAGCAGTGACTATGGATTCATCACTTGGTGGTGAATGATCTTCTTTGGTGTTGTAGATGTTTCTAGGAGGGATTCTTAGATCCTGTTGCTGCAAAAGAGTTCTTTCATATTTGCAGGGACACTATTTGAAGATGTACAACATCTTGAAACTTTGGAGGACGTTTGTAGTCTTTGGATGAGATGTTGGTGGTGCTTGATAGGTGATGTTGGTTTAGAGTTTGTTTGCTTGATGTCATGTTGCATTGCTCTTGAGACCATAGTTTGTTCACTTGAAGCATGGTATCTCCTAAGGGAGATGTGTAGATCATCATGTCATGATAAGTTCTTGTTTCACATGTTTGGAGCTTTGTTTATATGCTTGAGAACTTCATGTTAAATGTAGTTTGGAGTTTAGCATGATATGATCGGTTGTTATTGCTCATGGATACATGGAGAATAAGGTGAGGTTGTGATTCTCATGAGATGAGAAAGGTGTTGTTTTCAGCTGAAAGTCTGAGTAGCCTGCACCTTAGTTTAATATGATTTCAACAAAGACCATTGAGGAGATTGCTTTTGTATGAGTCATGGTGGCTTGTATATCTTGGAGGAGCATTTTATTTTTCCTCCCTTTGGTCTGCTCGATGGTGAAGTTTTTTTGAGAGGTATTTTCCCATTATATCTTTAAGATATGTGATATGATTTATCTTTCATAGATATGGATATTGAATTGCTACTTTAAGATTCTGGAGGATTCATAGTGGAAGGTGGACAACATAATTTATCTCCTTGAGCCTTTGTGTTATACCATCCTTTTGATGAAAATTGGTAGGAGATAGTTATATGGGTTAGTTTGATCTTCTTTGAGAGGCTTACATCCATGATTTTTTAAGTTGAAAAGTTGGGTGTTATGGATTTTCCTTTGGGATGTGAAGGAGATCATACTTGACACAATTAGCATTTAGAAGTGTGTGTAGGAGGGCATGCTACATGTTATGATTTGCAGTTTCTCTTTAGTTTGGTTTTTCTTCCTGTATGCTCAATCTCATATGACTTTAGATGTGAGATGTCTATGTGGATCCATGATGGTAACTATTTTGTGGTCATGTGTTGTCACTTGGGTGATGACATGGAGGTTCTTGTGCCTCTTTCTTTTGTTAGAGGTGGAGAACTTGGAAGAACTCTGGAAGACTATTGTGAGAGATGTTGCTTGTAGCAGTTGGTTGCAGGTTGTGCATATCATTGTGGATGTTCCTTGATACTACATGGTTACATTTTCTATGTGTTGAGATTGGTAGACTTGTTATGTTGTTGATCTTTCATATTTGGCATTACCCATGCAGTGGGAGTATCTGTATGTGTTTGGTATTCTTTGACTGGTTGGCACATGATGCTTGTATCTACGGTTGATGGGTTGGTTGTGCTACTGGCATGAGTTTACTAATGTGGATACCTTGAAGGTATGAGTGATTGGATGGATAGCACGAGCTTTGGGTGCTATTTTCAATCATCTGGGTTTGATCAGTTGGATGGTTGTAGTCAGTTTTCTGGTTGATGTTCTAGCTGATATTCTATCTTGTTTCTAGAGAAAGACTTCATGACTGTGCTCGCGATTGAGATATTTTAAGCTATTGCAGTGCTGCTTCTGGATGGATGGTGAGAATTATGGAGTGTTGGAAATGTGTTGCTTTTGCTGTCTATA
The DNA here is from genome assembly GCA_007115665.2 of Sequoiadendron giganteum. NCBI lineage: Eukaryota > Viridiplantae > Streptophyta > Pinopsida > Cupressales > Cupressaceae > Sequoiadendron > Sequoiadendron giganteum. Next base: position 563,941,234 of record CM021109.1, on the reverse strand, counting down.
GGATCTGATGCTTGTGTTCTTGAGACTGGTGCATATATGCCTTGGCTCATTCCTTTTTCCTGTGGTGGATGGTTGGAGTTGTTGCTTGAGTTGGTGGACATATTGGATGTCATTGTAGGTGTCTTGGTTGGAACGTGAAAGCACTGTGTTAGATTCTTGATTTTGAGTTTGGAGGAAGTCAATAAGTCTTCGTCAAGTGAGAGATTGTTGGAAAATGTGCCTCAACTTTCTGGCTTGAAATCTCTTGAAGACTTGGTGTTTTTCCTTTTGTTCAAGCCTTTATCGATGTACCGTTGGGAGCTTTAGTAGGTGGTGTGGTGATCCTTGACGGTCTAGCATTGCGGTTACCTCCTTACCATGGAGGATTTTGCATCATGGTGCGACTGCGCAGTGTGCTTAGCGGTTGGCTTGGGCGTTTACAACCATACCGCGAGAGGCTTTGCTCTGCCTCGTGGTTGGGCAGTGGCACGACCATACCGTGGGGGGCCTTCTAGCCCTAGCGTGGTGGTACGGTGTGAGTACTACCATATTGTGAGGGTCTCATGGTTGTTGGGTGGTTATGCAGTGGATATGGCAGACAATAATAGATGCTTACCGCTATACAACAAAGGCTTGTTCTTTAAGCCGTAGTGGTATGGTTTACGATGATGGTCTGGTGAGCGGGTTGTCATCGTTGTACTGCAAGTGTCTTCTTGCTAGGGCATAGTAGTGCGGTGTATACCGCCTTACCATGGGAATATGATGAATGGCTAGCGGTGGTGCGATAGAAGGAGCTCTAGTTTTTTTGATTGTTTGGGCGATAGTCAAAGTGATGGATGAATGGTGTGTTGACATGTGGCACAATGTCATTCATTGATTTTACATCATTGTTAAAAATCAACGATTATTGGTTGAAAGCTTTATTCTTTGGAAGTGATATATTTGCATTAAATCAATGATCTGATTTGGGAGGTTGATGACTCTGTATCCCAATTTAATGTTGGGTGGCTCGATACATGTTGCAAGGAGGTGTCACCAGAGAATGATGGAATATTTTCGGTGGGGTAATTAAATATGCCCTGATGGTTTTTGGTTGAAAGGATTGAGAGGTCGATCAGTGAAGATGATCAGATCATGCAGTGTGTGTGTTCGAGCAGTATGCTTATTGCATTATAACCGTGAACACTAAGACACACAAAATGAAGAAGATGTGAACTTGAGAGGCGATAAGGTTGTTGTTGGCTGAGAGGCTAGTTGAGGGAGTAGGCTGGTGAGATGAAATGAATCTGCATTGTTTGTCGTGTGAGGAAATTGTAACAGTGTGAGGATTTTGTGTAATGGTGTTTCCTGTATTCTCTAGATGGACAAGATGTAAACTTCTGAAGAGCATAGCTCTGAGATTGTATTGTAACTGTTTTGTTGCTGATTAATACAATTGAGCTGAGTGTTTTGGAGGGTGAGGTTTTTACCCGAAATGGTTTTCCCCATGTAAATCTGTGTGTTCATATGTTTGTCTTTCATGTTGTTTTATTTTATAATTTGAATCTATGTATGGTGTTGAATCTATTATTCATATGCATGTACTTTTCTCAGAAGGATTAATGGGGGAAACAACTGTGCCTATTCCGCTTTATGGCATAGTAGTTTGTGTCTTTGGGGTGATTTGAAGAAATGAAAATCACCAAAGGCATTGTTCTTCTTAGATGTTTCATTCTAAATTGACCCATCCTTCCCCACCACAAGGATGTGAATTCTAAAAACATTCCTAGACTTCCAAAAAATGTAAATTCCTTTATTTATAGCCCAATCATGTAGCGGTTGATACCTAGAATTATCTCAAGGCACTCAAAGAAAAAAATATTGGATCAATAAACAACCATCTAAATGTAATGAACCAACATTTATAGAAAATATTAGTCAAGAGAAATACATGCCCTTTCCACCCATGATAATCGACTTTAGATTTTGAATCTCAAAAATATCTATCACACTGATGGTGGCTTGCATGAGGGGACACCATCTACCATTATAAAAATACATATGGAAATATGTCTAGGAGATTGAATCACATTTATGGGTGGGAATTTTTTTGAAACATCGCAAAATTCTAATTCAGGCCTTAATGGTAACTTAGAAGCTGGATTAGGTGGATGAGTGACCAATGTAAATGAAGAATGTGTTAGATTTTTGGGGGTCGAGGGTTGGAGATACATTATAAAATGTATTTGGGTAAGGGGAAGGCTAAAACTCTAGCAAGGATAAGGGAAAGATCATGAAATGAGGTAGAAAATGAATCAAGGATCGAGGTATCAAATACATATAATATTAAGGGCAAGGGATACTATGTACCCAAGTAAAATAGAGGCCACAATTTTGATGTCGAAGGGGAAGTGGAAGGAGTCGGGGTTTTGGAGATCAAGGGGATGAAGGAAATTGTACCTAGGTAATGGAAACTTTGAAAAATCAAGTTAAATAACTAATTCAAGGTAAAAGGTTAAGGTTTTAAGGGTCAAGGGTGATAGGTAAATGGAGGGTGTTGGAATCTATAATAGTCCAAAACACATAGAAACTTGAACATAAAACACCAAACACTTAGATATTTTATTTAATTTTTACAAGTTCCAACACATGAAGGAACCCAATGAAGAATGTGTTAGATTTTTGGGGGTTGAGGGTTGGGGATACATTATAAAAGGTACTTGGGTAAGGGCAATGCTAAAACTCTAGCAAGGATAAAACTCTACCAAGGAAATATAATGAAATGAGGTAGAAAATGAATCAAGGATCAAGGTATCAAATAAATAAAATATTAAGGGCAAGGAATAATATGTACCCAAGTAAAATAGAGGCCAAAAATTTGATGTCGAAGGGGAAGTGGAAGGATACAAGGTTTTGGAGATCAAGGGGATGAAGGAAATTGTACCTAGGTAATGTAAACTCTAAAAAATTGTGTTAAAGAAATTATTCAAGGTAAAATGTTAGGTTTTTAGGAGTCAAGGGTGATAGGTAAATGGTACTTAGTGAATGGAAACTCTAATAGTCTAAAACACATAGAAACTTGAACATAAAACACCCAACACTTAGAATTTTTCTTGGATTTTTACAAGTTCCGACACATGAGGGGACCCACTTAATAGAAATTGTACCTAGGTAATGTAAACTCTAAAAAATTGTGTTAAAGAAATTATTCAAGGTAAAATGTTAGGTTTTTAGGGGTCAAGGGTGATAGGTAAATGGTACTTAGTGAATGGAAACTCTAATAGTCTAAAACACATAGAAACTTGAACATAAAACACCCAACACTTAGAATTTTTCTTGGATTTTTACAAGTTCCAACACATGAGGGGACCCACTTGGGATTTATTAGATTTAAAATTAATGGTGGAAAAATAGGTTAAGGGAAACATTGAGGAAGGGACTCATGAATTTCTTTTGAACTACATGATTAATTCCCACCATGTTATAGGATTGATGATAAAAGATAAGATTGATATAAGTTAGGGATAAGTTTATTGTAGAAGATATTCAAGGAAAGGTGAACTTAATAAGATGGAATAGCCTCAATTGGGGAAATTTATTAGTGTGGAATATTTTTGGATAGTCCTATAGTAGAGTAAAATAAAATTTGATTAAAAAATAGTGATTAGATACCTAAACGTCTATCTTAAAAAGGTAATTTTTTTTTTTTACAAATAAGGTTAGGATAGGACTTTCATAAATAGTGAATCTCTCTCTTCTCTCATCTTCTTTTTGTCACCCTCCTTCTCTCCATATTTCTATCTCTCTTTCACTCACACTCTCTCTCTCTCTCTCTATATATATATATATATATGTATATATATCTTAGCTCTCATTTTCTCTCTTATATCTCCCTCTCTCTTCTCTCTCTACCTCTTTCTCTCTTTTATCTATATCTCTTCCTCCTCCTCTCACATTCTCTTCTATATCCCTCCCTCCCCCTCTCTCACATCCTCTTTCTATCTTCCTCCCTAACCTTCTCTCTATATATTTTATTTCTTCTCTTTTTCTCTCCCTCCCTCCATCTCCATCTCCCCGTCCCCCCTCTCCTCCCATATCTCTCAATCCTTATCTTTATCACTATCAATAAAAACCTACCACCCTCCATCCCTCCCTCCTCCCCTCTCTATATCCATCTACCTCCATTCCCTCTCTCTTAAAAATAGTAGCATATGCTTAGAAACTAAGCTTTATATTATACACAATTATTAGAATGGGGTGGAAGCAACAAGTTGGGTCCATATTTAGGAGAAGTGTTGGAAAAAAAAATATTGATAGGAATGAGCACCTGTTTAAAAATAAAATGGTACCCTCTTAGGATCATGACCTCGAACACATTTTATTTTTTAAAATGGGTACACCTTTGTAATTACATCATATTTTGGCTCCTTTCAGAATGGGTACACACTTTAGAGTGGGTACACATTTCATCAAATTTGAAATTTGAAACCCATGGATTTTATTTTATTTCAGGCTTGGAAACCCACCCCTTAGCCTTGGACTTGCAAGTATAATTCCATGAAAACAACAAGAGAAAATTTAACTTTAGCAATATGGCCAACAATTGTTTTTAAGAATTTTTTGATGAAATTAAAACACATTATAGATGACAATGTCTAGATTACAAACATGTAATTTTTTTAATTATTAAACTTGTTTTTCTATTTATTAACTAATTTATAGGGAAATATCTATCCATAAACTTGAAATGTCAAGCATTAATATATTTTAATAACATTTATTTTTTTGAAGTATTTTTTTTAAATATATGTCATTGTTATATGAAAAAAGGTATCCTAGAATTACTAATACATTAACCTAGATCAATCCTTATCCCATACAACACTTAGAACATGAGTCATAAAAGACTCAAGGGTTGGCTACTATCCTCAAGGAAGAGCCAAGTTGTTTGGTGGGACTCTGTTTCTTTGTTACAAAGATGCAAGATTAATAAGTGTGTTAATTAAATTGAGAAATGGGTAACCCCAATTGATTAACCAAGTAAATATACAAAATTTATTATGATTTGTAGAAAACAAGGGAAAATCAAGAAAGAGTAGATATGATAGAACCTATCATTGAAAGAGGAGGAAAAAATGGTAGGACACTAATGCGGGGCACTAGTGTCCATAGGATTTGTTTGGTTTTCAAATTTCTATCTGATGACCTCTATCATAGTTCCTTTCATCTTTCTATAGATCCTCACTATTGAAAGCTCCAAATTCAAATCTATACACACAAAAGATATAAAATGGTTATTTTGTATTGGGACTTGACTCAGTCAAACCCCATGCTAGTTTTCTCACCTCCATAATAGCAATGATGATGATGATAAAGAGTGTGTGTTCTAAAGGGGGTAGAGGAAAATAAATGATAAAGACTGTTGTAAATTAAATAACATGAAATGAAGTTACCATATGTATGAAATCATTTTTGGAGTGATTTCATATCACAAGTTGCCACAAGGAGTTGATGGACAAGAAATAAGATTCCTCAAACACCTGCAAGAGTTAGTATGCATAACCAAAGAATCTTAAAAAATAGAGAGCTTTATAAATTAGGTAGAGAAGAATAGAGAAAGAGAGAGAGAATGATTATAGAGAAGTTTCATGTCCTATAAATGAGAGAGAGTTGTTTATACATGCATCCCAAGTACTTTTTGGAGCTAGGCCAACAAGGTGCAATGTTCAAGACATCAAATTTTGAAATTTGGATCTGCGACCTTTTCTAAGCTCAAATGTAGGATAATAGCACATCACTCTAGTGTCCTAGCACTTTTCACTCCCGAAATGCCATTTGTCAGGGAATTTTAATAGTTTCTTAATCAAGTCACAAATCAACCATATTATGAACATAATTAACCATACTTGCAAAATAGATTGTCAAACCTAGTGTGAAATTGTCATTGGTGATAATTTACGACACTAAATTCATTAACATAGACATCATTATTTACACAATGAAAAAAATTATGGTTATTTTAGACCAAATTATGCTTGTCGTACATGTGGGGTTTTCAAAAAATAGCAATAAGAACAATAAAAAATTAATTAAAAATGTATTTAGAAATAAGTTATAAAATAATATACTCATCTTGATCTTGAGTATAATACAAATCTTTCCCCAAAAGGAATTGTAAAAATAATTTTATTTAAGTCAAATTATGCTTGTTGTATATGTGCATGTTATGGTGCTACAAAGGTGACTTTTTAAAAGTGATTTTTGTACAAGCCTGTGAAAAATTAATTTGTATCATTTGAGTATTAAAATAAATTAAATATTTGAAAACTAGACTCAAAATCCTACATCTCATATTAATGGAATTTTTTAATACTCTATGTAAGTGCTTCAAATTTTTAGTCCAATTGTGAAAACTCAATTTTTAGGAAAAACACTTCCACTAATTGGCCAAAAATTGAACCCAACTTCTTGAACTTAACCAGTCATCAAAATTATAGGCACTTATCCTAGGATTAGAAAATCGTTGGCTTATAACTAACCCTTCAATATCAATTTTAGCATGGAAAGTAATGAAGAAAAATGCCTCAAGTAGTGTTGTACTAAAAGTAAATTTAATTGATGCCCTATATTTTTGGCTTGTCTTGGTTTAAAAAGAAAAATCATTCTATACTTAGAGGACTAAGTAGTGGAAGCCATTTGGACCCGCTAGCCTTAACAACATTATATAATGAAAAAAAAAACTAACTTATGAAAATGAGGAACAACTAAATTAATCAAGCAATTTATAGAGAACTAAAAGTTTATATGCTAGTCAAGCATACCTGAAGGGTTATCTCTTACATTTATAGTATCTAGTATTTCATCATGATCAAAATTCCTAGTTAGTTTTATTTTTGTGATGCTTCAATAACTTGACATTTTTTTGCTACAACTAGGTTTGAATACATGAGTATAATTATAGTCGTAACATAAAAAATAAACCAAATAAAAATAAAACAAAGAACATAACAAAAAAAAAGGAACCTAACATTTGAAGTTCCAATCATCAGACAAGGAGTCCAATGACTCCTAGTATATGAGATTCTTGTGTTACATTTGGATCTTATAATGAATTGATCGGTTGCAAGTTCTTATGAATACTTAGAGACTCGAGTGAGGCTAGAGTTCTCTTGGGATTAAAGATATTTATTGATATACATACTCTTTGGAGGTTTCAATAGGAAGACCAAGGAGCCTTCACCTAGATATGGATGTGAGTTTATGATGGACCTATAGAGGAGATTGTTCTTGGAGTGAGTTATGATGACCTAGGTACTCTATAGGAGCATTCTCATTCCCCAATCTTGCTCTACTTGGTAGTTTATCTTCTAATAGGTATTGCCCATCCCATTTTTAGATACATTTATCTTAAATGCTTTATCTTCTCACAAATATGGATCTTGAACTTTGGTTGTTAGTTTTCGAGGATTCAATTGAGGGTTATTTAGCATGGTTATCTCCTTGTGCATAGGAGATTTGTTATGATGTAATTATGAGGATCATAGGAGATGTTTATTGGGTTGATTCCATAGTTTTGGGAATGGATATTTTGAGTTTGATCTTCCTTGTTTAGAGAGGCTTACAATCCATATTGCTTTACATGATACATATGTTTCATTTGATATATGAGATTGAGTAGTTGGGTGTTGTTGAGGCTTTTCATTTGGGGTTGTGAAGGAGATCATACTTGACATAGCTTAGCACTTTGAGGTGTTGGTAGAAGGGAATGATATGAGATAGGTGTTATTTATTTGTTATATGACTACTTCCTAGAGGTTCATGTTCATATGATTTGGAAGAGTTATGGTGACATGTTACAAGAGAGTATGCAACTATTTGTGTTGCATGTGTGGATCATTGTGATCATTCTTAGTACTATATGTTTTGATTATTTATCACACCTTGGTTTGAGTGTTGATTGGTAGACTTGATATATGCCATGATCTATTTCCATAGTTGAAATTATGGCATGTAGTGGGAGTTCATGAATATGCATGTTCTTGATTGACAAGTTTTATATAAGGAGCTTGTGATTGTGCTTTATGGGTTGAATATATTGTTGGCATGAGTTTGTCAATATTGTTGATACCTAGGAGGTATGGATGGTTGGATGTATTAGTATATTTTGTGGATATTATTTCCAATCATGTGGTTTTATTACCTTTGACAATATCTTGGAGCCTTTATTATCATTTGGATTTGATGCTTATGTTCTTTAGATTGGTGGATCTTCACCTTGGCTTGTTCATTTTCTTCCATAAACTTAGCATGTTGGAGGATGAGATGAGTTCTTGCTTGAGATGTTGGTCACCTTGGTTTTATTGTAGGAATCTTGATGGAGAAGGAGATAATGCTAGAGATTCATGTGGTTTCATTTATGGCTATGATGATGTATTTAATTGATTGGGCCTTATGCAATGCATACACATGGGAGAATGTTAGGAATAGAGTTTTTACACCTTGCATAACATGGACTATTTTATTTAAATATTTATTTGTGGTGAATCTAAGAGATGTGTTTAACCACATTAGATATTTATTTAGGTCCACTTGTAAAGTTGTATATAACATTTGGGTGATCCCACAATACTAGTTTACAATTTTTGGCCAACTGGACACCAAAATATTTTTTTCTAACTAAATCTTCACTTTCGGGCACCTATAGCGGCTAAACCATGAGGAATTTGAAGATGACGCAAACTAGTGATTTGTGATATTTTGTCTATAGATTCTAAATTTTTTTTTTTCAAATTTTTTGGACTCAGATTGCACCTTTTTTTCCATCTCCTTCGAAAACTAGTTTTTTTCAGCAAACAACATTTTTAAGGAGTGACGTTCACCATATACAACATAAATTTTTTTCCATAAAGGATAAAATTATAATTCTTTTGAATTAAGATTTGTAACTCTGATATCTAGTGCTTCCAATTGGTCTCATAGTTTTTTATTGAATATTTTTTCCTTAATCAAGTTTCGAAGTCAAACCAATTACAATTCAGACATAGGAGGACCATATACAACATAAATGTTTTTGTATGTATCGAATTTTATTTTTTTTCCTTTTTTGGAGCAAGGACTTCAATATCTGGTGCACTCCTATTTTTAATTTTTTTTTTGATAATCTGCTATTTTTCCACATGTGCAAAACAAAGAGCTTGATTTTCGGTGAAAAACCTATGTTTAATAAAACTAAAACAACAAATACATAATAAAACCAAAACATATTGAAATTATATTCATTGGATAATTCATTCCAAGGACTACCATCATCCAGTTGGGTCTGTGAATTCTCCTCCATTTTCATCCTCAACCCAAGCTTTGAAGGGAAAAAATTTGTATATTTTTGGTGCCAGAGGGGGAAAAGGGGGAAACGAGGGGTTCAAGCAAACCCCCCTTCGAGTGAACCCCCCTTGACCCATTTGACCAAAGGGGGGTTTGCTCAAAGGGTGGTTTGATCGAACCCCCTTTTCCCCTTTGCTTTAAAAAAACATGTCTTTTCTATGGTTCAAGCGAACCCATCATGGAAAAGGGGGTTCGCTCGAACTACGGGTTCGTGCAAACTCCCTAGTTCATGCGAACCCCTTAAAACTCAAATTTTTGATTATGGGAGCATTTTTACAATTTTGATTCCTCAACAAAATTGTAAACCACTATTATGGGTTCACCCATTGCATTAGTTATTTTATGTGTGGGAGACATAGAATAATTAATTGGAAAATATTTAATAATGTAAAAATTTAATATCAAAAAGTAAATGAAGGGTCAATGGTTTATACTCATGGTTTTGAGGCACATGGTTTTATCTTACCACTTGGTTTTATTTGTGTGTGCTTGAGTCTATAAAAGAAAGCACATGTTTAGTGGTTAAGGTTGGTTGGTTGAGTGGGCATTCATAGTATTGAGTTTCTCTTGAGAGTGCATATGTGAAGCATGGAATTTGATGTGTGGTTACATGCTTGGACACATCGGGAGTGCATTATAAGAGCTTGATATTTCATTAATATTCATGGAAACTTTGTAAGTACAATGTAATAATTCTATTGTTGAACAATATGTAGAGTGTGGATGCTTTTGGAGGCTGGGTTTTTCCCTCTTGAGGGTTTTGCCAAGGTATACCTTATGTTATCTTGTGGCTTGTCTATTTTATCTTTGATTTATGGTTATTTTGTAAGCTTGCATGCATGATTTTATCTCATGGGATTATGTAAGAAATGGATTAAATTTTTTGGATATTATGCATTATTTCCTAACAAGTAGTTCACAAAAAGTATTATAATCTTTAACTATTAAAATATCCCATATAGTTCTCTAGAATTTATAACTTAATGCCTTAAGACAAATTAATAACAAGCCTCTTGATCTTTAACCAAGTATTTGATGATCGTTAACTTCCACCCAACAATCCTTAATTCTTCCTACTACACATGTTTAATGGATTCCTTAAGCAATCTTCACCCATTTCTCCTATAGTCATCTTAGGTAAACAAAGATCACAAAGTTCATTACAATAGTCAAATATAATTTTAGTTAGATTCATGAATTTAAAGATGATACTCATTGATATTTATTGCAACCAAAGTTATTCATTAATTCATAGAATGTATGTAAATGTGTTACCAATTATTATTAGTGTGCATTACTTTTTTTGGAGAACAACTCAAGCATCATGCCTACGTTTCCTTCTATACACATTTACAATGAGTATTCAAATTCATAAGGATGTTTATGAGGTGTGTGGTCATTCAAATGTCTTCAAACCATTTGATTAGTGTTGGGAATCTATCATCTAAGCAATTTTGTAGCTAATTTCTAGAACCAATCCAAGAGAACCATGGAATCCACCACTCAACCAATCTAGAAAAATTATGGAATCCATGACTCAGCCAATCTATAACTCAATATCACTAGATTGACCAATCAACACATACACAAGCATGCATACATATAGAAACACACAAGTCTCTAATCATCTATGTCACAATTACATTCAACATGTACTTTGGGTTGGGGGGGCTACAACCACTTTGATTTCCCCTAGCACATCAACAAGGAAATACCTTGATCACAATGTAAAACCTTGCTATACCAAATCAACCTATCTGACTTTAAACTAAGAAAATAATCATCAAGTAAGAACACCTTGATAATCAAGGAAACACCTCACTACAACAAGAAACACTATTCAACATGTAATTGAGATAAAAAAATATCCCCTCTACTAAGATGATCATAATTTGTATTTTTGATTCATTAAAATAACCATTGTTTCATTTATGCATGAATGACCATGAAACTATTCTCTCTATAAAATGACAACTATACATATCCATTGAGGACTAAAGGATGATCAACAATTTAGTCCATAAATTCTTACTTTTCACTAGATCACATGCATACTATGCTACAATAGATCAAACTCATACATGAGGATCCCAACTTAGACATGAGACTATGAGACATGAATTCAAAAACATAGAATGATATATTTGCATAACAACTGCATTGAAAACACTAGCTTGGACAACCTTCCATCATGTCAACCTTTAAGGATGGGAAGGATAGTAGGTTGTTGTTGTATACATGTGGAGGTCATAACCAACCATTGTATAGAATCACAATGGCCATGTTCAATTGATGTTGACATATGAAGGTGATATCTAGTTATTAGGGTTGACAGGTCAATTTTGTTCTTGCAAAAATATATATCAAAGTTGATACTTAGAACACACTGATGGAATGCCATCAACCATTAAAGTCAAGCATTCCCATTATTTTTTGGCTGAGTACAAAGACTGCAAGACAAGGGAATTTTCTTTAATAAATTAGACAAACTATCATATTTTTGTGGAATAGTAATTTTTTTCTCAATCACCAACACAAGTAGAGCACAAACTCTCTCCCCATTGACAAATCAGTTGTGAGATTCCACCAACTTTGTAATCAAAGTAATGATGAATCATAATTTATGATCTGAATCTAGTGTATGGGTTCCCCAATCTAAGGGGTAGGTGGGATCAAGATTGAACAACAGATAGATGCAGTGACAATGACTTTATTAAATTGGAGAATTATTTTTTATGTGCAGTATTAGCAACTAACTAGTGGTGCATTAAGGATTTCCATCTCTTATTTTCCTCTAAATCATTCATTAAAAATAATAATTATTGGAAGAGTTTAAAATTTTGGTATACTATAAAATTGAATAATAGTAAAATAGTTTATTTACATACAGATCAATTGGTTTAATTAATGGATATATTCAAAAAATATTGTAGGCTTAACTCTTGTGCCATGACATGATAACACTGCATAAGGCAGATTAGTGGATTTCCATCAAAATCTCCTCTTCTCATAGTTGCTTCCTCTTCACCTCTAGTAGCTATTTCTCCACTACCAAGAACTTAAATAGTAACACTGTAATTTTGGAAGTCAAATATAGCAAACTACAAAGTAAACAATGGTATTAGTTTGTTATTTTACATATCAAATTTTCTTAATTCTGAAAATAACAAACAAATTATTTACTTTTTCTTTTTTTATGAATAAGTGTTTTATATCACTTCTATAAAAAGACTATATTATACATATTTACAAAAAAAATGGGTGGAAGATGACACATCCCAAAGTCTAAACAAAGCTTATTCACAACTATCAAAATATGGAGACAATACAAAGCCAATAAGTAGCAAGAACTATATTACTAGGAAATGCAGTGTGCTCATAGTCATTCAATTTCTACAATGCATTAGTTGGGTCTAGGCCATCATCTGCAAGGTCTTGGTGAGTAATCACATTTTCTTCATTTTCTTTCTTAGTAAGTGGTTGAGTGTCACGAAAATGAAAAATTGCTAAAGTAAGACGAAGAAACTTACTGGAATCCAAAAATCTAGGAACATCTCAACATGAAGTTTAGAGGAAACTAAAGGTGAGCAAGAGTGTTGATCAACAACAAGCAAACCAATCCCCAGTTCTTCTTGGAGGGGGTTGGAAAGTAGGGGATTGTGAATAATGACCTTAAATAGTTTGATTATGTCAATGACATCCATAGGGCAAAGAGCGACCCCTACTAGATGTTGGAGTGAATGGAAGTCTAACAACCATATGTGAAACGTTATTATATTATCTAAAAACACTTATATATATATGCTACTTCAAGTACAACTTCGTTATTTTCAACTTAAATCTAAGTAAGAATATTTGAACAAGTCATGACTTTAATATAAAAAATAAATGAATATCACTATAATAACTAACAAAAACTTGATAAAAAAAAATTCAAATCTAAAAATTCCTATACACACACACAAATCTTCCAAATAAAACCACATGCCATATTAATTTTAAGCATAACAAACACCCGCAATATATACAACATGCTTTTATTGGAATTGTCTTAGAATAAAATCGTGAAATGTATCCATGGACCCGGTGTTCGCCAGGTGAAATTATTTTTCTACTTCTATAATAGACGATCTTCTTGATCTCTAAATTAGAATGACTATATAGTCTGATGTGAAGAGTATAACAAACATAAAATAGACATTGCAATGTATTCTCAAACACTGCCCACCATATATATGAGATGAGTCTCAAAATTTGGAAATTTATTTGATGATTTTGGTAAAGAGTTGCAATTGAGAATCTAAAATTGGATTAGTAATTTCAAAGGGATAAAAGACAATTAAATCTTTCATAATATGAGAGAGTGGAATAGAATGGTGAAAGAAATCTTGTAAGTGATTTTGTTTGATTTTATGACCCAATGCATAATAGAGATAGGTCTTCATTTGATATGATCTGATGTGAAAGTGTTAGAAGGAGAGTTATAGAGCTTGTTACGTTAGATTTGATGTTCAAGATTTCTTTTGTCTTTCTTAGAGATAAGTAGGTAGCAATTTATGTCAATGTGTTATGGTAAGGAATGTTGCTGATTTGATTGTTGGTTGCTTGATATGAGTCAACAAGTGATATTATTAGAGTATTTACTTTAAATGTGTCTTGACAATGAATGTTGAAGGATTGATTGCTAAAATATCTATAAAAGGAAAATATTTTTTTATGTTTTTTTGAATTATTTTTGATCATTTGATGAAGTTAGAGTGTCTTAGGATGATTCCTTTAACTAAATAACTCTATATGCATAATTTTAAAAGTATAAGATCCTCATGATGTTAGTCTTGGAATGCACAACTCGAATTTTTAGGATACAATCACACGAGTAATCTTATCTAAAGATAAAGTTGTAGTTGTAATACTGTCAAGAATAAACTTATATTACTAGGGAGAAAGCTAGAAATTTTTTAAATTGAGCAATTTGGTATTTCAAAATGTAGAATAAGGTCATGGATCATCATTTGTATAAAAATCAAATTATGTACTTGAATTGCGTGTTTTAAACATTAACCCAAAATAACATAAAAAAAAAGTGTTAGGATATTCACTATTATGCTCTACAATTATATGTTGTAGATGCGATAAATTCTATTGAATTGTTAATCTTTCTCATGATCGTACAATCAAAATTATAAAATTATTTTTAAAATGATGTTAATACAAATAATTTAGTTGCTAGCATGATATCTAATTTAAAGCAAACACTTATGAATATTACCTTTTGTCACCAAATCTTTCTAGTTTTGTTGGTTGAGCACAATTGGTGAGGGTGATAGTATGTTCATTATGTCATCTACTAAGGTTCAAATAACTTGTAAGTGAAATAAATAAGAGATGATGTTAAAATTGTGGCATAAGCAACTTTGGTGGAATGAGTACTCCTTAGTCCTTGGATCTTAGTCAAAGAGGTATCCACTTAGATTCATTCTCTTATATTAGGTTGCAAAAATTATCTTAGCTTGTAATAAAACCCTTCAACTATTTTTACTTTTTGTCTTATAGAACCTTATTTAAGATAAGTAACAAAGTGAGGCAACCAAATTAAGGAGTTAAAATGTATCTTTCATAAATAACATCATTATGAAATAGAGATGGGCGTGGCATTATGTCACCATGCATTTAAAAAATAACTTATACATGTCTTAAAATTATAATAATGGTATTATAATTAAGTTGTTTCAAGATTTTTTTCACATGTAATATTTTAAATAAGGGTTGTGTAATGACCAATCCCTACCATTAGAATATGGTTGGAAATACAGTTGATAACAATTAGTTGATGGACTAGAAAATAAACATTCCTTCAGTTATCCAATTTTTTTTATAAAATTTGCAATACAAAATAGATAAGAATTAATTTTAGGAATAAAATTAATCAAATAATTTTAATTCTATAATTAAAACTTTGAATATTAACATTTAAAGAGAAAATGTGGACATATTATAAGGAAAAACCAATGCATTTTTTATCCTATGTAAAGGAATGGAATTATATTCATTTATTTTGTTATTTTTGAATGAGCTACCAAATTAGTTAATGAGATAAGATGAAATTGTTGTTATTTAGAAATTTTAAATGTATGATTTGACCCTTTGTCAATATGAATTTTTTATTTCAACATTTAATGTACATAATTTTAAAAAGTAGAAAATAAATGCATCTCCTCAAAAAATTAGTCTAGAGTAACAATAGCATATATCCATAATTGACTGCATTAAATAAAAAGGTGCATAATTACATTAACTAATTTTTTAATGCTATTACAATACAAAAAGATATTTAAAAAAGTTATAATCATTAGATCTGAACTAATAATTTGAAATTGTTAGAGTATGTAATATGTGTGATTTTTCTCACAAGTTTGTTTACATTGTTCATGCTTTCTAATAGACAACTATGATTATATTTGATTAAAAATATAGCCTCATGTTGTGAGAAGTAATTGAATTCATAAATACTCATGATAATGATGATTTTATTTTGATATAATCATTTGGTTTTTTATTTATATATATTTTTTATTTTCTTAGTTTCTTGTTAGTGTTACTTTCTCTATATTCTACACCAATGTGATGCCCAAGCACACTTTTTCATCCAATGAAGGTCCAACCTCATGCAACACTAGAAAAAAATACTCGTGACTCCTATTGCAGACAATCCCTTTCTTGTTCCTAGACTACACCTCGAGTACTCAAGTGTACAACACTTGACTTCACACACACACTATGGAATGGTAGTGCATGTATATCCTTCTCATGGATCTCCTTCATTCTAGTGCCCCTAAAACTCCTTGCACCCATGTAACCTTTTCCACTCTACTGGACTACTGTTGTGCCCTACACAACACTTCTTGGCCCTACCAAGTTCTCGCCCTTGTGTACTCCATATGATAGGCTCTTTTTGAAACTCAAAGTCCTCATCTCCATTAGGTATACCTCCTCGATGCATTCTACTCCATGACATGCATACTCCCTAAGCACCCAAGACAAGCTTATTGACCTATCAACAAATTATACTCCTTGTATCTACCTTTGTTCCTTTGCTAAATTTTTCACACACCCATTCCATGCCTATGTTGGTGTCCCACCTTGGCCTCCTTTGTTGCCTATCATCAAGCCACATTCCACCATGGGATGACTAGACTCCCTAAGCTAGCTCCTTTGTCCATACCTACAAGCTCTCCTTGGATTGGATCCAAGTCCATGTCTACATGACCCCATTGGTGAACCTTGTTCCTCATGCATCCCATGCATTTTTACCAACTCCATGCACACATCCAAATCCAAGCTCCATGGAATTACCTTCCAACTTGCATGCTTGCTTGAGCTCTAAGCTCTCTGTTCCATGATCCAACCAAACCCTCTTTGATGTTGGAATCATCTCAAACTTGGTAGTGCTCCTAGAACATCATGCCTATAGACCATCTTCCTTATTTTAGTGATGCATCTCAACTCACGTTGGTTACCTCTCTATAATTTCTTCATGTCTGCTCCATTTTTACCACTCATATGTGGACCCTATCCTCAATGCAATCTTACCCCAAAATTACAATCATGGACTTGTGATCCTTGACCCCAATGCAACATCTAAATCCTCAAGTCAACCTAGGGGTTCACCCAACACATCACCACACTCATTCCATTGACATGGATACCTAGTGAACCATATCCCACACCCACTTAGCTCACCCAACTCTTTGAGCTCTAACATTCCAACATAGACAACCCACATGGTCATATCCCCACCTAGTAGGGATTGGTTACTTCATTTCACTAGTTTTGAGCCTTGGACAACTCCCTAGGTAGCATCATGCACATTGGTTCGGCTACTCTACTTCATAGAGATTAGGATCTTGCATGTATGCATCCACTAGTAAACCTCACTACCCAACAACAAGGCAAAGTGAAACTTCTTCACTCCTAAAATCTATGTAGAACACCTAGCTTCACATAGGCTTAGGTGGTGGGATTACTCTTCTTCATCCCTGGGGGAGGTGTCCCTAGTCACCCCTTGGGCTCCTAGTACCCCTAGACACCTATATGCACTCCTCACACTTGGTTGCTGCAACTGACACTACCCCAGGCTATATAAGTTATTTGGCTAATTCTCAAGTAGGTAGTTTGAACAAAATTTCTAGTCTACCACTCCAATTTCTAGTTTGGTCCATAATCCTCAACGTCTAGTTTTGGGCCACTACACCAATATTTGGTATAAGAAATTTTGATTCTCCAAGTTTTCCAAAGACCTCCAAAATTTTCCTTTGAGATGCCTACTATAACTTCTTTTCACTCCATTAGACTCCAAGCTCAACTATGCTAGAACAATCTATTGACCCTATCACTATCTCAATACTAGATCATGTCTTGACCCTAGTGCACCCCTGGTACACCTTGGTGTGCCCCTAGTACACACCCTAGAGCACCTTGTTGGCACCCCTACCAGAACACCCTGTGCACCAACACTAGAACACCCTATTCCAC
This sequence comes from Sequoiadendron giganteum, assembly GCA_007115665.2. Classification (NCBI taxonomy): domain Eukaryota; kingdom Viridiplantae; phylum Streptophyta; class Pinopsida; order Cupressales; family Cupressaceae; genus Sequoiadendron; species Sequoiadendron giganteum. The sequence continues at coordinate 563,923,363 of CM021109.1, read as the reverse complement.
TCTTGAGTCGAACCCAATACCACTTTTGGAGTACCTTATCCCAACCTTGAAACACATTGGCACTTTGATTTGGGATGCCCTAGTCCACTTTTGGAGTACCCTTGGTACTCACTTTTGGTCTTACTCAAGACCTTGGTATCCACTTGGAGCACTCATCCCATGAGCTCAAGTCCCCTTACATCCTCCCCCACTCCAAAATAGGTGACACCCTCGATGCCAATCCATTTGGGTCAAAGAATCCATACCCACCTCCTTAAACAAGACCTATTGGAGGGATCCATGGATCAATGCCCTACATCTAGAATTCTACTCCAAACACCACATCCATTTGCAAGAGTTCTACCCTTGGCTTCTCCTTGGCAATCATGAATCTGACTCACTACATTGTTTCTTTATGAAAATACATTCCTCTTTCCTTGAATTATCTCCAAGCTATTGGTTCCTAACACAACAACCACTGCAAGAATCTTGTCTTGACTAACCCACTAATTTTTCCATCCCTTATAGACCTTTGAGTAAATTGCATCCATGAACCCTTGATAAGCTACATCCACTATGACACTTTTGCATCTATGAGAATCCATGTCTAGTGCCAACACAAATAAACCAAAACTCCATGAGTACAAACCTAACTCAACTTAGCCTAGCACCAACACCAATATCCTGACCTCCACAGCCAAGACTTCCTACAATTCCCTTCTCTTGTGGTGAATCCATTATCCATGATAGCCACCAAATCACACTACTTCTAACATAATAGTCTATAGTATTACTAGATGGAGTCCAACTCTTTGTGAGCTGACCTACGAGAGATCCAATCTCTCAACTTCCCCTAAATTATTTAAACCACTCAATCAATTCTCCATCCTTCAAGAGCCTTGCCCTTGTCACATTTTTCTCAAGTTCATCCATCCCAAATGGAAATATTGGCCTGCTATCCATGAAAACCCAACAACTGCATCTTCACCTTTTCCTTTCTAGTCTAAGTTATCCTAGGAAAAGACCTTCCTTACCATCACAAAAGCAACCTAGAAAACAAACTCTCAACCATTCAAGATGCCTAGATCTGATACACACCCACCACACTGACATGAACAACATGCCATCTTTTATCCTCATAGGGCATCCTAATCGATACCACCCCTGTCTTTCAACTTTCTTTGCCCAAGGATCCAATCATGACATCCACTAAAAGACCTGCTTTCCTCCAACCCTATTGTGCAAGCCCACTGTACCTAGCCACCCCGAAGACCCAACCTCCATTGACTAGCATACTACTTATGACTTCCCAAGTTCACATTTTCACCCTTTGGATTCATGAATCCCTTCTATTATGTCACTCTAATTTCCTATTGACTAATCTCATGGTGTGCCCTGCACCCATTCCCTATCCCCCAACAACTCAACCCAAAGAATTGACCTCATGACAAGCCCAACACCCGTTACCTATTCTTACAACATATTCCCATTGATACACTTCCTACATCCAATGATCACTCGATAATTTATCATATCTCTTTTCCACCATCCTAGTGCGTTCACAAACTCACCTTGAGTCTACCTTGGTGCACATTCCAAAAGACACCCTACTTTGAATTTCATCATTAACACTTGATCTGCTAACCTCAATCTGTTGAGCTACTTTTCTTGCTCGTTATAATGCCTCATGGTGTGCTCAAAATCCACTCCTTGATCACAACACTACAACCCAAAGAAACAACTAAAATCTCTCCACAAACCTACCTCATGTGTCTAATGCATGTACCTAGTTCTGCTTCACTGACATCCACTTTGCTGACTTGGTTCGACCCACAATCCTTGTGTTATAGCATCACCTCCAGGCATATCCCATGCCTTTTTTTCCAATTCCAAATGGAAAGCACCATTGTCCTAGTCTCCAAGAATCTTCTCCCAATGGTTTCCTAATCTCATGATACCCCTTTTTTTAAAAATTAAATAAAAGATAATTTTTAATTTTTTTATTTAAAGAAATGTAAATAAATTACATGGGTAGAAAGGTAAGAGGTATATTGACATTATTGGGGATTTTTAAAAAATAATGTCTTAAAATGTATAAACTTGGTGAAGAGCACACTCAACATTTATGTTTTCTATATTTTATGAAAATTGTATCTTTGGGCACTAGGGATAACTTTAGTGGTGAATCTTTGCCAATTGGAAAATTCCAGGAATCAGGCAAATCGAATTTGGTGAATTCTAGGTATCCAACAAGGTGTTCAAATCGCCCGGATTTCATGAACTATTGGTCCAATGCATGTCCATTCGCCAGTGGTTTTTTTTTACGAGGCATGTTTAGGCAATAAATTCACCATAACAGACTACGCGTTTCCAATGGACCAATCAGTATTTTCACTCGGAATCCCGGGGAGCATGTCATAAAACACCAACATATTCGCCAATACTATTAAAACAACATTATATGAGGACCCATTTCGCCAATTAAAATTTACAAATAGTTGCTTGTGAAGACCCATTCGCCAATTAAAATTTATAAATAGTTGCTTATGAGGACCTATTTTTCCTTGAAAATTACAAGGCATCGTTGTATAAGCACGCGAGATTTGCCAAATTTTTAACATACCATTTAAAAATCCCACAAAATTCACCAAATATGGATTGATATAAATACAATTGAAATTGTTATTTGTTCTTACACATTTTGTTCGGTTCTAAGGTTCTACTTCTCGATTCAAAAGTATGTGAAACCCGAAAACATAGACTCAAAGGTGAGTGATCATTTCTTCATACTGTTATTAGTTATAATAATAAGATTTCTTTATCTATTTTCCATTCTTGCTTCAGTCTTAAACATGATTTTGAGTAGGGAATGGGATCTATATTCTCTATTGGTCTGTCCTTAAACAAGAAGACATTTTTTTCCAGTTTTTATTTGAAGTGAGATATCAATATGTTGAGCAACAACTGCAAGGGTAAAACTCCTGAGGGTAATGAAGAGACTGGGGGGCCATCAAAATGCCCAAAACGTGGAGGTACCATACAGTCTTACTTTGGAATTGGCAAAGCTTCTAATCTATCAGATCAAGGTGGAGCTACACCATCGACTCTTCCACCAAATATTATTGAAGATGGCAATGACAATACCTCACCGCCACAGGAAGGTCAATGTGAGATTGTCACTGTGTTAAATCAAAATGTATCAAATGAGGATGGCAATACCACAGAATATGTTCCAAGGGATACCCTGGATAGCCAGAATGAGATAATTGACTTGGATGAGGATGATGTTGGTAGCAAGAAAAGAAAAGGCAAAGCAAAATTGGGGCACGAGTGGGACATGACAAGGAATTTTCAAATTGGTTGGTTGTCGAAGTAACCATTCCTTGAAGTAGTCAGGGTATCAAATGAAAACGATATTGAAAGGGCAAAAAAGGTCAAATGTAAGATTTGTAGTTGGAAATGTGGAAGAGACAAGTTGGTGCAGCTAAAGCTTGACACTATAGAAAAGCATATCGACAAAGTTTACGAAAAACAAATCATAGATGGAAAGGAACAATCAGTCGTACAATAGAAATCAAAGGAAGAATGTCTTCATGTTAAGTATGTTGCAGATTATGGAGAGCATAACCATAGAATGTCGAAGATTAAAAAATGTGAAGGTACACTTGAGGCTCATTTTGGAAAAGCCATGGCAGCAGCAAATCTGTCAAAAACTGTTCAGATGAGTGTTGTTTTTCATATTTTGTCCAGGGGGCATCCTATGATAGACTACCTAGAATATTTTGATTTATTATCTTATTTGAGTGTTCCCAACTTTCCCTTCTCACATTGGTCAATAAACGTTGGATGGGAATGGGTGAACTATCTTGCTGCAGTGGAAAAGAAAGATTTAAAGGAGAAATTAAAAGAGTCAAATTTCATTGTATTATCTTTAGATGAAGTTATTGCGGTAGACAATACTTCTTGGGTTTGTATGCATTTGTATACTGTAGAACAACATGTTTGCCAAGCTCATATTCTTTGTGTTCATAAAATGAAGGACAATTCAACATCACAAAATCTATTTGAACTAGTCAAGAAATCTTTGAATGAAATTGCAGGTATGGATGAGTTGAAAATTGCCAAAAAGTTGGTGTGTGTAGGAGTTGATGGAGCTACAGTGATGCAAGGTCAAAGGAGCGGTCTTTGCACAAAGTTACAAACTACTTGTGCACCATACATGCTTGGCATTCACTGCATGGCCCACACAAGATTTATCATACAAAATCATAAGCAAGTTTCCTACAGTATCAAAAGTTAAAAATCTAGTTCATGAGATCCACGCATACTTTTGCCGAAGTCCCAAACGTTTCCTTGAATTTCAACATTTTTCTGAGGGAATAACACTTGGAAACAAGCTTCTCAAGGATGTTGATACCAGATGGATCTCTCTGCATGGACCAGCGCAACGAGTTCTTTCAAAATATCAATCTTTGATTGGAGTGATGTACGAGCATCGCAGCATAGTAGACAAAGCTCCTGACCTCTTACATAGGTTAAGCGATCTAGAGACACTCTTCAATTTAGCTAGTTTTCTCCCCATGCTGGATGAGATGAAAAATCTTGTGAAGAAATCCCAAGACAAAACTATGTATATTTATGAATATGCTAATCTACGTAAACTTACATGCTTGGCCCTTGATCATCTATATCTAGATCTAACACAAGAAGGCACAAATTATTTGATGTGGTGGAAAATTACTTATTTGAATAATCCTGATAGTTATTTACAATTTAATGCAAGCGGGCACTTATGTATTTGTGTACATGGATGAGATACTAATGTACCATTGTAAGACAACTAGGCGCTCTAGAAAAGAAGTACCTATTAACGAGGAATATTTTAATGACATTGTTAAATCTGTTAGTGATAATTTGAAGGAAATTGTAAAATCTCTTTCCTCAGAGATTCATGAAAGATTCCCTCGACATGAAATACTTGAAGCCATGGGTATTGTGTATCCTCAATTTTGGGTAAACCGAGATAACCCAAAATATTTTCATGATCAAGTAAAAATCTTGATCGAACAGTTTTTAGAAAAGGTAACATACAATAAACAAATAATAGAAGGAATTTTAGATGAAAATAAGCTTAGAAAGCAATGTCGTAGTTTTGCAACAACTATGAGGGAGCAGTATAAATCCATGGGCAAGGAGAAGGCCTTTGAACCAAGATCAATAAAAAAGGTTTGGACAAGCTTAGGTCAGAGTGAAATATTGCGTGGTTTGATGTCAGAATATTTCAAACTTGATTATTTATGTCAAACAATGATATTAGGGTCAGTGGAGGATGAGAGCGTTTTCAGTACATTGGGGTTTTTGAAATCAAAGTTAAGAAAAAAACTGGACAAGAATTTGGAAAATTGCTCGAGGATGAAAGGAACTGCGTATAATATCAAAAAAATTCCTTTTGAAAGGGCACTCGCAATCTGGAGGTCCACATGTAAAAGAAGAGGGACCAGGTTGTGCAACACAAGCTCTCCAATTCCAACAGTCATCGGTATTGGTGGTAGTGGTAGTGGGACTGGGCCTGGGATAGATGACAATGATATTGAAATTGACACAAATCAAACAATGAATGTTGAATTTGAGACACAGGCCGAAGAAAGTGCAGAGCAGTCTCAAAATCAAGATGACTCTTTTAATTTATCTGAAGATGAGCATCGGTTTGAGGACCCTGACTCCATTTGGGAAATGGAAGATAATTAGCAAGTTTTAGGTATTTTTACTGCACTTCATGAATCGGTTTCCATTGTTCCAAAGTCCAAACTGTAGTTGATGTCTAATGATATTTTATATTGTATTCAATGAACATTGAAATTGTGAATCATTGCACTTCATGATATCTTATTTTATATTGCACTCAAGCACTGCATGTCATAATGAATCATATTCCAAACTGTAGTAGATGATTTTTTATATTGTATTCAAATAAATTGTGAATCATTGCACTTCAAGTTCAGAATATTTTATTTTATATTGTACTCCAAGTCTCCATGATATTTTATATTATATTGCACTTCATGAATCATAATACATATGCCAAAGTCAAACTGTAGTAACGTAGTTGATGATATTTTATAAATTATATAAGATTCAATACCATCGGCCTAACAATGCTTCATCGACGAAACCCCCATCACAATCTCGTCGATGCCCTGATAAAAATAGCTCACAACCTAGTATCGGTGTAACAATACTCTATCGAGCTGTCTCCTAAGGTGCTCTCCTGATATACCAATAGAGTCAAGTTGTCAACAAAAGTAACCATGAATTATAATTTATGACCATGGGCATGAATTATCTTATTTTATCAATAATCACAAAAATATACCACACTTTGATTTTATGAACAATGCAAATTGTAGAAATTTGTGTGACAAGATCCATATTATAGCCTACATTCACATTGCATCCATAAATATTAAAAAAATTTGAAATTCTGTAGTGATGTAGTCCTTCCCCCATTCCTAACAAAATTCAATACCATTGGCCTAACAATGCTTCATTGGCGGAACCCCCATCACAATCCTGTCGATGGCCCGATAAAAATAGCTAACAACCTAGTATCGGTGTAACAATACTCTATTGGCCTGACTCCTAAGGTGCTCTCCCGATATACCGATAGAGTCAATTTGTCAACAAATGTAACCATGAATTATAACCATGGCCCATGGGCATGAATTATTGAATGCATAAACTATATCGGGAGAACTATGGTTCATCGGGGAAACATTATTTGGCATCCCACTGATAGAACGAAGGATAGGTGTCCATCGGTGGAGAGGGTGGCAATCGGTGAAAGACTGATGTGACATCCTATGGCATCGTGCAGCCGTGCTGTGGTGCATTTATGAACCAAAATTGAAGTGAATTATATCACAAGTTGATCCCATAGTTGTTACAAAATCCTAGAAGATTTCGCTTAGGGCAGAAGCAGAAAGGCAAAAACTTGGAGTTCTGATGCAGCAAAGACCGGTGGACTATGGAGGCAACTCAGCGAGACATGTAAGTAATTCAATTTCAGACCCAGTTGAGAAGCTGTTTTACTCAAAAGCTTAATATTTAAATAAAAGAGAGTACAGACAAACCCAAAGCTAAAAAATAGAAAACCGAAAAGCCTAAGAGACTCCTATATGAAGACCTGATAGATCAATGTCCTGGGTCAAGGCCGAGACCCAAGAGGAGTGCTCAAATGAATCCTTCCATGGATCGATTATGGGACAAAAAAAAGGCTTAGGGGATATTTGGACACTGCAATGAGGGTATGACCTCTTCATGTACCATTACAGAAAACAATTTAGGTTTCAACCAGTCTGCAATCCATGGAGGTTGAACCTGGGAAGACTTGTGGTGCCCAATGTGTTTGTGCACGCAAAGCTAATTAAAGCTCTTGCTATCAAATATGACCCCAAGAAAAGAACTATTCAGTCACATGGCGGGGGTGACATGCTTGTTATTTCTAGGGATCTCATTTCTAATGTATTTCAGTTAGAGTGTTCACGAAATCTATCATTCACGATCAAAGATATCTTGACAGAGTATTGCCACATGGATACCAGCTATAAGAGATGGAAATTACCTTTGCATAGGCCCAAGGATGAAGGAGGCAAACTCAGGAGGTTCTCTAGCAGTGAAAACCCTCCTTTCCATGAAGATTTATTCGAAGAGTATTTCCAATACACCTATTATTCAGCTGGTCAGGTTTTGGGAGTAGAGGTTCCACCTCTCATGTTGATTGCCCCAATGGTCTTAGCTGTAGACATACATAACAAGGATGTTAGGCCATTTGATTATGCTAGCTACTTGGCCAATGCCCTACATCGAGGGCTCGAAAAGATTAAAAATAATAGTGATAATATTAATTTTGAACACTATTCTTTGCTTATGCATTTGGTATTGTACGAGGGACAAGTCAGAGGGGTCTAGAGTGAAGAATTAAGGATAAAAGATACAGATGAAAATGGAGATTTTAAACCTGTACAAATGTGGACTTCATTGTGGGACAACCGATTTGGTAGGTCTCATTACCTTTATTTTGAAGATTTTTTTGTAAAACCATTGATGACATTGCTGGGGTATCCGTGCAACTATAATGTATCCCCAGAAGTACAAAGATTTCTAAGACCAAAGGAAAATGACCGGAGAAATACAGTGAATCATAACTGGGGAGACTGGTATGCTTTCCCTGATTGTACAATGATAAGGGTTTATGGGTTCAAAGGGGCTCCACACTTGATGCCATGAGTAGTTCCTGACCAAATTTCTTTTTAAGAAATTGTGAGGCAATTGGCAAAATCTGATTCCAAACACTTCAAAGGACATAGCAAACAATCGATTATGCCCAACACCTTATGTTTTGGAGACTTTACAGTGGTTGCCAATGAAGGATATGGATAAATTGATGGTAAATTAGCACGGTACAACCTACCTCTAGGCGATGTAAGGAAACAATTTGATGCAGAAGGGTTTATTCACAAGGCGAGATTATCGCAGGGGCTGTCAGGGTATGAACATTTGTTCTCAATCGAAGATGTCATAAGAAACCATGATGAGGCTTCCACCAAGGAAAGAATGACCGCCTATAACAAGATTATGCTTGCAAAGGAATGGAAGAGGAAAAATGTCCCATCTTATTCAAAGGCATTTGGTGAGATACAAGATCCTTTAACAAGAATTGAGCAACTCATCGCTCATGTCAATGAACTGGTAAAGGATGTTCCCCTAGTTGTTTTTGATGCACCTCATGCAACCCATTCAGGATTACAAGCTAAAGACATAGAGCCCTTGGATTACATACCTTCACAGCCTACTCCTGAGGTATTTTTTTCTATAGATACTGATATAAGTGAAGAAGAGCAGGGTGATGAAGAGGGTAAGCAAGTCAAAAAAATCAGTGCTCCTGTGATTGCATAGTACGATCCCCCTCAAGAGCAGAATATTGTAATATTTGAGGCATCAAATGAACTATCTGATGATGTGAGGGTCATGGCTGGACAACAATTTATTTCTGACTGTGATTTTGTTAAATCTTCTGAATTTAAATCATTTGTTTATGAATATAAAGGTAGAAAAATGAGACAACAAATACAGGATATCACTCCTGAACATGAGGCAACTGCTTTGGAGGAATTGAAAAGGGAGGTAGAAAAGGAAATGGAGTTCATCACTCCTGAAAGAGGTAGGGAATTTCTTCAAGAAGCTGGAGTTTTGCTCCTGCCAGGGTGGGATATCAGCTCTTCAAGTGTATTTGATAGCTTCAGAAAAAGAGGGGATATGACAATGAACTTAAGAGAAGAAGCAAGTGACAAAATGTATTCAGGATTTGGGTACAACCCAGACGAAGCCACCTTGCTTATTTGGTCACTGTATCCCCATGATAAAAGACCTACTATAATTAGTAATCCAAACCAAGTGTTTGGTAATATCTTGGTTCAACGAGTAGTGGATACCAACCCTATGGAGACAACATAATTGAACATAAATGTGGCAAAATTTACCAAAGCACAGATCGATAAACTGATTAAGGAAAATGACAAACTGAAGAAGGAGCTAGAAAATCAGAGAGAAAAAACATCTTCCTCCTCCACATCAGATTTTTACTCCCCATGGCTTGAAAAAGATAAGAGAGTGCTTGATGCATTAGCTAATGTAGCCTACAGGAAGAATTGCCATTTGAAATCCCAAGGGAAATGCAAAGAATTGGAGAAAGAAGTGAAAACCATCAAACATAACATTGTATCTGAAATGATAAAAGAAAGGTTCAATAAAATGATGAAATGTGCTATTGAATATTGGCAAGTATTCAAACAGACACACATTGCATTAGTGGAGAATGAACAATTGCAGCCTAGAATGATGGAGAAAAAAAAGGAGCTCCTAGATAAGAATGTCATGAAAGGACAAATATTGCTAACATATAACAAGTTGGTAGAATCACATAATGGATATCATAATAGGCTTAGGGAAGATTTTGACTGCTTTGATTCAGTCCCACTCCCGACACTTCATTTTGGCATTGGAAATCCACAAGAATATGATGATTGGTAGGAAGAGCTTGTTGGGCATCTGACTGCTGTGTTGCAAGAAATAAATGATGAGGTTATGGTTTTACAAAATACTCATAAGCAACTCAAAAAAATAATATCTATGGAATATGATATGAAAGAGACGATCTCTAACATGGACACCTATGCTGAACATGAGTACATCCATCACCTCTTTGCAATCAATATGTTTATTAGCCAAACTGTAGATGTGTCAGAATCAGATCCAATGGGACAACCATTAGATTCAGAGGAAGTACACTAGTTGACAACATGATGAGTGCCCTATCATGGAGTAGAAGCCTTGAATAGATCTTAGGTGGTCAGTGCTCATGGGCTTCTGCTTGGAGATTAACGGATCAGTGCATTCACCTGCGACATTGTTTTATTTATAATTTGAGTTATGTTTAGTTGTCAAAACATCATGACTTTTTGCAAGGGGTTTGCAGTTTGTTGCCTCTCATATATAAGAGAGATCAAGACCCCAATAGGAGATCAATGGATCATCACATCATTTTTAATTAGAATTTAGAGTAGAAAATAGTAAGAAGATAGATAATAGATTGCACCAATTCGCCCATCCATCTCATATCATAAACTATTTTTATAATGCAGATCATTTGAACTTTGAAGATCAATACAATGGAGAAGGTTACACATATTTACTGATTTTATTTCGAGTGTTCAAGTATTGTGGATTCATGTGCTTATAAGTTATTAACTTATTTGGCTGTCTCCAAAGTGGTTGTTTATGTTATTCAAATTGAGTGTGTGGAAGTACAATTAATTTGTCAGTACATTGAATTTGAATTCTTCAGGAATAGAGGTTGTGACCATGGGTTTTTAGATTTATTTATGGACATGATCATTGATCAAGTAGTAATGTGGGCCACAAAATGGATCTTGTCACACAATCTCTGGAATTTGTGCTAATCATAAAATCAAATGTAGTGTATTTTTGTAGTTTGTGGGATGTGGGTGAGGTGTAAGTTGGTGGATATTGATCAGGATTTTTAGTCAAAACATAATAGAAGCTAACAGTTCAACATCCATAACTTGGAAATGGAAGCTCTACCAAGAAGTAAATATAATGAGCTAGTAGTTCATCACTAGTTCAAATGATAAAATAAATAAAACAGAATCCAAATAATTGAACATCATCGCATTACTGAAGTCTGAATTTGAGATTTTTAATTGAATTTCACATGAAGGAGTACATATTGGCATTGGAAATGCAAAATATTGCCAATTCCCAAAGACAAGTCTGCACAGAGCTGAGTTGGAACTTCAAAACTCATATTATCAAAGATTGAAAATAATAAATCAAGTCACTGTATCAAATTTTCTAGCAACTTCCACTCTTCAGGTGGTGGAATTGCCATTTGCTCTAACTGATGTTGTTTGACTTGAAGTTTTGTTAACATTTCATGATTGTAATTGGAAATGGAACCTCTCTTGAATCCTTCAATCAATTTTGCATTCAAGGTTATGAGTGTTCTGATGGAATCCAAATAGTTCACATCTTGGTTTTGAGGAAACTGGTTCAAATCAATCTTCCTTGCACCTTCCATCTTATTTCTGAAACCATCATTTCCAATGAATCGCTCATTTGTGTCAAAAGCCTCTTGAAAACCAAGCTCTGTGAAGTTCCTTACATTTTCATCCACCACCTTCATCTTGTGTGCAACCAAATGCAAATATTCCTTTGTTCCAAACATTCTCGATCACTTTTCAATGATAGATGACAACTTTATTGAGGTTTCAATCCGATTAGTAATCCCTTTTGATTTCAGATCATTGTCACTAGCTTTGTCGACTGTTTGTAGAACTTCATTTGCAGATTTCTCTAATTCCAACACCTTTGTTGTCCACTAAATATTTGCTGAGCTTCTTATAATGTTGTCTGATAGCATCAATCAATTGAAAAATGTCACACAAATGATCAAACCTTTCCATTATTTCATCCTAGATCTTTTGTTTCATATGCCTCACTGTATCTCTACAAAATGCAGATAACTTATTTTGAGAAGACTTAATTTCTTTTTTTTCTTCCGTCAACTCTGTCTCCAATCTTTCATTTGTTTTTCTCTGTTTCTCCAATTTTTGTTCCCATTGTGCATTTCCATTCGCAATGCTTACTCTTAATTTTTCTAAAGTGGATTTTTCCTCATCATATTTCTTGTTGCTCTCATCTAGCCTTCGCTTCAAGTCATTCACTTCTCTCTCATTTGATTTATCCTCTTTGCTTGTTGATGTAGAGGCAGATTTTATTATTCTTTTTTCTAATTCATTGCTCTTGTTATCTGTTGCTTTCCTCTTTGCTTTCTCACTTGCTAGGTGTACCTGTAACTTTTCTATTTCGGTTTGCAACCTTTTCTTCTCTCTAGCTTGCTTTAGGAATGATGTGTACACCAATTCATTGTTCTTCTTTGATACATTAATTTTGTCAGTATTTTTCAAGCCAAAAAAATCCAATTGAAATTGGTTACCTGGTATTCAGATCGATCCATCTGATTTGTTGGTTTGTTTTGAACTGTGGGAACACCAATTGTGTACTCCATGATTTCTTTATTTGTGTCAAATGTGGGTAATACCATGGTTGTTGCAATCTTTGAAGTTACAACAGACACACTCTCCATCAGTTGCTTCTTTTCTTTTTTATTCAAGTCTGATTTCTTTTTAAACTCTTCAATGAAATCATAACCTGGGGAGGCAGGAACAATGTAATGCTTGAATGGCGAAGGAATAGGAGTACTTGCAGTTGCTAATGATGTCGCACCCACACTAACTAGATTTGTGGGAGTGTCTAGAAATAACTCCTTTGTGGTACTAGTGGATCCAGTGAGTGTGACTTGGACCTGTCAATATCCTTTGCCTCTTTTGATTGCCTTGATCGCCTTGTGTTTCTGTGGTATCTTTTTTTTGTTTTCCTCTTAGTATTGTGTGTAATTTGTCATTGTAGCACATGTTGACCACTACTAGTACTACTACCCATACCATCGCCACCAATGGCACTCCTAGTTGCACTAAGTTGTCCACCACGGGCATGTCCTAGTTGTGATTGTATCTGACCATGAGGATGAGGACTAGAAGCTCTAACAAATTGAGTTTGACTTGTATCCCCTTGGTCTACTTTTTCAGCTCTAAGCCCAAGGCCAGATTTATCAACTATTTTTCTATGCTCAACACTTTGTATTGTCCAAGGGCCTTGTCCTTTGGACTCCAAAGGACCACCTTCATAACCAATTTTTTCAAGTATGGCTGCTCCTGAAGTATATGTTGAAGCATATTCTTCTTTTGTGGCCTCACTTAAACCAGGTTTGTAATTGGCATGGCTTTGTTCTTCTTCTTCTTCCCTATCAATATCATCATCAGAAACATCATGTTCATCAGGATTCTCTATATTCCACAATTTGCTAAACTCTTCATCTTCTTCATTAGCATCATACTCTGCAAGAGCTCTTGGATCACCTAGGTCCTTCCTCATAGACCAAAAGGTAGTAATTTTTTATTGTGACCAATTTTTATCTATAACTTCCTTCTCTAGAGAACTTGGAATTTTTACTCTACTAGATGGTTTATCACTTTTTTCATAAAAAATGTTGTATGTCCTAATTGTCTTTCGGTGCAATGCCATACTTTTTGCTAACAATTGTTCAAAAAAAATACCATTCTCAGCAGCACTTTTCTCCATTGCTATTTTGACCTCATCCCAAGAATCCTTGTTTCTCAAGTTTTCAAGCAAGGGTTTACTTTGATGTTGAATTCTATTTGCAACATTCCTATTGGCCACAATCATTGATTTAATGATGTCACATGGATCATATTGCCAGTGACAGATACCATCAAATGCAAAAAAAATCAAAAGATTATGTGCCACACTAAATGCTTTTCTCTTGAATGTGAACCCTTCACATGAAAAAGGTAAAGAAGGAAATAAGGTCTTTTTTTGTTGACTGAGCAAGTGTAGTTCATCAACAGTTTGCACCTACCTTATATATTCCAATGCAAAAACCCTTTTTGTCACATGTATTGGAAGTTTGTTTGGTTGTACACCTGATCCATAAAATCTTAGCACTGTATATTCTTCGATTAAGTACCAATCAACCAATTGTATTTCTTTTCCTAGTTGCATGCAGTTTCTACATGACATAGGCAATCTAGGCATTGGAGTATTTGTAATTACTTGATGCAATGGAGCCAAAAAGTAGTCTACAAAATGACTGTAGTTCCTGTTGAGTATAATTATATTTGACATGTTCATCCTATATTTCAAGGAGGCTTGCACCCACTTCCAAATTGCTATCCAGACTAAGGCAAAATGCTAGCATGGAAATAGTATCTCGAACCCACGGTTTAAAAATATCCAAATTATAAGGAAGCTTATGATCACCTTTCAATTTGTTTCTATCCATAACTATTGTATTTAAGAAATCATTTTTCAACCTTTCTTCCACTGCTTCATAATCACTAGCAAGCTTTTCTAGGTCAATGTGGTGGTTTCCAAATTCTTTGGTTGTAAACCCCAACACTTTTCCAAGTTCTTCTGCATTAATGGATAACAATTCTTCTTGGTTATCTTTATTAACAATTTCTCTTTTCTTATCATCATAATTTTCGGCACAGACCATGATAAATTTAGGGCAAGGGAAAACTTCATGTAACATCATGTGCCCTAATCTAGTTACCCATGGTGCATTGATATTATCAACTTTCTTTTGCTTTGCAACCTCATTATGAGATGTAAATCTAAGTTATGAAGTACACCTACCATAGATTTCAGGATCATAAATATTATGGTACCCATCGATGAAACCTGGGGTTTTAAGCAATTCTGCATAATGTATTTTTTTTATCAGACATTGCTCTAAGTCTAGTGGTATTGGTGGTAGACATGCTTATACAAATCTGAAGCTGTAAAATTTGAATTCCCTAATAAGTAATACCTATTAGTCCTCCTTAATTTTAACGAATTCTTGAGTCTCTAAACCCAAACTTCAAACTTTGACAAAATAAGAATTTAAGAAATGTCAAACAATGAAACATAGCCACAGGAATTCTTTCACTTACCTAGATTCTGAGTCCCGACTCTTGAAAACTAGAATGGCATTGTTGGAAGTGGAACCTTGGAATCCAAAACAGCTTGGTGCACTGTAATGAGCAATCTAAAGAGTGAAGACTTTAAAAATCACTATACAATTTCAAAGTGCAAAGTGTTTTAAATGCTTTTTTTCTCGTAATTGGAACGTTAAATTGAATGACACGTCTTAGGAGTTAGGTCTACAAGTCTACAAGACTACAAGTTGCAAATTCTTAACCATTGATCTTTTTAAATGTAATGGTTATAGGGTGATTCTGAAGGTTTAAGTTGGGAAGCCCATCGCCCTGTGCATTTCATTACGGAATGCAACTACAACCATACATCAAATGTTCATCCAATGGTTGAAACTTGAGTAATTTATGAATTATGATATTAACTTTAAAAATAAACATTAATCACTTGACAATTTGAGTTGACACTTAGCAGTTAGCAGTATAAAGTGCTTTAAATTCTTTGTTTCTCAAAATTGGAACATTAAAGTGAATGACACGTCTTAGGTCTACAAGTTGCAAATTCTTAATCTTAACCGTTGATATTTCTAAATCTAACGGTTATAGGGTGATTCCAGAGGTTTAAGTTGGGAATCCCATCGCTCTATGCATTTCATTATGGAATGCAACTACAACCATACACCAAATGATCATCCAACGATTGAAACTTGAGTAATTTATGATATTAACTTGAAAAAATAAACATGACACATGTGTTTTAAATTCAATACCATAGGCATCGGCCTAACAATGCTTTATCGGTGGAACCCCCATCATAGCCCCACCGATGGCCCAAAGGAAGACTCATAACTCATAAGGTGTGCTCCCCGATATACCGATAGAGTCAGAAAAAGTAAGCACATCGCTGTAGCACATAAACATCGGTGGAATGAATGATTGCATTCCCCTGATGGCCCGATATAACCATGAATTATCAAGTGCATATTGCGTAAAGTATATTACTTAATTTCTCAAAATAAAAAAACTGATTTTAATATATTAAATTATTAATAGACACTAAAGTTTCAAACTCAGAAAACAACTCTTTACTCTTAAGCATAAATGAATAACGAAGATTCAAGGAATCAAGAATAACACAACACAACCATTTATTTTATTGCAACTGAATTTCAATGTCACATTATTACATATCTTTTTATAGACGAGTAGCATTGTAGCTCCTATTTTGTATAAATAACATATGTCAGTGTGTCACTTTAGTACTTTACATAGACAAAATTTAATAATTTATTCCAAGTTGTTGCTCGTTACAATGGATTACAAATTGATTCCAATTTCCAAGCTTTGCTGCTGAAAACTTACTACACATGTAACTCTAAAAATAAATGCATGATTCCAAGCTTTTGCTGGTGACAATGTAATACAAATGTGGCTCTGAAAAATAAATTCATGATTCCAAGCTTCTTCTGGTGGATTTTCCAACCATGTTGGGGAAAGGGGGTTCCAATCAGTCCTGGGGAAACAGGAGCCATGAAGATACAAAATGTACTTATCCCCTTTGAGAACTAGAGCCATGCTGGGGAAATAGGAGCTGTTAGAATATAGGAGGAGAAGCAATTCTGCTCCCATCTTTTACCTGCAACCTCTATGCATTGTTATAACACTTATCTCCATCAGAGCTCCTCATCCTGGTTCAAAACCCGTCTGAAAATTCAGGTTAACCAAATCAACTTCTTTCCAATTCCACCCATTCTAAACTTGAAGGAAATTCATCTTTTACTAATTACTCTGTAACTACATAATGTAGGTAGGAGAATTTACAATATCCCCAATACTGCATCATCTTCTTCGTGAATCCTTATTAACCCTAGAAAATAAAAACCCTTATGACACTGTCTACTAATCATTGAATCACTATCCCTATTTATGGGCCACCAGTGCCGCTACCAACCTATATAATTAAAATGTTTAATTTGATTGACGTCTGGCTAGTGGCTACGTGCCAACTTGAACTATACCTCAAGCTGACAAGCTGTCAAAATCACTCAAAGTTCAAACGATATGAAATCATTACAAATCTTGTTTCATTAAAGCTATGAGTTGTCCAAGAAATTGCTTCGGATGTTCATATCACATATGGCATTAATCGCCACCACTGCCTGCACTAGCAGTACAACAACCACACTTTCTTCAAAAAGAATGAGAGTTTCAATTAAATGAAATGTATAATGTTGAGGCATTGAAAAGACAAAATGAGTGATGAGCGATGAGCCTTGATCTCACCACATGTCTGCATCTAACGGTTATAGTGTTATTCCAGAGGTTTCAAATCGCAAGTCTAGTGCTTCAGAGATTTACTTCCGGAATGCAACTACAGTCGTCCATCGAACATTCAATGAACGACCCCTATAATTTTTGTTGGCATATCTGTTTATTTCGCCACTAGATTTTTTTACTATTTAGAGATTCTTTTTAGTTTGCCAATGAAAATATTTTTTTTTCTTTGAAAAAAGGTTTTAATCGCCAATGGAAAAACAATTCTGGTCTGAAAAATGGTTTTATTCGCCAATGAAAAATATTTTATTCTATTAAAAAAAATTGCAATTCACCAAGATTTTCCACGAACATCCAGGGATTATAAAAGATTCACCAATTAGGATTTTTTTTTCCCGTAAAACGAAAAAAAATCACCAATAGAATTAATATTTTTCATCGAGAAGTATACCAGATTTGCCAGGATTTTACACCTAGACTGAGGGGGGGGTTTCTTAAAGTTTTCCCTGTTGGGCACCTTAGTCCTAACATTTTGACTTGGGTATCCAAGCCAAATCTAACCCTAAGGGTGGGATTCCAAATAAATTTTAAATGAAATCATTGTGTATTTTATGGCATGCATGCTATCATGTGCATGCATTCTAAATTCAGAGAAAAAGGAACTTTTTTAATAAAAGATGATTCTAGTGTGTTATAGTGTGAGAACATTATGGGTTGGGATTTTTGAACTTTCTCGATCCATAATGGTAGTATATTATAATGTGCTCTTGTTATATCATATTTTTCTTCAAATTGGTTTGTGGAAACTTTTTGGTCCCCCATCTTGGTACACATACCTAGAAAGCTCAACTCTTACATTTGGGAGAAGGAATTATAGGTGACTTTGTAGAGATGAGTAATTTCAAGAAGGATGTTCCAATTAGTAGCTTCACAAAGGAAGATATGTATGATAATTGTAGACAAGGAAGAGAAGTAGAGGACTATAATAGTGGATGTGGCACTCAAGTAAGAGTTGGAGGTGGAGAATTCCATTGAAAGATTTATATAGTAATTGTTGAAATTTGTTCACTTTTTTTAGTTTTTAGAGAGGGATCATGTAGAGTTCTCTTATCAAGAAAATCAATTTTTTTGAAGTTCATAGCATGGAAAAAAACTCTCTTTTTGTCAGAAATACAATCAACTCATTTTATTTTTATTTATCAAAAATCTGTTAATATTAGACTATATGCCTCCCAAAATAGAAAAAAATATAGTTTGAAAAAAAACATCCATAATTTTCTATCTATTGGTAAACAAATTTATCAATGTGGTTATCCTTGATAAATGACCCCGAGTTACCCTATTGAGAAATGACAAAAGAACCAACAACTAGAGAGATCACTATTACATTAGTGATCTTCCTCTAAATTTTAGAGGTACAACTCCCTCATAAGAAATTTTAATTTTAATGGGTGTACTTTTCACCAAACATTAGGAAAGAAAAATAAGTTAAAGAAGAGACAAGAAAGATAACTATATGAAAGGTAGGATGAATACACATATTCATCCCTCACAAGCATAAAGAGCACATTTAAGATGAAGGAAATAACTACAGTTAAACATATGACAACATCAAAGAAATAACTACAAATTCATCAAGAGAAGAATCCAAAACACAAAGAAAACATGTTTGATTCATAGACTAGTCATATTATTCTCCATTTATTTCTTTAACCAAAGAGCTCATAGACTCTTTCCTAGACTCTTTCCTATGTACAAAATGAGAAACTCAATATTCTCCTTTAGAAATTTCTAACTCCCTACGAAAAAATGAACCATTTTCTCTTAGAAGTTTTACAATAAATAGAAAAGAGTGAATTTTTAGTTTTTTTAATCAACTCTTTCTCAATTTGGAGTTTACAAAATTTTATAAATTGAATTTCAAAAATAACTCTCCAGAGCACCTTTCAGCAGTTTTTAAATAACATACTGGACCTTTCCTCTTTTTTATAATGAACAATATTCAACACCTTTATTCATGCCTCCATGTGTTGCTTTGAATGTATCATCCTTTAAAATGACTCCAACTATTGTGGACACCCACAAAGCTCTAAAAACAAAAACAAAAAAAATTGCCTCTTTTTTACTTTTAAAAAATGGTTGTCAAGATTTTGGGTGGTTGTCACAACCTTGTTAAGATTTTGGGTGGTTGTCACAACTTACAAAACTTTGAAAAAATAATATTTTTGAAACCACATGTATGATTTTTGAAGGTCTTCAAAACACTTAAAGCCTTAATTAAAGTTTGATAAGAACTAGGTAATTCATGTCAAATTTTCAAAATTGATATGAAGATTTGCACATTATGAAAAATAAACACAAACAAATTTAAAATAGACCGAATTAAAAAATGAGACCAACACTATCAAAGGCATTCATTACACTAAATAAAGATGGTTCCCTATATTCAATCATCATTTCATATTTGTGATGAGGCAACATCATATAAACTCTAAGGTATAAGAGTTGTATAAATGGAGGTAGTCTTGTTTCTCTCATGCTTTCTTTATGAATCTCTTATCTTTAAATCTAGTCAAACATTACAAAAATATTTTTATCCATAAAAAATCTAATTTTTGTACTTGTTTACAATTTGAATAGACATATAATTCTTAGGATTTTGTTTGATAAATTTTTATTTTAATTCAAAGTTTGAATTAAATTTTTACTTATATAAATTTTCTTACTTAGAAAAAGATATGGATCTAATAGTTGAACTACGTAATAAAATATAATTCACTTGTCATTCAAATTAATACAAATAAAATAGATAATAATGTAGAAAAATTTGATAAAAGCTACATTTACTTAGTTTTTATATATTTATATTATTGGAGTTATATTACTAAAATAAAAAAATTATTCAACTATTTTCCATCAACATCAACATCATTTTATTTCATTGATCTTAAAATTAAAAGCTTCTTTTTTTTTTTAATTAAACTTTTAAAAATTTATTACAATATTAATCACTTCTTTTATTTGGATTAGTTACTCACTTATCGTAAGAATTTATTTAAATAACTTAAATAATCTTGATTTTTTTAAATTTTCTATACATACATAACTAGTATAGATATCTTAAATACATTTATCTAAAAAATGTGGAGAGATATCAATTTGGAGTTATTCAAAAGTTATTTTATTTTAAAACTATTTTGTTTACTATTTACATGGAGACATAAATTTTATGGACTACTTATTTTGAAAATATTATAATTATTAAGTATTAATATTCTACAAAGCTACCAAATTTAAGATAAAAGGTATGTTTTTGTTAACACAATCACTCCATTAGATTCTATCCATTTTCCATTATAAAATACTTTTGGACATTACAAATTTATATCTCATATAAAATTTAAATAATATTTATTGTTTTAAAAATGATATATTTGAAACCATTATTATATAAAATCATAAATATATAACTATTTAAATTTAAATGTTTCCTCATAATAATATGAATGAGTTTAAGTCTTCCACTCCTCAATCGAAGTCCCCTAAAACCCCCCACACCTCCACCTAGAAGCTTGCTTAGTGAATTTATGTGACTTGAATTACTTTAAGTCTTGTGTTGAAAATTAATTTAAAAATTATGAAAGCAATAAAGGAGCAAACATTAGTTCTAATAATTGTGATATGTTTAAATTCCTCAAATAGGATTAAGAGAAAATGTTCAATGATTAATCTGGTCCTCTTTCAGTTTATGTTTTATGTTTAAAACTTTGAACTCCGTTATTTCTTTGTTGTTATAGTGTTGTCTGTGACATGTGGCCTTTACATTCTTTTTGTTTCTACTATGTGTTTTTATTGCCTTGAGGGAACTTTAGTGCTAAGGTTCAACACCCTCAATTGTTTATATTATAAAAATATAAGACCCAATTTATTTTTATAATATTTTTATTATGTAACATAACTTTCTAATTAATTATTTTTTCACATTCAAGACTTTTGATTTTAACTTTGATCATAATCTTTTTATTTGTTTCATTTTTTATTAATAAAATTTAAATAATATTTAATTTTAAAAATATAAATATATTTGATACCATTATTATATAAAATTGTAAATATATCACTATTTAAATTAAATGTTTTCTCATACTAACATAAGATCCAGTTTACTTTTATAATCTTTTTATTATTATGTCACATAATTTTTGTAATTATGATTTTTTTTACATTGAATACTTTTGACTTTTAACTTTGATCATAATATTTTTATTTATTCCATTTTTATTAAATGTCTATTAAAAATTATTATTTTAATATATTACACTAAATTAACTAATTTCTTTTGACTAAATGATAATATTTATAGCTTAGCCCTCTTCATAGTAAAATTTGGAGCCAAATTATTATTTCACAAAAAGAGAGCTAACATTTTTTTAAAAAGAAGATGTATATTTAAAAAATATAATTTGTAATGTAACCTGAAATAGAGAAATTTAACTTAAATTAATTTATTTTAATACGTTCATACCTCTCGAAATTATTATTAGATAGGATGATAGCCCATAAGAAAAAAAAAGTTAGTTTTTTAAAGGAGCCCTATAAGTATATCCAGGCTGTAGGGGAGAGGGGCCAGTAGTCGTGCAGGCTAACTTCGTCAGCATGTAGCGATTGACTAGAATATAGTAGGACCTTCATTTTTTTTTTGAAATGTAGACTAGCCTCTTATCTATCTATAACTAAGGTTTGGATGTGTGACTCATCATACAACTTGCCACATCAGCGCATCTACTAATAAGTGTCCAAAATTTGACTTTTGAAAGATTCGACCAAAACTTAATCATGCTACCCCTAATAGTCGAACACAAAATATCATTTGTTGCTTGTAAAATATCATATTTTTATTTAAAATAAAACTTATATGCAACTTAAATGGACCAAATACCTATTGGTAACCATAAATCTTTGTTTTATCTACCTTATATATTTAACACAAATGAACTAATAGTTGAACACATAAAAACTATTTGTTGTTATAAAAACATCACATAATTATTTAAATTACAACTTATATCAAACAAAAATAGACCAATAATTGAACATTAAAACTTTTTGAAAAATCCTTCACATTTATTGGAAAAATACATGGTTTTTATTGTGCTCACCTTTTATATTTGTGATAGGACAAACTATTAATATTAAATATTCCAATGCTTGTACATTGCTACCCCAATAGTTGTACACATAAGAACAATATTTGTTCATATGATAACAATACTTGTTTAAATGAGTGTCTTATTTTATCAAATAAACATTTAATTTTATAAATGACACACTTATAGTGGATAATTTAAATATTTTATTTGAGACAAAAAAATATTTATTTCACTTGTTCATGAATGTATTTATGTTTTTTTTACTTGAACAACTATTGGTCCCATAATGTCACGTATTTGGTAATATTTTGTTTAATATGTGAAATAAATATATACAAGATATAATATTAACTCATTCTAGTATTGATATGAATAATCACAATTGACTGCACGACTATTGGACCCCGCACGACAATTGGCTCCTCTCCCCTATTTCACGAGAAAACCTTAATATTTATACTTTATTTTTAATTTTTCATTAATATACAAATCTCTGAAGTGTTTGCAATAATTAAAAATATTAAATTTCAGCATTACCGTACACAAAATTAGTGCGTATGGTCCAAGGATTCGTTGGAGGTGGGTAAGATGCTTCCAGTTTAGAATGCCCACATCTTCGTAAGTTGAGAACTCAATCATTGTTACGTTAAATGCAGATAAGATACCAGACTCTTACACCCCCAAAGGTTCCAAGTTTGATGAACAATACAAGTAAAAAAACATAACAGAGATCATAAAATTCTGCTCGTATTATTTACAGCTCTTCTGCTGATAATAATGTTCAGGGTACAAAACGGATATCAATGGAACTGTAAATGCACGAAGCCGCCAGGTTCAGTGAATTTTTACGCAGAAAACCCGACATTATTTGCTTGTATAGTTCAATTCCATCCTTGAAAAATTCCCCAACATTGTGTAAATTCAAAGCCACATCATGAGAAAGGACGGGAATAGGACGCTGGCGAGCAAGCTTACTGTGAAACCCTTCATCCCACCATTCTGCAATAAAAAGAAGAAATCCAAGTGAGTCACGATCGACAATATTGTTATTTGGATTCAACATATGACATAAATAAATCGTTACCGGTGAAGGCGCAGGTCCCGGAGAGAAGGAATCGTCAGCTGAAGGTGGCTGCGGAGCAAGCGGTGGTGGTGAACTCAGTGGTGGAGGAGGCGGAGAGTGATGGTGGTGGTGGTGGTGGTGGTGGTGATGGTGGTGGTGTCTGCGTTTCTTATGCGAAGGTGCTGGTGCAGGAACGGGAGCAGGAGCAGGAGCCGGAGGCTTTACTGGTACCGGTGCCGGTGCCGGTGCTGGTGGTTTCGGAGCCGGGGCCGGAGCTGGAGGCGCTACGGGTGGGGCGACTGGCGTAGGAACAGGGGGAGGGGTGGCTGGGGCCACAGTCGGTGGTGCGGAGACAGGTGGAGCGGCGACCGGCGGTGCCGTCAGTGGTGGGCTAACAGTGGGAGGAGATGAAACTGGTGGTGTTACAGGTGGGGCTTTGGCTGGCGGCTGGACGGGCGCGATCACAGGCGTTGTGGCGACTGGCGGCGCCGGTGCTGTTGTGGGCGCTACGGGTGGTGACGAGGGCGGCTTAGGCGCAGTGACAGGAGCCGAAGAGGGTGGATTCGTGGTGGCAACTGGTGCTGCTGGTGTTGTTGGTGGCACGGGCGTGGTTGGTGGCTGTGCTGTGGTGGTGGGTGGGGCTGGCGTGGTGGGAGAGGCTGTAGTGGTAGGAGGGGCTGGCGTGGTGGGGGATGTTGGGGGCAAAGAAGTTGGTGATGCTAGCACCTCTGCTGCCTTCGTTTCTACTGCGACACCAAGTAACAATGAAACTAGGCATAAATGTATCCATCTTGTACTTCTGCTCAGCCCCATTTTCCAGTCTGCATCCATAACAATAGCTTTATCAGAAGTTTTTAAAACATCCATAGATTTGCCCCCATAAACTTAATGAAAAGACCTGAGATAAATACCTGTAACTGAGGAGATTCCAACTGCCGCTTCTCAGTGTTCCATGAAATGTTAGGCCTAGGATAGAAATAGATGAGCTAAGAGATGTTGTGTGGAGGGGTACTATTGTGGTTTGTGAACTTATGCTCAACTTTTGCTCCAGCGAGGCCATTTTCGTTGTGATGTTACCTTCTATCCGCCCAAACATACACGAACAATAAAACACTGATGACTTATACAAAAGGTGTTTCTTTTTGTTTTGGCATTACTTTCATACTGCCAATTTTGCACTTGCTGTCAAGTGAAGCGATGGTCTATCTATCTGCGCAAAGACGTTAGACCTAATTCATGGATATTCCCACGAGTTGCTTGAATTGAAAGGAGATGCAGTGGAGTATTTACTAAGTGAGTAGAGTCGAGTACCAAACGCAAGTTCGTATCCATGCATAGATTATGAGATTAGAAATCATGATGATCCACTCTGTAAAAAGGTTAATACAGACCGGTATAAAGAATTCTGAATCCACAATTTGTTGCTTTTAAATAGAAATTTCATTATCTTTTCATTCACATAAAGTTAATAAATTATTATTTATTTTAAAATTATAAAAATTATTATTTTTCATTGTATAGTGTGATGGTTAAATCATGGTATTGTTGTTATAACTATTAAGATTCAAATAGTAGAATAAGAGTATCAAATACAAGTTCATATTCATACATAGATTATGAAATTAGAAATCATTATGATCTTTTCCATGTAAAAATTATTGGGACTGGTAAAAAGAAATCTGAATCTACAATTTGTTAAGTAGATTTCATTAAAAAATAAGCTCTCAAAACTAGTTTTCATAGACTGAAAAAACTATACCTACTAATGCTACTTTTTCTTAAGAGCCATTTAAGAAATAGCTTTATTTGTTTAGATTGTTCTTTCTTTATTTACTATTATAATAACAATAGTAACTAATAGAATTACATGTAATTTGATATAGTAAATAGAATTTTACTTTAATAAATACAAGTATAATTAATTGTATACTTTACATAAATTAATAAGTCATATTTTTTAAATAATAAATTATACATTTATTTGTTGGATAAATATGGTCTAGAGAACCACTTCATAGTAGTTCATCTATGAAATATCACATTTCAATAGAACAATCCTCTTAAATTTTGTTGTTTGTTCCTTCTTTGATTTTTATTGACATAATAGAAATAAAGTTTCAATCTAAATTTATTATTATACATCTAACCTAGATTGTATCCAATAACCTCTTTAAAATTTTATCAAAGCTCAATTTAAACCACCCACAAGGTGGTGTCTACCACTTTATTTATGGAATTCACTTCATTATCCCCATGAATAAGGAAAAATAATTATTTATTTAATATTTTACTTAAGATTTATTTTGAAATCATTTTGTTTATTTAAAATTTATTTTATAATCTTTTTATTTACTTAATAGTTATTTAATAGATTTTATATTTTTTTAGTATATGTTTGCTTTGTTTTATATTTTATTATTTTCTTCACTTGTTTAATATTTTTATTTTGTTATTTTTGGTTAACATGTTCAATTACACTCCTCCTCCCTTTGTTATGCCTCTTAGTGTAGTTATGATACAAATAGTAATTAAGAGAAATATTTAAATTATTATATAATTTGATAATAATAATAATAATAATAATAATAATAATAATAATGTACATCAATAAATAAAAATATAATGAGTATTACACATTATATATAAACTAGTAAGTAATATTTTTGAAATGATTATTTATTTAATTTTTATTTAGTACTTTTTTAACATTATTCACTTTATATTTTTTTCAAGAACTCATTTATTTTTCAATAATAATACAATAAATCATAAAAAAATATTCTCAATTTTGAAAATGATACTTCACTAGCTATTTTATTTTACTTTTTAATATAAATATCATTTTTAATATCTATCTAAATAATGTCCTTGGTTCACCATCAAAATGGGTATAAGAGGGTGGTTGACCCTACCTTCACCATGGCTCACTATAAGTTGTTATCTCATCAAATACCTAACTTTGGAAGGTAATATTTTTATGATTCACAGTTACCACTTTCATTTATTGGATCATTTTAGACATAATAACTTGGTTAGTTTTCAATTTTGTTGTTATCTTCCTTGGAGAACTATATAAAAAATAGCGCTTCACATATGCTTCATCGAGGTTTAATATATTGTCTCTACCAATATAAACTTATTTTCCCTGTTAGACTCCTTATACAAGCCAGTGTTAAGAAATGAGACCATCCTTCTTTGTGTTAGAAATCTAAAATAAATGAATAACTAAGATCTTTCTATGAGAGAGATAGGCTATAAAATTGTAAATAAAATAACACAATTATAGACCAAAAATTCCAAGAGATATGTAAATGTCAAGATGAAAAATTGCATTAGGAGCTCAAATAAAATTTGTAAAATATTGACTGGATGCATCAATGTACATGTATGCCAAAGTGTTCAAGAGTATGCAAGAATATGAAAATACAAGCTAGTTAGTGAGTTTATATAGAAATAAGGAGATGATGGTGGTAGAAAATCCAACCAATAGGAATTGACCACCAATAATCACCAATATTAAATAAAGTAATGAAAAAGTAAATGCTCCACCCATTAAAGGTGAAGAAACCTCATCACTATATCTCATAGTTATTAAATAATCAAATCATTTTATTATCTTAATAAAGCTTAATAAAATTGTAGAAAAAAAATAGGACTAAGGAAAAGTAAATTAACTCAATAAGAAAATAAAAACCTATGCCAACACCTCCCCTTCAAGGATTTTTTAGTGGTGAATTTTCACCAATTAGTGAATAGTTCCATTCAGTGAATTCAAAATTGCTGAATATAAATTGCAACCAATGAGGTGGACAAATTACCCATATTTTACAAATTATTAGTCTAATGCATTTCAATTCACCACCAACTTATTTTATGAGGCATATATAATTAATAATTTTGCCATAACAAACTACACATTTCCAATGGTCTAATTAATATTTTTTCCTAGAATCTCGAAAGCATGTATTAATCACCCATATCTATTTTAATAATATTAAAATGATATTATATAAATTAGGACACATTTTACCAACAACATTAAATGTTCACTACGTGTGATGACCCATTTCACCATTAAAATTCACAAATAATTGCATATGAGGACCCATTTTGCTAATAACATTAAAAAATAATTGTGTATGAGGTCCCAAGTACATTAAAAAATGATTGTGTATGAGGACCCATTTCGCCAATACTATGATAACTCCATGCTAATTGTAGCTTGATTGTTGCCTTTAAATTACAATGTATGTGTTTTGTCGAGGTTTGATTTGCTCAAATTTTAAATGTATCATTGTATAATCATCTAGGATTCACGAATTTTTTACTATACCATTTAAAAATCTTATGGAATTCACCAAATATGGATTGATATAAATACAATCAAAACTTTGATTTATTTTTATACAATTTGTTCACTTCTAAACTTGTGAGGTCTCGATTTGGATCATAGCCAAGTTACAAACTTACTACAAACACTGTTACATTAGTGAATAGCGAGTCGGTGATAACCTAAAGGTAAGTAATCATTTATTCATAGTGTTATAAGATTATTTATCGAGCTTTGTCATTCTTTCTTTAAGCTTAAAGATGCTATTGAGTAGGGAATGAGATCTATATTATATGATTCCTTCTTTAACAAGAAGACATTTTTGGTAGCTTTTATTTCATGAGAGATGTCGAGTAGGAACAAGAGTAAAAATCCTTAGGGTGGTGAAGGATTTTTGAACATAGGTTGTCATTGATATCAAAGATTGTCATTAATGTCAAATTTTGCAATCCAAAATTTGTCAAGGATGATAGAGTTGGTAGATGCACTTGAATTATCATTATATTACCTTGAATTAAAGTGTTGTATGTCAGAAGTTTAATCTATTAAGTGTTGGTAATTTTACTATCATGACATAAAATTAAGAAATATATTATCAATTGTTAAGTTATATGCTTGCAATATCTTTCTTACATCTATTATCTATGTTTTTGGTGATCTGAAATTTTGTATCAGTATGTTTTAGTTGAAGGATATCTTTTGGCCAGAGAGGTTTCTCTAGAAATACAATTATGGTATGTATTTATTTTATAAATGCATCTTTTCTTTGTGGTTTGGAAGGAAAGTATGTCTAAACTAGTATTATCATATTCCTAAGTTTTTGGAGGATATTTTTAGCATGCAAAAATATTGAAGTAACAAAAGATTCCATGTGTTTGTTTTTCAACCAGTTGAAGTTCAAGGTGTGTGCAATAACAACTAGTTACGTGCAAAATTTAAATCTTGTGTGTGGTATTAAGATAGTACTTGGTTAAGGTCTTTGTGGTAGTGCATGACATCAAGTTATTTCTATGGCAAGAAAATTTAAGTTTCGACCATTGTGTTACACGTTCCATGTAATTTGAATTTAGGTCCATCCTATGTTGTTCTAGCTATTTGTGGATCCTGGCCGACATGGAAGAGTGCTTTAATGTAATGAAATGTATATATTTAAAATTTTCAGATACATCAACATGTATCAAAGTGTGACCACATGAATTATAATTACATTTTTGTGAAGAAGAGTTGGCCATTGGTGCAAATTAAAGATAAGGTGAAGGAGAATTGCATTCCAATGTATGCGCCTATATTAGATCGTATTCAATGAGGAAGAATGTTATTTGTAACTTTGGCACAAGTTGAGTTACCCTTGAGATCTACAATCTTTATCGTTGTATTTTAGTAGGACTAGTGTTCTATAAGGGAATTTTATCAAGAATCTAAAAAGAGGCTCTAGTAAGTACAACAAAAAATTACCTTTTAAGTGTTTCAATTATGGAGAAGTAGGACATTTTATGGTTGTGTCCCATAAGTATACTAACAATGCTGAGAAAGAGAATGGAAAGAAGTCATTTCAGAGAAATTTTAGAGGTCAGAGGAAACATAAGATTTTCTACACTAATGAGGAAGAAGACTACTCCACTGAAGAAGAAGATGAAGATGCATCCAAAGAAGAAAAAGAAAAGGTTGTATTCATGGCTTTTGAGATTGTTGAAGGGGATGCAAAAATGGGTTCTAAAAGTAATGAAGAAGATGTAGATCTCATGGTAGAATTGATGTGTGTTGGAAAGGAAATCAAAATACTGAAGAAAAAAATTATTGAAGAAGTGAGAGCTAAAGAAAAGGTATCTAAGGAATTGAAGAATGCAGAAAAAATGATTGTTGAACTGAAGACTCGGGTTGAAGAACAAAACTATTGAAGAAGTGAGAGATAAAGAAAAGGTATCTAAGGAATTGAAGAATGTAGAAAAATGATTGTTGAACTAAAGACCTAGACTGAAGAAGCAAAGAGGGTTGAAGATGTTTTAATAGAAAAGTTGCTATCAAGAGATAAAGATTGTGAAAAATTGGAAGTAGAAATTGTGATAGTCAGAAAAGAGTTTAAGAAAGTGAACCAAAAATTGTAGATGAAGTTTGGTAAAAGTATTGAAACCCTAGATCTGATTTTGGGAAGTCAAAGAGCTCCACATGTCAAAATTGGAATAGGTTTTGATGATCAGACGAAGGTGACATAATAGACTATGAAGACTATTGAGGCAAGTCCAAAAGTGAAAAACTTCATAAGTTTGAAGCCTAAAAGAACCATGTGGCAAGTGATAAAATCATAGCACACAATAATGGATCCATTCAAGTATAGAACAAGAGAAGAAGATGTAGAAGTCAGGGATGTAATACTAGGTTAAATTTTTCTTTCTCTAGTTATTGTTTCAATTATAAAAAATTCGGACATAAGGCCATGAACTATAGGAAAGCTCTGGTAATGAGAAATATTTTTTTCAAAAATAATGCATTTGCACCTTTGTAAAAATTCAATATCATTTGTTTCAAATGCAACAACTTTTTAAAACATTGCAAGGAATTGCAGAAGGGATTTTGTGAGTCCACTACTACAAAGTGGAAAAAAGGCTATAGAGATAAAAATTCATGAACCAAACAAATTTTGGAAGAAGGTTCCTGAAGAGAAGAAGTTTGAAAAGTCAATGATAGCCCAAAATGCACCACATGGTCAGAAGGAGAAGAATTTGTGGATTATAGATAGTGGTTGCTCTAGCCACATGACTGGGGATAAAAGTAAGCTCATTAATTTCAATAAATTTGAAGGTGGTTCAATAACTCTTGGAAATAATTCAATTGCCAATTTTTGTAAGTGTACTTTAAGTCTTGATGGTGGAAAAACAAAGACTTATGATGTTTTGTATGTTGAATTTTTAAAGCATAATTTGTTAAGTTTCAGTCACATGTTTCACAAAGGCTACAAGATATCTTTTAGTGTTGAATGTTGTGAAATCAAGGAATCAAGTACTATTCAACTAACTGCAGAAGGAAGCAGGATAGATAATGACATTTATCATCTCAGTTAGTTGAATGGACAGAGTTGTCTGAGCACTATGCAAAAAGATGAAAGTTGGATTTGGCACAAAAGGTTAGGACATATGAATTTTGATGATATTGTAAAAGATTATTTCAAAATGACTTGTCCAAAATATGCCAAAGAGTAAGAAGCCTCAATCAATCAACTGCAACCCAAGTCATGAAGGGAAGCAAACAAGAAGAAAATATCTTGCTAAGGAGTATTGCACATAAAAACCATTAGATTTGGTTCATACACATCTGTGTGGACCTATGAGGACTAAAATTCCACAAGGAGATAGGTATTTCATAATGCTCATTGATGATTACACTAGAATGACTTGGATAACATTTCTGAAAGAAAATTCATAAGCATTTGAGAATTTTAAGGCATTCAAGGTTTTAGTAGAAAATGAAACTAGAAGGGAAATCAAGGTTTTGAGATCCGATAGAGGTGGAGAATTCATTGTTGAGAATAATGACAAATTTTATGAAGAACATGGGATTTGGAAGTAGTTTTCATCTCCTAGAACTCCGTAGAAAAATGGAGTTACAAAAAGAAAGAACCAAATTGTACAAGAGATGGCAAGAACTATGTTATGTCAAGCAAATCCACCAGATGGGTAAGTGCAAAAATATAGGGGGCCAAGAAAGGGTCTTAAGTGGCCACTTTTTTTTTTCTTTTGAAATCGGGAAATATTGACCTTGGATGATAAATTGAGGATAGTTACACTCAAAATTTTAAGATGCAACAAAAACAATGTTCGTAGTGCTCCAAGTCTACTTTCTAAATTGATCTTTTTTAAGAAAATGGTAGAGATGTGCTCCAAGTCTACTTTCTAAATTGATCTTTTTTAAGAAAATGGTAGAGATGTGCTCCAAGTCTACTTCTAAATTGATCTTTTTTAAGAAAATGGTAGAGATTAAGGGGTTCAAAAAAGGGAGCCACAAAAATTGGTGTTATTTTTGTCAAAAAAACATAACATAGCATCTTTTGTGGCTCCCTCAAAAGGTTTTTTTTGGTATTTTTAAAATCATTTTGGTGAGAAATTAGATAATATCATGTAGTTTATGCCTGATTTTTCTAATAATTTTTTAATGAATATTTGATTTTTTACTAATTTTCAAAGTGGACACATCCTAAAAAATAGAATTTTGGTCGTGCTACCCTTATAATTTTTGAAAACTAATCAAAAATATTTTTTTAATATGTGTAGAATGAAGTTTAGTTTATAAAAATGTAATTTATTTGAAATTTCAATTAACGATTAAACAATAAAGTAAAAATACCAAACACTAGTTTTTGACAAAAAATGAATACACAAACAAAATAAATTAAAGATGAAAGCCTTAACATTGTCATAACATGAAAAAAATTACATCATTAAATAGCTAAGACAAAGCCTAACATTACCCAGGTGTTTTATTTACTCGACCTTGAAACACATGCAAACCTAACGATTAGCATGAATGAGATTATGTAAAATATTGTAGAATATGCAAAAAGACCTGAGATAAATACCTGTAACTGAGGAGATTCCAATTGTTGTTTCTCAGTGTTCCATGTAATGTTAGGGATAAGATAGAAATAGATGAGTAAAGATATTTTGTGTGGAGGGGTAATATTGTGAGGCTCAACTTTTGCTCCAATGAGGCCATCTTCGTTGTGATGTTACCATCCATCTGCCCAAACATACAAGAACAATAAAATATTGATGATGTAATAAAAAAGGTATTTCTTTTTTTTTTGGCATTACTTTCATACTGCCAATTTTGTACTTTTTTTCGAGCAAAGAGATGGTCTATCTATCTACGCAATGATGTTACACCAAATTCATTGATTCCCATGAGTTGCTTGAATTGAAAGGAGGTGATGTGGCATATTTACTAATTGAGTAGTCGCTTGTACCAAATGAAAGTTCATATTCATGCATAGATTATGAGATTAGAAATTATGATGATCCACTATGTATAAAAGTTATACAAACTGATAAAAAAAATTCAAATCCATAATTTTTTTGCGGGTGAGTGCATGAAGATGGGTAGCAATTTTGTGGCCACTTTTTTTAAAAAAATTGAAAACTCATAACACGACTGTGTTATAACGCGCTCACGTTATGGCATGTTAAAAGCAAAAAAGAAGAAGTCAAAATTTATTTTCATTTGTAACTATTTTTTTCTTGTTGCTTGTGGCCAAAAACCCCAGAATTACGTGCTCACGTTCTAGGAGGAGATTTTTTGCAAAAATATTCATCAACAGTTGTTGATTCATTGCCAGGATGCCTCCATGTTGACAAGGAGCTCAAAGAGGTAAGGATTGTTTTTTTTTTTTTGAATTTGTTAGTTTTAGGTTGTATTTGATATTTATTTTTTGAAATTGTAGGAGATGTTAATCAGCTTGGAAACCCTCCTCAAAATCCACAGCAAGAACAAAATCCTCAACAAGAAAATCCTCAGCAACAAAATCCTCAACCACAACAACAACCTCCTCCACCAATCCCTCAATACCTTCCTAGCACTGAACAAAATTTAATGGGTGAAATTGAGAACAATAAAAAATAAATTAAGGATTTAATCGAGAGGTTGAACAATCGAAATGGTTCAACTACAAAAAGAATGGCCCTAGCAACTTCAGTGCAAGATATGTTAAAAAATGTAGAATCAATCGGCAAACAATTATCTGGTTGACAGGATAGGAGGCAGGTGACTAGGGATTTTTACCAAGATAAATTATCATATAAAGAAGTAAAAGATTTAAAAATTACAAAATTAGATTTTTGTGCATTATTCACTGACCCACGGTCAAATAGAAATCTCTCCCTCAATGCAAAGAGGTTTCTTATCCATCGGTGCCACCACCAAGAGATTACCAAATATTTTTGGGATAGGTGGTACATGGTTCTTGATGATCCACCATGCAACAATTGTGAAGTCCCGCAGTATTTCCTCAAGAAATGATACGTTGAGTTCATCTTGAACAAAATCCTAAATTATTTTGATATGAGGGATTTCTAGGCTAGAGGTGGAAGGTCGACACAAGATAGAACAAATGCATATCCAAATCCTACATGGCAAGTGAGATGACCTCTCGCTAGGCTGCCTCATGAGCACACTGTCATCGCTTCCGTCGTGAAGGAGAGTGTCAATGTAGAGACTTTGCAAGCCATCAACTCTTTGACACAAAGTGTCATCCAACATGTTAGCCCTCTTGTACAATGCCATCCAGGGGAGTCTTCGATAGGTGGTCTTTTATCCCATGTGTGTCAATCTTGCGGGGTGACTTGTTCATATGACCCCATCAACACTCAGGAGGCTACTGTGTAGGATCCATCTGCAGCTATGGAGATGGAGAGCACAAATGACATTTTGCATGACGTGTATGACATTGATAGTCAGGTAAAAGTTAGCATGTTCATTGAATTTAATTTATTAAATTTTAATTTTGAGATGCAAGATTAACTAATTTAGTTTTATGATTTTAATAAACTTGTAGGGTCACAGTGTTGATACTAGTTACATCAGCCCTACACCCACTTATTTTTGTAGTACACCTATTGGTGGGGTATGTAACTAGTAAACAATTACAAATTTATTACATGTTAATAGAATTGTTTTACAAATGGTATTTTAATATGTGATTTTGGATGTTCGATAGGCTAGTATTGGAGGTTTCGAGGGAACACCTCCCGATGCTAGTGGATTTAGTCAAACCTTCACATAGGTAATAGAATAAAGAGTTTAACTAATGAATTGTACTTAATAGATTTGTGTAGTTTATATTCACATCGTTGATTACATTGCATTGCACATCATTCAAACTCAAAGAATTACTTCACATTCCATAACTAATAACTAGATGTTGACAGATGATAAAATTTCAACTATAATATAGTTGTTTAGAAAGTCAACATAAGTAGTGATGCATTACTTCACATCTAGCATAAGTAATAAGTCTAGGAGCAGCTTCCAATTGCATTTGCTTGTCATGGCATTCCATGAGACCACATTTTACTGAGGCATCTTTTCAAAAAATTCACTACCTTGTCTATGCTCCAAACTAGGCACCCATTATGGCTTGCTCTCACATATCTGAAACTCACTTGCAACTCTTTTGGAGAACTATCCCAAATCTGGCTTTTAACTTTGAATTAGGCCACATTCAGGCCTCTTATTCAAAGAGATACCTCTCCAAACACACAAAAAACACTTGAAACCTCCAAACAGTCAAAATCCATCCAAGAAAGCGTCAGATTATTCAACTTTTAGGTCTCCTCTCGCTCATTTAGACCCCTTTTCATAAAACCTCTTTCCTTGCAATCAATTAGGACTTATTGAAAATCTTATGCCTTGAACTCTCACAAGCTTATATCACTTAAATCAAGATTATTTATGCCTGTACATGGTCATTCCATCCTCAAATAGTGATGCCCCAAATATCTACATACACGTCCTTCACAAAATCATTATTTTTCACTAGTTTTCACCCTTTTTCACCTATGGTTTCTCACTTATTCACTTCTCTAACCACTTAAAAACTCTCAGAGCTTCTAAACACCCTCCAATTCACCTACTCTCATAGTTTCTAGGGGATTATATCCACTTCTAAACCCCTGCCCTATTTTCAGTCACTCTGGCCTTGTTTAAAAGGCACCAAAAATTGGTTTTTCACTAGGGAAACGAGGAGAACTCACACAAAAACTTCACCAAAACAATTACTTACCTTCTACACCTACTCCTACTTCAGACCGGTCCATTCCACCAAGAAACAGTTTCTATAGAAAGGTGGAATGTACTTTTTAGTTCATTTGGGCAATCAAACCCTTAGCCCTTATTTTCTGACTGCCTAGAGAAATCAGGCCACCAAAATCTTGAACCTCAATATGAAACAATCAAATTAGTTTTAAATTTATGCCAACACCTAAATCCTTCAATTCACACACATTAAAGATGCACTACCATCTACACATAACCGTACACTGGTAGATGATGGAGGAAAACACTGAAAAATAATAATATAACAAATATTTTATTAGTTTTCTCCTTCAAAATTCTTCAACAACAACTAACAATGATGAATCACATATTTTAAACACTTTCCCAATAATTTCAACTTCCTAAGTGCCTAATATTGCCTCTACAACTACCTTGACTCTTCATATTCCTCCACTTGGCACCTTTTTGCATTTTTACAACATTGACTGACAACTTTTGTTAAGATTCTACAACTTTACAATTTATTCCTAAAATGACTACCAAAGAACATTACAAACTCAAAAATGGCCATTTAAGCCTTATTTCATCATGAAAATTCATATACAACCTCAAAATCCTAAATTTTCCTCATGGAAGCATGCTCTTGTAAAGGTGCACCTACACCACTTTTTCAAATAGCTCACCGCCTTTTCTATGCTACCACATTTTCCATACATGTCTACCAAAGAATTTTATCAAACATTTCATTTCCTCACTGCTATGGCTAAAAGCTTAAAAAAGGTACTTTCCAAAAAACTATGGATGCTTGGAAAAAATCTATCAAAGCATAATAGTAAGCAATAGCATAGACAAGGCAGTTAGTAGGTTGAAAATATGCCTCAAAGAAATACGGTCTCATGGTGATGGAATGGCATTCCATCACCATGAGACCACATTTCTTTGAGGCATTTCTTCAAACAGCTCACCACATTTTCTGTGATACCACATTTTCCATACATGTGTACCAAATCATTTTATCAAACTATTCACTTCTTTGCTGCTATGGCTAAAAGCCTAAAATAGGTGCTTTCCAAAAAACTATGGATGCTTGGAAAAAT
The DNA here is from genome assembly GCA_007115665.2 of Sequoiadendron giganteum. NCBI lineage: Eukaryota > Viridiplantae > Streptophyta > Pinopsida > Cupressales > Cupressaceae > Sequoiadendron > Sequoiadendron giganteum. The sequence goes on along the minus strand of CM021109.1, from coordinate 563,886,572 downwards.
TTCTATCAAAGTATAATAGTAAGCAATAATACCATAGAGAAGGCAATGAACTGTCTGAAAAAATGCCTGAAAGAAATGCGGTCTTATGGTGATGGAATGCCATGATGTTCATTTTTTTGTAATGGCATTCCATCACCACGAAACCTCATTTCTTTGAGGAATTTTTTCAAACAGTTAACTGGCTTCTCTATGCCACCATAGTTATCGTACATTTCTACAAAAGAATTTTATCAAACGGTTAACCGGCTTGCTACTATGGGTAAAAGCCTAAAAACACATGCTTTCGAACAAGATATGGATAGGGAAAATAGTAAGAATGATATTCAGAAGTATATAGTTTAATAAGTACTCAAAATTTTGTTTATTATCTCATACATTATAAATCATGATGTGGATCGCTATAGTATTTTTCATGATTGAATAAATTTTTGTTTTATTTCCAATTCTTGCAAGCGAAAAAACCTCTGAATGTGATGAGGGCAATGGAGATCGGTGTTTCATTTGCTATAGAATCCTTGATGGATCTGATAGGGGAGGTCTGAGGCGAATTACTAAATTTCAATTTACATTCGTTGTTATAGATGTTAGTTCTAGTGAAAAAGAAAACCATTATTGATTTGTGGTTTAATTTCTATTTGGATGGTTTATACAGGGCTTCAACAAACCTCAACCTGGGTGTGTGAATATTTCCCTCAAGGAGAGTGATCATCAGATGGCGGTAAGTGATTATTTTGTTAAATATATCATAGATTTTATAATGTAATTTCTATTTATTAATGTCTTTACTTCTTATTGTAACAGATAAAACTTCATGAAGAACTAAACACTAGGGGGAGCACCAAGAGCACTCCTCGACCGCATCATAAATGAGTGACAGATGTATCACCATTCGATCGACAAGAAAAGAGCAAGATTTTATTTTGAGGGGATGGAGAGCGATGGCTTTTGATTCCAGAGCCCTTTGTTGTATGCTTACATGGAATTTTTGTATATATTTTGTATTGGATATATTTGACATTGTATGCCTATATGGAATTCTTGTAAGCCTATATGGATATTTTGTACCTTTATTTTATACTTATATCGACATATATTGATGTATGCCTACATGGATATTTGGTTAATACAAAAAAATTATATCGATGGTGTCCATATTTACATTATAAATCCATGGTGCAATAGATATGAGTTACGTGTATTCAAGTTTATACTTTAAAACTTATGTGTATACTTTGTGACTTACGTGTATTCCAATGTAAACTTTGCAACTTACATGTTTTCATGTGTATACCTTGTATTCATGCATATACTTTGTATTAATTTGTGTATACTATTTATTTGTGTGTATACTTCAAGGCTTATGTGTTTTTGAGTACTTGTGCTTCCGTTATTCACATGTACATTATTGAATTATTCACATGTATACTTATTAATTGGTTATCCCTTGCATTAATCATTGTTGTCCTTCATGGTTTTTCTTGAATATTAATTGATTGATGCTAAACAACTTTATGTGAAAGCAAAAAATACGTTTTCAATTGGTATTGCATGAAATGATTCATAAAAAGATTTCAAAAATTATCCTTGATATTACAAAAAGAGATGTGTTTATACACTTCAATTATGCAATCACCCTTTGGTTCTTTCAAATAAAAATCTACCTATGCCATTGTTACACTGCATAGGTAAACTAGATTTTGTATTGTGGAGCTATATTAAACTACCACTCTGAAGACCAATGTAACAATTCTACAAAATAATGTTTGAGATTGCAAGAAGACATCAAAATGGCTAGTGTACTAAAAAAAATCTTATGATTTCTAAAGAATGCTGATAACTCTATGCAGTTGGATTCTTTTTTCAAAATCATACAAATTGAACCCTGGCATCAATAGACTGTGTATATCAAGCTACCACACTTCAAGTTTCAACGATGAATATTTATCATGCATGTTTTAAATGACGTTCAATTTTATGGTGGTTTTGTTGTATATATGATGTTATGTGATATTATAATCCTAATTCATGCTTCTAGGCTACATATATATATATATATATATATATATATATATATATATATATTGTTTTTACATTTTTTTGTACTAGCGAACCAAACCCGCCTCCAAAAAAATTTGGTTGAACCGGTGAACTGAACCCCTGAACCCAAACCCAAACTTCATACAACCTCAAAACCTCTTCCAACACTCTTCATTCTTCCTAAACAAACTTAATTGACAACCAAACTATGTTGCCCCTTGACTTTACCCACTTTTACTCCCTCAAACCTCTCTTTTTCATTGAAAACCCCTCTTTTCCCAACTAGGGCATCATGCCATAACATAATTTTGACCTTCCATGTGCTTGCAGACCTTTTGAACACATAAAACTCCATAACATCACTCTACTACCAACCTATTCTAACTTATTCTCAAGCAATTTATTCTTTTCACCTCTTCTAGCCTTGCTTTTAAGGCCTAAATTCTGAATTTTAACAGGGGTAGCGTTAGTAATCTCTTCCAATACCTTTACCAATGCTATTTTATTATTCATACTCCATATCCTACTTACATCAGGTCCATTCCACTGAGACACAGTCTGAACAATAGGTGGAATGGCCTATTTCAACATATTATGTACTCAAACCCTTATATGAGCAAGTTCATGCCTGTTTCATAAATCTACTTCTAAGTTTCTTGGAACTTAATAGAATTCCATAAGAATGGATTCTAATCAAATCTAAAACCATTATACAATAGATTCAAATCATCTTACAGAAAACTCCTACTGTACAGACTCGTACGCAGGTTGGAAATGAAGAAAATGCACAGAAATTAACAAAGAAACAAAGATATTTGATTGATATTCTCCTTCAAACTTTACAAAAACCATTAACTTTGAGTTTCCAATGATCATACACTTTTTGTGTGGAAAACTCGGACTTCTCAACCATCATGTTTATGTTTCTCTTTTCGATTATTTTACATTTCATCATAAGGGATCAAGTTGGTTGAACGTAGCTCAGAGCAATTCTATGTGTTTGGGTGCAAAAGAGGACCATGCCTAGCATAAACATACCTATTGGGATGCGTTGGAATAATTTCTTTGGTTACACGAATTACAAAATGAAAGTTGCACCACTTTGCAACTTTACACTGCTTGCATTTGACACTTTTCCCATCAAGTGAAAACTGGACACCACAGGAAAACGACTCTGAGATAATAAAAACCGAAAGAGGTTATTGTAAAGGGGCGCAATGCAATCTCGTAGGCTTAGACATAAATTTTGTAAGCGTAATGGTTTCTAAGTAATATCCCATCAAATATTGCTTCCCTTTTGCACTTTGGACCCTTAAGGGATTGATTCAATTGAATGTAGCTTAGAGCGATTCCGCATGTTTGGGTGCGAAAGAGGACCATATATGGCATAAACGTACCCATTAAGATGCACTGAAATAGTCTATTTGGTCACCATGCGTTGTAGAATGAGAGTTGCACCACTTTGCAACTTTCAACTACTTACATTTGACAACTTTTTCCCTAATTGAAAATTCACCACCATGCGAAAATGCCTCTGACATAGAAAAAACTAAGAGAGGTTATTATAGAGGGGCCCAACGTGATCCCATAAGATCATACGAGAAGTTTCTAGATGATATTTTAGTAACAACATGTTGAATTTTGCAGCCATTTTGCACTTTGGACCCTTAAGGGATCGATCTGGTTGAATGTAGCTCAAAGCAATTTCATGTGTTTGGGTGTGAAAGAGGACCATTCAAAGTGTAAAAATACCTATTTGAACATGTTGGAATAGTCTATTTGGTTACACGAGCTGTAGAACGAAAGTTGCACCACTTTGCGACTTTCAACTACTTGCATTTGACAACTTTTTCCTCAAGTGAAAACTCGCCACCATGGGAAAATGCCTCTGTGATAGAAAATATTGAGAGAGGTTATTGCAGAGGGGCCCAACGCAATCCCATAGGATTATATGAGAATTTTCTAAGCATCATGATATTTGAGTAACAACATGTTGAAGTTTGCAGCCATTTTGCACTTTGGACCCTTAAGGGATCGATCCAATTGAACGTAGCTCAGAGTGATTCCGCATGTTTGGGTGCAAAAGAGGACCATGCCTAACATAAAAATACCTATTCAGATGTGTTGGAACAATCCATTTGGTCACACGAGCTGCAGAACAAAATTTACACCACTTTGCAACTTTCAACTACTTGTATTTGACAACTTTTTTCCCAAGTGAAAACTCTCCACCATGGGAAAATTCATCCGAGATAGAAAAAACCAAGAGAGGTTATTGTAGAGGGGGCCAACTTTATCCCATAAGACTAGACGATAAGTTTCTAAGTGTCACGGTATTCGAGTAACAACATTTTGAATTTTGCAGCCATTTTGCACTTTGGACCCTTAAGGGATCGATCCAATTAAACGTAGCTCGGAGCAATTTCGTGTGTTTGGGTGCAAAAGACGACCATGCCTAGTGTAAAGATACCTATTCAGATGTGTTGGAATATTTTGTTTGGTCACACAAGCTGTAGAATGAAAGTTGCACCACTTTGCAACTTTCAACTACTTGCATTTGACAACTTTTTCCCCAAGTGAAAATTTTCCACCACAAGAAAATGCCTCTGAGAGAGGAAAAACCAAGAGATTTTATTGTAAATGGGATCAATGTGATCCCACAGGACTAGACGAGAAGTTTCTAAGAATCATGGTATCCAAGTAACAACATGTTGAAGTTTGCAGCCATTTTGCACTTTCGATGGGATCGATCTGGTTGAATGTAGCTCGAAGTGATTCCGCATGTTTGGGTGTGAAAGAGAACTATTCCTAGCATAAACATACTTATTCAAATGCATTGGAACAGTCTGTTTGGTCACATGAGCTGCAGAACGAAAGTTGCACCACTTTGCAACTTTCAACTACTTGCATTTGACAACTTTTTCCCCAAGTGAAAATTCACCACCACAATAAAATGCCTCTGATATAGCAAAAATCGAGAGAGTTTATTTTATAGGGGCCCAAAATGATCCCATAGGATCAAACAAGAAGTTTCTAAGCATCACGGTATTTGAGTAGCAACATGCTGAAGTTTGTAGCCATCTTTCAATTTCGACCCTTAAGTGATCGATCCAGTTGAACGTAGCTCGGGGCAATTCCGCATGTTTGGGTGTGAAAGAAGACCATGCCTAGCATAAAAATACCTATTCAGACATGTTGGAACAATTTGTTTTCTCACATGAGTTGCAAAATGAAAGTTGCACCACTTTGCATTGCTTGCATTTGACACTATTTCCATCAAGTGAAAACTGGACACCACAGGAAAACAACTCTGAGATAACAAAAACCGAGAGAGGTCATTGTAGAGGGGCCCAACGCTATCTCATAGGTTTAGATGGAGATTTTGTAAGCACCAGGGTTTCCGAGTAATACCCCGTCAAAGATTGTTGTCAATTTGCATTTTAGACCTTTAAGGGATTGAGTCGGTTGAACATAGCCCAGAGTAATTGTGGTCTCTTTTCAATGGAATTAGTTGGGCAGCATACTTAATTCTATTTTAGTTTTGGTTTGGTTGGATTTCAAGTGATTTTGTGCATTTTAGAAGCCAATTACTGAGAGTCGATCTATATACCCTATTTTAAGAGAATCTTTTAGGTACTCTATTTTATTGAGGTGTCTTAAGAGGTTCAGTTTGTATGTCAATAAACCCTTTCCTAACTTGTGAATGAAGAGGTTTTTGGGGTTTTTTTAATTTTAGAGGGCTTATCATGCCCTAAAAGTGGAGGAATTGATGGTTTGGCAGATTGGTTAATGTTGCCCACTGGTGGTTTACGTGCGATAGGAAGAATAAAGGGGGGTTACTTGTTTTGTGAAAGTTGATCCAAAAGAATCTTATGAGGGTTTGATGTACGTTGAAGAAGGCTTAAATGGGTGCCTAAAATGGTGGTTTGTTGTAGAGGTTGTTAAGGAATACTAATAGATAAGGTGGGAAAAATAGGTTTGCGGACCTACAAGAGTTACTAGGTGCAAAGTTGAAAATAAGCCAAGATTGAGTTTTCAAGGAAGGAAGGAGGTTGGAATCCTTTTTTATTGTGGAATTGAGTTTATTTCCTCCTTTTCTTGCTATCAGAATCACTTCAAGTTTACATCTTTTTGCACTTTTTTCACATTGACAACTTTTTATTTTTTGCAATTTTACATCATTTTGACAAATATGCAACATGAACTCCAAAATGACCCCAAAACAAACTAAAATGAATTATTACATTATAAATTGGTCTAATATGACCTTATTCAATTGAAAAAACTCAAAACACAAAACTAACTTAAGACTTCCATGAACCAAATTTACTCAATAACCTTGGTGCCCCTGCACCAAATTTCATTATTTCAGTAAATCTCATTACAATGCGTTAACTAGTCTCTTCTCAAAGATATTTTAAAATTTCACTCATACATTCAAGATTATCTTATAATTTCTACATCATAGGTGCTCATTATGAGGTGAACTTCAAATGAGTAACTTGAGATTCCCTCACAAAGCTTCACACGCTCTTTTATAATGGCTTCAAATCAGAATTGAGATTTCTCAAGATCATCAAAATAAGGATGTTGCATTTCTTTTTTGGATGAGATTCTCTTTTATGGTTCATAAATCAACATTTTCTACAAGGAGAGACCAATCAATTTCTAGTAGTTTACTTACAGATACGCAAAGTAAAAGAAGAAAAAGAAAGAGCATCCAAAATGGAAATGAAATGAAAATAGATGGAAGGCACTTACAGATAGGCATGGAATTCTCTCAACTTAGTCACTCTTGGTCATACATCTTCATTGGAAGTTCTAAGATACCTATTGCACACAACACCTCTCATGAATAAAATATCTTGAAATTCGAGATGCTCTTATAATGTCTACATCATAGGTGCTCATGATAAGGTTAAATTCAAATGAATAACTTGAAATTCCCTCACCAAGCTTCGTGCGCACTTTTGTAATAGCTTACAATCATAATTGAGATTTGTCAAGATCATCAAAATAAGGATGTTGCATTTCTTTTCTGGCTGAGATTCTCTTGGATGGCTCATAAATCTGCATTTTCTGCAAGGGGACACCAATCAATGTTTAGCAAGTTACTTACAAATAGGAAAAGTAAAAGAAGATGATAGAATTGGCATCAAAAAAATTAATGTGCATACAAGTATAAAATTAATAAGAACCAATGTTCATATACTTACAAATTAATCCAACGAACCATCCGAGTCTACTCTACTCTTTATTGTGTCAAGTATTGCCTCATGGTCAAACTCACAGACCTTCCACAAGGTCTTGTTCAAAGGTCTATCCCCATATTTGGTCAAATGAACATTGGATGCCATGACAAGGTTCGAGTAATGAATAATATTATGTGTGTGAAAGTCTTGAAACAACCAATGTTGAACACTCTTATGTGGGTACCTTCTAAGCCACGTTCCAGTAACCACAACTGAGCATGTAGGGTATTCGATGTTTTCTCCATCTATGAAAGGGGCCTCCAATTTATTTTTGGCCTCAACACAATGACACAAGTAATAGTTTGTTCCCTCTTCATTCTCTTCATCTGCAATAATTGCATAAACATGCCCAGCATTGATATGTGCAACAAATCTTTTGAAATTATTCATTACGAATACACTACAAAGTAAGATAATCATATGGAATTTCAACAACTAAGCAAGTAGATATATTACTTGGTTACACTAAATCTGATACGTGGTCAAAGTCGACCGATGATTCCATCTATGTCAGTTCCAATTCCATCAAAGGGCAATATGTGTGAAGTGGGCTAAGATAACTTTTCAACCATTTGTCAACCCACTCCCCTAACTCACAATCATTCCAGTCTTGCATTGTACATGAAGAAAAAAAGCATGCCATCTTTCGTGTATCGATACTCCATGAACAGGCATTTGAGCTAAGGAAAGAGTGTAGCTCACTCGATCATGTTAGTGTACAACAATCCTCATATGCTACAATGTTAGTATCATCCATCAACCAAAAAGATCTACGAATTGAAGACGTACCTTCATTACCTAGACCCATCAAAGAATTACACCACTCGATGATTGATCTTGCATATGTGAACTTTGCACTGTCTTTATACTTTAACACTTCTCGTGATAATTATATTTTCATGCATGCTCATGTACCATCATGCTCCCCCTTTCCATGCTTTTCCTCACAAAAGTTCCACATATTAATGAACACCTGTAATGAAATGCATCCTGCACAACCAGTAGAACATGTGCAAGTTCTTGAACTGTGTTGCACAATTATCCGACCATATTATATGTCGATCGTATTCTATGCCCCTCTGAGCCAAACCATTGTAGAACATCTGGAGGCAACCTTGCATGAACTCTGGAGAATGTGTACGATCATCACTAATGTAAAATTGGTACTCCCTCAATACCTTCCTTTGGTCCTCTGTACTATCAAATGCATGAATGAATTCTATGTGCACAAATATCGAAACCTAGTGTGGAGTTGTAATACTATGACTACACCTCATGTTGTGGTTGTAGAGTGTAGTTCTCCACAAATTCAACCACTGATACTATGCTACCAACTAGAAAGGTTTCCTTTCATAGCTTGAGTTGTGTGTCCAACCATCGAGCTCTATGGGTATGCATTGCATACTTAGACAATATATTGTCACGAAACATGGACATAAACTGATATACTGGAATCTTTTGAATAACCAAATCACACCTTTTTTCTTGAGACCCATCTTTTGTAGCATATGCCACTATTTTATACTTCCTAAACTCTACTAGTCTATGTCCCACCTCATATGTGCTTTCCATATGTTGACATACTAGCATACACTGCTTGCCACCACAACACTCACATGAACCATCCAAGCATGTTGTCAATTAGAATATTTGGCCATCCTCTATCTCACATAAAAAAAATTGATAAGAACTCTCTTGAAGATTTTGGTGGGGCTTCTATTCCACAATCCTTCAAAAAATTGTTAGTATGCAAATCTAAACATATAGAATGATAAAGATCATAATGGTTAGAGAATTCAATATGTAGTCTACAGAAACAAGTAGTGTGTGTGTGATTTATCTTGACATAAATAGGTTTAATCATTTCAAAAAATCTTTGAGAAATACTAATTTGATGATAATCATTTTGAAGTTTACGAAAAAATTGGGGTTGAGTCATATCCAAAAAATGATTTGGATATGGCTCACGGTTCCGACTACTGATTATCCTTGTTACCACATCCCTTTGATTCGGAGATGGCCTTGTGTTATTCTTCCAATACTATTCAATTAGTGTTCTCAAGGCTTTAACAACTTCTTTATCTTTCCATGGAAGTCTCCCCGAAAATTCCCATAATTCATTTGGATCGATGCCCTCAATTCTTTGTCTCCTTTGAACGGCTCTTGATAAAAAAATTCTACTAATTCTCCTTTGTTCACTCATCTTTTTAATGAGACGAGCTCTCTTTGTTTGACAGCTTACCAAAGTCGATGTAATGACACGTCGGGTGACATTACTATCCTTTGAGCATGAGGTCTTACCCAAACTCTCATAAGCATCCATTAGATTCTTCACAATAGTGTTTTCACTTGATGCATTCGATGTTCTCAACCCAAGAGTCTTCATGATGTTTCTATACTTTACACCCCGCATCATTTCAACAAATAGTTGACATCTTGTGACCTCTCATTTAGCCTTTCAAAGAATAATTTCCAAATCTTATCACCATATCTTCTACAAGTGCGTGTTTAAATCTTACCTTCCATGTGCTGCAAAATATCCTCATCAATATTAATCAAATACTTTGGCTTTCTACACAAAATTATAGGTGGTGTTCTCCTAGGTACATACATCTCAACATTAGGAATTTTATCAATATTTAATTGAGGTGGGCTAGATTGCATACCTTCGATCGAGGGTGGTACCTAGAGGTTCATGTGGGGATGATGGCATACCTTCTTTGTCAAATCCGAGTGATGATGTGATCTCAACTTCAGATGTGTTGGATGGTGTCAAAAATATTCACTTGTGGTAGATGGTGTCCCTCCATATTCGCTTGTGTTTAATGGTGTCCCTTCATATTCACTTGCCATAGAGGGTGTGTCTCCAACTACGGTATTTGAATCTGTCTTACCACGATGCTTTTGCATTCATGCCTTTTGTGTTGCCAATTCCTTTTCTCTTTTTGATGTTTGACATTCCTCTTCAATTGGCTTGTTTTCATCAATCGTTTCCAATTTCTTCTTTTCACGATATTCCTCCATGCAATCTCTCCCCTCTTGTTTGAAGGTTTCATACTCTTCGTCTGTTAGTTTCTTCCTTGTTCATTTCTTCGACATGGCGGATAATTTTACCTATAGCATGGTAATGAGACGAATATTAGTTCCTAAAAAATGTATCCATTCAAATAAATCAAAATATATGTCACTCAAGGCTTCATAAAGAATACTTACAATTATCTTGTACAAGAGTATTTCTAGTATAGACAAAGGTCACATGATTTTTTTCAATGGAATGCCTTAAAGAAATGTGGTAATGTGGCATGCCATGATTGCAAGATAGGCTCAAAATGGAAGCATGGACAAGCCATGTGGTATGCACATCCATAATAAAGGATTGAGAAATCATGTTTTATTTTACTTCCTTAAAACTTATGTCATATATATGTGTATACAAAATTGTGGAAGCATACATGGTGCAGAAGCACCATTGAATGAAAATTGTCAATTCAAGAAGTTGTTGTCTAGGCTTTAGGATTTTTGAATTTTTGCATTAAATAAGGTCAATAAAACCATTTTCCATTGTAATGAGTCATTTTCTATGTTTCCTAGGTGTTTATAAGGTTTAGATTTCAAATTTGCAAAAAACATTGGTAAGTTGCCAATTGTGCAAAAGGGCAAAATTATAAAGTTGTAAAATGCAGATTTTGAGGAAGGCAAATGGTCATACCACTTTAAATGCTAGTTGAAGGCATTAGGACAGTTAGTTTTGTGGGAAAAATCACATATATGCTAGATAAAATCAATGCAAAGATTGATTTTGAGGATTTGAAGGAAGATTGAATCGAAAAATCACTATTTTTAAAGATTTTTTGTATTTCTTTGTCTTTTACAGCCTTGGAATAGATTGTACAAAGAGGTTTTGAATATAAATCTTCTTGAATCACTTTGGGGCATGTTTTAATATTTTTTTTCATTTAATTTGAGATTGTAACTCGAATTCTAGTGGTAGTTTGGATTGAATATCTTGTTGCAAGTCTGTGTGCCCTGATTAAAGGATTTTGAAGGTCTTTATTATGTAAATTGACCCATTCCACTCACTGTGATTATTGTAATTGATGGAATGGGTTCACATCATCAATAAATAGGTGAGGGAATGTTGTTTGTGTGCAGGGGAGGTCTAAACGGGTGTTGGGAATGAAGCCCTACAATGAAATTTTGAGTTTTCCATGAGATTTCAAGTGGTTTTGATATGCTAAAGTGTGGTTTCTTGTTGAATTGAGTTTTTTCAGGCCATTTTAGACCTATTTGAAGTATTCATAAGATTGTGTGAGGGTTTGATGAGTGATTTTCAATAAACTCCTAGTTTCTTAGGTAAAAAGGAGGGTTTTGTGATTTGGCACTTTGGTGAGTGATTTTCTAAAAAAAAATGGTGGAATTCCTGGTTTGATAACATATAGACTAGTACCCAGTTGAGTTTGGTGTTTTGGAAAAGGATTTAAAATAAGGTCCTTGGTAAAAGAGGCCTAATTTGAGGCCTATTTGGTGTAGAAATCTAGTTTTGATGAAGTTGTAACAAATAATACTATTGTGGCTTGTTGATATGTTATTGTGTGCCTTGTTGGGACTTTGAGAAGGGTCAAGTCTTGGTCTGAGAATACCTTAGCTAAAATATATACTTGGTTTAGTGAGTTAGTTATGCTACAAGGATGATTGTTGAATTGGTGAAAGTGAAGAATTTTATGAATTGTTAATTGTGAATTGTTGTTGTTGGTTGATTTTGTGTTGAGTTGTGTTACAGGAACTCCCCTGATTGCATCAATACATAAGGTAAGTCAATTGTTAAATAACAAAATTCCTCAAAGAGATGTGGTTTTGGTGCACTAGGGGGGTTTGAGAGTCTAAGAAGGTTCATTATGACTACTCCATGATCTAGGCTCTATTGTTTGGTGGAGTACGTTAGTTTTAGGGTTTGTGAGGTGTGTGCATGTTGTTTTGTGTAGGGGGAAACAAGAATCCATTGTTTGGTTGTTGTCCTCTCAAGAAATACAAAAATTTTCCAATGAAAAAGGATGGTTACAAGTTGGTGATTGAGGAAAGAGCATTTAATGAGACTATAAATGTGTTTCAAGTAGTGGCAGAGCATGTGAAGGTTTGGAGTATGATTTTCTAATAAACCCTCATTTGGAAAGCTTGTTTGGGAGCATAAAGTAAGGGTTTTGTTGAGCAACATTTATTTGAGCCTTTCCATTCCTAAAATTGGTTGAATCTAGTTTTTTCTGACTTGGCTAAAGATTTTTTGGAGTTATTAGGTGTTTTGGTGGTGATTTTAGGATACTTCATTTGTAAATTTGGCCTAATTTGAGGCTTATTCCAGCATGCAGACAAGTTTTTTGATGTTTGTTTCAAAACAAGGTTAATTTAAATTAAGGTATGTGAATGTATGTCAAAATGGGATTCATATTGTGCCTTTAGGTTTTAAAGATACCAAATGATTGAACATGGATCACCCGATTTAAGGGTTTGGTGACTTTCTTGGAATATGGTGGATAGTTTGCTAGAAGGAGTGAATCTAATAAAACAATGAAAAGGTTTATTGTTTATGTTTGGAAATTGTTTAAAAGATGTTGGAAATATGTCTCAATGCTTGGTAGAAGTTAGAAAGGCTAACTTGTGGAATTTGTTGTTTTGAGCAAAGTTGGTTCCTTATGAAAAATGATGTTCTAACTGCAATAACTAAAGATCCTGGTGGATCGGTGGTTTTTGAATGTGTATTTGGTTTATTTCAATCAATAACATGCTGATTACAATGTCTTGGATGTCTGGATAAAGGTTGGTAGAAAGAATCCATGATTTGTTGTTATTTTGCCATGTAAGTTGCATTGAAGAGTGAAAATGATGTTATAACTACAAGAATTAAAGAGCCTGATGGATCAGTGGTTTGTGAATGTGTATTTGGTTTATTTCAATCAATAGTTCATGTTTATTATAGTATCTTCAATGTCTAAATAAATGTTTGTAGCAAGAATCCATGATTTGTTGTTATTTTGCCATGTAAGTTGCATTGAAGAGTGAATTAGTGAATCATGAAGGAATTGAATGGTTCTAAGTTTCTAATCAGGTTTATGCTATGTTACAATCAATTTTATGATGGTTAATATGGTTAATGGTTAATAGGTTTTTGAAGGAATTGAATGGTTAATACCTAGAGCCAAGTTCTAATGTTTTGTGGAAATATGAAATCAAGTGAAATTGAAGGATTTTGATGAAAAGATGGTTGAGTTTGTTGGTTGATCTTCTCCAATTGAAGTTAGGGTCAAAATTACCCTTGATGATTTGTGGATCCTAGTATATTCTCTGCATCAGGTTTTAAAATGTAGTTGGAAAGTGTATATAATTGTGTAATTTAAAATGTTCATTGACAACCTAAGGTTATAATGACAAACAAACAATGATCAACATGGAATATGAAAAATAACAAAAAATATTTAACAAGCCATAATAGAATGAAAGAAAATATGAAAAGGTTTCACATACCTAAAAAACCCGAGCTTCAAATGGAGGATTTCAACCCAATTGTGTAGCCTTTGATTCTTCTTTCTTCGAACTCCTCAATAATTTGACTTTTTCAAAAGCTTGTTCCCCTCAAAAATTCAATTGTACATCACTTTTGAATGGAATTCGGACTTGAATTGATATTATATGCCTTTCAATGTGAAATTTTTTCTATTTCATGCAAATTTGGTGGAAAGATCATGAAAAATGTGGTGGAATGTGAAAAACATGCATGCACACTTCACAACATCATCACAAAGCATTTTTTTGTCGTTGCATCGTAGAACCAGGAGAATATGCAGAATGTGGGCATTGAGATCATAGGTATATTGAGTTTTTTTACCATTTTTTAGTGCAAGAAAAAACATGCTCATGTTATAACATGAGCACATTATTTATTGCTAAAATGGTCTTATCTTTACTTCTTCAAAATGTGCTCGCATTATGTGAAAGATGATTTTTTTAATAGATTTATTTTCTCTCTCTTTGTCTATACCCTCTACCCTAATTCTATATCTCTCCCATGTACCCTTATAGTAGAGGAGATAGAGGTGAGTGTGTGTGTGTGTGTGTGTGATAGAGAGAGATAGAGGGAGGGAGAGGAGAGATATATAGTAGAGAGGGAGGGGAGATGGGGTAGTTGAGAGAGAGAGAGAGAGAGAGAGAGAGAGAGAGGAGAGAGAGAGAGAGAGAGGAGAGAGAGAGAGAGAGAGAGAGAGAGGAGAGGAGAGAGAGAGAGAGAGGAGAGAGAGAGAGAGAGGGAGAGGGAGGTATGGAGATAGAGACAGAGGGAGAGAGGGGGAGAGTGGGAGAAAGAGAGAGTGCGAGAGAGTAGGAGAGAGGGAGAGAGGGAGAGTGGGAGGGAGAGGGAGAGGGAGAGAGGGGGAGAGGGGGAGAAAGAGGGAGAGAGAGAGAGAGAGAGAGAGAGAGAGAGAGAGAGAGAGCAAGAGAGGGAGGGAGGGAGAGGGAGATTGGGAGAAAGAGAGAGTGGGAGTGATTGAACAACGAGAGAGATACCTAAGAGAGGGAGAGGGGGTAGGAGGGAGATATTTGAGAGAGAGAGAGAGGGAGTGGGAGAGAAATAGAGGGTAGAGGGTTAAGAGTTAAGGGTTTAAGGGTTAAGGGTTTTTTTGGGTCTCAAAAATGTAGGCTTCAAGTCCTAAGAGGATGTCAGGCTCTATGATCAAACTTGTAATGTTCTTGAACCAATGAATGGAGTTAACCTATTAGGTTGATGACTCCATACTCTTCAGGCTCTATTATACCTAGGTGGGTTGACCTTACTAATGAATCAGGTTTGAAAGCTATGTTACTATTAACTAATGAAATCTACTTATGGTGGCAATGGAAAGTGAAGTATATGTAATGGCTAATTTGGTATAAATTGTATAAGCAATATCAAGGTATATAAATATGTTTAGTTAATAGATGTAAGGTTTTGAAAACAGATTTGATAAAATTAAATAATGAAATGGGTGAGACCAGTGCCCTATTGAGTAAACGGAGTCAAATGAAGATCTAGAATGAATGACTTACATTGGCTATAACTCAAACTATTTGGCACACTAATATTGGTTTATTATTTGTATAAATGTGTAGGAAAGTGGCTGACAAACTCTACTTACTTATCCAAATAACAAAACCAAGTTACTTATAATTTATCAAAATGATTTTAGTCTTTACTTGAAAGAACCAATTGAATAAATTATGCAAAAACATGAATAACACCAAATTGGAGACATATTGACAATCCTAATTATACGGTTTTGCTTACTGACCCAAATAATACTTCCAGATTATTGTGATTGACTAGAAGGATTTTAACTCCTTTGAGGAAAACAATTAATCACATCACACAAATACAAAAAATGTGCATTGATAAATTGAATATATACTTGATATACCAATTTAAATAATAAAGAAGCACTAAAATGGAGACATCCAGACAATTGAATAACTTCAACGAACAATTGATACCAAGATAATGCCACAAAATCATAGATATTTCATTGACTTCTTCAAAATACTGCTTGCAACATAGTCTTTCATAATATAAACATTATGGAAAAAAAATTTATATCCATTAATTATCCCTATTCTACTACTATTTTCTCCTATCTATATCTTATCTTTTCCTTTGGTCTTGGTCTCTCTTATATACGAGAGGCAACAAGCTTCAGACCATTTACAACATTTCAAAATTCTTTTTCATAAAGTTTGTTAGAAATAAATATAACATGAATTAAAGGGATAATTAAACACATCTTCCCACTCAGTTAATCTCCATAGAAGTACCTATGGTCATTGAAGACCTATTCAAGATACTTCCTCTTTGTGATGCACATAATCAATCTTCTTCAGAGCCCAAGTATTTTTCTTCCACTTATTAATTACCAGGTCGCTTGGCCATTTGAATTCCTATGTAGCTGCAAAGTTTGTAAGGTAATTCCTCCATCTGTTATCCAAGAGGTTTCTGACATCCACCATGAACTTTGTATATCTATTATCCAGCATGATGATCCCATCAAGTAAAGTATGGAACTTGATGAGATTGATCTCCCCCTTATCCTATATATGCGCCAATCATTTAGGAATCATCTGATCAAACTCTTCTCTCCATTCATTTATACCTTTTAACTGACTGTCATCTTTGAGGATTGATGGGCTGAAGATGCATTTGATGGATTCAAATGTACTCCTCCTACTTTCCACTTTCTTCCTTATATCCACAAAATACTTATACTCATCAATCAAACCTTTTACCATTTATTGTGTAGGTTTGAGCTTTGATGGGGAATCTAGATCCCTATGAGTAGCTTTACATAAAATTGTAGTATGTGGAAGGTGGGTTGCCATCTCTTTTGGAGTTCTTCCAAGAATGGGGGAGTTAGTGTTTATCTGTTCTAGAGCTTTAATCAGATTACTTAAATTTTCATGTACTCCATTTATCTTCTCCTTTAATATCCTAACACTATTCTCTAATATCCTCCTTAGATTCTCTATGATATGATGCTTGACATCCTCCATGTTATGCTTCTTCAACTTATCAATTTCATCTCTCATTTATTGTATATGTGGATCCTCTTCTTGGACAGGTGGGTGATAGAAAATTAGATCATATCCTCTCACTATGGTGGCTTGTTACAACTATCGTTTTAGCTTTACATTTTCAATAAACAACCTATTGACCTCATCATTCGATAATTTCAATCTCTTCTCATATTCATTAATATTCTTCTCCATATTTTCTACTACATCCTTGGTGAACATTGCAGAATGCATGGTCATAGTGGCAGCTTCGGTGGGAGTTGTGTCTCTCACTGTTCTGACCATAGCTGACCCTCTCAGTTCTTGTACCACATTCTGCTTTGTCCATAGAGAAAGTGTGTGGGTAGTAGGATTATACCCTATTTCTGAGACACCCTCTTTTGAATCAAATTCTACTACCAACACGGGGCCATTTTGTGTTATGATCTAATCTAGAAGAAACATTTTAGACAACTCCATCCTTGGTATAATTAGCATATCACTTTTCAAAACCATTTTTCTCACCTCCTGGGGGGTGACATTAATGTTATTAATACTTAACTCTGCAAATGTTTGAGCCTGGATCTCAGCTTTCTTTGACTCATCAGCTCCAATAAGATTTATTTTCAACCTTTCATCAAATTGTTTCATTTTAATCCAAAAAACCTTAAACTCATTAGTGTGGATAAAATTATCATCTTTCATGAATCTTAGAGAGGATACTACCCTCTCATCTTCTTTAATTTCATCAGCTCCTTCCTCTAAAAGCCTAATATTAGGATCATGAGGCTTTTGACTTCTTTATTGTTCTATTACCTCCTTTATTTCAGTCAAAGCTAGGACTTCTTCTTCTTCTTCATCATCACTTGAGTCATATTCAACCAATGGCTCAATCTTATATCTTTTAGCCTGTGGTTCATGAGTAGGAGATGGATGGGATGGATGTGTAGGTGATGGGGGTGGTGCCTGTGATGTGGATGCTTCATGTGGTGTTTGGTGAGGTGTGGGAAGTGGGATCAACCCCTCATCTTGGGCCACTTTGTACTATTCATCAAACTTATTAAGGATCATCTGAATCTTTTTCAAAAGGTTGGGTTCATTAGAAAAAAAACCCTTTGAAGCTTCTATCCTTCTCCTTATTTTGATTCTCCCACTTCATCATTGTTATCCACTTTTTTCTGGTCTACATTACATCAGTAAAATACACCATATTTCTTATAACATCCTCCTCAGGGTCAAACTCATCTGAGATGGCCCTCTTTGTCAACAAGGTTCTTCTGATCATGTTGATATGACCCTCTGGGTCACACACTCTCTTTTCCAAATTTGTGGGGATATTTAACCCTCATACATCTCTACAGCTCCTTAAGCATGTTAGACCCAATAGAAAATTCTTCAAATATAGTCAAATTAGGCAAAAATATACCTTTCCTTTGATTTCTCATCAAATAAGGCTCCATCCAAAGCATCTACCACATAAACTCCAAAAACATACCCTTGCAGGTGCAAACTTAGCCAAAATATGTGGTGCTTGGTTGAATCCATATACTCTAATAATTGTGTGTCCAGGCATAAAAACCCAGTCAACATAGTTATGGGTATAGCCCTGGTCTAGCTTATATTGTACATGCCTCATCACTTTCATCAATGATTTAGGCAATCTTGGTGCTGGGAAACCAAGGGAAGCTATTAGTCTAACAACAAAATCATCTTGAAACACTACGAAATAACACTCTATACATATGCTATCCCAGATGTAATACCAATTTTGCACAAGGAGTCTTACTCCATTTTCTTGTGTACACAATTTCATTCTTTCAGTCCACTTCATTTCATTCTGATAGAGGATTAAGTGACACAATAAAGAATATTTCCTAAAAGTAATGGGGGCATTAGCTTCCCTAACTTGTAGCAAGCCCTCATGTATTTGTTCCTCAATTATAGATGCAAAATCAAACTCTATATTTGATTCAGAATGTTAAATTATCATGGCCATTCTTATCAATCCCATTGACATATGTTCCTCTGCATCTATCCCCAAGTCTTGACACAATACATAATACATTTTTTTGAAATAAACTAGAAATTCTGAGACTTGGAAAGGTTCCATTTTAGAGGAAGGGACGGGTATTTTTCTGTTATCATCACCTCTCTTCATGTGTAGGGGAAGATCATCACTTCAGTATGTTCTTCTCAACCTCTTATACTCCTACTCCAGTTTAACTAAATCCACCTTTGTTATAGCTTGTTTATTCAGCTTGAAATACTTTATAATGGCATCTCTTGTGACATCAACTAAGCACTCACCATTTGGAAGCCTGTCAGTTTTGGTTGGGGCATCGTAGTTGTGGGCAAGGGCTTTAATTAGCTCAATGTCAATGAAAACATTAGGGACGACCAATTTAGCCAAATCTAGGGTCCACGGGTTTGATGTCGAAACCTTGTCATTCCTATTTTGATAAAAGTACCAGTAAAGGTTCCAACCCGACTGAGGTATAATAGGGTCAGTACAACCTTGTACTAAGTCTCTAAAAACCTTTTTAGGTCCTTTTTCTACTAAACCAAGCAACAAGGAAATTAATGGGGATTACAAGGAGGGTTTATTGGTTTTGGTTTCATCCCTTTTAACTCCTACTTCAGTCTTCTTTGGTGTCATTTTATGAAATTCACATAGAATGATGAGAAAATCTTACCCGGGAATAGAACTCGCTTTGAGGAACTCCCTTTACTCTTGCAATTTGATCTCATTTGCAACTTGGTTTCTGCTGTTATGAGTGAAAATCTCAACTTTTTTCATGTATTTCAATACCAAGATACATTTACTCTTGTCTCATAAATTCGCACAATTCAATTCTTTTTGTCGAGCTCAATTTTATGTTTTGATGTTAACTGATGTGATTGGTGTGTTTTAAATGACCCAACGGCTTAGTTACTGCACTACCTCATGTCCTTTTCTTCTCCCCTATGGTACTACGGTGTTCATTGCTACCTTTCTTCAATGTATCTCTCTACCATGGGTTGTGTCTTGACCCCCCAAGGATAGCGGTATATTGTGGAAGGTGCGGTATATGGTAGTGGCTCCTCTCACCATCCTACCGCGAGTTGCTTAGTGATGAATTGTGGTAGAGAGTTAAGGTAAGTGTTATGAGGGGTGGCTAATGTGATAGAAGTATCATGGTAAAGGGTAAAATGACATTTTGAATGGTGATAATGTGATTTATTATGAAAATAAGAGTAGGAATTTTGGATTTTAATTGAAAAAATACTTAGAATTTTTATGAAAATTCTAGTTTCAATAGGTTTAAAGGGTTAAGGGTTAAGGATAGAGGGGAGAGAGATAGGAGTGAGTGAGAGAGAGACCTGAGAGAGAGAGGGGGTAGGAGGGATATTCTCAACCCTTAAACCCTCTACCCTCTACCCTATAAACCCTTAAACACTCAACCCTAAACCCTAAACCCTCAACCCTTATACCCTCTTAATCCCTCAACCCTTATACCCTCTTAATCCCTCAACCCTTATACCCTCTTAATCCCTCAACCCTCAACCTTCAACCCTTAAACCCTAATCCATAAACCCCTATATCCTCTTAATCCCTCAACCCTCAACCCTTAAACCCTAATCCCTCAATCCCTATACCCTCTTAATCCCTCAACCCTCAACCCTTAAACCCTAATCCCTAATCCCCCAACCCTTACATCCTCTTAATCCCACAACCCTTAAACCATATTCCCTCAACCCCTATACCCTCTAACCTTTACATTGGACCCTTAACTCTAATCCCCTAACCCTATACTGTCAATCCTCTACCCTCAACCTTAAACCCACAACCCTCAAAGCCTCAAATCTCTACCCTCTACCCTATAAACCCTTAAACACTCAACCCTAAACCCTAAACCCTCAACCCTTAAACCATCTACCCTCTACCCTCTACCCTCTACCCTCTACCCTATACCCTAATCCCTCAACCCCTATACCCTCTTAATCCCTTAATCCCTTAACCCTCAACCCTTAAACCCTAATCCCTCAACCCTCAACCCTTAAACCCTAATCCCTCAACCCCTATATCTTCTTAATCCCTCAACCCTTAAACCCTATTCCCTCAACCCCTATATCCTCTTAATCCCTCAAACCTTAAACCCTATTCCCTCAACCCCTATACCCTCTACCCTATACATTGGACCCTCAACCCTAATCCCCTAACCCTATACCATGAATCCTCTACCCTCAGCCTTAAACCCACAACCCTCAAACCCTCTACCCTCAACCCTATACCCTCTACCCTATAACCCCTTAAACATTCAAACCTAAACCCTTAAACCCTATACCCCTAAACCCTCTACCCTCTACCCTAAATCCTCTACCCTCTACCCTCAACCCTAATCCCCCAACCCTTAAACCCTTAAACCCACATAGTAAACTCTCTACCCTAATCTCTCAACCCTCTTGACCCTTAATCCCTCAACCCTCAACCCTTAAACCCTAATCCCTCAACACCTATACCCTCTTAATCTATCAACCCTCGACCCTCAACCCTTAAACCCTAATCCCTCAACCCCTATACCGTCTTAATCCCTTAACCCTCAACCCTCAACCCTTAAACCCTAATCCCTCAACCCCTATACCCTCTTAATCCCTCAACCCTCTCCTTTTACCCTACTCCTCTACCCCTTACCTTATAAACTTTAAACACTAAACCTAAACCCTAAACCCTAAACCTCTACTCCTTAAACTCCTACCCTTACCATCAATATTCTACCCCTCCACCTCAACCTCAACCTCAACCTCAACCTCAACCCTAAACCTAATCCTCAACCCTATACCTCTTAACTCTAACCTCAACCCTTAAACTCTAACTCTAAACACTATACCCTCTAATCCTTAATCCTCAACCCTCAACCCTAAAACCCTAATCCCCAACCCCCTATACTCTTAATCCTCACAACCCCTCAACCCTCAACCCTCAACCCTTAAACTCTAATCCCTAAACACCTATACCCTCTTAATCCCTTTAACCTCAACCCTCAACCCTTAAAACCCTAATCCCCAACCCCCTATACTTTAATCCCCTCAACCCTCAACCTCAACCTCAACCCTCAACCCTCAACCTCAACCTCAACCTCAACCCTAGTAAACCCCTAATCCTCAACCCCCTATACCTCTAATCCCTCAACCCTCAACCCTCAACCCTAAACCCTCAACCCTTAGACCCTAATCCCTCAACCCCTATACCCTCTTAATCCCTCAACCCTCAACTCTCAACCCTTAAACCCTAACCCCTCAACCCCTATATCCTCTTAATCCCTCAACCCTTAAACCCTATTCCCTCAACCCCTATACCCTCTACCCTATACATTGGACCCTCAACCCTAATCCTCTAACCCTATACCCTCAATCCTCTACCCTTAACCTTAAACCCTCAACCCTCAAACCCTAAACCCTCTACCCTATAAACCCTTAAACACTCAACCCTAAACCCTCAACCCTTAAACCCTCTACCCTCTACCCTCTACCCTCAACCCTAATCCCCCAACCCTTAAACCCTTAAACCCTCTACCCTCTACCCTCTACCCTCTACCCTCAACCCTAATCCCCCAACCCTAATCCCCCAACCCTTAAACCCTTAGACCCACTTAGTAAACTCTCTATCCTAATCCCTCAACCCTCTTGACCCTTAATCCCTAAACCCTTAAACACTAATCCATCAACCCCTATACCCTCTACCCTATACATTGAACCCTCAACCCTAATCCCCCAATCCTATACCCTCAATCCTCTACCCTCAACCCTAAACCCTCAATCCTTAAACCCTCTACCATCTACCATATGCCATATAAACCCTTAAACACTCAACCCTAAACCCTTAAACCCTCTACTCTTTACCCTCAATCATCTACCCCCTACCCTCAACCCTTAAACCCACTTAGTAAACTCTCTACCCTAATCCCTCAACCCCTATACCCTCTACCATATACATTGGGCCCTCAACCCTAATCCCCCCAACCCTATGCCCTCAATCGTCTACCCTCAACCTTAAACCCTCAACTCTCAACTCTTAAACCCTCTACCCTATACATTAAACACCCAACCCTCAATTATCAACCCTCAACCCTTAATCCCTCAATCCTCAACCCTCAAACCATAAACTCTCGACCCCGATACCCTCTACCCTATACATTGGAATCTTAACCCTAATCCTTCAACCATATGTACCCTCAACCCTAATCCCTCAACCCTATACCTTCAACCCTACAGGTCGTCAAACCTATACCCTCTACCCTATACATTGGAACCTCAACCCTCATATATCTATGTTCCTCCCTCCTCTTCTCTCCTTCTCTCTATCCATCTATCCCTCCCTCTCTACCCTAATCCATGAACCCTAAACCATTAAACCCTTAAAATCTCAACCCTTAAACCCTAAATGCTCAAACCCTCTACCCTCTACCCTCTACCCTAAACCGTAATCTCTCAACCCTAATCCATCAACCCTTACACCCCTAAATCCAATAAAACTCTCTACCCTAATCCTTAAACCCTCAATCCTTAATCCCTCAAACCTTAAACCCTCAACCCTCAACCCTCAACCCTCAATCCTCAACCCTCAAAACCTAATCCCTCAACCCCTATAACCTCTACCCTATACATTGGACCCTCAACCCTAATCCTGTGACCCTATACCATATACCTTGAATCCTCCACCCTCCACCCTCAACCCTCAACCCTCAACCCTCAACCATTAAACCCTAAACCCTTAAAACCTCTACCCTCTACCCTATACATTAAACCCTCAACCTTCAATTCTCAACCCTCAACTCTTAATCCCTCAACCCTCAATCCTTAAACCCTAAACCATCAACCCCTATACCCTCTACCCTTTACATTGGACCCTCAACCTAATCCTTCAACCATATACCCTCAAACCTACACCCTAAACCCTCTACCCTCAACCCTAAACCCTAAACCCTTAAACCTTCTACCCTATACCCTCAACCCAATACCCTCTACCATCAACCCTAATCCCTCAGCCCTCAACCCTTAAAACCTAATACCCTAGAAACCATCAACCCTATAGGTCCTCCACCCTAATCCCTCAACCCTATACCATCAAACCCTATCACTTTCTCTCTATCTATACATCTCACCTCTCCCTCCCTCCCTCTCTCCTACCCTCTCTAATTGTCTCTATCTACCCTCTCCCTCTTTCTACATACCTCTCGTTCAACCAATCCCTACCACCCTCTCTCACTCCCTCTATCCATCTCTCTATGTCCCTACCACTCAAACCCACTCCCTCTCTCTCTCCCTCTCTCTCATTTCTCTCCCTCCCACCCCCTCTCTCTCTTAGGTTTCTCCATCTAGAAACCTACCTAGGTAACTCTCTCTCTCTCCCCTCTCTCTCCTATCCCTCTCACCCTACCTAGATAAGTCCCTCTCACTCCACCCCCCTCTTTCTCTACCTCTATCAAGTCACTCCCTCCCACACCCTCTCCCTCTCTCAAGTATCACTCACTGTCCCTCTCTCTCTCACTCACTCCCACTCTCTTGCACTCCCTCTCACTACCTATCTCTCAATTCTCTCCCTCTCACCCCCCCCTCACACTCTCAAGTCTCTCCATTTGGCACCCTACCTACATAACTCTCTCTTTCTCTTCATCTCTCTCTACCCCTCTCTCTCTCTCTCCCTCTCTCTCTCTCTCTCTCTCTCTCTCTCTCAATTCTCTCTCGCCCACCCCCCTCTCTCTCTCTCCCTCTCTCTATCCCTCCCACCCTACCTAGTTAAGTCCCTCCCACTCTCTCTCTCTTAAACTCTCACTTCCACACCCTCTCTCCAGACTCTCTCTCTCTCTCTCTTAAAACTTTCCCTCCCTCTAAACACATACATAAATGCATACATACTTACATACATACAAGCATAATACATATGTACATAAAATACTCTATCCATACAAGCATACATACATACATGTGTGGATACAATCTTACATACATATAGGCATACATACAATATACATGCATTGATACATACAGGCATATATAAATACATACAAGTATGCATACATCCATTCATACATGACATACAAATATACATGTACATACATGACATACAAATATACATGTACATACAAACATACAAATATATCAACATTAATTCAATAGAGTGGCATTTAACATAAAGGAAGACATAACTTGAACATGTTATAACACGCCTGCGTTATGTCTTGGTTGACATGTTTCCCGTAGAAGAAAAAAACCATATCAAAACTAAGATATAACATGAGCGCGTTATATCTTTCTTTAGGAATCCCCAAGCCTTAGGATTGGTATTTGCCTTGGAATACCAACCCAAAGACTTGGAGGGCATTCCCAATGACTAGAGACGTGTTTTTGCAAATTCTACATTATTTCACATAATCGAGTTCGTGCTCACCGTTAGGATTGCGCGTGGTTCAATATCAAACAAATCAAACATCTGGGTAATGTTACGTTCTCTCTTCGCTATCCAACAATGTAATTTTTTTCACATTCTAACAATGTTAAACCTTTCATCCATAATTTCTTTTGTTTGTATGTCTCTTTTTTGGCAAAAAGAAGTGTTTGGTATTTTTTCCGTTATAAATTAACCACTCATCGAAATTTCAAATAAATTACATTTTTAGAAACTAGACTCCATTCTACAAAAAAAAAATCAATTATTCCAAAATTTGTAGGGGTAGCACGGCCAAAATTTTGTTTTTCACAAAGTGTTCACTTTGAAAATTAGTAAAAAAACAAATATTCATTAAAAATTTATCAGAAAAATCATGCATCAACTAAATACTACTAGCTAACTTCTGACCGTAGCAATTTTAAAAATACTAAAAAAACTACACTATGTTAGGGTCGTACAAGAGTTACTATGTTATGGTTTTCTGACAAAAATAGCACCAATTTGTGTACATCCCTCATTTGAACCCCTTAATCTCAACCATTTTAAAAATAAATTAGTAGTTTAGAAAGTAGACTCAACGCACTTCAATCCTTGTTTTTGTTCCATCTCAAAATTTTGAGTGTAACTATCCTCAATTTCACATCCAAGGTCAGTATTTCCTGATTTTAGAAAAAAGGTGTCTACTTAAGTCCCCTTTTTGGGAAACATCTTTGTGCACTTACACCCCTTTTCCTAGCATATGGTTCTATTGGGACACTCATCTAGACTTCCTGCTAAGTATATTGAGCTTTGGCACACTTTCAAGGTGGAAATCCTCTTCTATATTTGGAAAGACAAAAATGCATGCATATTTGCTCACACTCAAATGGATAAAAAAAATTATTTATATTCTAAAGCTATTATTTGTTCTAATGTGTTCTTACAAATTCAGGTATAGGCGAATAAAGTTGCACTTGAATTTGATCACCTACAAGTGATTTTGGATCACTAGGGCAATGCCTTGTGTACTATTTCCCGGGTGCCCGCAGTCGGTCGCCTTCTCAGGGTCGGTAGTGGAGTGGATCTACTTGCCCCCACTCTCAACCTCCTCTTTGGCAGGGATCTCACCCTCCTCAGTGGGCCCGCTCTCCTCTACCTCAGGTTGGCTAGGGGTGGCCCCCTAACAGTGCTTCGAGGAGCGACAATGGTGGTTCCAGGTGGCCCTCTAATGAAACTCTTGTCTCTGGCTCTGGTCAGCAAGACTCTGGTAAAATATTCTTGTGGCTTGTGCTTGCAATATCACCTTGGCGCGAGGAAGATAAAGATAAAGATAAAGAAGTTGATGGTTGGGGTCCTCCTCCTGATGTCACTACAGACCCCATTGATGTATGGGGGAAGAAAATGGATGACTAAGACCCTCCTAGCTCTGTTGGCACTGCTTTGGCCACTCAATGTCCCTTTTTAATCTATTTTATAATCATGGACTTCTGGGCTAGGCCCTTGTGGTTGGTTTTTTGGCTTTTTTGGGCATTTCCCATGTGACTATTGGGTTGCGCCTTCTTACCACCCACCCTTTTTTGTGAATATGTATTTTTAATCTTTGAATTAATATAGATTAGTGCCTATTCATCAAAAATAAAATAAAAGAAAGGCATAAAGTAGCCTAGGTGAGAAAAATATATGTAAGGAAAGATTTAATACCATGAAGGTATTAGTAGGGGTATTTAAATTTTAAATCAATTTGATGAAAATCACCAACTTCGAATTAGGGTAAAAGGTGAACCCTATACACAAAATGTCCAATCCCTAATTTTTTCCTCATTTCACACTCCCAACTTTGAGAAAAATGCTCTACATAAGCGGTTGCCATGGAAGGGTTTTTAGCTTCAAGTTTTGAAGCTTCTATCTTCATGAAACCAGCACTGTGAGTATTTCTCTTTGTAAAACATACAAACCCCTTTTTTTTAATCTCGAATGCATTTGCAAAGGCTTTAGCCACGGCCATTGTCAGATTTTTTTGACGTATTTTGATCTCCTCTTTCTGTCAATGCTTTACTTGTGCTTCATGGCTAAACTCGAGAGATTTTTGAAAGGCTTGAATATGGTTTCAGTTGCATCTTATCAAAAGAAAAAATTTGGTAAGTTTTCACACCATTCAAGCTCTATATCCTGATTTTCCCATGCATTATGGGTATGGCTAAATATGAGATGTCGCCATTCTTATGGATTTAGTTCTGCATAGCCTATGTTCAATTCTTATATTCAAATTCTCAAAAAAAATCTAAAACCACCTTCCATGGCCTCTATGATATATTTCTTCCATTCTCTAAAGAGTAGAATATAACTTTATTTTCTCTCCTTTTGACTTAAATAAAGAGGAAAACCCTTGTGTGGCTCAGGCCTCTTCACCATTGTGTCCTCATGAACTTATACAGGCCACAAGCTTCATTTATCCACTGGATGAATCTTTTCTTGATCTAGGTATTTCCATTGGTTCCCTAAACACATATTCCTTTGCATACAATCCTTGTTTTGACCACAAAACTGAACAAGAGCCCCTTTATTATTTGCAACGTTTTCAGTACTCAACATAAAACTAGGTTCCATCCGTCCTTTTGAAAATTTTCATTCTTTCAAAACCCTAATATCATCATGCCATTCTATTTGTTGTTGAGGAATACATGTTTGACTTCACAATAAGATATTGCTTGATTTTTTGAAGAAAACAACATGGCTCCATTTTCTATAATGTATTCATTGTAGCTCCATTCTCTCTTTTCTCAAAAATGCAATTTTGTTCCAATAGTAGTTTATTTTTAAAAGAAAATATTGGGTACTCTTCATATGCATCTCTTATTCATAATCTCATGTGGCTAATGTTGTACTTTAACCTTCCTTATTCTATGAAACACACAACAAAAAATTATTTATTTTCCACTCACACCCAAATGTATTGCATGAGTCATGGTAGATTTAATGATGATGCCTTCATTCTATGTTTATTCACTACCTACAATGCTTGTATTCAAATAGAATTATGCATCTATAGGCCATGACACTTTCACTGTTGTTTGTTGCCATCTATTCACAGGCACTTAGATGCTTTAATATTGTAGGTTGAAAATCTTTTACATTCTGAAAACGTACTCAAGTCTACACTATTTCAACCCTACTCTGAAACACCACACTTCTCAATGGAATTTTTATAGGACTTCTATTCTTATGCAAAAATTTCCACCATCATGTACAACTAAATTTGCTGTCCCCACCACTTCATAGGATGCATTTTTGTGCCAAAGTAGTGTTTTCCTAGAAACAACATCATCAATGGTTTAACCCCAAAATCCTTCACACGTAGCAGGTTATAACAAAGGAATTTCTTCTTATCGAATAGACATATTGACTAAACCATATTCATTAATTATAAGGTTATCAAGTTGTCTTAACCTCACACTTAACCTAGGAAAAATGCTCTAAACCTATCTTGAAATACAAGCTATTGCTTTGTACATTTTATTCCTAGTTCCTATAATGTCTTTGATGTCTTCAATTTTGGACATGGGATGATTCAATTTATTAACTATGGAATTTCATCTTTAAGTACCTTGAACTCACTCACCAAAATGGCATTGTAATGATCAGTTAATTTTTCTACTCTTTTAGAATATAAACAGTGATTCTCTTTCTCAATTAAATACAAATAAATGTGGACATGTAAGTACATTTATGTGCAGGAACAAAATGTTTGTTCATTTTTTCTTCACCTTTTGTGGATAAATACTGGAATAGCACTAAGCACCAATATGATTAGAGAGGGTTTTTACCTCGGGAACACTATCTCAAGAAGCAACTAGAGTTATGACTGATTTCTGGCTAGTTATTGATCCCAGAAGCCATGATTTTATTCTTTCAATCAAGAGAAAAGTTTGTATTTGTTGTCCTTATGCATTTTCCTTTGAACTCTTGCAAAAGGAGTTGAACAATGCATTGTCCTTCTGGTGTCACAAGAAACTTGGAAAGTATACTTATATGATATTAGCGCCACTTCAATAGTAGAAGGACAATGTCGCCTATCAAATGGAGGGGAATAAATAAACCTAAGTCAAGTGATTCAGTTGTACTAAAACAAGTTTAAATATGGAAACAAGGTTTTCACATTGGAATGTAGAAAAGGCCAAAGATATAAACTCCATTTCCTTTTACATAATTAAACAATGATATCTGCATTCCTATTTGAAAAGAATTTTTTTCTAGAAAGAGTACAACAACAGAAATAAAAGTAGAACATCGGCTTGTCAAGTAGTCTACATAATAATAAACACTCATAAACAAAATGACTGGAGCACAACCAACTATTGATGAAAAATGCTCATATAGATTAAGGAAGGAATACACTAGAAGTTAGGGAAAACCATACAATTTGAATATTCTTCTCTTACAATGTTGCAAATGCAGGTAGTAATTTACACATCTTTTCCCCAATGCTTACGAGGTGAATGAGATTTTTGAACTATCTGTAAAGAACAAAATGCACTCCTAATTATATCATTAATTTTTTCATGAAACTCAAGTAAAAATCCAAGTGGTTGCTTTGATATAATTAGTTGACCTTATAGAACATTCACATTATTTAATTATTATAAAAAACAAAAAGATTATATAAACATTATTTAGAATTAGCTATGTAAATGGTATATCAAAATCTAGTTCAAAATATTTTAGATGAGGTTTCTCCCATAGCTCTGTTACTTGCTTGACAAATCCTTGAAACTCTGCATTGATTTTATTTTCCATGTCCCTCTCTTGTTGTTCTTCCTTAATTTCATCAAGATCATATATTGACCTTCTTACCCCTCCTAAATTTTAGACCACATCTATTACCTCCACATAAAACTTGACATCCTTGATCTTCTTGGTTCACACCATGATATGGTTATGCAAATAAAAATGAATTAAAGTAATCATCTCCTTCTCCACTAGTTGGAATCTAATGCATGCTTAATATTTTGATATGTGATATCAACTCTCTCTTCTACTCTCATGATTGAATACCAAAATCCATTATGGTGGGCCTCTAGAGTTCTAGTCGTCTTTCTTCCTCTTCCACCAAATGCTGGCATATTTTACTAACATTTATTAGAATTGTTGCATGTTTTTTTTTTTTAAATATAGGTAAGAGCTACCAAAAGTGGGTAGCGCCCAAGTACCGCAAGAGGGGCAAAAATTTCCATAACAGACTAGATAACTTAATTTACCAAAAACTGATAAATTACTGTCAAGCATCTACCTAACTGAATGACCCTTTCCAAGCTCTGATCTCCAAGACAAGGTTGACCCTGGAGCATGACTCTAGTGAAGGAACCCAGATTGTTATTATTAACTTGTGCCGTGAAGGTTTCCCAAGCATCTGCCATCCGATTGACTTCCTTTTCATAGTCGGTGTCCTGGGCATTCAGCTTCGCTCTATATGAGGGGTCAAAGTAAATGCGTAGATAGTTGGCCATCCCTTCCTCAGCTAAGCCAACGTTGAACTGGTGATAACTTGAGAATTAGTAGAAATGGAATCTTGGAGTAGTTTCATCGCCCTAGCCGGGGATTCCACAATGTCCATGATGGCACTGACCACTGTCTTGAAGATTTTCCCATCGCACCAATGATGGTGATTGATCAAAAATCTCCTCACCGGCTCAACCACCGCCACTCTTACCGCCATATTATGAAAGAAGAAGATCCTAGCACACTTCTCGACTAGATTTTCTTTAGCACGATGATAGCTAAGTCCAAATTGGCGCACCATCTTGCAAACTTCCACTTCCACCTGGTTAAATCTCTTGGAGTGTAATTGTCGAGCAAGAAACCTTCTGTAATATAGCCTCCCATACAAAGACAATAGGACACACACATGGGCGTTCAACGTTCAAGATAGCTCTCAAATCTTGATCGGGACAGTCCTCTCCTGACTGCCGAGTTGATAGTCAGCTGAAAATAGTCACATGCTACTAGGCATGTCAGTTTGTAGATCTTGATAGATCATTTCTCAAGATTTCCTATAGACCTAGCCATCGAGTAGGAGCAAAGTTCAAGATGACCTTTACCTCTTGTATTGTTCCCTAATTTGCCAAAAATTATGCCACCTTATTTGCTTCTCTATAGACATGTGATAGTGTGTAGTAAGTAAGCCTGCCTAATAGTTCCTTTATTGGTGTCATCCAGTCATCAATGTGCCAACACTGTGTTTTGCCTATGGTAATAGCCTGGACACAAAGTAGATAATCTCCCTCTATTTTGACCACATCAAATCCTTGTTGTACACACAGCTATAGACCAAGCCATAAGGCTTCCATTTCTGCCACGCTATTGGAGTAGACCCCGAGGATTTTTGAAGCCACCCATACACACTTACTAGATGAGTCCCTGATTATGCATCCTATCCCTACTTGTTCGGGGTTGCCTTTGGTAGCCCCATCAAAATTTAGTTTCCATTTGAGCCTAATCGGGTTCAACCAATGAATTTCCTTTCGGTTTACCTTGACTACCCCCATGTTTGGTACACATGGTAATTTGAGCTCATTCCAGGTTTTCTTGATATCCTCATCCCACCTGGAGAATTTTGCCTTGGCCCTGATTTTAATTCTATTGTTTGTTGTTTCAATTATGGCTATTTGGATTTTGTTAATTAACTGAGAGTGGTTTAAAGCTTTACCTTTGAAAATGCATTTGTTCCTCTCCTTCCAGATGAGCCATATCACCAATGATGGTGCCAACGTCCACAACCCTTGCCAGTATCCACATTTGTTCATATTCAGCCAGTTGGATAAGAACTCCCACAGCTTGTTCTGTCTTGGACACGTGTAATTGAATGTCGATTGCAGCCAATCCTAGCATGTGACTACTAGTGGACATGAGAGGAACAAGTGGTCACCATTCTCCTCATCCTGTTTGCATAGTATGCATCTCGTGGGGCCAACAATGCCTATTATTTTTAGTCTATCACCTGTAAGATATCGTTGATGCACTGCTACCCATAGAAATGCCCCTGCTTTAGGTAGCACCACATGCTTCCAGCACAACCTTTCCATCTATTTTTTATCGCTTGCTTGTGCAGACTGTGTCTTGTATCCAAGTTTGGTTGAGTAGTTTCCAGATGAAGCCCTGCACCAGATGATGGAGTCGTCCTCATTTCATAGGTGAATCTTCCTATTATAGATTTCCTGAATAATCAGTGCTACCAAGTTTTGGGGCATTGGTAGTGAGTCTAATTTAACCCACTTGCAACCAATGGGTTATCGCTCAACTGAATATAGTCTGCCACCTTTGATCCAAACTCAAACTGCAATCTATCCACATATTGGTCTAGCTCAAAGAGGTCATTCAAACTTTTGTGGTCATTCCATGAGTCTATTCAGAAGAGTGCCTTTCTCCCATTGCCTAACCTCCATGAGATATGGCATGTAATAAGTGGTCTGCATTTTAGTAGATATTTCAGAGCGGGTGATCCATCCCTTAAGTTGTCTGCAATTAATATTCTTGTGTTGTCCGAGTTGTCCAATTGTTTTGATTGCATTATTTGGCACCAAGGTTTGTCAAGATTTTTGAACATCTTCCAAAAAAAATTTTCCCCCAAGGCATTATTCTGCCATTTTGACTTTGTAGATCCTAGCTCCTCCTACATCTTTTGGTTTACATGCCAAGTTCCACCCAATTAATGGGATCTTTTTTTCACCTTTCGATCCTTCCCAAAGGAATTTCTTAAGGATTCTTTCTAAATCAGATTTCATTTTCCCTGGGACCTCCAAGCTTGACATGGCATATATTGGGATTGCGAATAGAACAAATTTAGTCATAGTGATTCTACCTGTGAGAGTGAGCCAGTTGTTTTTCCATGACATGGCCTTATTCCGACATTTATCCACCACCTCCCCCCAATGATTTTCTTTACAAGTTCTTGAAAAAATTTGAATTTTAACACTAGGGTAAGCAAGCTCCATTGTTGATGCGGTGGAGAGAGACCCCACAAGGTTTGAAACTTGGTTGTTGGCTCTACAAGCAAGAAGACCCACCATTTCACCAAAGGGTCACCCCCCGATTAATAAAGATATTAAGGTTTGGGCCTTGGTTGTTGGAACTATAGGAAAGAAGTGCCACCATTTCACCAAGGAGCCTCCCCTTAACACCAGTGTAAGAAAACTCCATTGTTGACGCGGTAGAGAGTGGCCCCACAAGGTTTGAACCTTGGTTGTTGGCTCTACAAGCAAGAAGCCCCACCATTTCACCAAAGGTTCACCCCCCTATATTGCATGTTTTACATCATTGGAATGACATATTAGCTGTAACTTTTTTGAAATTTTATTATGGTTTCTGCACTTTGATATGATGTAATATGATTAGGGTTTTGTTTCATATGTTGTAATATTAGATATATAACAGAAAAATAAATTATTGCATGAAATAAATAATATATTTTCATTTAATTTTTTTTGTAGAACATGAGTCTTCTAGAAGATCAAGATGATCCTCATGATATATATCTAGAATATGTTGGTTTTGGTACAAATGACATGGCAGAGGATGATGATGATGTAGATACAGAAGACACCAAGGCCAATGACGATGATGCTAACGACGATGATGCTAATGATGATGGTGATGATGATGATGATGAGGTAGTTGTTGATAGTAGCCAGTGACATTCATGGTCATATAGACTACATCATGGATCATTGTCGATATATCGTTATGATACGTCTTTTCATGGTTACTATCATATGTATCATTTTCATGGATTATAGTACCATATTATTGAGTTGTATCATTTTGACATGTATCATTTTGACTTGTATCATTTGGAAATGTATCCTCTTGACTTGTATCATTTTGAGTTACATAATTTATCATTTTTACTTATATCATTTGTACATGTATCATTTTGACTTATGTCGACTATCAGACATTTATCATTTTCACATGTTATTGATATACTAGTATATTTGACTTCCACTTGTTTTAGTTATATATGATGATGATCTTATCAGTATTAAATTGTCAATTTATATATATTGAAAGTGGTCGATGATTTTTCGATGGATATTTTATTACATATGATTATTTTAATTTACTGCTTAGGATGGATGTTGTCAAATTCAATTAAATTATAGATATTTGACTCACTTGTTTTAATTATAGATGATGATCATGTTATAATAATTATCTTGTTATTTAATAATATGAGTTAAATAATTAAATTACTTACTCTATAATCATATGAGTTATTTAAGAGCCATGATATATTTAACTAATTAAATTGAAATAAAATATATTATTTAATTTACTTACTCTATAATCATATGAGTTATTTAAGAGGCGTGATATATTTAACTAATTAAATTGAAATAAAACATATTAAATTAATAAATGGAAGCAAAACAAGAAGCATTTTTAGAAGCAACAATGGAAGCCAAACTAGAAGAAAACCATAAGCAATCTTGGAAGCAAAAATTGGCATTATCTAGGAAGCAAAAACAAAAGCAATTCAGGTAGCAAACAAAGAAGTAATAATGGAAGAAATTTTAGAAGCAAAAAAAGATGCAATAATAGAAGCCATATTAGAAGCAACAAAAGATGCAAAAATGGAAGCAAAGCTAGATGCAACAAGTGGCATTATATCAAAAGAAAAATTGGAAGCAAAACTTGATGCAAAATTGGAAGCAAAAATCGAAGCAAAATTGGAAGCAAAACCGGAAGCAAATCTGGAAGCAAACCTGGAAGTAAAACTAGAAGAAAACCTGGAAGCAACACAAGAAGCAAAACCATAAGCAAAATCAGAAGCCAAACTAGAAACAACAAAATCTGGCACAAAAAATGGTACAAAAAATGACACTGAAGTGAACATGAACTCAAATGCACTAAATTTCAATGTTATTTTAGGCACTAATTGCCTATTTTTTTTTAGTGAGAATACTTCCTAGCATGTATTTGTATTTGGGATTGTATTTCCATTGTAACACTTAATGTAATCTGATGTAATCTTCCCATATGTACTAAGGGAAGCATTGTTGTAATTATTGTAATTGATGTAAAAATTATTGATGATTTCTCTTGTAAATATTATTGTAAAGTAATACATCATTTCTATGATAGTTAGCTAGAAAATACCCTTTAATATTGGCTATCAGTTGTCACATTATGGAAGTGAGTAATATAGGAATATTTAATTGGTGCTTTAAAATGAACCTTCATGTTATCTTTTATCACTAATGAAATGTTTCTTGTAATCTTGATTTGTGAGTAGCATAGTTGAGGAACCTTAGAGGACCTAAGAGTAGTTTATCATGTATGTTATGCATTATATAGTTATTTGTTTTTTTTTAAAAAAAGTGTTCCATTAATTTGACCTAGTTTAGTGTTGTCCTCTGGGGTTCCTTGGCGAGGTTGTTACAAAAACATTGCAATAATTTAGTTTTCATTATCTAAAATCATTGAGTTTCATTATCCAAAATAATTGAGTTTTATTGTCAAAATAACTGGGTACTATTGTCAAAAATCATTGAGTTCTATTTTACAAAAATATTGAGTTCTTAGGGGTTGATCACTTTAGAGGTCTAGCATTTTTCTTGCTACCTTGGACTTGCAAAACAAAGGTTCACTCTAGGTCAAAATTGGGTCAAAAATTTCATCCATCCCTCATCATATTTTATCCTTTACTTCACCAAACTTTGTAATTTTTTTAACACACCAACACTTTGACTTAGACATCAATCAACCCAAACCCTAACTTAGCCACTTTTTATTTGAAATTAATCCTTTTCCATGCACTTAGTTAATTTAGTTATCATATTTCGACTAGATTATCTTCAAGGTCACAAGTCTACCCTAAAGATTCTCAAGTTCATAAACATCCTTTATCCAAACATCAAAACATCAAACTTAAGTCAAAAGTGTTGTCCCAAAATTTTTGCAAAGATAACTTCCCACATCATTCACCTTTTCATCTTCCATTATCACCATTGCTCCAAAAATACTTAGAGCATCCCTTTTACCTAGATTTGAGTCAACTAGAGAGTTTAAACATTACAAATATCAACACAACTCTCCCATAGGTGACCCACAATGTATGGTAACCACAAGATCACAACACAAGAGAATCATGGAGAAAACCAAAGTTCACCTCAACTAGTGATCCCTATCCTTTCGAATTTTATCCAAGAAGTCATGTTACCCCATCACAACAAACCTCATCTCCATCAGGACCATATGAGGTAGAATATGTCACAAAAAACCCACTTCAACTTACTAAAGATGAACTCCTTGAGTATGAACAAAGTCATCAAACTTTTTTCATGCAAATCAACACAAGGATTAACCCAATCTACAAATCAATTAACTCCACCAAGTCAACCCTTAACATCTAGTCTTGCAACTAGACTAGGGACCAACCTTGGTCTCACTTCGTGTCTAGGAACAACCACAACTGTGGGTATTCACAATATAAACATTCCATTAACCACCAACCTTCCCCAAAACACAAGTTGGACACCAACATTTGGCAAAATACTTACATGCCAAGATGCCACAATGACCTCAAAATCTTGAGTGCAACCATATTCATCCATCACCACAAATACCCCAAGTGTTCCTACCATTATGTAAGGTAATGTGAACCAAGTGCCTCAAATAGGACAACAAGGGAAAGTTAACACCCTTATGCAAAGTCAACCCTTGAAAAGTGGTTCCAACAAACCCATTAACACATCAAAAAAAGTGGTTACCCAAAATACTCAATTCAATCCATCATCCATATCAAACCCATCCATCATCAAACCAAATCAAAACAACACCTTGGTTATGAATCCCATCAACCAAGGTAGTACATTGGTCACACCTCAAATACGAGGGAACCCTTTCAATCAATTGCAAGGTCTGAATGTGCCATTACCATTGCAATACCAAATGGTACCAACATCATTTTTCCCCTTGGTCCCCCACGTCATGCAAAATAAAATGAGACCTCAATATTATATTCCTCCATATCAATCCACCATCTTACAAGGAATTTTGAACCAAGGGAACCACCAACCTCTCATCAACAACCCACAACCAACACAAAAAATCAACTCTCATAACCCATCACATATGTCCCAACAACCAATCGATCCTACATTACAAGCACATGCCTTAATTAGCTTTACAACAAGAAAATCAGGCTTATCAACAAGCCATATGATAACAACAACAACAAGCATCCTTAGCAACACAACAAAAACATCAATCCCAACAAGCAACCTTAGCAGCACAACAACAATAGCAACAACATCAAGCAGCCTTAGCAACACTGCAACAACAAGAAGCCCAAAATGAAGCCCTATTAGCCCAACAAAAACAACAAGCACATAAAGTAGCCTTAGCAGTACAACAACAATAGCAACTAGCCCTAGTATCCCAACAACAAGCTCATCAATATGCCCAACTAACAATAGGATTTATACTATAACCCTCAACAAAACATCGTCAACCCAAACACATTAGGAACATATATGCCTCCACCATCATCACCATCACAATATCCCACACCACCATACTCACCATACAACACCCCATCATATCAAAATCCCACATAAAATCCATTCGCCATCCCGCAATATGCAACATATGTTCCTCTACCAAATCCACCAGACAATGTAGCATCACAACTTAAGGCATTAACACAAGAAATGAAAGATCTCTAGATAGGTAGGACAAAGAAGCCCCATACACAATAAAACCTATGTCCTTATCCATTCAATCTAAACATCACAATGTTACCTTTCCCTCTTGGTTTTGAGGTCCCTAAATTTGATAAATACAAAGGGAGAGGTAATCCTATTGATCACATCAAATAATTCAATTTCATGTGTATGGAGGTTTCTTATGATGATTCCTACTTAATGTGCCTCTTCCCACAAAGTTTAACAAGCCCAATCATTGATTGGTTTTCTCAGTTGCCTCCAAGTATCAAAAAATTTCAAGAAATCATCAATAACTTCATTGAACACTTCTCCTTCAACCTTGACATAGGTGTGAGATTAGAAGGTTTGTACACACTCAATAAAATAAAGGATAATCCTTTGCTAATTTCTTACAATAATGGAGGCAAAGATCTAGCAAAAGCAAGTGGCTCATTCCCGATGAGCAACAAGTTGGGATTATCATAGAAAATTTCAATCCAAATCTATCCTTCCACTTGAAGATGCAATGTATCACCACTTATTATGAGCTCTTCCCTAGGGCCCTCAATATCAAGAGAGCTCTAATCTCATAGGGAAACACACAAACGTATAGAGACAACCACCCATCCACTAGATCTAATGGAAAACTCCGCTTTTCGGCCAACAAAAAGAACATTACTAGTGATGGTGTTGTTGATGCAATAGTGGTCTTAAATTCTCCTAGGCAAGCAAACACCCAAACCATGAACACACAACAACCATACATGCCATCACCAAACAATCAAGCAAAAATCAATGTTGCAAACACTCAACATGGACAACAAAGAATAAACAACGCTCCTAAACAAAAATTCACCCGCTTAGGGGAAACTATGGAGGATGTGTTGAAGAAGTTTATACAATCTAATCTTATCACACTCCTAGATTCTCAAACTATCAAGAGCCACAAGTCAAACCTCGTAGCTATAGAGACAATCATTTTTGTGAATTTCATCAATACAAAGGTCATAACACACAAAATTGTTTTAGACTCAAACGCCTAATAAAAGATCTTATTGAATGATGATACATTGATTTCAATAAAAAATATAGGAATGTAAATCTGAAAATTTACACAAACCCTATGCCTGGTCGTGGAAAAGAAAAAAAATTGGGAAAGGAATCAACCCCAAATAATGTAAACCATACTCAGATACGCATCAATATATTATTTTAAAACAAAGTTCAAACCCATTGACAGTGTTTAGAAATATTTTATACTGTAATGACATCAAGTGGATATCATATTTTGATATCTCTCACACATATGACTCAATGATTAGGCATGTTGAAGAATTTCCACACAAGAAATAAATATCCCTTATTGCAACCATACCCACAAGTTTTTGTGAAGAGTCTTTTACCGATGGTATATAATCCACCCAAGGATCATGTCAAGACACCCTTGAGGATAAAAAAAGTTACTCTGAATCAAGTCGGGATCAAGAACCCCTATCCCCAAAGTTTCACCAAGAGTTGTGCGACATCTTCCAAAAAAATTTAAACTCCAAAGATGTCCCCGATAGCACCCCTAAGATGTTTCTTTCTGATGTAAATATAGACGTTCTTCATCCAAAACAAGAATCACCCACTCTTTATATCCCTACACAAGAGAAAGAAATGGTTGAGATTCTTGATTCTTACAATGATTGTGCATCATCGACATCTTTTGAATCAGCACCAACATATTTTAAAACAACATCAATAGAATCAAAGCAAACAACTCGTATTCCTGAATAGGATTGTGCATCATTGACATCTTTTGAATCAGCACCAACATCTTTTTGAAATAGCATCAATAGATAATGATTTCATAGAATCATAGAAAATAGTTCATATTCTTGAATAGGGTTGTGCATCATCATCATCTTTTGAATCAGCACCAACATCCTTTGAAGTAGTATCAACAGATAACGATGTCAAAGTATCAGAGAAAATAGTTCATATTCTTGAACAACAGGAACCCATAGCAATATCATGTGTTCATGAAAAATCATATTTAATAGCTGTGGATCATAGGATGCATTATCAAGGCAAAGGATTATGTATTTTCAATGCCATCACACCGTTGGTGGAAATCTTGTCTACAATAAACATCAATATATGGGTCACAAAGAATCCTTATGATGAAAATACTCAATGCTACAACTAGTTGTATCATGAGTTGGAATTCACCCATCATCTCATACACAAATTGGGACCAACATAAAAAAGAATAATTCTTATCAAAGCAAATAAAATATCATCAAAGAAAATGAAGTTGTAATGCAAAAGGGACAAAGAAAATACAAATGGATACCAAAGGAAAATAAATAAAATCATCCCTCCAAAACTCCATTAGTCAAAGAAACTATGGGGAAAATTCAAAAAGGGAAATTTATCCATCAGAGGCATCCTCAAATACAAAATCAAGCTTCTCAAGCAAGGAACAAAGTATATCCAGTGGTTGGTCATAATTCCACAAAAACCTCCATTCCCACCCATCATTGTTGATCTTCCCAAGTTTGGAGAGTCAAAGGTTCTAAACCATCGACCAATCCATCTCATATTCCTTCATGCATGACACCGTCCACTCCATTCATGATATCCAATTCTCACATTGACCTTGTGTTGGCAGCTACCCCTCATCATAAGGATTTTGAAGGTACCATATCATGATGTGTGCACATAGACAAGGTTAATTCCAGTATCCATAAGGTAGATCAAAGTTCTTCAAAATTGCATTCAAGTGTGTGTATCGTAGCAAAGAAAATTATTCAAGAAGGATATAATTGGAACATTTTGACACCAACCTCTACATCAATACCACCAAGTGGTTCAACATGAGGGTAAATTTAAAAAAAAAAAAATTAAAAATCAAAAAATCAAGAAAATAGTAAAAATAAAAATCGTCCTCTAGTGAAAACCACTACAACAGCACTTTGGGCAAGTACTATGATGAAAACCTGGAAAAAATGAATCATGAGTAGAATCAAGAATCTATATGATCCTTCTCAAACAAAAGCATCTCATCCTTGTCATTATAAATCCAATTTTCCCTTCATCCTTCCAATCCAGATATTCCACTTTATCTTGATCTTTACAAAGATTCGGTGTATACTTGAACTTTACTCATGGAAGACTTTTGACAGACTCTTCACCATTTTTATCTCATGAAGTCTCATAAGCCCATATCTAGCATGATAAAACTCTATCAAACTCTTTGTATATACACTACCTATCTTGGTTATCCATTGCACTATGAAGTATTGCTAGACATTGGGGGCAAGTTATTGCACTCTTTTTTTCAAATAAATCTTGATCCATGTCTTATAACTCACAAAAATGACATCAATATCATGATCTAGGTATCGTTTACCTCAAAATCTCATCGAACATCCCAAAAACATTCAAAAATTTGTAAAGTCAAAATCCAAAACATATCAAAATCCCTAAAATGGTCAAGCATCAAAAATTCAAAAATAGTATCTTGTCGAACTATGGGTCTCTGAGCTTGAGCATAGGAAAGACCATCATTGATATGCCCCTAAGACACCCTAGGTCAATCTTTAGGATTTCATCATAATAAACTAACATCCCTCAACTATTCATTTCTCATTGTAAATAAGTCGAGTCAGTCAAACTATGTGGTCTATGTCTGTATAACGTAGGCAAGACTAATCTTTGATCAGCCCCTAAGGACCCTAGGATAGTCTTTTAGGTTAGGTTCTTGGTCGGAAATATTGAAAAACCTTAAACATTCAAATATTGAAAAATCCCTAAACATTCAAATATTAGAAAACCCCTAAACATTTTAAAACTTGAAAAAATATAAAACATTTAAAATTTTGAAAAATCCAAAGCATTTGGAAAAAAATTTAAAACCCTAAACAACCTCAAATAACTGAAAACCAAAGCATTCACATAAACTTTCAAAAAGACGAAAAACAACCTCAAAACATTTTCAAAATATCAAAAACATTGACATTGTTAGAAAAACCCCAATACCATCCATCCCATTTCTCTTTCACCCGCAATAAACCTTAACCCATAGTAATATCATGAACATTCATAACACCCATATGCATCCATTATCATCTCATAAATTTCATATAAATGTATACATAAAAATAAATGCATCCATATCATTTGCATATCATAGAATCCATCCCATAACATGTCATAAAAAGGTATTGAAAAAGAAGTACACACATCCATTGTATTACATTACATCACATATCGCATAATGCATAAATAAAATAAGTGCATCATATCACATCATAGGTTCCATACATCCATACATTCATGAAATAAAGAACACATCACATTGAATCTGGATTATCTCATATATATATCAAAAAATGGTGACTGTCATAATACAATATCTGAATCAGTGTCTATATATCAAATCAAAAATACAATATCCACAAGCCTATAAAACATGATCCCATGAATGTATATTTGTATAAAGAATTAGGTAATAATAAAAAAAGTGTCTACATAAGCAGACTAGCCCTGGTGGTTGCTCGTCTCACCCCTAGCTGATGGTTGATCCTTAGCTCTAGGTGGTGCTCCACTTCATTGTGAGAAATTTGGTTGTTACATCCCATGAGGAACATCATGTTTGTGGAAGTGGAATTTAGTCACAATCTCACTGGTATGCTTGATCTTATTGTTTCACACCTTGTTCTACCCATGTGTTCTTTGGGTACATGTGATAGTAGGCGGTCTATGTGATTGTCTCTCTATACAGCTGCACAAATATGGTCCTGCCCTGTGATGTTGCAATCACTACCTCCAACTACTATCTCTGCCCAATCTCCTAGACTAGTTGCATGTCCAGTTGCTAATGCAACTAAACCTCTTGGTCTCTTTGTGCATTCATGGTCTCTAGCTACTGCTACAGCTGATCTCGCTCTACCTATAATCAGTCCCTCTCAATAGTGAGTGCTTAAATCTATGCTTGAGCCTATGCATCTAGTTGTACAGGTGGAGGAGGTGGTGGTTCCCCCGAAACCTATCCATTGTGACTGCCCTGCCACCTTGGCACCTGTTCCTAATCTAGTTGTTGTTGGTGCCCATCACCTAGCACCTAGCCCCTGTCCTGATCCTGGTCATGGCCTCTACCTCATCCACCATCCCTCCCACCATCCCTACCTCCATTTTGGCCCTAACCTTTGCCTATTCCTTTTCCTCCAAGGTATCCCCTGCTAGATTTTTCAAGTGTGTAGGTGGCATAAACCACACATCATAGGCTAGAGTGGTGCCTACATCTTGAAGCCCCTGATCAAATGCACATGACTATGGGACGAGTTGTCTAAAATCATTGATCACCAGAATGGGATCAATAACGGCTCCCCATTGTACCTCTCTTTGTGATTTAGAAAAAATGGTAGTATAATCATGTGTTAATACATCATGTACTTCCCAAAAATGCCAAGCAACACAGTCTGGAAGGTATTGCTTGATATTCGTAAGCTCTCTTTCCCTGCATGTACTGAGTATGTCTGGAAAAATCCAACTGTTGTTGATCATCATACCATTGTGGATGCTATATCCATGACCTCCATCTAAACACTATCATGTCATCAATGACATGAAACCAATATGGTAAACCTGTGGGGCCCATGTGCTGCAATTTCATCGACACTTTATACTGAAAAATGATGGGCTCATCCTCAGTGATATCAGTGAGAACAACCAATAGCCTCAACACTGCAGTGTGCTCATATGCCCAAATGTGAAGCAAATTCACCCTTGCTTCGATGCTCTTTCCCTCTCGATAGACGGCCTCATGCATATCATGATACAAAGAGGCAAGGAGAACTGAACCCCAGGCATACATGATATCCCCCTAGATCATACCCTCCCATGTCAAGCCCCATCTAGGACTGAAACCTCTACCCCGTTAGTTTGGAGCAGTGACACCACAAACTAGAGCTGTAATGAAAAATTTGAACGTGTCCGTCTACCCGACCTCAGTAAAAATCCAAATCAATATTGGAGTTGATCTACACAACTGACTGTCTATGTAGAAGAGAGAGACATGCATCTCTCCTAGCATCTGGGTCATAAATCACGTGCTCTCCATAAATGGAAAATCATAAAATGTGCCACACATCCTCAAGTGTGATGGTCACCTCTCCAGTAGGAAAGTGAAAGGACAAGGTCTCGCTGTGCCATCTCTCAACTATTGCAGTCATCATGGCAAGATGGGTGCTGACCTCAAGTAAGAAAGCAACAAATCTTAATCCCACTCCCCAATCGCTCCACCTCTAAGTCATCAAAATCTCTCACAATTGTAAAAGGTCAGATCAGTGCTCTCGTGACATTAGTGGTGAACGATTCTCCTACATGCATCATGAACACATCATCAATTTGTCAAAAAAATGAAAAACTTATCAAAATTTAAGACTTTGCATCCAAAACATCAATCATGTCATTGAAATCAATAGCGTGGTTGTTTTTTGGGAGCACTACTATATTAAATTCAAGGTTGTGTGGTCAATTTGGCAATGCACATTGCTACGCTCAATAGTGAATTGGTATTTGGGTGTGTCACTATAACAAAAAATCATGGTGTGTCACCATTTGTTACATGTGCCTCCCACCACTTTTTAGCATCTTTGAACAAAAAAATCCTATGCATTGCTATGTTACCCCCACGACACTATAATCATATGCATTGCTAAATTAAAAAACTGGGGTGCACCGCTAAACAGAGCATGTCGCTAAAAAATCAATACT
Source organism: Sequoiadendron giganteum (assembly GCA_007115665.2). NCBI lineage: Eukaryota > Viridiplantae > Streptophyta > Pinopsida > Cupressales > Cupressaceae > Sequoiadendron > Sequoiadendron giganteum. The sequence continues at coordinate 563,841,849 of CM021109.1, read as the reverse complement.
GACACTTTCAATGCTTCAAGAGCATCTCTATATAGTGACGCACTTATCAACCTAACTTTAATGCCCTATTAAATGCACCTAAAAGCAAAAATCGAGAGAGGTTTCGAATCACATACCTAGGGTCATGCATCTGCTCAGCACTGGTACTCTCGAACCCTCTCCAAAAGGTGAAGAGGGAGTGCATGGTGAGCCATTTTTTTGAGGTATCAGAGCTCAAACTACAAGAATTCTCTAAGGTTTAAATGCACAAATGAATTGAAAGTGACCATTCATCACCTATTTAAGCCTAAAAATTAGTGTTTTTTTCCCTAATTTGACCATGCAACTAGGGCTTTTTACTAATTTCACCAATATTGTCAAATTGAACCTTGTTTTTTACTTTTTTTATATTTTTGGCATGTTTTTTGCATCTCAGAGCTTTTTTGGACCCCTCAGGCAGCATTCACCTTTGTCAAGAAATCAACACAAAATTCAAAATTTTCGCCTGATTTCTCGAGGGGGTATGGAACCAGCTTATTATTTTTGTTGGGGCAATAATGGGGCATCTAAAATTAGAATTTTTTTATTTTTGTATTTAAGCAATAATTTTTAATCTGAAGGGTGTCAGTCTTTAAACCAACATAATAGGTACCTCACTTCAAAGAGGGGCAAAATGTAGACACTCGAAAATATCTTGAATGATATCATGCACTCGAATCAAGTACACTAACATCATTTCATCCTAAAATCTATTCTTGTGCAATTAATTAAATTGTCCTAGTTATTTAATTAATTACATCTTTTTCATCTATTAACCTAATTAATCTAATCGGGTTAATTCACCCCCTTTCATGTAGCATTTCATCCTATTAAATTAAATACATTAAGTTATTTAATTTAAATCCCTAAGTCCTCTTATTTAATTAAATAACCCTGAGTTGTTTAATTAAATCTCATAACACTTTCCCTGTTTTCATTAAATTATTTATTTAATGAATATCATTGAATTCCCCTAATTTTCCTAATTAAAACTTTATTTAATTATCAAATTACTAATAAATCTAATAACCCCCCACTTGCGAGGGAATATTCCTCATTTACACATTCCTCCAAAAGGAATATTCCCATAGAATATTTCTTCCCTTTTTGCACATTAAAACTTTGTTTTAATTTTTTAAATATCTAATTTTCCTCATCCATGAGCATATTCCAAGGAATATTCTTCCTTTTAACAAACTTACAAGACTTTGTGTGCAAGTTAACCTACAAGAATTCTTGTGCAAGTCTTGAAACTATTTTTGATTGGATAAATGTGAGCCCTTTATTGAATATCATCTTGCATTTTCTACCCTTGATGGGAATCCATGATCCATGCCTCCATCTTCCTTCCTTTTTGACCATTTATTAACCTTTTTAATCTTAACCCTTGATTTCTCATTTGCTCTCCTATAAATAGTTCACTATTTAGAGACAAATGGATCCATCTTTTAACAACAAAATTATGATGTTAAAACCATTTGCACTTCCACTCACATTTTACATCATTTTAGCTTAATTTACTTGCATACTAGATTATATTCCATTAATGGCTTCCATGATAACATAGATGCATACATTTATCATATTGGTTAATTAGGGTTTGAATCTTTTTAGCATAAAATCCATTTAGACTAGCTTTTCACTCACCCACATTAATCATTTTAGAAAGCATCATGTTAGTTAGCATTTGAATCATGTTTCATCACACATCTTTCATCAGTTTCGTCGATTCTCTTCAATAGAATCGATTGAAACAAGCTCATTATCCATGGGATTGGGAAAGGGTCATCATTCCACATCAATGCGACACAACTCCCCCAATAGGATAAGTTTCAATGGATTAGAATACGTGTCTTAAACACTTTCGTAGTTTAATATGTTAGTTTTAATGGATTCCTAGTTAGTCTTTATTGATTGATCTCTATTTGGATTGATGTTTAGTAATTTGAATATGATTTGTATCCTCATAGATCAAGTGTAGTCGGCCCATACTAATCCGTCAGTCACAATTATTGAATATGAGTATATGTATATATGTATGTATGTATGTATATCCACTTATAAGTTTATAAAATACTTTATTCGATATACAAATATACATTACATACTCAAATACTTCATATATTGGTGCATGAGCATATATATACATATATACATATATACATATGTATATATATGTATATATATGTATTCATATACTATATATCATGCCTTGATATTTAAACACATTTTTTCATAGTCATTTCGATCACCATATATACACGAAATTTATATTTATATATATATATATATATATGTATATATTTATCACCATGTTCGATTGATATTTCCATGCATATGGGTAATCCATCCATGAGCATGTGTAATATGTCTATCTATGTATACTCATGCACGTATTTACTCATGTTTATGAGTTTATCATTGACACATACATATATACATATATATTGACACATACATATATACATTCTATGTATATATCTCATCGATTAAATATAAAAACATAAAAAAGAACTCACTTAATACAAAGAGACTCAATACTTTCAACCCCCAAAACCATAATGCTCATAAATAAAACCCTAACCACTTCTAATCATACTCAAACAAGACTAGAGGTAACTTACTATTTCCCAAGCTATTATCCTGACTTGAACAAACTACAACTCTATGTGTGTGTGTGTGTGTGTGTGTGTGAAAGCTCGATTTAGGTCTTATCAAAAGGTTAACAAACCAAGTTCTTCACCATGAGTGATACTTCCCTCTCTTCAGGAGGCTTGATTATATTCCTGCATCCAACTTAGTACATTACCACAATAGTTAGCCGAAAAAAATACATTATTTACATCATATATTTCACATTTAGAATCCTTTCATAACATCAAATTAAATCAAACTTTGATTCTTCATATTTTCATTTCTCATAAAGCATAAATACATTTATTTAAATAATTTTCACCAAACTAGGTAAAATCAAATAAGTAGCAACACAACAGGCTATAACATATCCCCCCTTATGAATCATCGTCCCTGATGATTTTAAGTAGAAAACATAGACATAAACTAAAGAACATAAAACACATTAAAATTATTTCTTAGGAACTCTCAAAAGCATCTAAGACATGAGGAAACTTTTGCTTAATCTCAGCATAGTCTTCCCAAGTGGCAGAATCTTTTGTATAATAGTCCCACTGGACTTTGTATTGCAGAATCTCTTTGTTATGCAAGCAAATCTTACATGTTTCAAGCACCTTGAGAGGCTCAATTTTTATCGATCTTGAGTCTTGTACCTATAAAGCATTCCAATCAATAACATGGTTATCCCCTAGTATATACTTTGTAAGGTATGAGACATGAAACACATTGTGCATCCTAGCAAGAGTTGGTGGCAACGCAATTCGATAGGTGATAGGGTTTACTTCGTCAAGAAATTTGAAAGGACCTACATAGTATGGAGCTAGTTTGTATGAATTTCCAAACTTGATGGAACTCTTATGAGGTTTAACTGTTAACAACACCTTTTACCCTACTACAAAATTTCTAGGTACCCATTTAAAATTTGAATAGCTTTTCTACCTATCATTGGATTCTACTAACCTCTGCTTTATAATTCCTACTTGATCCTCCATTTTCATTAACATATTTAGCCCAAGACTTATCCTATCCTCTAGCTTATCCTAGCTTATAGGAGTTTGACATGTTTTTCCATACAATGCTTGGAATGGAGCCATCTTGATTGCAGAATGATAAGAATTTTTTATGCAAGCTCAACCAATGGTAGGTAATATTCCCACTTTTATTGTTGATCCATGCAATACATCCTTAGTAGATCTTCAAGAACTTGGTTAGCCCTTTCAGTTTTTTCATCTATCTCTAGATGATATGTTCAACTTAGTTCCAAGTGAAGAAAACAAGGTTTGCCAAAACCTAGATGTCACATGAGCATTTCTATCTGAAATGATCTTCTCAGGAATCCTACACAATCTAAACACCTCTTGAATAAAATTTTGAGCTATGATGGGAGCTCCATCAGTTAAATTCCCTGAAATAAAATGCACTACCTTAGCTATCTTATCCACCATGACTAGAATGTAATTTTTCTTACTCCTTGGCATAGGTATACCTTGCAAAGATCCCATACTAATGACTTTCCCCTTACTTTAAATAAAATAATGTGGATACAAAAGACCTACAGAGTGATGATGTTATAATTTCACCCTCTAAAACTCTAAACATCCTACAAAAAAATCTTGTAGCATCCCCCTTCATTCCTTTCCAAAAATGTTATGGCTTCACATCCGCCAACATATTTGTCACACCATGATGTCTAGAGTACGAACTTCTTTCCACACTAGGTTCCTTAAATCCTCTAAATTAGGTACATAAACTCTTCCTTTTAACCTTAGCAATCCATTTGTTTCAAATTGAAAACCTTCATACCTTGCATCTTGTGGATTATCTGTGAGTTCTTGCTTAACTTGCTCGTAAAATTCATCACCCATGGATTTCTACAACAATTGTCCCTTAAAGTCAGTTTGAATTGTTACCATTGAGTTGATATATCTTCTACAACTTTGGGAATTTTCAACTCTATTCTATTTTCCCTTGATATAATTGATAATGAATTCATAGTTTGATATCAACTCCAATCACCTGCTTTGTTGTGCATTCAGATTGGGTTGAGTAAATAAATACTTTAGACTGTGATGACCAGTCTTTAGTTCAAAAGGTTTTCCCATCAGATAATGTCTCCACATCTATAGTGCATGAACAACTGTTGCTAACTCCAAATCATGTGATGCATAATTTTATTAATAGGGCTTCATATTTCTAGATTCGTAATCTATGACTTTCCCTTCTTACATCAAAACTCCTCCTAACCCTTCTCCTAATGCATCCGTTATGACACTAAGGTTTCCCTCTAGATAAAGTGCCTTCAAAACTGATGTGGTAGTAAACTTCTCCTTGAGTAGATTAAATGTTGTTTGACACTTTTTCGACCACTCAAACTTCTTTCCTTTCCTCTACAATGAAGTAATAGGAAAATCTATCCTAGAAAAAAAATCTACAAACTGCCCATAATAACTAGCCAAACCCATAAAACTTCTAACCTTTGGTACACTCTTAGGCATTGGCCACTCTAGCATCGCCTTTATCTTAGTTGGATCAACTAAAATCCCTTTAGCCAAAATTACGTGACCAAAGTATTATACTTCCTTCTAAAATAATGTACACTTAGAGAGTTTTCCATATAGCCTGTGTTTTCTTAACTATTGGAGAACTGTCTCTAAAAAATTACACTACTCCTCTTCATTATTGGAATAGATTAAGATATCATCAAGGAATAATAATACAAACCTATCCAAAAACTCTCTAAATACATTGTTCATTAGGTTCATGAATGTTCTAGGTACATTCGTAAGTCCAAAAGGTAGGATCGTGAACTCATAATGACTATATCTAGTCCTAAAAACAGTTTTGAAATTGTCTTCATCTTTGATCCTTAATTGGTGATAATCGAATCATAGATCAATCTTTGAAAACACTACTAATCCTTCCATTTGATCAAAAATATCATCAATACATGGAAACATGTACTTATTATTTATCGTATCTTTGTTAAGAATTAGATAATCTATGCATAAATGCACGGTACCATCCTTCTTTACAAAGATCACTAGTGCTCCCCAGGGTGAAACACTGGGTCTTATCAATCCTTCGGAAAAAAACTCTTACAATTGTGCTTTGAGCTCTATTAATTCCATTGTATTCATCCTATAAAGTACCTTGGATAGAAGTTATGACCCTAGTACTAGGTCAATGGAGAAATCAAATACTCTCTTGGGAGGAAATCTAGGTAGTTCTTCTCGAAAGAGAGCCAAAAAAAATTGTAAGATGGGATACTTCTCCATATCTATTTCTCTAGACTCCACCACTTCTCCTTCTTCAACTTCTTGAGAACCTTGAGGTTCACAATACAAAACATTATCTTGAGAAGTGACTTCCTTGAATTCTTCAAGTTTATCCATTTTAACTGCAAAGAGCTGTCAACCTTTCTTTTTCGCCATATGCATCTGCAAAACTAAAATATGTCATAGTTTTACTTCTCTAGGAGTTTCTTGCAAAGACACTTGTTTACCTAGATCATCTAAGAATTCTAGGGTTTTAGCATGGAAATCCACCTTATCTCTATGCTTGCATAGCCAATTCATACCTAAGATGGTATCATAAGAACCTAAGGGAGCTACATACAAGTTTACTTCTGTTGAGAAACTTGGAAGTTCAACCTTTGCCTCAAATAAACATTGATTCACTGTTGCTCTTGCCTAATTTGCATATTCTACAACCCAATATTTTTCCATAAAACTAGCCTTCCCATAAATTTGATTAGCTGCTCTAGGTAAAACAAAAAATTTAGTGGCTCCAGTATCAATAAGTATGGAAATAGGTATACCAAACAAAGTACCCAGAGTTTCCACTAGGGTGATTTGATATTTTGCTTGCCAATTGTCCACTATTGCATGGATCCTTTACTGAAATACAAATCATTGAGGAGGAAGTGAATTAGTGTGTGGCTATGAAATTGATGGTTTATTGGGACATTAATTAGAAAAATTATCACCATCACATGTAAAACATCCTCTTGTTGGCCCTCTCCATTTTGTTGGCCTTTTAGAATTACCACCATTCCCTCTAGCTTTGTTATAGTTACCGTTTATGTAGTTGTTTCCTTGAAAATCCTTCCTTAACTCATTCCAACTATTATGGGATCCCTTCTCCCCTTGCCTTTGAAATTCTTGCCCCTCATAGAACTTCTTGGGAGCTTGATTAAATTGAGGCCCACCAAACTTCTTTCGATTCTTATTCTCCTAGTAGATCGAGATGGCTTTGATATTTTTCTATTTCTTGATTTCCTTCTTATATACTAGATCCATAGTGGTTAGAGCATGTACATCCACCTCTCCACCTATTTTTCCATTCAATTCCATAATTTTTTTTTCTAATTCAAAATTTCTCATCTTTTTGGTACATTGTTATGTACCTTAATAGACGAGTGAACTTCTCCCAGTATTCATTTACTAACATCTCGACTTGTCTCAAATTTTGGAAATCAATGAGCTTTTGATCAAAGAAGAGTTGGGGTAGCCACCTCTTTCAAAAAATCTCAACAAATTCATTCCAAGTTAGCTTTAAGAAACTAATTCCAAGTTCCCTCTTCTTGTTCATCCACCAATTAGAGGCTTCTCTTACTAACTGGAAAGATCCCCACACATCTTTAGTAACCTCTAAATAGTTCCTTATTTCAAAGTACTCCATTTGAATTAACCAAGACTTGAAGCTTCTTCTCCATTGGTGCTTCCTTCAAATTTTAGAGGGGTAATATTTCTCATATCCTTAGATAATTCAATTTCCAAATGCTTTCTCTCAGTTCGCTTAGAATATTATTGTGACCTATCACTTTCTCATTCACTATATTTATTATGATTATGAGAATCCTCTCCTTCTTCATTATTAGGAATTTCTTCCTCCTCATTGTGTGGAACTTCTTGCTCTCTTTCTTTTCCCCTCACTTCTTGTTCAAGGTTTCATATCCCTACATTAGTTTCATCCATGATTTCCAAAAGATGACCCAACTTGGCTTCGATATTATCCGGACCTTGTCCATTCTTGTCCTAACCAATGTTTCAAGTAAACTTATACCTAGAGGTTCATCTTTAATTAGATCCTATCATGGTTTACTAAATGCATAGAAAAAAATTCACAAGAGGAAATAATCACATAAGAATTTCATTGGGATTCTTATACACAAGTTTTGATAAAAACATAACTTTTCATTTATTCAAAATGATTTCAATATCCTTTCTTTTACAAGGAATGTTTATTTAAATAGTCAAGAGGAGAGTATCCATCAGATTCACACTTAGATACATAACTACGTGGGATGTAACCCATTGATTCTAGTTCATTTCTATCCCAAAAAGGATAGTAACCTTCATATTTATCTTTTGATACATAACTTCAGGGAACGTATCCCTCTAATTCACCACTACAGGCTATAACAATAACTTTGGCCATAGGTATAACTCGAGGGTCCCTACATATCAATGTTGGACTAACACTACATTTTGAGGGCATATCCCTAGAAAGTGGTAATGAGTCTGACTTGGTCAGAGAAACAAATGGTAGGTAGTAGAATTTGGCATGATCTCTGATCCTTCTCTTTTCTTCACTAATTCGTGAAAGTGTGTGACTGATAGTATCAATATCTCTTAGCCAAATGGTGTTGTCATGGTTGGTTACCTCTATGGTACAAACAAGGACTTATCTTTCCTTCTTGACCCATATGTAGCGCTCATTTATGATAATTGACTTTCTTGCAATTAACCTAAGATGCACCATCTTGACACAAGAATTTATAAGCATTAGACTCATGGGTTCTAGAGTTAAACTTGGTAGCTCTAATACCATGTGTAACATGCCCATTGTTCAACACAATAAATTTCCTATGTTTTAACCTCAAGTAAATAGTTTAAGCATCTAACCATTATGAGCAATACAATTTTTTTTTTCAAATATAAAGATAGCATGCACATTTCAAATAAATATCTTTCCAAATTTTCCCATTGCAATAAGTCAAAGTATTTACAACTTCCCAATGTATTGATTATTTAGTACATGATAACATGATAACATCTTTCTTTTACAACCTTTCCATAGAAATGGATACATAATACACACAAGGCTCCAATTGAGCTTATTGGAAATAGATGTGTGAATGGTCTAGGTATCCTCCATCAAATCTTGGTTGCCAACTAATGAGGAGAAGCATCACACAAGCATTTTTTTTCCAACCTTGGACTAACTGTTGTCCTCGCACATCCACAAAACTTGGTAGATGGACCTACCCTTCGACAAAGAGATTGGTATGGTAACCTCATAATAATAATGACCTTTCCTAATATTGGTTTTGTGTCCTAATCTTGGTCGCCAACTAATGAGCAGAAGCATCACACAAGAATTTTTTTGCCAACCTTGGACTAATTGTTGTCCTCGCACATCCACAAAACTTGGTAGATGGACCTACCCTTTGACAAAGATATTGGTATGATAACCTCATAATAATAATGACCTTTCCTAAGCTTGGTTTTGTGTCCTACATATCTAGATCTATCACACAGTGGATACAACCTACACATATGACATTCCCTACCAAGTATGTAAACCTGGATCATAGTGACTGATAGTGTAAATAGTTTCAACTTACACTACTTTGGTCAAAGATGTCTTATAATTCACCAACCTTCCTAGATCGATCTTTATTGACCATTCATAACCTATGCATAGGCTATCCCCTTACACCATGGAGTAACCTTAACCCCAAGAATAACCTATATCCTCTATGTTAAATCTAAGACACTTCTACTAAGTAAATCAAACTAACTCCAAGACTTAATTATGTTAAACATTAGTAATATAATCTCTGTCCATAATATAGTATTTAATCCCGCTATAACCACTCATTCCTTAATATGGAATATGTACAAACACTTCAAGCTATAAGGGTCCTTATACTAAGTAAATTAAGCATACTTTCACTTTCACATAAGAATAAAATAGCCTTTTCCCTAATAATCAATTGAACTAATTTCCCAAACAAGAAAAACAATTTCACAAAATCTTTCAAATACAAGATGTAGACGTTTTAAATATCCTGATTGATATCGTGCACTTGATCTTGATTTACTAACATCACTTCTTCTGGAATCACTTCTTCGCCAACAAATTAATTAAATCTTTATTTAATTAATTCATCATAATTCCTCTTTTAATTAAATAAATCATCCTATTTGATTAAATCATTATTCTCTTTTAATTAAATAAATCATTTTATTTAATTAACCCTAATATTTCTCTTTGATTAAATAAATCAATGTTATTTAATCCTAATGTTCCTCTTTTAATTAAATAATTCATTTTATTTAGTTAAATCAGATTCTCTCCTTTAATTGAATAAATTAGCCCTTATTTGATTAAGTCTAGCATCACCCCTTTTAATTAAATATATCAAACTTTATTTAATTAAATTCAATTCCTCTCATTTTGATTTAAATAAATCCAAAAATCTAAGTCAAAATGTCAAATCAACTAATCTCCACCTTAAGTTAATTAAATCCTAATTAACTCTAATCCTAATCCCTCAAATCCTCTAGCTTTTGCAACTTGCATAAGAAAATCATTTTAATTGATTTATTAAATCTCCTATTTTCTCTCAACATGGCATCAAAGAGTGAATATTCTTCAAATTCAAAAATCCCTCCAAAAGGATGTGTACATCCAACAAGGCATTAAAATCCTTTTACATGTCTTTTGTCTTGAGCCAAGTGGCATTAAATCCATTTCTTTCTCCCTCCAACTTGTCATTTCATTAATTTTAAATATCCACATAACTACATTTATTTGCACATTCATCAAAATGTGTTCATTCCTCGTCCACTAGTAGGTTGACAAATAGCACCTTGCCATTGGCTCATGTTTAGTCCCACATTCATCCCTTTTGCCTCTTTCTCCATTATTCTCTTATATAAATAGAAGGCTCTCATTTGGATTTAGGATCCACAATCCATGTAAGATCATTATCCACAATTTCATCCATAATCTTAGGCATTTTCATGCAACATTACTATCTTAAATTTTTGTGAAATCTCCATCCATCTTTGTCCATTCTCGTCCATTTTTCATATTTCCATAGCTAGGTTATGGAGAAATTTCACCAGGGAGCGTCAAATCTTCATCATTGATCATCATGCTTGCAAGGAATTGGGAAAGGGTCATTTTCCACATCAAAATGACACTAATTCACCCATGGGATTGAGAGTTTGAGCGTTTAAATAGGATTTAATAGCTTTTTCATTGTGTTCTTCATTTTATTTCTTATTTTCATATTTCAAATGAATTTCATGGGAAATGATGTTTCCAACTTGCATATTGGACTAATTGTATGTTTATTTTTTATGTTTGTGTAGGTCTAGGATCACCATTCACATTTTGGCACTAGAAGGAGGGCTTAAATCTTGAAATTAACACATTTTTCTGGCCATTTTTTGTCATTTTTTATGTTTTGTCTCTCCGGGTCAAACAACGTCGCTAGAGGAAATAGTGATGCATATACGGTATTTGTTTTTCCACATAGCGATTCTTGTTTCACCATAGCGTCACTCAAATCATCAAATAATGTCACTAACATTCCAGCGTCATTGTTTTCACTCAAATAGCGTTGTTGCCTTTGTGTTTCAAATGGTGACGCCTTTGTTTTCTTTCTTTTTTCACTCAATCTTAAAATGGTTGTATCTTGGTCATATTTTGGTATTTTTCGGAGCTTTCTTTTTTAAATGGGGTAGAATTTCATAATCTATCCAATGGTGTAGGTGTTTCTCAACTTTAATAGAGTTAAAATTTTCAAATTTTCACCTAATGTCAAATCACAATGAAACTTGGTTTAAATTTTAGGGGTTTTATGCTTAATCATTTATCTAACCCTCATATATTCTTGTTTCTTGATTTCATCTAACATTTGAGCTTAGATTGCAAGTTTTAAAGGATCATGGAGCATGGAAGTGAAAGAAAAAGAATTATCACATGATTGTAACAAGTGTTTTTAAACACTTTGAGAGCAATTATAATCCCATTCTTAAGGCTTTGTTATCTTCAAGTTTTAGGACTCAAATAAATTTATTTTGGGTTTTAAAAAGAACAATCAAATGGTTAAAAATAACATTAGACACTTATTAGATTTTGTTTGGGACTTAACAATTGAACAAAAAAATCTCACACTTCAAATTTGGTGCTTAAAAAGAACTCATATTCTTTCTTTTAAAGGATTAAAATGAACGTGTGCCTTTTATGTTTTGTAATCCCTTATCCAAAGTAGTATCATTTAAAAAGACATATGTGCTTCTCTCGCACCTCACGGTGATCTTGAGAATCAAAAGGTTTTTTGTGATAGTAAGTTGTATAAGTGATTACCTCCACACTTTAATTTGGGTTCTTAAAATTGAAAAAGATCTTGCTAGTGTGAGTGGAGTATATCACGAGGGTTCTGTCTTTGTTTCTCAACAAAGATTGATCGAACTACGGATGTGCTTGCTCACTTTTGTTTATCCTTAGAGGGCCTACTTGATGGGAAAAATTAATCACCCTAGGGAACGACCCAACCGGTAACACGCTAAAGCCAAGCAATTTCCACCTGGTATATAAGTGTGGGTACTTAAGAAAATTTCAAGTATCATGAGGATTGTTCCAACAAGAAGGGTAGCAATGTTCTCTTGTCATATGGATGATCACCCACAAATGGAATTCATATACAAGAACCTTTTGTTGTAGTAAGCCAAATCCCTATCTATTTATTGGTGCAAGAACAGTCGTTCTAAAGCCGTCCCACATACTTGTGGTTCAAAGTAGAGATGAAAAGTTCATCATGGGAGATTCATGAGAACTGAAGCTTGGATGACCTGAGAAGTGTGTGCTATAGAGGGGAGCCAATGTGGTCAAGCTCATAATCATTTGCTTTGAATAAGCACAACTGGATTTATCCAAGTGGGAGTTCAACAAATATTATCTCTTTCTATCCTAGGGTTGTGCATTGCTTTGGAATCAAAACACTTTGCTTGAAATCTAAAAACATGGAAACAAACATTCAACAAGGTCATCAAAATTCAAACCCTTTGGAAAGATAAAATACCTTTGAAAAGTCCATATTATTGTTTGTCCCTAGGTATCTATCCTTAGAGGCTTCTAAATATTTGGGCCTATATCTCAATTTTCTCTCTCTAAAGTCAACCTAGGAGACTATGCCCTTGAATCCTTGATTTCCACATAATAGACTATGTGGGATGAAAAGGAATTGAGACATAGACATTCAGTTTGAAACTTAAGAAATACATTGGATGTGGTAAAATCAATTCATTAATCAATTTGAAATCAACTGAACCCCACACATGTGCTTGTCATCTTTTGGTCATATGGTTTTCCATGAAAACATTGGTCTTTTGGTTTGAAATACTATTAGGGAAAAACATGTTCTTCACTACCTTGGTCCTATAGAGAAAGTTCTCTTAGGTTAATCTAGGATCAAATAAAACAGTTCACTCATCCCAAAACATCTATCAAATCCCATTTCACAAACAACCGTTGGAACTTTGGAAAAATCGTTCATATTAGGATTTTGGTAAACCTCTCAATCAAAATAAAAATCCCCTTTGTTTGGCTAAGTGTGTATGGATTAATCCTTCCCCACACACTTAGTTAAGTTTTCATCCTTTTGGACAAGTTTATCCCAAGGTAACATCAAACATCTTGGGATTTACAATTCCATTATCCAAATCAAATCAAACCAAATCAAAATCAAAATCCATAAATCCCAAATTCTAACATTGATCCAAAGTTCTCACAAGATCAACACCCATATCACTCACCCTTTCATCTTTCATCTCATCATTGGTCCTAAATTCCTTAGAGTTCAACGAGGTCAAAACACAAGAAAAACATGGAATATAAACTCGATCCATACATCATGAGTAATCCAAGTCAACCAAACTATCAAGGCCTTACAATACCAATCGATTACCAGAACTCACATTTATACAATTCATACATGGGATCATTATCTCTTACAAACCTCAATGATACAACAAATGTGAGTTTTCCCAATCTAAATTTTGGACCACCTTTCCCTATGGTAGATTTAAATCAAAGTCAAAACTTACAAATCTATCAACCAAAAAATCAATGCATGATTCTTCTTCCAAACAACATTATCCCACCAAATTTATACATGCCAAATGTGAATATACCAAGTGCAAGCCTACCAAACATGAACATATCAAATCCACACTTGGTGAACTTTGGGATAAATACGTTTGCAAATCAAACCAATATTATTCAAAATCAAGGCAATATGTTAGTAAATCCATGTATTGATCCAAGTCAAAGTAACACCATGCAAAATCAAAGCTACCTAAATCAAGGCAATGTGTTTCCCAATCACAAAAATGTTCAATATCAACCAATAATGCCAAATCTAAACATCCTACAAAATCAGAACATTGTCCAAAATAAATCTATCCATGATCCCATGCAAACACCACAAGTATACATTACAAATATGCTTGCTCAAAAACCAAATCAATTGTATCAAGGATGTCAAGATCAAAATCAAGAACAAATTTTGTGAAATCAAATTGATATACTTAAAAAAATCATTGATTCATATCACCAAGAGACATCTCCACTCCAAAATCAATACACTCTTCCATTGGTTTAACCATGTTATCAAAACACTGAGTTGTGTCCACAACCACTTAAAGAACAATATCTCCAATGTCAATAGGTTGGATATCAAGATCAACAACAAACCCAATCACCCCATCTCAAAGATCAGTCATCACATCTCAAGGATCAATCACAACTATCCATCAATGAGCACCTTGAAGATGTTTCTAACTCATCCAACGGTCAAATCAACATATATCAAGAGTCACTTCTCAATCATGATCAAAATCCACCAACAATACCTGACAATGATCCAATTCAAAAAATGTTATCATTGGATCCTATGGTTGAAAACATTGAAAATATCTCCACCATAATTGTTGAAAACATAAATCAAAATCCATCTATCAGTGAGCACCTTGAAAAAATTTATACCCCATCCAATGATCAAATCAACATACATCAAGAGTCACTTTTTTATCATGATCAAAGTTCACCAATAATATCCGAAAATGATCTATTTCAAGATGTGTTAACATTATTTGATCCCATTGACATAATCCAAGATCCATCCACCAATGATCATGTTGATAATGTATCTACATCACCTAATGAGTTAGAGGGCATATCTCAATAGTTTATTCCAAAGCATGATCATCATCTTTCACCAAAGTCTAGCAATGGTCCTTTCCAAGACATATTGACATCCTTTGACCTCATGGTTGCGGATATTGAAGGAAACCTCAACTCAACACTTGACCCAAATCCATTCAAAGATCAATAGGATATTGAACCACTCCTTGTGCCTAATGAAGACATCCAAGAACCCTTTATAAGCAATCCATCCTTTGAAACTAACCGATGTCAAGAATTTGATCCAAAGAATGTTGAAAGCAATTATGAGATCATTCAAGATCAAGAATTTGTATCTTTGAGATACGACAATGATCTAATGAACACTCTTCTATCTATACAAGATATTGCAAATGATGATCATATCCATATAGAACATAATCCTCCACCTACCCATAAGATGTTTTCTTTGGATGGGCATGTATATGATCTTCATTCAAAACAAGAGTATCATACTCTTGATATGATTACCAAGGAACAAGAGTCTCGTACTCTTAAAATTTGTACACATGATCAAGATATAAAAAAATCTAGAGACATATCAGAAATGGGTCATGAAGAAGGCTCCTACAGAAGTGGTGAATCAGAAACATCTTGTGAAGGCATATCAAAAATGAATCATGAGGAAGACTTCTATGTGGAAAGTGAAACATCAACACCTCTTGAAGAAGCATTAAAATCTGATATTTCACAAGATCAAGCCAAATATATCAATCAATAATTTATCCCACATATGGAGGATCCTATCACTTATAAACTTGGATCACTTAGTTTTTCTAGGGCAAGCTATCTCATCAATGAAGAAGCTAATCCACAACAGAGCAGAGAAGGATTAGCACCTTGTTTCCGAGGTAAATAATATCCTATTGCAAATAAAATGTTTCAACAAATGAATTATCAAGGTAGAGGATTAGGCCTACATGAATAGGGTATCCTAGAACTAGTGTAGATTAATTGCAATCCTAAGCATCAAGGTCTTGGTTATTCGACAAGTAAGGGATCTAAACATATCAATGATACCTCTATATTACTAGGGGAAATATTATCTAGTGCAAGAATCAACATAGGGAGCATGAATATTCCTTATGATGAAACCAATGCCAATACTACAACTAGCTGCTTCACGAATCTTCATCCACCCATCACCCCATCCATCAACTGGGACCAACATCAAAAGAAATATTTTAATCAAAGCACAAAGAAGGTTATCAAAGCAAAAGATGCTAAGGATAATAATGGACAAATCAATTACAAGTGGATACCAAAGAATACAAAGAATGATTATCCTTATCAAACTCCATTAGTCAAAGAAACTATGGGGCAAAATCAAAAAGGGAAAAATATCCATCAAAGATTTCCACAAAGGAAAAATAAAGCTTCTCAAAGACATACAAATTATATCGAGTAGTTGGTCCTAATTCCACACACACTTCCATATCCACCCATTATTTCTCATCTTCCCAAGTTTGGAGAGTCAAAGGTTCCAAACTATCAACCAATCCATCCCCTATTCCTAAACACACAACACCATCCACTCCTCCATGCATAATATATAGTTCACACATTGACCATGTATTGGCAACAACCCTTCATCATAAGGATTTAGAAGGCATTCTACCATGAAGTGCACACAAAGACAGAGTTAACTCTGGTATCAACAAAGTAGATCAGGAATCTCAAAAGTTACATTCAAGTGCATGTATCTTGGAAAAACAAATTATTCAAGTAGGATACCGATGGAACACTATGATAGAAGCATCTACATAGACACCACTAGGTGGTTTGGCATGAACTTAAGAGCTTTCAGAAGAAAAAAAATCACAAAATCATGAAAATAGTAAAAATAAAAATCGTCCTCCAGTTAAAACCTCTATGGTGGCACTTTGGGCAGGTACCATGATGAAAACCCAAAAAATAGGGATCATGTGTAGAATTGAGAATTTGTGTGCATCAGTTTAGTTGGAAGCATCTCATCCCATCCATAATAAATCTAGCATTCCATCCATAATAAATCCATTTTCATCCATCTCCATCCATCTTCCAAATTATCTTGATCTTGACAAATTTTGGTGTATAGTTTACACTTTCTTATGGTAAACATCTTGACATGGATCATTTTCATTGATCCTATCCTACCCAATAAGCACTATTTAAATGAGCATCCTCTATTTGAACACCTTATCTTATCACATGATAATCCTAGGCATCCTTTGCATGCTTTCCATATCCATCCATCCATACACCTATCCAAGCATCCATCCATGGAATTCCATACATTGCCAGACACTGGGGTCAAATATTTACATCTTGCTTCAGGAATAAATCTTGATCTATATATTTCAACTTATGTGGTGATCCGAACATTGGCAAACGAGAAATCAAATTGGTCAAAACACTTGTGAGAAAAAAATCCAAATTACTATCCCATGGCATATTTTGACAAGAATATGTTCCTTATCAAGCTTTATCTTTCATTGAACATCAATCCAAACAATCAATATCAGTTGCATCTAACTTGCACTTTAACGTCACATCAAATCATCAAAACAATTTTGTTCCAAATCAAGCTTCAAAATCCAACCAATCAATCATCATCTCAGGATATCCTTCCCAATTCTCATGCATTTAGCACTTTCCTTGCATTGTTGTGTATCCTCAATGATGTTATAATCGCAACTCCATCAATCTAATCAATCAACCTTAACTTGGTTTTCAACAAAAATCCCAAATTAGAGCACTGATATCATCACATATCCATATGAAAATTGTCAATATCATGCAAAAATCCAAAAACATCCCAAAACATGTCAAATCCCAAAATAAGTCAAAAATTCAGAAAACATAAAAAAAAATGATATCTAAACTGCATCATCTCTGAGCTTAAACGTAGGCAAGGCCATCATTGATGGGCCCCTGAGACACAAAATCCAAAAACATTCATAAATCTCAGAAAAACCAAAAACATTAGAAAATTTGAAAATCAAAACATTTGTAAAAGATCTTAAAAATATCAAAATAGCCTCAAAACATTCAGAAAACACCAAAAATATCCAAATATTTGAAAAAATCCATCCATCTCATTTTGCTTTCACCCGAAATAATCATCCGCTCATAATAAATCAATCATTGCTTTCATCATTTGGCAAAACAATCAGAAGCAAGCTTAGCAATCAAAAGTGTGTACTCCAACGTCAAGGTTTTAAGTCTAGATCAATAGGTGAGAAAGTTAGTCAACTCGGTGTATTAATAGCCTATCATCTAATCAATCCCAAAATCATCTAATAACATCATGTCCTAAGATGCATCCTTCCTACAATGGACATCAACATCAGGCATCACCATAGCTTAGTCTTGGCTAGCGGTATGAAGAACATTAGCTTGTTTGTTTACTTTATCTCTGTCATTTTGGCTTATCTTATTTTTGTGCACATTTTGATGACCTCTCAATGATGTCCAAACAAAATTATTTAGAGAGAAATAAATGGGGCAACGATCATTATCTTTTTATCTATTGTACTTGTTGGATATTCTTGTAATATAACCTAGTCATGCATACTTTGTTTGGGTGTAGGGAGGATTTTTAGGTGTCTTGTTGACCACATAGGAAGGCTTTCCTTTCTATGTTTTGGTCTGAGATGTTTGGAATATTTGAACTGCATTTTAGATAAGGTTCTATATGCCAGGTGTGAATAGGAGTACTCTTATCTATTTTTTTAGACAAATTCCATCTCACTAGATACAACACCATCCTGGTTATCTATACCTTGATGCATCATAAATATGTGTTATCAAAAATAAGATAAGTAAGCCCTCTTAAAATCCCAATTCCCGGTAAGAAATACATCATCATCATTCATCATCTTCTCTAATAAAGTCTCGTAGATCATGGACTTGTTGGATCCTTTTGTCACCATTCTTTTCTTCTTATTCTTCTATCTTTATTAACATTTCTATCCAAAATTTGTGTGATATCTCAAAATATACAGGAGGCTACCCATGGATGATGGTCGTCTATACATCATCAAAATTGTCTATGTCAAATATCTGATCTTTCTAAAGAATTATCTTTCATCCTCTGATCAGTAGAACCACTCCTCTCGCATTTTATTGCGATCTCGATCAGAAAATTAACATTTTTGCTCGATCTCTCGAGGGGGCAATATACTAGTGTAATCCTTCTCATTGGGGCAGCAGTGGGGCATCAGAAAAAGTCAAAAAAAAATTGAATTTTGATCCCAACAAGGTTATTCTTTGAACCAATGCAGCAAGTACATTGCTTCAAAGAGGGGCAAAATGTAGATATTTAAAATATCATGTTTGATATTGTGCACCTGATCCTGATTTACTAACATCACTTCTTCTGGAATCACTTCTTCACTAACCAATTAATTAAATCTTTATTTAATTAATTCATCATAATTCCTCTTTTAATTAAATAAATCATCCTATTTGATTAAATCATTATTCTCTTTTAATTAAATAAATTATTTTATTTAATTAACCCTAATATTCCTCTTTGATTAAATAAATCAATGTTATTTAATCCTAATGTTCCTCTTTTAATTAAATAGTTCATTTTATTTAGTTAAATCGTATTCCCTCCTTTAATTGAATAAATTAACCCTTATTTGTTTAAGTCTAGAATCACCCCTTTTAATTAAATAAATCAAACTTTATTTAATTAAATCCAATTCCTCTCATTTTGATTTAAATAAATCCAAAAATCTAAGTCAAAATGTCAAATCAACTAATCTTCACTTAAGTTAATTAAATCCTAATTAACTCTAATCCTAATCCCTCAAATCCTCTAGCTTTTTCAACTTGCACAAGAAAATCATTTTAATTAGTTTATTAAATCTCTAATTTTCTCTCAACATTGCATCAAAGAGGGAATATTCTTCAAATTCAAAAATCCCTCCAAAAGGATGTGTACATCCAACAAAGCATTAAAACCCTCTTACATGTCCTTTGTCTTGAGCCAAGTGGCATTAACTCCATTTCTTTCTCCCTCCAACTTCCTCCAACTTGTCATTTCATCAATTTCAAATATCCACCTAACTACATTTATTTGCATATTCATCAAAATGTGTTCATTCTTCCTCCACTAGCATGTTGACAAGTGGCACCTTTCCATTGGCTCATGTTTAGTCTCACATTCATCCCTTTTTCCTCTTTCTCCATTATTCTCTTGTATAAATATAAGGCTCTCATTTGGATTTAGGATCCACAATCCATGTAAGATCATTATCCACAATTTCATCCACAATCTTAGGAATTTTCATGCAACATTACTATCTTCAATTTTTGAGCAATCTCCATCCATCTTTGTTCATTTTCATCAATTTTTCATATTTTCATAGTAGGTTATGGAGAAATTTCACCAAGGAGCATCAAATCTTCACCATTGATCATCAAGCTTGCAAGGAATTAGGAAAGGACCATTTTCCACATCAAAATGGTTTCAAATCCCCCATGGAATTGAGAGTTTGAACATTTAAATAGGATTTGATAGCTTTTTCATTGTGTTCTTCATTTTATTTTTTGTTTTCATGTTTCAAATGAATTTCATGGGGAATGATGTTTCTAACTTGCATATTGGACTAATTGTGTGTTTGTTCTTTGTGTTTGTGCAGGTCTAGGATCACCATTCACATAAGAAAAGTATAAAAGAGTAGAAATCAACATGCCTTTTAATACAATGCTCCAATTGTCAAGACTAGATTCCTAGCTCAGTCTTCTCCCAAAATTAGTAAACAATTCTCAATTATCTTTCTCCCTCTTCACCAAAATCTCACTCTCAAAAACCTCTCACAACTCTCAAAAATTATCTCAACTAGCGAAATCAAAAAATAACAAATCAAAAAATCACAACAAGAATACAGATATGCATCCCAAATGAGGTAGAAATCACCTCTATTTATACACCAAAGTGAGCAATTTTAGGCTAGAAATAAGCTACCAAGAATGACACTTCTCAATCCAAAAGGTTTGACTCAACAAGGAAAAGAAAAGGCAACAACTTAAATCATTGCACAGTAAACACATACACAACCAGATTTTACCATGAGGAATGAGTCACTTAATCAAATGGACAGCAAGAATGAAAATAAAAAATGAAAGGTAAAATTATCCTCTACAGGTTGACTCTATTTGGCTAGCTTATCTTTCAACCAATTCACTTATTCCAATTTGCTTCATGAGCATGCATTCATAATGCAGTTTACACTTCAATTTGGTTCATAATACTCATAGGTTGGCACCACATTATGCTTTCCATGCCCTATTCTGTTGGTTGTTGTTGCTTATGACCAAGTCAAAGTTTCATATGCTTGATTATTCATTTTTATTTGTATTTATGACTTAGCCTTTGCAGATTATATCACATGTTAGTTTTGCATTGCAATTATATACTTTACACAACGTTGTCAATATTTCATTTAACTCAGCATTAAATGCTTTAAGAATTACTTGTGTTAATGTGCTTCTTCATGTTTATGTGCTATTCCATTAATAATACACTATATATTTCAAGTATGTGAAGTGCATCTCACATAGTTTATGTTATGTTTAATATGATATGTGCTTTGATAAATAATTTAGGGCTATTGAAATCTTTAACACATATATATAATATATATACCATAAAATATGAGTATATAAATATGTATATATGTATCTCCACTTATAAGTTTATAAAATACTTTATTCAATATATAAATATACATTACATACTCGCATACTTCATATATTGATGCATGCATATATATATACATACATATAGTAGTATGGATGTTTCCTTTTCATCAATACATACAGTATGTTAATATGAATATATATATATATATATATATATATATATATATATATATATATTCATATACTATATATATCATGCCTTGATATTTAAAGACATATATTCACAGTCATATTGATCAACATATATACATGAAATATATATCACCTTGTTTGATCGATATTCCTATGCATATGAGTAATTCGTCCATGAGCATGTGTAGATACGTCTATCTATGTATACTTATGCACGTATTTACTCATGTGTATAATTTTATCATTGACACATACAGATATACATATATATACATTTTATCTATATATCTCATCAAATAAATATAAACACATAATAAAGAACTCACTTGATACAAAGAGACTTAATACTTTCAACCCCCAAAACCAAAATTTTCACAAATAAAACCCTAACCACTTCTAATCATACTCAAACAAGACTAGAGGTAACTTACTATTTCCCAAGCTATTATCCCAACTCAACCAAACTAGAAATGTGTGTGTGAAAGCTAATTTTAGGTCTTATCAAAAGTTTACCAAACCAAGTTCTTCTCCTTGAGTGATACATCCCCTCTCTTTAGGAGGCTTGATTATATTCCTGCATCCAACTTAGTACATTGCCACGGTAGTTAGCCAAAAAAAATACATTATTTGCATCATATATTTCACATTCAAAATCCTTTCATAACATCAAATTAAATCAAACTTTGATTCTTCATATTTTCATTTCTCATAAAGTATAAATACATTTATTTAAAGCATTTTCACCAAACTAGGTGAAATTAAATAAGTAGCAACACAATGGGGTGTAACAATGTCTCATATAAGTTGTAATCTCATCAAATACCTAAATTTGGAAGGTAATTTTTTTATGATTCATAATTACCACTTTCATTTATTGGATCATTTTAGACATAATAACTTGGTTAGTTTTCAATTTTTTTGTTTCTTCCTTGGAGAACTATATAAAAAATAGTGCTTACCTATGCTTCATCAAGGTTTAATATATTGTCTTTACCAATATAAACTTATTCTAACCCCAAGCAACCTACCAAATATTAAACTTCTTGCTTCCTTATTACAAACCCTTGCTAGACTCCTTATACTAGCCTTGAGGTAATGGTATTAAGAAATGAGACCCTACTTCTTTGTGCTAGAAATCTAAAATGGATGAATAACCAAGATCTTTCTATGGGAGAGATTAGCTATAAAATTATAAATAGAATAACATAATTATAGACCAAAAATTCCAAGAGATGTGCAAATGTCAAGATGACAAGATTGCATTAGGAGCTCAAATAAAATTTGTAAAATACTGACTAAGATGCATCAATGTACATGTATTCCAAAGTGTTCAAGAGTATGCAAGAATATGAAAATACAAGCTAGTTAGTGAGTTTATATAGAACTAAGGAGATGATGGAGGTGGCAAATCCAACCAATAGGAATTGACCACCAATATTAAATAACATAATGAAAAAGTACATGCTCCACCCATTAAAGGTGAAGAAAACTCATCACTTTATCTCATATTTATTAAATAATGAAATCATTTTATTATATTAATAAAGCTTAATAAAATTGTAGGAAAAAACTAGGACTAAGGGAAAATAAATTAACCTAGTAAGAAAATAAAAACCTATGCAAACACCCCCCTTCATGGATTTTTTAGTGGTGAATCTTCACCAATTGGTGAATAGTTCCATTCAGGGAATTCAAAATTGGAGAATACAAATTGCAACCAACAAGGTGGCCAAATTACCTAAATTTTACAACTTATTGGTTCAATTCCTTTCAACTCTCCACCAATTTATTTTATGAGGCATATATAATTAATAATTTCGCCATAACAAATTACATATTTCAAAAGGTCTAATTGATATTTCCACCTCGAATCTCGAAAGCATGTATTAATCACCCATATATTTTCCAATAATATTAAAATAATATTATGTATTAGGACACATTTCACCAGCAACATTAAATTTTCAGTACGTGTGATGACCCATTTCACCATTAAATTTACAAATAATTGCATATGAGGACCCATTTTGTCAATAACATAAAAAAATAATTACGTATGAGGACCCAAGTACATTAAAAATAAATTGTGTATGAGGACCCATTTCACCAATACTATGATATCTCCATGCTAATTGTAGGTTGATTATCGCCTTGAAATTACAATGTATGTGTTTTTTCAAGGTTTGATTTGCCCAAATTTTAAATGTATCGTTGTATAATCATCCAAGATGCACCAAATTTTTACTATACCATTTAAAAATCCTATGGAATTCACCAAATATGGATTGATATAAATACAATAAAAATTTTGATTTATTTTTACATAATTTTTTCACTCGTAAAATTTAAGCTCTTGATTTGGATCATAGCCAAGTTACAAACTTACAACTACGGACATTGTTGCATTAGTAAATAACAATTCAGTGATAACCTAAAGATAAGTAATCATTTATTCATACTGTTATAAGATTATTTATCTCTTTGTCATTCTTGTACTTTAATCTTAAAGATGATATTGAGTAGGGAATGGGATCTATATTTTATGATTCCTTCTTTAACAAGAAATTTTTGGCAGCTTTTATTTCATGAGAGAATATGTCAAGTAGAAACAAGAGTAAAACTCCTCAGGGTGGTGAAGGATTGTTGAACATAGGTTGTCATTGATTTCAAAGGTTTTCATTAATGTCAGAGTTTACAATCAAAAGTTTGTCAAGGATGATAGAGTTGGTAGACATACTTGAATTATCATTATATTCCCTTGAATTAAAGTGTTGTATGTCAAAAGTTCAATCTATTCAATATTGGTAATTTTATTTTCATGATGAAAAATTAAGAAATATATTATCAGTTTCTTCTATATGCTTGCAATATATTTCTTGCATATATTCTCTATATTTTTGGTGATCCAAAAATTTGTATCAATATGTTTATGTTCAAGGATATTTTTTGGGCAGAGAGGTTTCTCTAACAATACAGTTATGGTATGTATTTCTTTTAGAAATGCATCTATTCTATGTGGTTTGGAAGGAGGGTATGTCTGCACTAGTATTATCATATTCCTGAGTTTTTGGAGGGTATGTTTAGCATGCAAAAATATTGAAGTAACAGAAGATTATGTGTGTGTTTTTCAACCAGTTGAAGTTCAAGGTGTGTGTGGTAACGGCTAGTTGAGTGTGAAATTCGAATCTTGTGTATGGTATTAAGATAGGACCTGGTTAAGGTATTTGTGGTAGTGCATGACATCAAGTTATTTTGACATCAAGAAAATTTAATTTTGGACCATTGTGTTACATGTTCCATGTAATTTGAATTTAGGTCCATCCTATGTCATCCTAGCTATTTTTGGATCCTTAGTCGACATGGAAGAGTGTTAATGTAATGTCATGCATATATTTCAAATTTTTAAATGCATCAACATGTATTAGAGTGTGACTGCATGAATTATAATTATATTTGTGTGAAGAAGAGTTGGTCACTAGTGCAAATTAAAGAGAAGGTGAAGGAGACTTGAATTCCAATGTATGTGCCTATATTACAAGATCATATTCAGTGAGGTAGAATGTTATTTGTAATTTTGGCATAAATTGAGCTACCCTGGAGATTTGCAAGCTTTATCATTATATTCTGGTAGGATTGGTGTTCTATGTGTTGTACTATTCTAGTTGGGGATTGGTGTCTCCAGTAGGTTGATGCCTACAAAAATAATAGGTGATTGTTGTCTCTAGTAGATTGGTGCCTACTTTGGTGTGTAAAATTCACTTGTATGTATTTATAGATTATGAGGTTGGATTTGGATAGTAGTTCTAATAAAAATTTATCATCGTGGTTTTTCCCATCCTAGGTTTCCATGTATATCTGGTGTTCATGTGTGTAGATGTGTATGCTTATTTTATTCCTTGATCATTAGATTTTTGATTTGGTTAGGTGTGATTTTTGTGCATTTGAGTTGAGAGTTAAATAGATTTGATCTATTGATTCACCCCACCTCTCAGTAGATTGTGTTCCCTTCAATTGGTATCAGAGCTAAGTTCCTTTGATGAAGCATAATATCTTAAGGTATGTCTAAGATGGCACAAGAAAGTTTTTCTAGAAACAAAGAACCAATATTTGATGGATCTATTTTTTATTTTTGGAAAGTTAGGATGGATTCTTATTTGATGGATTTAGGAGTGGACATCCGGATGTCATTTGTAGAAGGATATGAGCCTCCTAAAACCCATCCTAGGGATCAAGCCGGAAAGAGGGATTTTCAACTCAATGTTATGACAAGGAATGCTATCTTATGTGGATTGACTAATTCTAAATTTGTGAAAGTAATGAAGTGTAGAACAACAACAAACATATGGGATAAATTAGAGACAATTTATGAAGGTGATGATAAATTCAAAGAGGCAAAGTTGAAGACTAACAAAGCTAAGTTTGAAGGTCTAAAGATATGAGAAGATGGGAACATTGCTTCATTTATGCTTCGAGTTAATTAATTTTTCAACCATATATGAGGTCTTAGTGAAAGTTTGGAAGAGAAGATTATTGTCAAAAAGGTACTCACATCTCTCCCTAGAAGGTTTGATCCTAAAATCTCTACTATTGATGAAGCTAAAGATATGAATGCTTTGAAATTGATTAAACTACATGGAAATTTAACTACATTTGAGATGATATTTGAAAGTGAAGATTCTATAAGGAAAGAGGCTACTTTGTTTGATCAAGATTTTGATTTCGGATCAAAACTAGAAGAAGAAAATTTTATCAAGAAGCTACAAAGAAGCTATGGTAAGTACAAAGGCAAATTACATTTTAAGTGTTTCAATTAATTTTATGGCTAAGTGTCCCCATATGAATACTAACAATACTGAGAGAAATAATGGAAAGAATTCATTTTAAAAAAAAATTAGAGTCAGAGGAAACATAAGAGTTTCTACACTAATGAGGAAGATGACTACACTACTAAAGAACATGATGAAGATGCATCTGGAGAAGAAAAAGAAAAGGTTGTGTTCATGTATTTTGAGACTATTGAAGGGGATGCAGAAATGGGTTCTAAAAGTAATGAACAAGAGGTATATCTCATGGAAGAATTGATGTGTGCTAGAAATGAAATCAAAAGACTAAAGAAAACATTATTGAAGAAGTGAGAGCTAAAGAAAAGGTATCTAAAGAATTGAAGAATGCATTAAAGATGATTGTTGAACTGAAGACCTAGAATGAAGAATAAAAAATATTCGAAGATGTTCTAATGGAAAAGTTGCTATCAAGAGATAAAGACTGAAAAATTGGAAGTAGAAATTTTGATAGTAAGAAATAGCTTGAGAAAGCAAACCAATAGCTACAGATAAAGTTTGGTAAGAGTATTGAAACCCTAGATCCAATTTTGGGAAGTCAAAGAGCTTCACATGTCAAACTGGAATAGGTTTTGATGATTAGAAGAAGGTGACATAATAGACTATGAAGACTACTATTGAAAGTTAAAAAGTGATAGAATCCTAAAGTTTGAAGTTTGGAAGAACCATGGAAAGTGATGAAAGCATGAAACACAATAATGGATTCATTCAAGTGTATAACAAGAGAATAAGATCTAGAATTCAGGGATATTATTATTTCAATTGCAATAATTTTGGACATAAGACTGTGAACTATATGAAAGTTTTGGTAATGAGAAACAAATAATGCATTTTCACCTCTATACAACTTTAATATCATTTGTTTCAAATGCAACAACTTTGGAAACATTGCAAGGAATTGCAAAAGCAATTTTGTGAGTCCTCCACTACCGAAAAGTGGAAGAAAGGTTGTAGAGAGAAAAATTCATAAACCCAAAAAAACCTGGAAACTTTATTGAATTGACAATCTTACATGCAACACATACCTCATGGGTGAATATCTAGGGCTCATGGGCCTACCACAAGGGCATTCAACAATATAGTTGTCCAAAAGGCCTTATTATAATTGCCCTTGAAGGGTTTATGTGAAAATAGATTGAATTTGAAACTTCTAAAACTATTGACTTCCTCTGAGGTACAAATTCTTATAAATATGCTTCTTAAGCTCCAAAAAAGGTCAGTGTTGGCCACAAGGGTTCATAAAACTGATGAATGATCATACATGAAGGTCATCCTCAAGATATGGAAAGATAACTCCACGCAAAAATAAGTGACTTGTGAATATCCAAGGTAGGTCCCAATGAACCCAAGATTCTTGTAAGGTGTCCCATTAATCTCCATATGATTTGGAATAAGTTTGCACTAAGGAATTTGGACCAAGTCATCCCCAAATGCTCTGACTAGTAATCACAGTGAAATTTTGAGAGTGATGAATTTTGATAGAAAAATGCAAATGTTGTGAAATCTAGATATGTGCTAGATGTACATGTGTTAGATTCTATTTACTACTTTGTGAGCTGAGAAATGAAGGTGCGGTAAAATGTGGAATGAAATACTTAAACTACTACTTAATTTAATGCAAGAAAAGAATTTTTTTTGGTTGATACATGATTTCTTTACAACAAGGGATGCTCCTATATTAGACACCCAGGGTTGGAATAAAATTGAGTCCCTCACTTTCCAAGGCTAAGAGGAAAACCAAGATGGTCCACCTGAGCCTAAGAAATCCATGATGAATCCTCCGCTGGAATTCCTTTCCACTTCACAATATATTCTTTGTATTTCTTGTTTCTAGTGCTCCTTCTGATTCTGGTATCCAAAATATGCTCAATTTCTTTTGATTCTCAATGTGCTAACTACTCCCTCAAATCAACTTCATCACTCTTACTACACTTGACTATCCTTCATGATACTCATACATGTCTACAAAATTGAAAATAAGTGATATACCTAATGTCTCTGGTAACTCCAGTTCATATGCATTTCCATAATCAAACTTCCTTAGAATCTTACACGGTCCAAACTTCCTCATCTTCAATTTATTGTATGTTCCCACTAGAAATCTCTCCTTCCTTAATTATACCATCAATTCATCTCCAACAACAAATTCCTTATGTCTCTATTGCCCATTTTTCTTCTCCTTATACTTAATGTTCATGCCTTCCAAATGCGTACGGACCTAATTATGTAATGTCTCCATGAAATATGAAAACTTTTTTGCCTCTACACTCCTTTTATTCTCCATACTAATGTCCCTTAACTCTACAACTCCTCTAGGATTTTTTTCAATAACAATCTAAAATGGTTTCTTCCCTATACTCTGGTTAACAAAATTATTATATGCAAACCCTTCCTGTGGTAAAACTATACCCCAATTTCCTTCCTTATCTCCAACCAAACATCTTAATAGGTTACCCAAAATTTTGTTTACTACCTTTGTTTGTCCATTATTCTGTGGGTGATATGTTGAACTGAACTTTAGGTCTATCTTCATCTTCTTCCATAATGTCCTCCAAAAGTACCCAATGAACTTAGTTTCTTTTTCTGAGACAATACTCTTATGTAATCAATGCAATCTCATAATCTCCTTAAAAAATAAGTCAGCAACATGCACAACATCATTAGTCTCCTTACAAGGAATGAAATGTACCATTTTAGAAAAAAAATCCACTACTACCATAATTGAATCATAACCTCTTTGTGTTTTTATCAATCCTAATATAAAATCCATTCTTATATCTTCCCAAGGTCTCTCTCGTACCATCAAAGGTTTATACAATCCAGTATTCTGACTTCTCCCATTTGCAATTTGAAAAATTCTGTAACTTTGAACATACATCCTTATACATCTGCTGCTAAAAATAATATTCACTCACCAAATATATTGTCTTATTTACTCCAAAATGTCTTTCTAGTTCTCCACTGTGCTTCTCCTTGATCGAATTCTCCCTCATTAAACTCCTCAGAATACACAACTGATTTCCTTTGAATAACATATCTTCTTGAATGAAATAGTCCAACCATTAGCTTTGATATGTCACTATTGTTTCTTTACATGCTCTCTAAGCTTCACCATAATCTACATCATCCCCATGCATATGCTTCAATTCCTCAAATCCTAATACTTCTATCCTCATTTCCATCAGAAATTTTTTCTCCTACTTAATGCATATATGCAACTTTATTTGACTTTCCACTCATATGCTTCAACACAAATGTGTAACTCTACTATAACTCAACCCACCTCATTTGACTTTGGTTCAAATTTCATTGATTGTTCAAATACTATAAAGCTTAATGATTTATATACAACACAAACTCCTTAGGCAACAAGCAATGTCTCCACTTCTTTAACGCTTGAATTATGGCATAAAAATCTTGATCATAAATTGAATATCTTCTTCTAGAATCATTCAAATTCTCACTGAAATAATTTATAGGTCTTCCTTCTTGACTCAACACTACTCCAATTGTATACCCACTTGCATCAAAGTTGACTTGAAATACTTTGTCAAAATCTAGTAATGCTAGTTCACTAGCTACTCTGTCACCTTTTTCTTCAACATTTCAAAACTTCTTTGTGCTTCAAATATCCACTTAAAGTATTTCTTATCTCCTCTCATTATTTTTGTCACTAGGTTACAAATGCTACTAAACCTTCTAATAAAATTCAAATAGAAATCAACTAATCCATGAAATGATATCACCTCTATAATTTTTACCAGTGTAGTCCAATCAACAATTTATCTCATTTTCTCAGGGTCCATCTTCAATCCTTCAGTAGAAAAAACAAATCCCAAATATACCAACTTCTTCTTCATGAAACTACACTTCTTGACATTAATCAACATTTTTTCTTCATGAAACTACGCTTCTTGAAATTAATCAACATTTTTTCTTCTCTCAACTTCTGCAATACTTGTTGGATGTTCCACAAATGTTTTTCTCTAGTCTTACTAAAAATCAGAATATCATTCAGGTAAACAATGAAAAACTTACCCAAGAATTTCTTCAATACCTCATTCATCAATCTCATGAAGATGCTCGGTGCATTGGTCAATCAAAAATGCATCACTAACCACTCATACAATCCTTCATTGGTCTTAAATGTAGTTTATTGGATCCTAAAATTTAATGCAAATTTTGGAAAATTTTGGAAACTCCCATAATAAAAAATTACATTGCAGCACTCCTAAATGCATTTGTGAAAACCGCCTCAAGTGCCTACTTTGAAAAATCATAATTTGCAGGCACATATTTTCCATATGAAAATGTGCATGCCTGATTTCAACTTCTTACGGTCAGTTTTGACAAGGTTTCAAAGTATCAAATTGAAGTGTTTTGAAAAAAATTGTTCCTTGTGATTTATGAAATGTCAAAAGGGTCAACTTTGGAGAACAATATTGATCAACTGGAATATTTTCATGACAAACCAATTGTTTTTCCATATTCTTCCCATGTAAATCTACCTCCATGCCAATTTTCAGGGTCACAACATCTCATTTGGTATTTTTTCAAAGTCAAAACCAAATGAATTTTGCATAGTTTTTATGACTGCATTCCCATAAAAAGTTCACAGAGGACATTTTAACATTCAATATCTTGTGAAGGACATGAAATAATGAAAAACCATTTTGTACACATGTTCATTTGACCTAAATGTACTAATCTCCAAAGTTATAGCCTCATAGAGAGAGAGATTTAATATTTTTTTCAAAATGGCAAGTCGGTGAATTTCAGTTGGATTTGGCAGGAGTAGTTTTCAAAAAGGATTAAGTGAGCTACTTTGATTGTCAACAATTTTCAATCCTAATGATTTCATGCCCAACTGTTTGAAAACCATTATCTCCTATCATAGATTAACACTTTTGTGCATTTTTCATGGATTCAGGAGAAGTTTTGATCAATTTTCTAAAGCAATTATGGAGGCTACTTGACTTATGTGGTTCACAATGCAAAATGCCAAAATCAAATTCTAATAATTACCCACTCAAGTCTAGGATGCATCTTTAAATTTTGATGGAATAATTGTAAGATATAAGATGTTATGAAATTTGATTACCTAATATTATGCTCAAATTGTATAGCATCAACAATTGAAAACAAAGAAGCATATATAAAGATGATGATTTTGGTGAAACAACAAGTAGCTTCTTTGGTCATAAAAAAGGTTGTCTATTACCTTGATGAGATAAATGAATCTTTATTAAATGCCTCAAGTTTTGTCTCCTTGTTCAATATGTCAGAGGCTTCTGATTATGTGCATACCTTACTTGCAGCAGCCATATATGAGTATGCCACTTTTGTAAAAAAACAACAAAATCAAATAAGGAGTCAATGAAGATAAACCCTAGACTAAAGTCAATAGAAGAAAGAGTACTCCACAAATGCATTCTGGAGGGAAAGTCCTAGTAGGCACATGGAATTTCCTTGGAACATCGAAGGTTTAATAAGAGGCAATTCTAAAAGGGTGATAATGTGCTAGAATGTTGTTTAATGTTCCTTGAAAATTTAATAGAAAAGAGTATCAATTGCCTAATGTTTCTAAATGAGCTTGAAATAATCTTCTGAGAGGACACAAGTATGATGCTTTGCTAGCATATCAAATGGCTAAAATGAGTGTCAAGAATTCCTGATAAATATTATAAACCAGCTTCATGAGCCCAAATATCAAGTCCACAAAATCCAGAGTGTTGAATGCATGAGAGCATGATGGATTTCTTTCGGTAGAATTTAAATTTAAATTTTGAGAGGAACTCCACTACAAGAAATAGGAATGTCATTGAAAATCATTTTGGTAGATGTGTAGACCGTTATATTCGATGTGTTCTATAGTCAGAGGTATATGGATAAATCTGCATAAAGAAATGCAGGGACAAGCAATTATGTGGTGTATATTTTGAATCTACAAATTGTTGTTCAAGTATATATAGAAAACTATGTATGTATACAAATACATAAACATGTATCAATTGAGATTTTGAGAAGATCTAATCAAGAAAATCCTTCAAGATTCTGGGGCAATCGATAAGAATGATAGGGAAGGAAATCGTTGATGAGATCGATTCAGTCACTAGTTGTACAAAGAAAATATTAACCACACCAATTCATCTCAATATTTCCTCACCTAATGTTGTAAACTTGATTCTGATTGATCTCCCTAATTGAAAAAAGTGGATCTTAAAGAGTAATTTGAAAGCATTGTAGTTGACATTGAGAAGATGATTCGGTCTTATATCAAGAAGCCAATTCAATAATCTCATCTATTTCTCCTACGAACCTAGACCTTGCCACATCAAATGCTATTAAGATATCTCGTGAAGTAGATCCTAAAGGAGAAATAACTCTTTGAGTCTTAGCAAAGATAGATCTAATGAATAAGGGAATCACCTCTTTGATATTTTGGAAGGATATTGATTGTAGCTTCCTTAGGTTGGTGGTGTGAATCGTTCTCAAGCTAATATCAATACAAGAGTTGACATGGTCACTGCACAGAGAAGAGAGCAGGAGAAGTCTTATGCAAAATATTTTCCTTAGCACAAGGATAATTTATGCTTGCAGTGAAGATGTATCAAAATTGTTTGAGGAAATTCTATTTTGGCATCAATGCCCAAACTTTATTATATTCAACTCGAACACGTTATGAAGTAAAAGTGTTTACAATGTGAACAGGTGCATTTGGAATAATTGTCACCATATCCTCAACACACAAAAGGTGATCTCTAGACATTACCCGCATCACCGCAAGCACCCAACAAAAGATGTGTGGTATTGTGATTACATTTATTGCATCACCGCAGCAAGATCTTGGAGCCGATGCGGTATGGCGGTGGAGTCGCAATACTAAATTTTGGTTACATTCAAATGTGGAAAATGTTTTAATGAATTTATTTTGAGGAATATAAATTTTACTGCAGGCAGAACAAGGAGAGTATGCGGGAGAGCGAGAACTCAAATATTTCTCTTGCATCCCTACAAAGTCAAATTCAAATCATTATGATATTACATTGAGAGTAAAAGCGGGGAAGCTTAAACAAGGCAAAGTAAAAATTATTAAAATAATCACAGTATGAGTGCAATAATATTTTGGGAGAATATGATCTTTATCAACAATGTAATATGCAATTATAAAAAAATTTCACTGGGAAGTAAAACATTTTCACCAAGGGATTTAACTAAATTTTGGAGCGGATAATTATTTTATTAGTTGGGTAAGATTGCATACGAGTAAAATGTGAAACATTTTTGTCAAAGAGTAAATATAAATGTGAAGTTTCTAGAGAGCGAAGGATAATTGTTATCATTAAAATTAATCTTCACGAGGAGGCAAAGGAAATGAAGATTAAAATATTTTAATTTGTCGAAGACAATTAATTAAATGAATAGTTGCACTAGGCATGTGAAGGGTCATAACCCTAAAAATGCAATGTATAAAGATGAAATCATATCATCAAAATTAAAGGAGGAATTAGAATTAGATCAGTATTTTAGAAAATCATCATTGCCACCATTCCACTTCCATCCATCCACGCTCATATTTTAAAAGACTTATGCTATTAATGTATTATTATTTGAAGTAAATATAATGGAGAAGACTATTCATAATCGGTGATTTATTTCCAATGTTCAACTATTGTGTTGATTTTCATTCTTATATGTTGCTATGTTGTCTCCAAAGTGGTTTTTCTAAGTTATTCAAATTCATACAATTTTTCAAGACACATTTGTTGTTGATGTGTGGTTTCCTTGATAGGGTTCTAGCTAGGGTGAATTAAACTCCTTTCAAATAATTCATTTTAATTGGTTCATGTCAGGGATTAAAGATTAAAATAGTTATTCTAATTGGTTTCCCTCAAGTTAAGAATTAAAAATCCTTTCATGATATCACAGTAGTTTGGGAGAATAACACTGGGATTCATAAAGAAGAGTATAGTAACTAACACACCTGCACATTTGTACAAGGTGCAAACATCTAAAAGTTCCCAACAAGTTAGAGTTAAGCTAAGAAGTAGATCCACCTATCTTACATATTTGTATCCATCATCATCCACCTTTTGACTCCATTCACTCAATAGGATTAGGCACTAGTCACACTTAGAACATTTTATACAATCTTTAGGCACTAGTCACACATAGAACATTTTATACAATCTTTACTCATACACTTGATTCTTGAAACATCTACAGTAGGAACTAGTTATTAGTCTTGCATATACTTCACACCCATGCGCCATTGTGAGTAGGTTGCCCAAATTAGAGACCATATTTAAACCTTCAAATCTACCTTATCATTTAGGTACACCCACTAGGGAAAAATTTAGTGGTGAATCTTCACCAATTGGTGAATACTTGAAATCGAGACCTCTAGAAATGGTGAATAGTACAAGCTAGAAAGGAGATTGAATAGCTAGGTTTCTACAAAAAAATAATTTTGTCTCGATTAATTTTCCTATGCATTATTTTTTAAAATAATAAATCAAATTGATTCACCATGTAAATGATGTGTCATTAGAACTGATTTGCTAGTAGTTTATATTGTAATTAAAAATATTAATTATATTCACCAGTAATATTGTATTCCTATCATTAATTTTGGGGAAATATCACCACTAATAATAAATTACTATTTAATTTTAGGAATATTTTAGCCTTGAATAGGGCTTTTATTTATTGCCATCGATTATCTTTTTAATCAGATGGTTGCAAGTTGATTCCGCGACCTATATACACATGCCTTTTAAAATTCTTGTTGAGGCCCAGAAGTTCTTTTGCCCCCTCGACCGCCACAAGGGGGCTCTACCCCCTTGACCCCTGGAAGGGGTGGTGCCCGTTGCCCCCGCTGGTGGCTGCCACCCTTGGGCCCTGTTATGCCTTGTATAACCACCCCATCTTTTGCCTTGGTCAAAATGGGTCCCCCTTTACGTTTTTATCCTTGGTGGTTTTGAAAAAAAGTTTGGAGTCTTTCTTTTCCAACACTTTATTTTTCTTTTGTCTTTGTCGGAGCCATAACCGAATCGGCTTTTGGGAACTTCTTTCAAAACTCATTTCGATTCCCATCCTGACAGTCTTTCTTTTGACCTCTTTTGTCTTTGTCGGAACCGGAACCGGAAACGGAGTGAAAGTTAGGACCAAATTTATTCCAAGTTTCAAAATCAAATTCCATCCTGACTCTACCTCTGCTTTGTGGTCTTTCATTTTAAACTAGGTTTTGTAAGTTAAGTTTTCTTGTTTCGGTCTTTTTGTTTTATTTTCATGTTTTTTTTTGCTTTATTCTTTGTCGGTGGAACCGGACCCGAAATGGGAACCAAGTTGGAAAGTTAAAACAAGTTTTTGAAAAAGTTTTCATTTTGATTCTGCTCCCGTCATTTCTTGGTTGTTGAATTTACTGAAGTCACATAGTATTAATGTACTAGTTCCTCTATAGTTTTGACTCTGCTCTACTGCATTTATTTCATTAATGACATGTGCCATGCATGCGTGAAACTCTGATTTTTTACCTTAATTAGGGATTAACCCATAGTTTTCACCATTATTGTTATGAGATCGAAGAGTGAACCAGAGTTGCAGTAGAGATTTTGTGTGAATGAATAGATTGAAAGAGAGACAGTTGCACGAAGATTACTTCATGGAGTTACCCTATTTATTTGTCTTTGAGGTAGAGTTTTATATTCTCGTTTTTCATTTGTATTTTTGGGTTTTTTCATTTTTGTTCATCTTGGATTGTTTGGCTTTGGGCGAATTCGTAATTCTTAGTGAGTTCATATGTTTTGTCTTTCTTTCTCTAACTGTTTAGATTTATTGTTTTTGTTTTCGTTTTGTTTCCTGTCTATTTGTTTTAAGCATGGTCATTTTCACGTTTTAGTCGTGATCGCATCATGTTGCCCTAGTTTTTAAAATGCGTAGGATAGTTACAGTTTTTACAGTGAGTAGGGTTTGGTAAATCATCATTTTTACTTAGGAATCTTTTTTTGCATTCAGTCTGGTTAATTTAGAAGGGTTAAAGTCGTGCCCTAGTTATTTGAAATCGAGAATTTTTAATTTAGGGTTTTGACCCATTTTTGTGTTCGTATTTTTAACTTAAATATGATGCCCTAAAATTACAATCACCTCTAGATCATATGCGGATGGTCTTATTAGGCTATATTTAAGCCACTTTCATTTTGATATGACCTATTCCTTAAATCATGAAGTTATTTATCAAACTGTTAAAATCACTTATGACGTCATGGTTGTTTTAGGCGGAAGCAGGATCGGAATCGATTTAGACTTTGAACCCTGTTTTCCAATGAGTATCGATTCCATTTACATCCCATCTTCGACTCTACTTATAGTGACAAGTAGGCTTTTCAAAATAACGATAACCTAGGCGAAAGCGGAAGCAGAACTAAATATGAAATTAGAAAATCTGAATGAAACCAAATCAGTTTCCATTCTTATTCTGATTTCGGTTACCATTCCAGTTCTGACTCCGGTCTCGCTTGTTATTATTGTAATCTTAATAACGGTTTTGGCTCTGAGCCCAATAGTGTTTTAAGGGAGATTGTTTAGAATTTTTTTATGCTTGGTTCCGCCTCTGCTATCTATATAAAGGGTAAGGTTTTAAAGCATATTTTGTGATGTTTATTCAAGGATCTAATTAGAGGTTTTGTTGCAGGAAAGCTAAAGAATGTCGGGATTATCAGGAGAAGCCTCCCAAAGGAATCGGGCTACAAAAACATCAAAGGAAGCAACTAAGCCTAAGAAGATAAAGCTGGAGCATCTACCTTATACATTGAGTTATAATCATAGGGGTCATGTTGTCACTGCAAGCATAGTGGAATCAGATTGGTCTGATATAACTGACACCAATCTGGGCTCATACAATTTTGGGGAGTTGTATTTGGAAACATCCATTGAGGATATAACACGGAGAGCTCAAAGAATATTTGATTCTAGCTTGGCTCACATCACCTTATTTCCTCTATCTATCCAGTGCCCAGAGTTGATTCTGACAGCAACAAGGGCTTACAATCTAGCCACTGGGCAATGTATGGATTTGTAGGATAATGTAATTATAGATCACACTCCTCAAATGTTCCAACACATGTTTAGTGTCCCGGATACAAAGAACCTAGTACAGTTGAAGGAGGCAAAAGCTTTAGAGATATACAACAAACACAAGGAGGATAACAAAGCTCACTTGAACAAGAAATGGTTATGAATAGAGAAGAAGTCTCTAACCAAGCTTCATGATCAACTAAAGAGGAAAAAATTCTATAAAGAAGTATCATACCTAATAATGATGTTGTCTATAGTCTTTGGGAAGAGGGATGCATTTCATTTCAAGGAGTGGATGTTTCCCTTTATTCAGAAAATCTTTAATGGCACCCAACAATTTGATTGGCCAATGATTGTCTTTGATGCTATTCATGACCAGTTAACTAGGATAAGGGAAACCAAGAGCTTCTTTATGACTTCTTATGTTATCTATGTAGCAACTAGAGGAGGTATATTTCCAGGTTTGAATAGAGTGGGGATATTGGGAGAAGTTGATGGGAAAAAGAAAGTATGAGACCATTATGATTAGCTATCTCTATAAGTATCTGAAACACAATTTAGAAGGGTTAATGATGCATTCTTATATGTAATCATTAACTAGATTAATGAGGATGCAGGATATAGATTGAGCCAAGAAGCTATGGCATTTATCACGGAATGGGGATGTTGGTATATCCAATACCCCAAGTTCACTTATTTCAGACTGGTTGGATTTGAAGGTCATCCCCACTTACTTCCAAGATGTTGTAGTAATAGGATGGTTCTAATGTAATTTGTATATCAAGGTTCAGGGGTCAATGCCCGATTTGGATTGAAGCACAAAACAGGGTGTCATAAGTTCTCCATGAAATTGGGTGAATATGGTTGCCAACATATTGTGGGAGCTAAGGTAATTTGTAGTGAATTGATACATCTGAAACTAGGTTTGTACATAGCTCGAAAGTACTTTGACCCAAGGAAGAAAATGAATGCCTTGCTGCATTCGATTTTTAATAAACATTTCAACTTGTTAGAGGATTTCTGGAGCGATCTTCAAGATGAGTATGACCTCAGGAAAATAAATTATGAGAGGTTACCCATCTCACTCATGGTAGAATTTTGGATTAAAGTTGACATCCCTGATACATTAGTAGATGATGGAGTTGTATTAGATCCATCATATGAGGCATTAAATATTGGCACTAAAATTTTGGATCCGGTGAACTAGGATGGTGAGGAGACCATTGAAATAAAGAAAATAGGGAGGCCAGTTTTGGATACAAGTATCCACTGGGCTGTCCTAAGAACCAAAACTCCTCAAGGACCAGCTCCTAAGAAGGGGAAGGGATACAAAAGAATCAAGAGGAAATTACCTTCCCTGAAGCCCTTGGAATTCTTCCCTCCTGACATTGAAGATATTGAGCTTGAAGCATTGGCTCAAGATGAACCAGAGGCATAGGAGGAGGAGGCCCAAACAAGACATGTTGCTTCAACACCAACAATAGGGGAGTCATCTTTTCAAGTCCCTCCTACAAAGCAGCAAAGTAAATAGATACCTAAGGGAACTCTTCATGATATTGTTGAGTCATTAAACGGAAAAGAAGTAGAGGTGGAGATCCATGATGTTGGAACGGACTCTGATGAGACTTTGTCAGAGAAGGATGCACAAGAAAATATGCCTCTACATGAGGAAACCGAACATGTACTGATAGAGTAAGATCAATAGGCCCTGTTTGAGGAGGCAAAGAAAGCCTCGGATGCTCAAGCACATGTAGAGGCCATAGAGAAGCAAAAGGCAATTGATGCTAAGGCACAAGTTGATACCTTACTCCAAAAACAATGGGTAGAAGAAAAATGAAGAGCTGATGAAATAGAAAAGCAACAAAGACAAAAGGAGCAAGAGCTTAGGATCAAAGAAGAAAATGATAAACTAGAGTTAATACAAAAAAATCATGATTTGGAGGAAGAAAAGGCAAAGAAGCGAAGAGAAAGAGAAGTTCTTGTGGCCAAGTTGAAGCTTGATGAAGAGGCTTATAAAGAGAAAGAGGAAGCAAAACGAGTGCAAAAGGAAAAGGATGTTGAGGAGAAAATTAAGCAACAAAAGGAAAAGGAAGATGCAAATAGATTGAAGGCATTAGAGGAAGAGAGAAACAAGGAACTGCAGAAGAAGATATTAGAAAAAGGAAGGTTGAAAAAGGAAGAAGAAGAGAAGAGGACTCAAGAACAAAAGAATAGGGAGGAAGTTGAAAAGCTTGCTTAGACAAATGTGGAGCAAGAACAGCAAGAGATACAAGTGGTTGATTCTCAACCTCAAGTAAATGTGCAACCACCTTCTACTACTACTATGGCTTCTTCTTCAAATATAATTTCCAGTACTCCAAGTTCTCCCACTTGGTTAAAATTGGATCTTCATGAGAGATCAGTGATACCTTCAAAGCCTCTCAATTGGGATGATATGATGAAGCATATTGAAAAGGAAAGGCCCAAGAAGAAGGCAAAAATCCTACATTCCAGTAGGCTCATTGACAGAGGAGAAATTGTTGTTGAATGTGCCATACCAATGATGGACAAGGATGTAGGAGACATGCAATTGACTGATTACCAGTTGGGCACTGTTAACTTGGGGAGACCCACTAGAGATCAGCAGATGAATTTAATAGATGTGGTAGCTTCATCCACTAAATCCAGAATGATGAAAGATAAGTAGAGAAAGGATGAGCTTAAGGCTCAGTTAGATCAATTGCATTCTTTCTTGAAAAGTGTTTCTGCTCCGAGGTCACAACAAGTTGCCACCATCGAAACACCAATTTTTCTTAGTAAGAAAGAGGTGGATGATTTGGTACTGGTAAAGAGTAAGCCAAAGATGCTGGATAGGTGGACTAATAAGATAAATCAGGAAATAAGTGAAGTGTTGGACAACAGTTTTGAGATCCACAAAATGACGAAGGAGCTAATAGAGGGAATGAACTAGTATGTCAAAGTATTGGGAGAGAAGGAGGAGGAATACAGGAGGAGGAATACAAAGGATAGTTAGAGGTTGAAGGAGGTTAGCAAATTGTCAAAGTCCACTCTTCTAGAACAGTCAATACTTGAAGAGGACAATAAAGATTTCTTAGAAAAGACTTCCAGTATATTTTGGTTTAGGTCTGAGTTTCTATACAAACATAAAAGTTAAGTTAAAGATTCTATCAAGGATCTGAATGAACAGTTTGAAGAGTTGGAAGCAGTTATTGTTGTCATAGTAAATGTTAATATACTAGTAAAAGAGGGCCTACATTTGAGGAAAATAAAGGAGAAATGGGATGATAGGTTTAGAGAGGTCATGCAAAAAGGAGATGATGGTGAAGATCTACTGTTAGATCGGTTAATGGATATTAAAGAAGAGATAAGGGAAGCTAAGAGGGATTTAATAAAGCTAAAGGATATGAGAGGATTTTTTGTTGTGAAGTTAGAGAGGATTAATTTTGAAGACAGCTGGGTTGATGTGCCGGATTTAGACATGCTTCAAGAAGTCTTCTCCAGTTATGATGAATACATTACAGAGCAAGCTTCGCATGCATAATTGATAACCTCATGCATGCATGG
Organism: Sequoiadendron giganteum; assembly: GCA_007115665.2. NCBI lineage: Eukaryota > Viridiplantae > Streptophyta > Pinopsida > Cupressales > Cupressaceae > Sequoiadendron > Sequoiadendron giganteum. Next base: position 563,800,624 of record CM021109.1, on the reverse strand, counting down.
TTTTCTTTTTCTCCTCTGCGTGCATAACTAGCAGTTTTTGGGTGCATGGCTTTTTGTTCTCCTGTCTATTCTTTTCTTCTAGTTTAACTAAGTTTCCAAGATGACTTTAATCCCTAAAAGGTGGATCAGCCTAAGATAGAAAGGACTTCAGATTTTTGTATATCTATAAATACCTGTGAGGTATCATATTGTAAGGGTTGGTTGATAAGAATAAGATTAGCCACCTGATAGTAGGAGATAGAATTTTTCATAGTTTTTACAGCGATAGATTGTTACTTCATTTATAGTTTTATATAATTACAGGTGTTTTTTATGCAATATGGAGTTGGAATTGAGTTTTATTGGATAAGGTTGATGAATTATAGTCTATCTATATGCCAGTGATTGTGTTGAAGCATGAGTGTTTCTTAAGTGACGAAAATCATTAGAAGAAACCAGATTTAAAGGTTATTTCATTAGATTATCTGTGAATTGAATTTATCGAAGTCTTATGATCTATGGTCTTGGCAACAAATGGGATTGTGTTCTTTTATCTTTGAAATATTTATGATATGTGATTGTGATGTTAAAATAATCACCTTAGATGCATGCAATAGTATGGACTATTCTATAAATTGCATCATACTATGGTTTTCTTGATCTGTTGGAAGAACATTTGTTTTTGAAGGTATATGTCCAGATACTAGATAAGTTTTATTCATGTTTTACTGATGTACCCCCTAATCTATCTTTTTTCTTTTACTTAAAAACCCCCTTTTCATTAAAACAATTTAAATGAATAAGTCATTGCTTGCATTCCTTATTACCAACAAAGGCCCCTTGAATATTACAGTTGCATGGACCGATTGAGTGACACCAGACAGTTGAGAACCAACTACCAGGACCTTGGGAGTTAGGCTACTATATGTTGTCTTTCTTTTTCAAGAGAAATAGAGTACAGATGATTTGTTTTAACGTTGTTTGTGTCATTTTCACCATCAACAGCTCTAGTGCTAGAAGGAGGGCCTGAAGGAACAAGTTGACTCGCATTGGGTAATTTTTAGCAGAGAAATACGGGAGGATTTTTAGATCCTCTATTGATCTTGAACCATTACAAGAACTCCAAACCCTAGTTAGACATAGACCCCATGCTCGTAGAATATTGATACCTACATTGGCACCACCGCTTGCTCCACCTGGATTTCAACCAAATCCACCTACACCACCACTAGTTCAACCTACACCACCACCATTGGCTCGACTAGTATCTTCACTACCTAATAGGCCAGTATCACCACCACTTGCTCAACCAATCCTACCCATGGCTTATTTTGTGAATAACCCCTCTCCGTTTGGGACTATTCCAGGAGGAATCCATAATTTACCCTAGAACCCAGAAAAGTTTTGTCCCAAGTACATGCATGGTGAATCAAGAAGTGTTGAAGAGCACATACAAGGATTCAAAGATCCGTGTACATGTGCTCAAGTCGCTCATAAAGATGTGGTATGTAGATTGTTTCCTTATTGTTTAGGGGATATGGCATATAATTGGTACTTAAATCTACCCCGGGGATCTATTATGGGTTGGACAGATTTAGAAAATGCTTTCATTAATCAATTTTGGGTCTATGTAGACCCTACCATCTCATATCACTAGTTTTCCACTGCAAGAAAGGAACATCATGAGTCGCTGCCTCTTTTCAACACTAGGTTCTAGAGGATGTTCCATAGACTGCAAGACCCTTACTTAGTGGCTGAGAATATTGCCATTCAGGCGTATTTAAGAGTTGTTGATCCCTTAATTGGCTTATTCCTACAAAGAAGTTATCAGGCCAATGAGATTGACTCCCTATCTAAGGTTTATCATCTACTTATCAAATTGCAACAATAGATAAGTCTGCAATTAGGAGGTTTAGGAGAAGCTCTCCCTCCCATGAATTATCAAATGTCTAACCCACCATTGTATAACACTGTCCCAGGGATATCTTATTCCCAGTATGGACCTGTGTCTGAGTTACAAGCCCTACCTACTATGCCCTTTTTCAAAAATGGCATACAAGATTCTTACCAACAACCTCAAAATCAACAACAACAAGCGGGAGGATCAACCCATGTTCATTCCCCATCCATAGTGTAGAATGTGCAAAATGAACAAACTGTTCAACTGACTAGTGAGCTAGAAACTCTCAAGAAGACTCTATCTCAAATGTCTAATGACATGGCACAACTTAGGCAAAACCCTCCCCACAATCAAAATCAGAATTATCAGAACCAGGGAGGTTACAAAAATCAGGGAAATTACTCCAATCAGAATGGGAATTAGAACACCAACCGAAACTTTCAAAATCAGAATTCCTCTAACCAAAATCACCAAAATCAGAATAGAGGATATAACCAGAGGCAATGGAATATTGGGCCTAACAATGGGGGAGTTCCCCATAATTATCAGTCAATTGAGGATAGATCACATACTACTAATGTAGTTCACCTTAGCTTCATGACTAATTGGTGCAGATTACATGATACTGCAACACATTCGAAGGTTAATTGCCCAAAGATGGAGAAAATAGTAAAGATTGCATAGGTTGATGCCCATCCTCCAATAGGAAATTCCAATCAGAATAATGGTTCAGTAAGTACTGCTATGACTTATGAGACTATTGAAGAGAAATACTAGTTTCCCATGTAGGGAGACAATGAGCCAAAGGAGGATGTGTGTGATGCCCAAGCCTTTCAATCTAAAGGTGGTCACTTTCTGAGAAATCAAAATAAGGGCCCATTTACTACATCTCTGCCTCCAAACAATATGGTCCCACCTAACCAAAATGTAGATAATAATCCACCACCACCAAAGAGACCTTCTAACTCTCAAAATGGAGGTAATCCGCCTCCTTTTCCTAAATATCAACTAAGAAATTATTCAAAATTCAATTTTATTGCAAAATTGCAGAGACAGAAGACATCATTGTCATTCTTTGACATCATGAAGTGGTGCCCAGCTCAACGTGAAGTGGTATTGAAGGCCCTGGAAGAGGTAGACTGCTTAAAAGGAAATGGTAAAGTGACTCCCGTGAAGGAAACAAATGCAGCTATCTATAAAGGTAAGACCAGTACCCCACCTTTTCTTTTGAGTTTAAGGACTTTTGGAAAGAATTTGCATAACTGTTTATTGGATTCTGGAGCATCAGGAAATGTTGTGCTCTTTTCAATATGTAAGAAGTTAGGATTAAGTCCCACCCCAACCAATAAGAAATTGATTCAGTTAGATAAAACCAAGGTCAATGTTGTAGGAGAACTAAAGAACATGCATGTATAGGTTGGATCGGATCCAAGGATCTAGACCTACATAGATATCCAAGTGGCTAATATCCTAGAGACATATGGTATGCTCCTAAGTCAGGAGCTAATGAAAAGTATTGGGGGATATTTGTCCTTGGATTTCTCTCACATGTGGCTACCCTGGAAGGGGTTTGCAACGCAGATAAGGATTGAAAGTAAACCAAGACTCAAGCATATGATTACAGAATATGATGTTTCAAATGAAGTAGCATATTTTGAGACTGAGATAGGATTTTACAAATAGGAGGAAGTCCTTACTTTATCTCTACTTAATCCTGGGGATACATTACCCCTAGGACATGGTAACCCAATGGTCTGCATCAACCAACAAGTTTTAATAAGGAAATTGCAACAAGATAAGTTGGTGTTAGGAAAAGAAACTGATTTGAGTAGTTTGTTACTCCCTAATTGGTGTGGGATTCATTATCACAATCATTCAGAGTTAAGATCCCAATCATGCTTGGATATCTTAGGTCATGTAAACCAGCCTCAACAAATATGTCAAGAGGAACCCCAGATCCCTATCAATGAGTTTTCTTTTAAAGTCAAGGATGCCACCATTCTCACCAGGACTAGCCTTTCTCAAGAGGAGGATTCCTCACCAGTAGAGCAGACTCAGCTTCTGAGCTCTAAAATTTAAGAAGAGGTTGAGGTGTCTCAATTCCTATTTAAGACACCTGCCCTAGATACTTTTCCAATGCCCAAGGCATTGATGAAAGATGAGTTGGATTGTAATTTAACCCAAGAAGGTGTGCAAGAACTGGTTTCTGAGAAAGTTGAAAACATAGAAAAATCTTCAACTGAGCTTTGTCCCAAGTCAATTTATGATGACCAGAAAAAGTCTGAGCCACCACACATTCCAAGTAAGTCATCCCTTTTTACCCCTAAAAAGAAAGAACTCCCAGCCAAAGATCAATTGTGGACTCTTAAATTTGATGGTTCCAAATCTAAAACAGGAAGTGGAGCAGGAATTGAACTAACCAACCCAAAAGGGAAAGCTTACTTTGCATCTTACAGATTGCAATTTGGTTGTAAAAACAACGTGGATGAGTATGCAGCACTTGCTCAAGGCTTTATGTTTTCTATTAAAAATAAGGTTACTACTCTCACAGTTATGGGGGATTCAGAAGTGATTGTAAAAAAGGTACATAGCCAGTATACATGTCATAACAAAAGACTGGTTGCGTACAGAAACAGAGTTTGCAATTTAATTGAAGACTTTGATGCTTTTAGGATTAGTTTGATCCCTAGAGAAGCTAATCAAATTGCAGATGCACTTGTTGTTGCTACTAGCACATTGGAACCCATGCAGGATTATGATCAAAATAGATTTTCAGTTGAACTAATTCCAGTGTCAGCAGTCCTTGATAATGTACGAAATTTTCAAGTATTTGATGATGATCAGCATATATTAGCCTTTTTGGAAAGTTCTAATGTTTTTCAAGGGCAGATAATAGATGAATCTGAAAGAGATCAAGGAGATTGGGATCCTAAGAAAAGGAGTGAAGAAGTAATATTGGATTTGAAGAGTAATAGCATTCCAAAAGGGATGTTAGCTTTGGAAAGAATATTTGATTATGACCCACGGGCTTGTCAAAGGGTGCCCACGAAGAGTGAAGGAGGGAAATATGAATTTGTCAATCTGACTCACTTAGGCCTTGAGAGGAATGTTCTCATGGGAAAGACTTGTCCTCAAGAAATTAAGGACCAAATAGTTAAGGTTTTGGTGCAAAACATTGCAGACATTGCTTGGAGTTATGATGATTTAAAAACCTTTGACACTTCAATAATCACACATACCATACCTCTCAAGCCAGAAGCCAATACCTTTCATCAGAAACAACGCCCCATCAATGTTTTAATTGAGCCCTTGATCCAGAAAGAGGTGCAAAAGCTCCTATCTGCAAGGATAATCTTTTTCTGTTAGACATTCTACCTGGGTGGTAGATCTAGTTCCTATATGCAAAAAGAATGGTGAGATTAGATTATGTGTTGATTTCAAGAATCTAAACAAAGCCTCTGAGAAAGATAATTACCTATTGCCCTCTCTGGATGAAGTATTACAAAAGGTTAATGGATCTTAGATGATGTCATTTTTAGATGACTATTCTGGTTAAAATCAGGTTCTTTTCAGTCATGAGGATAGAATGAAGACAACTTTCACCACTAAATGGGGCACATTTTCCTATCGAAGGATGCCATTCGGTCTTATCAATGCTGGAGCAACCTTTCAAAGGGAAATGGACGTATCTTTCAAATACTTGATAGGAAAGTGTATAATCATTTATGTGGATGATTTAACCATATTTCCTAAGAATAGAGAAGACCATGCTGTTGATCTGGAAAAGGTTCTCAAGAAATCCATAAGTTATGGTGTCTCTCTCAATCTAAAGAAGTGTGTGCTTGGAGTAGTTGAAGGGAAACTCCTAGGTTACATCATATCAAAAGAAGGGATATCCATAGACCCTAATCAAGTGGAGGCCATCTTGAAAATGACAAGGCCAGGAAGCAAGAAACAAATGAGATCCTTCTTTGGTAGGATCAATTTTGTTAGAAATTTTATAACAGGGTTTGCAGAGATTTTCAAACCTCTAAATGAAATGATGAAGAAAGAGGAAAATATTGAGTGGAGTGATGAGGCTAAATCTTCTTTCTTGTAGATCAAACAATCTATATTTGAGGCACCTATTTTGACAGACCCAAATTATTTAAAACCTTTTTATATCTATTCTTTTGCATCTGGCCATTCATGTGCAGCAGTGTTAACACAACGAATTGGAGAGGGAGAAGAAAGACCTATTGCCTTTATGAGCTCTCCATTTAAAAATACAGACGCGAGATACCCACCACTAGAAAAACAAGCCTTCGCATTAGTACGAGCGGTAAAGAAGTGCAAACATTACATTCTTTGAAGTCAAGTAATGGCAATAGTTCTAGATCTAGTTGTGAAGTCTCTTCTAATGCAAAGTGAATTAGGAGAATGAAGAGGAAAGTGAATGGCAATTCTACAAGAATTTGACTTAGAGATTCATTTGATGGAGCTTGTTCGAGGGCAAGGTTTATCAAAAGCAATGGCAGATGTGGACAAAAATATCACTTGTCAGTAGTACACCGTTCAGTCATTTACTAAGGATCCCTCGTACACATACTTGATTCTATTCCTCCTTAATTATAGATGTCCAGAAGGAATGAATGCTACTCAGAGGAGAGAATTGAGGATGAAAAGCGCTCACTACATCCTTAAAGGGGGATCCATCTACAAAAATAATTTTTAAGGGATCTACTTGCACTATTTAGATCACCAAGAGGCCAAGCATGCTATTTTTGAGTTCCATGGAAGACATGAAATAGGACATGGGTCTACGGATGCTTTGGCCCATCAGATTCTTAGATCAGGATATTATTGGCCTTATGTATTTCGGGATGCACACCAACATGTCAGAACCTGTCATGTATGCCAAACTTCTGCAACCAGGGAAATAAATCCTACAATTCCTTTGCAACCAGTGTATGAGATAAGGCCATTTTCTCAATGGGATTTGGATTTCGTAGGTGTTATTAATCCCAATTCTTCTATAGGACATAAATTCATCTTGACCGCAACTGACTATTGTACATGTTGGACTGAGGCCCAGCCCTACAAGAATAGCACCACTAAGGTGGTCATCAAGTTTTTGACTAAGAACATCACAACTAGGTTTGGAGTTCCATTTTCTCTAGTATGTGCTAATGGCCCTACTTTTTCTTCTGTTGAATTCATTCAATGGGCATATGAGAATAAAATTATTTTGAAGTATTCATCTAATTACTACCCTCAGGGAAATGGAGTGGTTGAGTCCACTAATAAAAACTTGTTGGAAGTGATAAGAAAATTACTAGAAAACAATCCTAGAGATTGGCACACCTAGTTGAGATTTTCCTTATGGGTAGATCGAACCCAAATCAAAGAAGCTCTAGTAAATTCACCTTTTAATTTAGTCTATGGCCAAGACCCTGTCTTCCCGATCCATTTACAAATACCTATTCTTAAGTTCATGCAAGAATTTTATACCAAGGATGATAGGATTGAGGTTAGATTACTTAATTTTCTTAACATGGAAGAGCAAAGGGATGCTGCTTTGCAAAAATTCTCTAAGCATCAAGTTGTCGTCAAACATTGGTTTGACAAAAGAGCCAAGATAAAATCCTTTAGGATATCAGATCTTGTGTTACTATGGGATAAATCCAAAGAAAATAAAGGAGATCACCAGAAGTTTGATAGACTTTGGTTAGGTTTGTATCAAGTGGCTAAGATACTAGGCGAGAATGATTTTCGTCTAAGTACCTTAACAAGAGAGCTTGCTCCATTACCAATTAATGGTCAATTTACTAAGCACTATTTTGGTGCATAAAAGGTGTGATGTTTTAAAGAAAATGTATTATACTATATCATATGTAATTAAGTTTTTGTTTTTAATTTTTGTTTTTAGCTTTTTTTTTATTGTGTTTTGTTTTGTTCTTTTTCTTTGTTTTTGTTTGTTTTGTGTTGTCTTGTTTTGTTGGGGATCTTCATTTTGTTCATCTCAAGACAAGGGGTTGTTATTCAAAGTATGCTACTGGTACTAGGAGAGAAATTGGTTTAGGTGTTTTCATCATCATCATTGAAAAGGATTTCATTCTGAAACTCATGTTTCATGATCATTCTAATATGGGTTTGAAAAGTTATTAAGGATAAAAGTTACATTGTGAATATCTCATGAATTATGATAAAAAATCTATCACCAAATTAGAAAAAAATCTGCCTAAGTAAATGCCTATCTGTTTTAGGATGGTTCTACTTTTGATTCAAGTGAAAAATCTGATTCCAAGACTATCATGAAATCCATTGTAGTTCTCAACCCATATCTCAGATCCATTGTGTCTGAGTATTGAGGAAGGTGCATAAAAATTTCCACAAAGAGAAGCTTGAGTAAAAATAAAAATAAAAATAAAATAAAAAAGAGAAGGCAAACTCAATATCAAATGGGTAATCAAGTATCTCTATCAGAGCTATGGACTCCTGTCTGGCAGTAGAGCAATGCTTTGAGAGAACTAGAGGTATCTCCGTCGAAGCCATGGACACCTATCTGGCAGCGGAGCAATACCCAGGATTTTATTGCATGATAGTTAAAGGACTCAACCTATGTAGCTTGAATCTTAGGTATAGTTGTTCACGAACAGAGAAAGTATCTATAAATAATGATGTACAATACATACACACACTTAGATTCAGAAAAAACTCATGAGCACATACATCTGAGATTCTAGCTCAACCTTATTCTAGATATATTTGATCTTATTCAAGTTAGCATGCTTCATAAACCAAGTAGTTTTAGGGTGACTGAAATTTTCTTTAGGTATCTTGAAAATGGGTAAACCATTTTCCCAGCCGAGTCACTATTTGTTATGCCTTGCATAACCACCCCATCTTTTACCTTGGTCAAAATGGGTCCCCCTTTATGTTTTTATCCTTGGTTGTTTTCAAGAAAATTTTGGAGTCTTTCTTTTCCAACACTTTGTTCTTCTTTTGCCTTTGTCGAAGTCATAACTGAATCGGCTTTTGGGAACTTCTTTCAAAACTCGTTCTGATTCTCATCCTAACAGTCTTTCTTTTGACCTCTTTTGTCTTTGTTGGAACTAGAGCTAGAGTGGAAGTTAGGACCAAATTTATTCCAAGTTTCAAAATCAAATTCCATCCCGACTCCGCCTCCGCTTTGTGGTCTTTCATTTTAAACTAGGTTTTGTATGTTAAGTTTTCTTGTTTCGGTCTTTTTGTTTTATTTTGATATTTTGTTTCGCTTTATTCTTTGTTGGTGGAACCAGACTCGAAATGGGAACCAAGTTGGAAAGTTACAACAAGTTTTCGAAACAGTTTTCATTCTGATTTTTCTCCCGTTGTTTCTTGGTTGTTGACTTTACTGAAGTCACACAGTAGTAATGTACCAATTTCTTCTGCAGTTCTGACTCTTCTCTATTGCATTTTCTGCATTAATGACAAGTGCCATGCATGCATGAAAGTCTGAGTTTTTACCTTAATTAGGGATTAGCCCGTAGTTTTTACCATTATTGTTAAGAGATCCAAGAGTGAACCAGAGTTGGAGTAGAGTTTTTGTGCGAGAGAATCGATTGAAAGAGAGATAGTTCTGCAAAGATTGCTTCAGGAAGCTACCCTATTTATTTGCTTTCGAGGTAGGGTTTTCTATTCTCGTTTTTCATTTCTATTTTCCACTTTTTTTTTTGTTTGTGTTGGATTGTTTGGCTTTGGGGGAATTCATGATTATGAGTAAGTTCATATGTTTTGTTTTTCTTTCTCAGTTTTTTTGGATTTCTTGTTTTGGTTTTGGTTTTGTTTCCTGTCTATTTGTTTTAAGCATGGTTGTTTTCACATTTTAGTCGTGATCGCATCGTGATGCCCTAGTTTTTAAAATGCATAGGTTAGTTACGGTTTTTATAGTGAGTAGGGTTTGGTAAATCATCATTTTTACTTAGGAATCTTGTTTTGCATTCAGTCTCATTAATTTAGAAGGGTTAAAGTCGTGCCCTAGTTATTTGAAATTGAGGGTTTTTAGTTTAGGGTTTTGGCGTATTTATGTGTTTGTATTTTTAACTTAAATATGATGCCCTAAAAGTACAATCACCTCTCGATCATATGGGGATGGTCTTATTAGGCTATATTTAAGCCCCTTTCGTTTTGATATTACCTAGTCCTTAAATCATGAAGTTATTTATCAAACTGTTAAAATCACTTATGATGTCATGGTTGTTTTAGGCAGAAGCGGGATCAGAATCGATTTAGACTTTGAACCATGTTTTCCAATGAGTATCGATTCCATTTACATCCCATCTCCGACTCTACTTATAGTGACAAGCAGGATTTTCAAAATAACGATAACCTAGGCGGAAGTGGAAGCGGAACTTAATATGAAATTAGAAAATCTAAATGAAACCAAATCAGTTTCTATTTTGATTCTAATTTCGATTACCATTCCAGTTCCGACTTTGGTCCCGATTGTTATTATTGTAATCTTAATAACGGTTTTGGCTCTGAGCCCGATAGTGTTTTAAGGGAGATTGTTTAGAATTTTTTTATGCTTGGTTCCACCTCCACTATCTATATAAAGGGTAAGGTTTTAAAGCATATTTTGTGATGTTTATTCAAGGATCTAATTAGAGGTTTTCTAGCAGGAAAGCTAAAGAATGTCGAGAGTATCAGGAGAAGCCTCCCAAAGGAATTGAACTGCAGAAACATCAAAGGCAGCAACTAAGCCTAACAAGATAAAGTCAGAGCATCTACCTTATACTTTGAGGTATAATCATAGGGGTCCTCTTGTCACTGCAAGCAAAGTGGAATCGGATTGGTCTGATATAAGTGACACCAATCTGGGCTCATACAATTTTGGGGAGTTGTATTCGAAAAAATTCATTGAGGATATAACAGGGAGAAATCAAAGAATAGTTGAGTTTGGCTTGGCTCACATCACCTTATTTCCTCTATCTATCCAGTGTCGGGAGTTGATTCTAACAACAGTAGGGGCTTAAAATCTAGCGACTAGGCAGTGTATGGATTCACAAGATAATATAATTATAGATCTCACTCCTCAAATGTTCAAACACATGTTCAGTGTCTCGAATCCAAAGAACCCGGTACAATTGAAGGAGGCAGAACCTTTAGAGATATACAACAAACACAAGGAGAATAACAAAGCTCACTTGAACAAGAAATGGTTATGAATAGAGAAGAAGTCTCTAACCAAGCTTCATGATCAACTAAAGAGGACAAAATTCTATAAAGAAGTATCAAACCTAGTAATGATGTTGTCTAGAGTCTTTGGGAAGAGGGATGCATTTCATTTCAAGGAGTGGATGTTTTCCTTTATTTAGACAATCATTAATGGCACCCAACAGTTTGATTGGCCAATTATTGTCTCTGATGCTATTCATGACCAGTTAACTAGGATAAGGGAAAACAAGAGCTTCTTTATGACTTCTTATGTTGTCTATGCAGTAGCTAGAGGAGGTATATTTCCAAGTTTGAATAGAGTGGGGATATTGGGAGAAGTTGATGGGAAAATGAAAGTATGGGACCATTATGATTAGCTATCTCTATAAGTATCTGAAACACAATTTAGAAGGGTTAATGATGCATTCTTATATGTAATCATTAACAAGATTAATGGGGATGTGGGATATAGACTAAGCCAAGAAGCTATGGCATTTATCATGGAATGGGGATGTTGGTATATCCAATACCCCAAGTTCACTTATTTCAAACTGGCTGGATTTGAAGTTCATCTTTCAAGATGTTGCAGTAATAGGATGGTTCTAATGGAATTTGTATATGAAGCTTTGGGGGTCAATGCCCGGTTTGGATTGAAGCAGAAAACAGGGTGTCATAAGTTTCCCATGCAATTGGGTGAATACGGCTGCCAACATATTGTGGGAGCTGAGGTAGTTTGTAGTGAATTGATACATTTGAAACTAGGTTTGTACATAGCTCGGAAGTACTTTGACCCAAGGAAGGAAATGAATGCCTTGCTGCCTTCAGTTTTTGATAAACATTTCAACTTGTTGGAGGATTTTTGGAGTGATCTTCAAGATGAATATGACCTCAAGAAAAGAAATTATGAGAGGTTACCCATCTCACTCATGGTATAATTTTGGATTAAAGATGACATCCCTGACACATTTGTAGATGATGGAGTTGTATTAGATCCATCATATGAGGCATTAAATATTGGCACCAAAATTTTGGATCTAGTGGACTGGGATGGTGAGGAGACCATTGATATAAAGCAAATAGGGAGGCTAGTTTTGGATAGAAGTATCCACTGGGCTGTCCTAAGAACCAAAAATCCTTAAGGACCAGCTCCTAAGAAGGGGAAGGGATACAAAAGAATCAAGAGGAAATTTCCTTCCCTCTTGACATTGAAGAGATTGATCTTGAAGCATCGGCTCAAGATAAACTAGAGGCGCGGGAGGAGGAAGCCCAAACAGGACCTGTTGCTTCAACACCAACGATAGGGGAGTCATCTTTTCAAGTCCCTCCTACAAAGCAGCAAAGTAAAGAGATGCCTAAGGGGACTCGTCATGATATTTTTAACTCATTAAAGGGAAAATAAGTAGAGGTTGAGAACCATGATGTTGGAACGAACTCTGATGAGACTTTGTTAGAGAAGGATGCACAAGAAAATATGCCTCTAGAGGAGGAAACCAAACATGTACTGACAGATGATGATCAATGGGCCCTGTTTGAGGAGGCAAAGAAAGCCTCAGATGCTCAAGCACATGCAGAGGCCATAGAGAAGCAAAAGGCAATTGATGCTAAGGCACAAGTTGATACCTTACTCCATAAACAATAGGTAGAAGCAAAATGAAGAGTTGATGAAATAGAAAAGCAGCAAAGACAAAAGGAGTAGGAGCTTAGGATCAAAGAACAAAATGATAAACTGGAGTTAATACAAAAATTTCATGATTTGGAGGAAGAAAAGGCAAAGTAGTGAAGAGAAAGAGAAGTTCTTGTGGCCAAGTTGAAGCTTGTTGAAGAGGCTTATAAAGAGAAAGAGGAAGCAGAATGAGTGCAAAAGGAAAAGGTTGTTGAGGAGCAGATTAAGCAAAAAAAGGAAAAGGAAGATGCAGATAGATTGAAGGCATTAGAGGAAGAGAGAAACTAGGAACTAGAGAAGAAGAGATTAGAAGAAGAAATGTTGAAAAATGAAGAAGAGAAGAGGACTCAAGAACAGGAGGATAGGGAGGAAGTTGAAAAGTTTGCTCAGATAAATGTGGAGCAAGAACAGCAAGAGATACGAGGGGTTGATTCTCAACCTCATGTAAATGTGCAACCACCTTCTACTACTACTATGGATTCTTCTTCAACTATAATGACCACTACTCCAGGTGCTCCCACTTGGTTAAAATTGGATCTTCAGAAGAGATCAGTGACACCTTCATAGCCTCTCAATCGGGACAATATGATGAAAGAAATTGAAAAGGAAAGGCCCAAGAAGAAGGCCTGAATCCTACATTTCACTAGGCTCACCGACAGACAAGAAATTGTTGCTTAATGTTTCATACCAATGATGGACAAGGATGTAGGAGACATGCAATTGACTGATTACCAGTTGGGCATTGTTAACTTGGGGAGACCCACTAGAGATCAACAGATGAATTTAATAGATGTGGTAGTTTCATCCACTAAATCTAGAATGATGAAAGATAAGCAGAGAGGATGAGCTGAATGCTCAGTTAGATCAATTGCATTCTTTCTTGAAAAAATTTTATGCTCTGAGGTCACAACAAGTTGCCACCATTGAAACACCATTTTTTCTTAGTAAGAAAGAGGTGGATGATTTGGTACAGGTAAGGAGTAAGTCAGAGATGTTGGATAGGTGGACTGATAAATAAATTGGGAAATAAGTGAAGTGTTGGACAACAGTTTTGAGATCCACAAAATGACGGAGGAGCTAATAGAGGGAATGAACCAGTATTTCAAAGTATTGGGAGAGCAAGAGGAGGAATACAAAGGATATAGTCAAAGGTTGAAGGAGGTTAGCAAATTGTCAAAGTCCACTCTTCTAGAAAAGACAATACTTGAAGAGGACAATAAATATTTCTTGGAAAAGACTTCCAGTATACTTCGGTTTAGGTCTGAGTTTCTATACAAACATAAAAGTGATGTTCAAGATTTCATCAAGGATCTAAATGAACAGTTTGAAGAGTTGGAAGCAGTTATTGTTGTCATAGTAAATGTTAATATACCAGTAAAAGAGGGCCTACCTTTGAGCCAAATAAAGGAGAAATGGGATGATAAGTTTAAAGAGGTCATGCAAAATGGAGATGCTGGTGAAGATCTGTTGTTAGATCGGTTAATGGATATTAAAGATGAGATAAGGGCAGATAAGAGGGAATTAGTAAAGCTAAAGGATATGAGAGGATTTTTTGCTGCGAAGTTAGAGAGGATTAAGTTTGAAGACAATTGGGTTGATCGGCCGGATTTATACATGCTTCAACAAGTCTTCTCCAATTATGATGAATACATTACAGAGCAGGCTTCGCATGCATAATTGATAACCTCATGCATGCATGGTTTTCTTTTTCTCCTCTGCATGCATAACTGGCAATTTCTGGGCACATGGCTTTCTTTTCTCCTCTCTATTCTTTTCTTCTAGTTTAACTAAGTTTCCAAGATGACTTTAATCCCTAAAAGGTGGATCGGCCTAAGATAGAAAGGACTTTAGATTTTTGTATATCTATAAATACCTGTGAGGTATCATATTGTAAGGGTCGGTTGATGAGAATAAGATTAGCCACCTAATAGCAAGAAATAGAATTTTTCATAGTTTTTACAGAAATACATTTTTACTTCATTTACAGTTGAATATAATTACAGGTTTTTTTTACGCAATATGGAGTTAGAATTGAGATTTATTGGATAAGGTTGATGAATTATAGTCTATTTGTATGCCATTGATTATGCTGAAGCATGAGTGTTTCTTATGTGATGAAAATCATTAGAAAAAACCAGATTTAAAGGTTATTTCATTAGATTATCTGTGAATTGAATTTATCGAAGTCTGTTGATCTATGTTCTTGGAAAAAAATGTGAGTGTGTTCTTTTATCTTTGAAATATTTATGATATGTGATTGTGATGTTAAAATAAGCACCTTAGATGCATGCAATAGTGTGGACTATTCTGTAGATTGCATCATACTATGGTTTTCTTGATCTGTTGGACAAATATTTGTTGTTGAGGATATATGTTTGGATACTAGATAAGTTTTATTCATGTTTTACTAATGTACGCCCTAATCTATCTTTTTTCTTTTACTTAAAAACCCCATTTTCATTAAAAAAAATCAAATGAATAAGTCATTGCTTGCATTCCTTATTACTAGCAAAGGCCCCTTGAATATTACAGTTGCATGGACCGATTGAGTGACACTAGACAGTTGAGAACCAACTACCAGGACCTTGGGAGTTAGGCTACTATATGTTGTCTTTCTTTTTCAAGAGAAATAGAGTAGAGATATTTTGTTTTAACATTGTTTGTTTCATTTTCACCATCAACAGGCCCCTACTTCAATACTACAAAAAATAAAAAAGTATGGGGGAACTACACTGACCAACTATGCAAATTTTTAAAGGAGAGATTCACCATTGTAATTAATCTTTTTAGTGATTAGTCACTAGGATTCGCCATTGTGATTATTATTTTTATCAATTATTCATTAAGATTCGTTAGGATTTTATAATTTTTTTAATAATGTGCATATATTCACCAAGAAAATTGATATTTTTTTCAAAAAAAAGGAAATATTTTCTAGGAAAATTATAGCACTTAGCCAAGATTTTACACCTTCATCGAGGGGGGTTTCTGAAAGTTGTCCCTGACACCTGCCTAGGTTTAGCAGAGCCTAAAGAGTAGGGGGTTATGAATCATATTCACCTCGTCCGTTAGTCAAAATTTTACTAAGATACTTGCACCCTCTTAAGATTCAAAACCTGCATTTTTGAGACCTAACATAGACTTCCATGCATCTCCTTTTTTTATTCTATTATGATGGTATCCACTCTTTAGGTCAATCTTTATGAAATACTTTACTCCACTCAAGCAGTCCATAATGTTATCTATCCTTGGCAATGGAAATCTATACTTGATAGTGATCTTATTGATTGCTCTTGAATCTATACACATTCTCCACTCTCCATCTTTCTTTGGTGCAAGTACAATAGGTACCGCACATGAGCTCAAAATTTCTCTAATCAATCCTTTCCTCAAAAAGTATTGTATTTGTTAGAGATTGTAGGCAATAAGTTATCAATTAAATTTAGAAAAAAATATGAAAACACAAAATATTTATAAAACCTAGAAAAATGGACAGCAAGAAGACAACATAAAGATTTAACGTGGTTCACCCAGATCCAGGGCTGCATCCACCAACAGAGGGTCCAAATTATATTAATATATCCTAGAAAATAACTTTTACAATGATATACAAAGACATGCAAAGACATGTAACAACTTGCAACAACATTTTTCCATGTTTTTTCACTAACATGTTTTACACAACCTTTGCTACGTGTACCCGCGACACTTACTATGTTTTTCTAGCCACTGCTCTATGACTTTCTACTATCATTTATCATGCCCAACAACCATAAATAACCCCAAAAAATGTGTGGAAATCACATTCCCATGCATGTAGTGTTTCATGCAACCAATAACTCCTTGCTTTTTGGGCGGTTACAATTGTTTTTAACTGTTCATACAAGAGTGTGATAAATATTTAACAAAGTAGCAATTATTTAATAAAAATAATTGTGAATATTTTTAGCATCCAAGTTTGATTAGTCTCCATAACACAATAATCTCCCACTTGGAGATTGATCAAACTCCACACCATACCATCTCCCACTTGGATATTGATCAAACTCCACACCATACCATCTCCCACTTGGAGACTGATCATAACATTGTTGCCCCTACAACTATTGGAAATTTCAGCACCTTGGACCCTACTATCTATTTTATTTTTAACCTTGAAGACCAATCAAAGCTGAAGAGGAGCTCAACTTCTCTCTTTTCATCACCTTCATAAACATATCCATTGGATTGTCATATGTATGTACCTTTTCCAGCTTTACCTGTCCATCCTCCAACACCGACCAAATGAAATGATATCTCAGTTGTATGCATTTGGTTTTAGAGTGCAAGGAAAAATTATTTGCAAGATGTATAACACTCTGGCTATTTGTAAACAAGTAATTTTCAACCTATTGTTTTCCTAATTTGTCCAGAAAAATTGTAGCCATATCATCTCCCTTGACGCCTCTATTGTAGCAACATACTTTTCCTCCATGGTAGATAAAGCAACTATCTTTTGTAATCGATAAATCCAACTCAATGTTGTCCCACCAACTGTAAATACATAACCTATGGTACTGCACTTGGTATCTATATCCCCTACGAAATCTGAGTCAACATAGCCTTTTAAATAAGTATTAGAGCCCCCAAAACATAAAAAAATATTGGATGTGCCTTTCAAATACCTGAGAATCCATTTTACCACATTCCAATGCTCCATTCCAAGAGTACTCATATACTTGCTAACAACTCCTATGACATGTGCAATATCTAGTCTCATGCATACCATGGCATACATTAAACTACCCACAACGGAAGCATATGGTACCTTGGAAATTTGATCCTCCTATTGTGTCTTTGGACGCATATCCTTAGTCAGCTTGAAATGAATAGGAAAAGGTGTGCTAATAGCTTTTGCATTCACCATTTGAAATCTCTACAAGAGCTTCTCAATAGAATCAACTTCATATAAAAAAAATCTTTTTTTCTATCTCTAGTAATCTTCATACCAAATATTTATTTTGTTGCCCTCAAATCCTTCATAGAAAAATGAATTTTATAACTGTTGTTTTAACTCCCTTATGTGATCCATGTTAGAACCTGCTACAAACATACCATCAATATATAAACATAAAAAAATGTAGCTATCATCATCTAACCTTTTAAAATAAACACAATGGTCTGAATTACATTGACTATAGTCATGATCAGCCCTAAAACTATCAAATTTAATATACCATTATCGAGGTGCTTGTTTCAAGCCATATAAACTTTTCTTCAATCTGCACACCAATTTCTCCTTACCTTTGACCTCAAATCCCTGTGGTTGTTTCATATATATTTCCTTCTCCAAATCACCATGGAGAAAGCCAGTTTTAACATCTAGCTATTCCAAATGCAAATATTCAACAACCACAATACTTAAAGCAGTATGAATAGAAGTCATTTTAGCAACTAGAGAAAAGATTTCTTCAAAATCAATGTATTTTTCCTATGCAAATCCATTTACAACTAACCTAGATTTAAATATTTTCTTACCTCAATCTTCCTCTTTTAGCCTATAAACCCATTTGTTTGGTAAAGCTTTTTTACCTGCATGCAACTTGCATAATTCCCAAGTTTGATTTTTCAGCAAGGATTCCATTTCTTCTTCCATTCCGTGCTCCCACCGAACCTTGTTATCCACCTACATAGCTTCATCATAACATTTTGGTTCACTAGTATCAATTAATAAAATAGAATACAAAGAGGGAGAAAAAAATCGAAGCTCTACTTATCTTTGAAGATCGTCTAGTATTCACTAGATTTTGTGGTATTTGGTGTTGTTTTTTTTGTTGTTGTTGTGGAGCATGAGGAACCACTGGAACATCATTGTTCTGAGCATTATCTAGAACTAAATAATCCTTTTCTTTCTTCTCATGTTGCTGCAACTAATCTTTTTACAACATTTTATCAATGAATATGGCATCCCTGCTTCTCACAATTTTCTAATTTTAAAAAATCCCAAAGCCTATAACCAAATTCATCAATGTCATATCCAGCAAATATACATTTCTTTGATTTTTCATCAAGCTTCGTTCGATTTTCAGAATCTACATGTGCAAATGCCTCACAACTAAAGGTTTTGAGAAAAAAATAACTCACCTTCTAACCTGTCCATGCTTCCTTTGGAATACCACAGCCCAAAGGATTAGAAGGACCTTTATTAATTAAATAAACATCAGTGTTTACAACCTTTTCCAACATGTTTAAAGACATCCCAACATGCAATCTCATAATTTGTGCATGTTCCTACAAATTCCATTAGAGGAACAATAATCTTAGAACTCTTTACTGCAATACTCACAATCATTATCAGATATGAGACATTTTAACTTTTTAGTCATCTCATTCTCAACCAAGATTCTCTAATTTTTAAAAGTTTCAAATACGTCAGATTTCTTCCTAAGGAAATAAATCCATACCTTCCTAGTTGCGTCATCAATAAAAGTAACATAATATCGAGAGACACTGAGAGAAGATACCTAAGCTAGTCCCCATACATCTATATGCACAAGCTCCAATTTCGCATCTTTTTTTTGCTTCCCATCCTTAAGAAAACTAACTCTCTTTTTTCCATACATACAAATTTCACAAAAATCCATATTAATACATTTTAGACCTAGTAGAAAATTCTTTGAATGAAGTACTTTGATACCTTTTTCACTCATATGCCCAAATCTATTGTGCTACAGTGTTGTTTCTGACCCCATAGCAACTGTCTAATTTTTTGTCTGCTAGACTACAACAATTGTTCCTAAACATTGACTTTTCTCTACAACAACTAAAGTAGAAGGAACAATATGAATTGTACAAATATATAAGGTGTCAACTTTCACACCTTTTGCTACCACTAAGGCACCTTTTGTAACCTTCCAATTTTTATCATTAAATATAAAAATGCAAACTTCATCACCTAGTTGCCTTGATGAAATTAAAATTCTACTTAACCTTGGAATGTGCCTTATCTCTTGTAGTTACTAATGATTCCCATTCTGCAACTTAATCTTGATTCTTCACTTTCTAACAATCTAATAGGGTTTATTATCTCCCAAATAAACCAGCCCAAAATCCCCTTGGACATAATCAAGAAAATAACTTCTATGGGGTGTAACATGAAATGAAGCCCCTAAATCTAACACCCAAGAATCAAAAGCATTGTCAAGGGATAAAATAAAGTATCATCATCATATTTATTACTTACCACATTTTCCTCCTTGTTGCTTTCATTTTTGTCTCCTTTATTCTTTCAAGACCAACAATCTTTCTTTAAATGACCCCAACTTCCCTCAGTACCAGCAATCCTTCTTACCACTGGATTAGGACCTCTTATCTTTTGATTTTCCTCGTGAATTCTCAGGAAAAAAATCCTTTCCTCTCTCCTTTGTTCTACCCCTACTTTTTGCATTCAAAACACTACCTGATGTGGATGTTCCACCTGAGCTTTTCCTATGAATTTCCTTGCTCAAAATCACACCAACAACATCATCAAATTTCAGCGTATTTGAACCAAAAACAAAATTACTAACCATTACCAAGCTATTCCAGCTTTCAAGAAAAGAACACAAAATCAAAAGAGCCCTAACTTCTTCATCACAATTAACATTTAGAGAATTCAATTGATTGGTAACCATATTAAACTCATTTAAATGATTACCAACTGACCTACCTTCTACCATTTTCATATTAAATAAACACTTCATAAGAAATACCTTATTCGAAGCGAAAGGATTTTCATATAAATTTTCCAAGGTTTGCATCAAATCTGTAATTGTCTTCACTTTTAAAATATTAAATTCCACTGAATGAGCCAAGTATAATCGAATGTTTCCAAGTGCCTTTCTATCTAGAATATCCCAATCCTCATCAAAAATTGCTGACAGTTTCTTGGCTTTCCCTTCCAATGGCCACCATAAATCCTTCTAATAAATATTTAATCCTCCATCTGCATCTTCCATAATTGATTGTTCTACCCATTAAATTTATCTACCTTCAATTTAACCTCATCCACCTTTACTCCCACTCAACCATGAGACTCCCACTTAACTGTGAGATCTTCCTGCAAAGGATACCTAAACACAAACCCACTTTGATACCATTTGTTAGAGTTTCAAGCAATAACTTATCAATTAAATGTAGAAAAATATGAAAACAACAAATTTATAAAACCTAGAAAAATGGACAGCAAGAAGACACCGCAAAGATTTAATGTGGTTCACCCAAATCCAGGGCTACATCTGCCAACAGAGGGTCCAAATCATATTAATCTCCTAGAAAATAAATTTTGCAATGACATGAAAAGACATGTAGCAACTTGCAACAACGTTTTTACACTGTTGATTTTTACACAACCTTTGTTGGGTGTACCCATAGCACTTATTGTGTTTTTCTAGCTACTACTCTGTGACTTTCTACTATCATTTCTCACTCCCAACAACCATATATAACCCAAAAAACATGTGTAAAACACCTTCCCATGCATGTAGCATTTCATGCAACCAATAATTCGTTTCTTTTTAGGCGGTTACAATTGTTTTTAATTGTTCATACAAGAGTGCAATAAATATTTAATAAAAATAATGGTGAATATTTTTAGCATCTAAATCTGATTGGTCTCCATAACACAACAGTATCTACTAGTTCAACTTTGTATTCTTTGTCAGTGTCATTTTATATGCTACCTTTTTTGGAAAACTTGCTCCCGGTATAAGATCTATATGATGACCGATACTTCAAACGAGTAGTAATCCATCTGGTACATTCTCTGGCATGATGTCTTCATACTCTGCAAGTAGTTTTGCTACTTCCTAATTCTTTTTGGTAGAATTCTCTATCTCAAAACCATTGATCTTCTTTGGAATCAATGCAAAATACATGTTCTCATTTCTCAATCCATCCAAAATTTTCCTTCCATCTACCAAACATAGTTTGGCAGTGCCACAAACTTCAGTCTTCTCCTCTTCCTCCAAAGGTATCAACTTGATTCTTTTTCCATTTGAATTCACAGTATAATTATTCCTTCTTCCTTCATGAATTTCTTTCTTATCATATTGTCATGGTCTTCCCAACATTAAATGACAAGCATCCATAGGCATAAAATCACATAGTACTTCATCCCTATATGATCCAATATGAGATTTCACCAAACATTTATTATTCACCAATATCTTATGATCATCTTGAATCCATGCTATCCTATAAGGGTTTGGATGTTTCAACTCTCCAAATTCAACTTGGTTACCATTTCCTTTGAAACTAGATTATCAGTATTACCACTATCAATGATAACTTTATATACCTTTCCTCCAAACCTACATCTAGTTTTGAATAGACTCTTTCTTTGCAGTGGTTCCTCAGTCACTTCTTCATGCATTAAATCTCTCCTCATCACCAATGACTCACCTTTCCCAGTTTCCAACTAAATTAGGAGATTCAACATGTTCTTCATCCACATAAGTTTCTCTTTCGATATGCTCAGGTTTCTTTCTGGTACTTCCTTGATGACACTCAAATGCTCTATGCCCTTCACCTCCACACTTGAAACAAGTTCCTTTGAATGGTCTTCTCTTAGATCTTCCTTCATCTCTCTGGTATTCATTATTGCAGTAAGAATTATGACCTCATATGTCACTATGGTAGAAATTTCTATCTTCTCTTCCTCTACGGTATGAATTAGCATCTTTTTCTTCACTCTGATAGGGTTTTACATCTTTGCTTTGCTTTGCATAGGGTCTTCTTTCTCTGGATTGAGGTCCACTCTTTTGGAATCTTCCTCTTTCACTTTTTTCCTTTGTTCAAATATCGTGTTCAACTTCTCTTTCACTTTCAATGCAAATTGGTATGCTTCCTCAACCGATGTCATCTTTACCAGGCTCAATTATTCTTGAATGTTTGTCCTCAGTCCATTGATATATCTTGCAACATTTTCCTTGCTTACTTCATTATGATCAATTATGATTATCATTTTATAGAATTCTTCAATATATTCTTACACAGGTCTCTCCTTTTGCCTCAGGTTCTGCAATCTCTTCAACAATTCAAGTTCATAATCTTTTGGTATGAATTAATTCTTCAACTTTGTCACCATTCTATCCCATTTGATGATTTTATCTTTCCCTCTTCTATTTCTATCCAATTGAACTTTTTTCCACCATAAAGCAGCATGACCTTTCAATTTTGTTTTTGACTCTTTCTAAATCTTCAATTTCTTCATATTCAAATTATTCTTCAATTTCATTGATCCAATCAATCAACTCTTTAGGATTCAAACTTCTCACATAATTTTGAATTTCAACTCTAGGTCTTTTCCCAATCTTTGAAATTTCCTTCAACATCTTGATCTAATTTTATTCTTCTTCTTTGCTTAGGGCTTCTTCAATTCAGTTCGCAACATGACCTGCTTCATCATCACTTTCATCTTCATGTCTAGGGTTTAGGCCTCACCTTCTATCTTCTTCAACTGTATCTAATCAAACTCATTTATCGCGCATCATTTCCAACATTTCATCTATTCTTCCATCAACATTCACCATAGCAGGAACTCTCCTTGATAGTATATCTCCCCTCGAATTGGTGCAACTACCTCAATTCAACGATCTGGCTACAAGGGTTTCAACTACCTCATAATCGACGATCGATTGAAAAAAAAAAGTAGTTTTCCTCGAAAATCTATCCACCTCAAGGAATTCCTTCAGGACTCACAAACTTGCTCTGATGAAACTTGGCGTAGTCATGGTAGGAGGGTTCAGAAGGAATAGTCCAAACCGTGCAGCTTAGAATCAACATAATGGAAATAACACAAGAAACTGATATGTGAATATTAAACTTGATTGAATTAACAATCTTACATGCAACACATGCCTCATGGGTGAATATCCAGGGCTCACAAGCCCACCACAAAGGCATTCAACAATACAACTAGCCAAAAGTCCTCATTACACGCCACCGAAGGGTTTTATGTGAAAATAGATTGAATCTAAAACTTACTTTTAAAACTATTGACTTCCTATGAGGTACAAATGCTTATAAATATGCTTCTTAATCTCCAACAAAGGTTTGTGTCGACCATAAGGGTTCATAAACCCGATGAATGATCATACATGAAGGTCGGTCTCAAGATATGGAAGGATAACTCCACGCGAAAATAAATGACTTGTGAATCTCCAAGATAGGTCCCAATTAACCCAAGATGCTTGTAAGGTGTCCCATTAAGCTCTGCATGTTCTGGAATAAGTCTGCACTAAGGAATTTGGACTAGGTTGGCCCCAAATGCTCCGATTGGTAATCACAGTGAATTGAGAGCGATAACTTTCGATAGACAAATGCAAATGATGTGAAATTTGGATATGTGCTAGATGTCCATATGTAGATGCTATATCTTGCTTCGCAAGCTGAGAAATGAAGGTGTGGTAAAATGTGGAATGAAATACTAAAACTGCCACTGAATGTAATGCAAGAAAAGAAATGTTTTTGGTTGATACAGGATAGTTTTACAACCAGGGA
The DNA here is from genome assembly GCA_007115665.2 of Sequoiadendron giganteum. NCBI lineage: Eukaryota > Viridiplantae > Streptophyta > Pinopsida > Cupressales > Cupressaceae > Sequoiadendron > Sequoiadendron giganteum. Next base: position 563,776,385 of record CM021109.1, on the reverse strand, counting down.
TGCTCCTGCATCACAACATCAATTTCTTTCTTTGGTATGATCTCCCTCCTTATGCAACAATTGAGGTCCCACAATAAAACCAAATTTTGACAAAAAACCTTGACCAAGTCCAAGGTTTAATATTATATTATATGTATTAAACCTTAGTGTGATACAATAAAAAGAGAGAACTTAGATATGTAATAAGTATATACCAAAAAAATTCATATATATATACACACCCATAAATAATATATTAATATTATTTAATGTATTATTTCCTCATGTTTTACTCTCACTTATCATCTTTCATGCTCTCATATATATTCAATTCATGTGATTCACTCGTATCCCTCACATTTCCCTTTTATATATAGTCTCTTAATGCCTTTTCACAATGTTTTCTCATTATATCCTTTCATCATAACACTTAATTATCTTATTCTCACGAATTTGACTTTTCCTAAGTTACAATATTTTACATTGGTGTAGATTATTTAGGCATATTAGAGGTGTTTAGGGTTATTTAAGTGGTATATAAGGAATAAATGGATCTAGAAATTATCCAAATTACATCTATGGTGCCTTACAACCACCTATATCTTTCCAATAGATAGATAGATAAACAACTAGAGCATTTTGATGTAGCAACTATTGGTGTCCCTACTAGAGGGGGTTTTGATCCCCCAATCCCTATTGGTATGAGGGACCTTCTATCATAAGGCTTGATAGTAATGTGAGGGGTAATACCCTATAAGGTACTTTCATACTAAAATTATTTTTAAAATATGCAAATTAATCCTTTGAAAATATATAAGAAAAAACAAGTTGAAAAAATATTTAAATACCTTTTGTACACCCAAGTAAATACTATGCAAACATGACACTTATGTAGACTAAAAATAATATTCCACAAAATATTTGTATGATTAAGGGAAGGATATTTATAGATCTTTAGAAAGAGTTGTCGAAATTCAACAAATGAATAGGCAATATGAGGGTTTTGGGGGTTCTTTAGATGTAATGGGAGGGTCAAAATTGACCCAATTTTTTTCAAAACTTGAGTGACCTTTGGATGCCCACAAGTGACTACCCACATCAAACCCTTACAAATAATTTTTATGATGCACAATCTAGATGAGATGAAATGATTAAAAACTATAATATATTATATCACTTGAACATAATAGTGTACTCTATGATTTGTTCCACCACCAAACTAGCCTACAAAACATGTCATACATGAAGCGCTTGATCCTCAATGGAGACATGCAAGTCTTTAGTTACCAACACTCTTTGATACCATGCCAAATTTGGCATAAAATGCTTTGCTATCATGTCATATTTTGTATAGAATACTTTGATGCCATGAAGTATTTATGCAAATGGCTATGCACACCTAAGACCAAGATGACAAGAATAAGCCACACAAGTCAAATTTTACATGACAACCAAAGATCAAAGAGTCGACGCATAATAATTCCATTAGGATAAGAATGCAATTTCAAATGTACAAGAGAAGTACAAGATATGATTGAACAAAAGAAGTGCTTAATATTATGTTTCTTATATAAGAGCTAGTGATGGGTATGTAAAGCACATGTCACCAAATTATGTGAATGTACAACCAATCTAGGATAAAATAGATAGTACACATGTCTAGTATAAGTCTAACAAACTAGTAAAGTACAACCTCTATTACAAATGCATATTACCTCCCTAGTAGATATATACCTATGTGAAAGGAAGATAACACCTACCCAAGTAGATATACCTACATAAGTAAGCTTGGCATAGGTGCATACTAATGCAAGTGTAATAAACTAAATATAAAAAATTTAATATGCATCAACATAGTAGTTAGCCATATGAAAAGTTGAAGCAACATGAAATTCATGAATACGTGGAGCAAATGTAAGTAAGAGGAAACAAAAAGTACTAACCAACTCTATGAAAGAGGAAAAATCACATACATGATAGAAGAAAGCCATCCTCATCTAATAGTATGAAAAGACATAAGAATATCAAGAACGGAAGGATTGGACACTACAAAGCATAGAAACATTTTCAAATTTATAATATAAGCATGGATAGAGACTAAACATAAAGTTATTTGCCAACTTCCATGTATAAATGCATCAATTTACACCTAATCAAATATTACATAATAAACAATCTAATCGAAATGACCCAAAAGCATTAGAAAATTCAAATATTTATTATATCAAATAATTTGCATAGACTCCAAATCTTATGAAATGAATCTACACCTTACATTGTTGTGTTATTTGACCTTCCTTATTAAATGCAGGAAAAGAGCATGGATATACATTTTTTCTTATTATACAAAAATAAAATATGTTTTGATCTTGCTGTTTTGCTAGGGCTTGTTTCTCGTTTCATATGGATTGGATTTTGGTTCCCATCAAAATCTGTTTGTAAAGGATTTCAGGTTCTTTCAAAACTTGTTTTACCCTTAATCAAAAACATTTCATTCTAATGATAAATCCAGCTCAATTTTTATTTATTTTTTATTAAAAGAAAATACATTAATCAAAGTTTTGATTATATGCATGACAATCCTCTTTGCTTAAGCGAAAAATCACAGCAAAACAGACTTTTAAAGTTATACCATTACAGTTTGAACTTTTATATATGTATTCATATTCAGAGTATGTTTATGTGTAGTGTAAGCTGCCTGATTTTGTGTTTTAATTATTTCTCAATAAAATAGTAAAATCTATGTTTTCTCTTTGCCTTTACAAGTTTAATGAGTCTCTGTCACAAGAGGACTGAAGTGAGAATAAAATGAAAATGGCCCCTCCTAACTTTTTATTATTCAAACATACAGAAAATTGGAATATACAGCACTCAAACGTACAATGAAAACTGTTATTATGAATGATAACCATGCTGAATCAATCGCCATGACCCTCCTCCAATAATAATAATACATAAAGAAACTAATGAAGTACAATCCCCAACTGCAGATCTACGCCATGGCCAAGAAAAGCAGAAAAAAGGCAGTTCCAACCAAGTTGGTCCAGAAGCCCACAATGAAGCTCTTCATTCCCACGCTCTGCAACCAGGGTAACAAATCAAACACAAAGAAGTATCATTACAATTTCTAGGATAAAATAATAGTAATAGGGTTATAGGTTGATCATGTTGAGATATTCAAATATCAAAACTTAAAACGTCTAATTAATAGTATGAAGTAATCTTTTTTGCATCAATGTTTCGGATCATATTCCATGATCCATCATCAGGACTCTCTTTTTCTCTATGCTCGACATCCTGATGATGGATCATAAAATATGATCCGAAACGTTGATGCAAAAAAGATTACACAGTTACAAACCAGAAATCTCAGCACTAATTAAAACATCTAAACTAAAATAGTCTATGATTGTCAAATTAAAGATTTTCAATAGACCATCAATATTCCTGTATATACAACAATTTTGAATGAATAATCATGACACAGACATTTGTAATTATAACAATTTCAAATGGATAATCATCACACAGACATTGGTGATTATAAAAGGGAACATAAACTATAAATAAAACCAATCAAAAGCTGTAATTTATCCTAAACTTTAGAAATTGTGTCCTCTGAATCTGTTAAATTTATAATTTGAAAAGAAAATGCAGAATTGCAAAACTAAATGATTCTTACCGAGTTGGGTTTTATCAGGGTTGAAGAATCTGATGGAGAAGGAGAGGGAGAAGAAGAAGGAGAAGGTGCAGGGGAAGGTGCAGGGGACTTCTTGGCTTTAGCTTTTGCAGGTGATGGAGCTAGTGACAGTAATGGTGATGGTGAGGGAGAAGGAGTAGGAGCTCCAGCTGGAGATTTTGCAGTTGAAGGTGGTGATGGTGCCTTTGCTGTTGCCAATGCTACCCCAACATCCACATCCTGAGTCACCTCAGCAGTGCTGACTCTCATTGCACTGCACAACCCCATTGCAACAAGGAACATGATATACATTGCACTAGGGAAGGCCAAAGCCATTTTCAAGCTGTATTCTATCCTGCATCCACAAAAAAACATCAATTTCAGAACCTTGTGCTAATGTCAGGCTAGAAAACTTCCAGTATACTAAATCTTTAGGTCTTCTTTGCAGTTCTATGATTTGAAAGGCAAATACCTTAAGTTCTACTTCCCTTCTTAATCTGCACTACTATGGCTTTCAAGGAGAAATGCCCATGTATATATAATAACATTTGATTTAACAGAACCAAGAAAAAAAATACCTTAAAAGACCAACTTTAATTTTTCCTTTTTACTAGTTTTCTTTACTATTGTAAATCTTTTTGATTTGATTAAAAACTTACAAAAACATAGAAACAAACCAGTCAGCCAGATAGAAAAATTGCCCCTTGAGAATAGATAAAAGTCTGATTTATCATTTACCTTAGTTATAAGGTACTTGCAATTGAGTAGAAGAAAATCCTATTCCTGGGTACTGATGGCTTGTGATGAAGCATTGTAGTCCCATTGCCCTGATTAATAAAGCAGATTGAACCCAAAAAGATGAATGGGTGGTTATGGTGTCCCAAGCAATTGGCTGGAATTAGCTGCATTGGCACGCTATCTCCATCAGTAGAGGGGGCCATTAGAGGTCTGGTGTTTCCTTCAATCATGCTCCTCGTGACCACCTAGCTAATCTCACCTTTTATTTAGTGCTAGATTCCTTCCATCATCATGTTCCTTCAACTCAGTTTTCATTACAACAATCTTAACTTTGCTTTGCTTCTCTCTGAAGTCTCATTGCTGTAAATATTTAATAAAACTGTCCATTCTTGCGGAAATATCACCCTTCATTAACAGAGGAACTATCCATTGCCATTGGAAATGTCAGCTTAATCACTTTATCTTATATTTTTTTGGGTCATTCTGATCGTATGATGAGCAATGGATAATAAGGTCTAAATATGTAATAAAAGTTTCCAAATACACCAACTACCATTTGGAAAGCAATGAAAATATAATGTACTTTCACTCAATGGCCATTGAACGCTATCACCTTTCAGTAATTAAATAATAGCTTTATATTTAATCAGATAAATTTAGAGTTGTAATATCGAAAAGTATAATTTGATGTTTTTATCATTGGTTTTGGGCTCATTATGTTTGGGTTAATGATTGTTGTGTAAGTGTGGTATATTTTTTCATTAAAGTTGTGTAAAAGAGAAAAAATATCAATTAGTTAAGATGTCTTAGTCAAACGATTTTTTGCTACTTGAACATTTAGATTAAGACTAGTTTGTTACTGATTAAGAGAATAACTCCCCGATCCTAGAAATAATTTAAATAAAAGAAATAAATTATTTTATTTTAATAAATAATAAAGGGAGATTTGATAAAGCATTAATTACTAGAAATTGAAAAATTATTTATATCTAACTTTATTATAGAATCAAAGAGAGGAAAATGAGAGGAACTTGATGCTTGATGGAGAAAGCCACTATCTAGGATGTCAACACATCATGCAAGGGTTCACACAATGCATTGTAGTCTCGTATGACTAAAAGAAAATTAAGATGGTGTTCTATCTAGAAAAATATGATCCGCACATACAAAAAAGGGAAATTTGAAAGTATGATAAAATGACAATAATTGGAAGAATGTAATAGCAAATCAAACATTAATTTAGTACAAGAATTTTATAAAATGACAAGGAAATAGAAAAAATAAGATATCACCAAGCTCCCAAGCAACTTAATGTCTTCACCTGAAGAAATATATATCTACAAAGAATGAGAAAAATAGTGGGGCTATTTAGGGGTTTGTCTTCAAAACCAAACCCCTATATTGGTCTTTCAACCTCCATGGTAGCTAAGATAGATAGATTGAAAAATAATGTGTTCTTAATCTAAGTGCATTTAGAAATTAGAATAGTGACTAGAATGAAAGATTGTACGATGCAAATATCCCAAGGCACTCAAGGGCACAATAACAAGAAGAAGATGCAATGACAATAAGAAATAAAAATAAAGTCACCTATTGAGACTTGAGAAGTTGCAAAGAGGAAAAGAGAGTTGACGGAGAATTTTGTAGGAGTGTAATAGAGACCTATAGAATTTAAGAGAGTTGTGTGTGAGCCTGAGAGTGCAAGAGAGTGTAAGAGAGAGCTAAGAGATTATTCCAAATGGAAATGTTCATTCAAAAATGAGAGAGAAACTAAGAAGAAGAGGCTAACAATCTATTTATGTTATATCTTGAGTGGATTCCATTGAGCTAGGAATGTGACAAGTAGAAAAATGCTCAAAAATTACAACAAAAAAATATTGTGAGATGCTAGCACATTGTATAGATGTCCATGTGTTGTGATAGATTCCAAAAAAAAATTGTTCTTAAATAATGAGACACTAGAAAAATGCAAGGCTAATACAAAAGTGATGTAAAAATGACAAAAGATACTAACATGGGAATGTGAAAGCTAATGCAAGCACTAAAATAAGTCTACAAATAGACTAAGGAAATAGATATTGAAGTGGATATCAAACATAGCATGAAATTATAAGGGTGTGTAATTTTTTATATTACAAGTTCGAAGATTATTCAAACCTAACTAATGCCAAGGTATTTGGGTGTGTGAGAAATCCACATTAACCAAATATAGATTATAAGAATAAGTGGTTTCACAAAACCTTATATTCACATGGTAGTGCAGTGTAGTTGTAATAGTTAGTTTGAATGGTTTTGCATGTTGGAGGCACATGCACAAATGTGAGTCTTACACTTTCTATACATTGAAGCTACTTCCATGCATGTACACTCTTTTTCCCAATGATGTTTTATGTAATAGTTGGTACTTGTATGCACTTATAAAAGGAAAGATGGAGCACTATCCATATTTTATCTCTAATTAGTTATGAAAGGGAGATGGAATGTCACAATCAAATGATTACTTGGGAAGGATAATGAATCATTCAATTATCATAACTACTTCTTGTGTCTAGATTAGCAAGAGTAAAGAAGTTTGATGGAGGTTGGTGGAGATCTAAAACCTAAGTAGGTATATGCTAAGTTGAGCTTAAGCTCATAAGAGGGTGATAGTTATGAACAACGTGTATCATTTTTCTATTGATATTATATTAGGACTTGTTGTAACATCTCATTGGAAGAATGTATGGCAAATCATGTCCCATGTCATTTTATATATGTTACTCATTTGGTTACAATTATCAAGGAGTGAATTCTATTTTCCACATTTGATAATGTGGAAATAAAATAGTGAAGACATCTTCCAACATAGAGGCTATTGGGTAGAAGGAATATTAATAATGGTGGTTGAAAAAGTTAGAGATTAAATGAATTGGTAAATAGAGGAATTCCTCTGAGAAAGTGAGGAGAAGATACAGACCACGAAGAGTGGTAGATTTGGAAAATTTGATATGATGTCTCCAAACATAATTTAGAGATATGGAGAACTCTTGATAAAGAAAAGAGGACACAAATTCAAGTGATGATAAGGCACTTGAAATGTGCATGGATGATTTTTATTAAGACCTAACAAAGGGTAGTGTTGATAGGTGTTTGGGCATGTCTCAACTTAGGTAAAAATTCAAAGTGAACTCACAACTCTCCTAAAAGGGATCAAATCCCAAGATGCAAAATGACTACCCTAAGGTCTATATTGATAGATCTTGGCCTTGTTGTATGTAATAAAATAGCTTGAAAAATAGAAGAATATGATAGTAAATATGTTGCAAATACTTGATAATAAATAAGAATAATAGGCCACTTCAAGGGAGAAAACCTCCAAATATTTCCAATGAGAACATAATTCACAATATGATGATGAAAGAAGAATCACTACCTCCTATATATATACCTTATTTATGCCTATTATATCACCCAAACTAACTTAGATAGCCTTATATAAGCCTTAGGTTGACCTAATTAACTAAATAACAATATAATATAATGATAAGATTACTTAATTTAAGAGTTAAGATAGCCACATGTCGACTATCCATAACCCTATTTACTTAATTTATTAAGGGTGTAGCATGCCCCCTATTCAAAGAAGCATTGTTCCCAATGCTAATCAAGTTTGGATGATTTTTAATGAACTCTTTGTCCTCCCATGTGGTATCTTTAATTGGTAAATTATTCGATTGGATGAGATACAAAGTGAGTATTTTGGTTCTTAGCTTCCATGTGCATGTTTGAATAATAAAATTTGGTTCCAATATGATTGTTCCTTCTTCACCAATCTCAAATAATATTGTTTGAGTAGGGATATAATTCCCAATTACCTTCTTCAAACAAGAAACATGAAAATTGGATGTATCTTTTTTGTTGGTGGAAATTTAAGCTTGTAGGCAACACTACCTATCTTTTACATGATTTAGTATGGGCCATAATATTTTGGGGATATTTTATTTTAAGGTTGAAATCTCAATAAAACCCAATCCCCAATCCCCAACTTCAAAACTTATTCCACTACAGTTTTGGTCCACATGTTGCTTCATTAGATTTTGTGTCATGGCTAGATTCTCTTTGAGTCTTGAAATTACTTGTTGTTGATGAAGCATGTGATCCTCCAAACCGAAAATTCTTGGTGACACCTTCAATGGTGATGTTATGGAAGGAGGATGATATCCATACAATGTCATAAATAGAGACATTTTTTATGAACTATGAAAGGAAGTGCTATACCATCATTTTGCTAGTGGTAACCAATCCATCCATTGAGTCTGTTTATCTAAAGTGAAACAACATAGATATCCTTCCAAAAACTTATTAAAAGCCTCAATTTTCCCATCGTATTGAGGATGGTATGAAGAACTATGAGCCAATTACCCAAGAATGAAAATAAATCTATCCAAAAGTTACTAGTAAACATAGGATCACAATTAATAATAATAACCTTAGGTATACCATGTAGCTTTTGAATATTCTCCAAAATTATTTTGGCATTGTAATTATTGTAAAAGGATGTGATAATGCAATAAAATTGACATGTTTAGTGAGGCAATCCATTACTTCTATGATGATGTTCTTACCATTAGATTTTGGAAGCCCTGTGATGAAGTCCATGGAGACCTCTTCCCAATGTTGGCTAGGAATAACTAGGAGTTGCAAGTGATCAAGTGTCTTAATTGTCTCCCCTTTATTCCTTTAAAAAACCAGATATTCAACCAAAAAAAAATTAACATCCCCTTTTAGCCCTTCCCAAAAGAAGCATTTCTTGACTCAATGATATTTCTTCCAAAATCCTGAATGCTCGCCAACTAGAGACTCATGAAGCTCTATGAGAATATTTTGTTTGAGAGAAGAATTATTGCAAAGATAGCATCTCTCTTTATACCACAAATAATATCCCTTCCAACAAAACTTATATGAACTACTATGATCACTTTGTAATTGTTGAATGAGATTAAGTTTGTAGCACATCATTCTACCGCTCATATTTTGATTTTACTACCCAATCTTCTTGTAATATTGAAATGGAACACAATAAAGCTTCATCCATCTCATCCTTCCTAGATAGTGCATATGCCACAACATTTTCCTTCCCTTTTTATATACAATATCAAAATTATATCCCAATATCTTAGTGACCCATTTTGTTGTTCTTCAAAATATAATCTTTGTTCCAAAAAATATTTTAGGCTATCATGATCTATCTTAACCTTGAACTGCTTAACCATTAGATAAGGCCTTTGTTGCAAGTATGTGCATTTGGTGTTGTCACTGATTTCAAAAAGCTTTGGTGTTGTCATTGATGTCAATTGTATGAAAAGGATTTTGTTGCAAGGATGTGAAGTTGGTATTGATTTTGTGTTGTCTCTGATGATTCTTTGATTAGTTGCATTATGTTGTCATTAGTAAGCTACTAGTGTGAACCTCTAGTGTTGCTTTGATAATATTTTGTTTATGGATGTATGGTTGAGTTTCTATGTTGCAGTTGGCTTGATGGTGATGAGGAAGTACTGAAGATGTTGGTGATATATTTTTGGTGCTTGGTGATTCCATGTGCTTTTGAGAAAATTAAATAAAAAGAGTCCAAACAATGTGTTCTAGAGTAGTGTTCTAGTTTGGCTCCAAATTTCTTATGGGTTGAATATCTTCTTGTGCAATTTGGAAATTTTGATCATAGGTGTTGCATTCAAAATTTGGTGTGTTGGATCATTGCATAGAGGAAGGTGTGTACACCAGTGTGTGAACTATATACTGCAAAGGTGTTTGGGAGAAATGTTCTTGCTCCAAATTTTTTTGTAGAGTGGTTCTAGGTCTTTCAAATCTTGAAGAGTGTTGATAGTGTTTGTATCTTTATTTAAATGAAGTTGTTCATGGTTTGGTTCTTTAGAATATAGATTCTTGAGTTATAATGTATGACAGAGTTATTTGAGTGTACTGGGTGTGTACATTCTTCAAGTGAAAGTTGTTGCGAAGGAACTTGTTGAGTTTTAGGGTGTTTCTGGAATATTCTAGATCGTTTTTAAGTGTTATGTGGTGTCCATGAGTCATATTTGGATTTGAGGAAGCATGTACTTAAGTTTTAATGATGTTAACACAAGTTCGATCGACCTTGAGCGTTTACACTAATTGCAAAGTTGCTTTGATTTTTGTGGAAGCATGGCATGGCGTGTATGAGTGGATTTAGGTCCTAGCTAAGGTGTTTTGTGGTCTACCTCCATTCCTTTCCACCATGGGAATGTTTTGGTTCTGACCTAATTTGAATTTGCACGGTTGAGATGCATAGCCAACCTTGGAGAAATTTTTCAACATTGAAGATGATATAAATAATTATTGAGTTATTGATGGATGATAAGATAGAAGAGTATGATGTGAGTGATATGAGTGATGCAAAATTCAGAGTTGTAGGGTGTGAATTTCATAAGTACAGTGTGAGATTTCATGTGTTAGATTACTAAATGCGGTGAGCAGAAGGCATCTACAATTCTTCAGAAAGACTGTGAAGGTGTTGGTGATGTTGTGGTAGATTTTTTTTTGCTTTGAGATGGGTTTCTCATTGTAACACTCTTCTCTATCTTCTTTTCTATTTTGGTAGTGAGCCTTTCTTCTAGGAAGTGATCCCTATTGTATTTGGTGTTGATATTACTTTATATTATGAGTTAATCCTCAATTTGGTTTTTCCCATCTTGAGTTTTCCACGTAAATCTAGTGTTTCTTTGTGTACGGTATTGATTTGATTTTGTTTATGTCATTTTAGTTCATGATAAATCATTATAACAGATTAAGGGTTAATTGGATTAATGTGAATCTGAATTTTTGTGAGGGTTTTCAATTTTTAAAGTACAATTGATTCACCCCCCTCTTAGTTGTTTTATGCATTCAAAAATTGGTATCAGAGCAAGGTCCCTTGGAATAAAGCTTAACTATTTTGTGTTAGATCTAGGATGGTGCACAAGAAAGATGTTCCTATATTTGATGGATCAAATTATGCATTCTGGAAGACAAGGATGGAATTTTGGTTTCTCTTGGATTTGAGATTTAGAGGTATGTTGAAAGAGGATATACTATTCTTGCAAATGATCTGAGAACTGGTGATGAGATCAAGGCCTATGAATACAATGGTAAAGCAAGGTATGTTATGTTAAGTGGTTTCGCTAATTTTGAATTCATGAAATTTATGAATCTAAAAACTGCTAGATAAATTTGGGTAAAGTTAGAAAGCATTTATGAAGGAGATGTTAAGATCAAGCAAGCTAAGATGCAAAATTTGAAGATCATGTTTGAGACCTTGTGAATGTCTGAATATGAAAACATCACAAGCTACGTATAGAAGGTGGATGAAGTTTTCAACAGTATCAAAGGTCTTGGTGGAGAATTGAAAGAAGAAAAAGTGGTAAAGAAGGTACTTAAAACTCCTCCTAAAGCTTATAGTCATAAAGTTTCTACTATTGAAGAATTACAAAATTTGAATCAATATACCAGAGATCAACTGTATGGTTCTTTAACTGTTTTTGAGATGAGAGAATTTGGTACAAGTAGTGCAAAAGTTGAGACTACTTTTAAGACTAGAAAATTATAGAAGACTGTGGAATCAAATTAGGAGAATCTTGATGATGTGGAAGCTAACTTTGTGAGAAGAATGAAAAAGGGTACTAGGAAGTACAGTGGTATGTTTCCTTTCAAAAAAATTGGTTGTGGAAAGACAGGTCATTATGCTTCTAGATGTCCAAATAGAGCTTTGAATAACAAAAATGGGGAGAACAAAGGTAAGATGATTAAGAAAAAAAATGTTAGAGAAGATGCAAGTATATCTAATGATGAATCTGATTGTGGAGATTATGAGGATTGGGAATGCTTGTTCATGGCTTTAAAATATGGAACTAATTATACTAACTCTAAGATGTGTGAAGGAAAGAGCTCTGGAAGCAAGTGTTAAAACTAAAGGCACTTTGGTGTCTACTTTTCATGCTAGACAAGAGAAGAACTATTGGATCATTAATAGTGGATTCTCTAATCATATGACCAGTGATAAGAGTAAGTTTGTTAAACTTGAAAAATATGAAGGAGGACTTGTTAGTTTTGGTAATGATACATCTAATAAGATATACATGGAAAAGGTTTAATCAGTTTTGATGGCAAGCATAACACTAATGATGTTCTTTATGTTAAGGGTTTAAGACATGACCTCTTAAGTTTTGGAAAAATGTGTAGCAAGGGATACAATCTTATGTTTTAGGATGATGGTTATGAAATCAGAAAAGGCTTTGGAACTATATTTTTTATTGGAAGAAGGACAAATGTAAATTTCTACCATCTCAAAAGTGTTGATGGTTATTATTTCATGACTCAAATCAATGAGAGTTGGCTATGGCATAGAAGAATGTGTCACATCAATTTTGATAGCCTGGTGAGGATAAGTTTAGTTCAAGCTGTGGGAGATCTACCAAAGATTACAAAGCCTATCAATGTTGCCTGTAAGGTGTGGACATGTAAAAATTATCTAGCACATATCACACATCTTGAATGACATTTTTTATTATCGACATCATTTTCATTAATATAATTGTATTTCACATCATTTGCATCATTAACCCTATTTTTTCTCTATTAATTGAATAATCATTAATTATTTAATTAATTCACTATTACATCATTAATCTAACTTTTTTCTCTCAATTAATTAAATAAACAAAAATTATTTAATTATGTCGCTAATATATCCTACTCCTCTAGATCAATTAAATTTTTATCATTTAATAATTTAATTAAATCACTTTCCCCTCTCTAAACTTGAATAATTAAATTAATCATTAGAAATCATTCAACATAGTAAACAAAAAAATACATCTTTATTTTTTAAAGTCAAAACATGACCTGCACATTCATCCAAATATTAATTAATTATCTTCACCCCTTTTGTGATTGATCGAATCATTACCACTGATTTCTCACTCTAATCGGTTAACTAACCCATTTACTCTTCAATCCCACTAACCACTCAACTGATTTCTCAATCCCACATATTATTCAATCTAATTCCTTGGATTATGCAATTAAAATCCTTAATTCGATCAATCAGAGGAGTTAGCTCTCCAATCTATTTCCTCTCAACAAATTTCAATCATTGATCGTGATCTTTGACTATTGATTCTCAGTCATTCATCTTGAACCTAAAAATCTATAAAAAAATCTTCTACCTTCTCACAAATCATCTAGAATTTTCATAGCGAAGCATTGAGCAAGTAATTCTTGAACACATTAAGAGTTATTGTCATCTTATTCTAGTTCACCATTAACACATTTTGAAACTTTTGCAAACAACAAATGGAGGCTTTGTATTGATTCAAACACAATCCAACATCAATATGAATACAACTTTGACATGGTATGGTAAGACTTGTTTTGTTTTGGATTCATTTAAGTTTCTTAGTTGCTTATTTGTTTGGATTCATGGCTTTACATTTCACATTTCATGAGTATGGGTTTGGAATTTGATCTTATTTTGGATTGATTTGGTTTCATTCATTATTTTTTCCTATGTTATATCCCCCCTTACATAAGGAATGTCAAATTGGAAAGAAAGCAAGAAGAATTTTCAAAGTCAAAGAAAAATCTTCTACCAGACTATTGGAATTGGTGCATACAGATCTTTGTGGTCCTACTAGAGTAATAAGTCTTCAAGGTGATGGGTATTTCATGCTATTGATTGATGATTATTCTAGAATGACATGGGTTACTTTTCTTAAAGAAAAATTAGAAGCCCTGGATAATTTTAAAGCATTCAAAGTTATGGTTGAGAATGAAATTGATATGAAAATAAAATGTTTGAGATCTAATAGAGGTGGAGAGTTCACCTCCAATGAGTTCAATATTTTTTGTGATAATCATGGAATAAAGAGGCATTTATCTACCCCTAGGACTCCTCAACAGAATGAAGTGGTTGAAAGAAAGAATAAGATTGTTCAAGAAGCTACAAGAACAATGATGAAAGAAGAAAATCTACTGGAAGTTTATTGGAGAGAAGAATTCATACTATTGTTTATATACTTAACAAAGTGTAAGCAAGAACAAAAAACACAAAGATTCCTTATGAGCTATGGTATGGAATGATTCCTCTTATAAAATACTTTAGAGTGTTTGAGACAAACCTCTATATCAGAAGAGATGAAGAAAACTTAGGAAATTTTGATGCAAGGTCTGATGAAGGTATTTTCCTTGGATATTCTACTAAAAGAAAAGCTTATTGGTGCTACAACAAGAGGCGGAGAAATATTGTTGAGAGTGAAACTGTCAAGGTTGATGAAGACCTATAGAAGAACTCAATGGTAATTGATGGAAATGAATAAGATGAGTCTTCTTACAGAGAAGAGGAAAAAGCTAAGAAAAATGAAGTGGATATTGAAGAGGAAGAAGCTCTCGAAAAGGTTCCTAAAACTCTAAGTATATGCAGAAGAATCATTCTGAAGAACAAATCATTGGTGATAAGAGAAAAGGTGTACTAATAAGAAGGAAAGCTACTAAAGAACAGGAAAATCTATGTTTACTTTCTAAAGTTGAACCCAAAATAGTGATTGAAGCATGCAAGGATGAGTATTGGATCAAGGCTATGGAAGAATAATTAATGTAGATTGAGAAGAATCAAACTTGGGAACTTGTCCCAAGACCAAAAAACAAGAATTTAATTGGAACTAAGTGGGTATTCAGGAACAAATAAAAATGAGAGTGGAGAAGTGTTAAGAAACAAGACAAGACTTGTGTGTAAAGGCTACTCACAAGTAGAAGGAATAAAATTTGACTAGACATTTCTCTGATGGCAAGAATGGAATCTATTAGGATGTTTTTGGCTTTTGCAACACATAAAAATTTCAAAGTTTATCAAATGGATGTGAAGTATGCTTTCTTGAATGGTGAATTGGAAGAAGTATACATAGAACAACTAAAAGGATTTCAGTTATCAGATAAATCAGATATGAACTATAGATTGAAGAAAGCATTATATGGATTGAAGCAAGCTCCCAGAGCTTAGTATGCAAGGTTGGATAGGTACTTGTTACAGAAAGGATTCAATAAAGATACCGCATATAGAAATATTTCCTTCAAAGTTGAAAAAGATCAAATCTTGATTGTGGTTGTGTATGTTGGTGACATTATTTTTGGAGGAAATGAAGATATGTGTAAGAAGTTTGCAGAAGAGATGCAAAAAGGATTTGAAATTTCAATGTTTGGGGAGATGAATTTCTTCCTTGAGCTACAAATCAATCAGAAAAATAAAGTTATTTTTATTTCACAATCAAAGTATGTCAAGGAAATGTTGAAGAAGTTTGGAATGGAAGATTCTAAATTGGTATGTACCCCTAAGGTTATTGGTTGCAAGTTGAGAAAGAATGATGAATCTCCTAAAGCTAATTAGAGCAAGTATAGATCAATGATTGGTGGACTACTATATCTAACTGCTACTAGACCAGATATCATACATGCAGTTTATCTTGTGGCTAGATTTCAAGAAGATCCTAGAGAGTCACATGTTGCAATTATGAAAAGGATATTCAAATACTTGAAGGACACTCTGGATCATGGCTTGTGGTATTTGAAGGATACCGACTTTACTCTGAGTGCTTACATAGATGCAGACTGGGTTGGTTGTGTAGATGAAAAAAAAAGTACAAGTGGTGGGACATTCTTTCTTGGATGCAAATTGGTGTCATGGCTAAGCAAGAAACAAGACTTAGTGTCTTTATCTACTGCAGAGACAAAATATATTGCAGCAACATCTTGTTGCACATAAGTTTTGTGGATGAGGCAAACATTAAAGGATATTAGAGTGGTATATGATGAACCAATTTCTATATTCTGTGATAATACAAGTGTTATCAATATTTCAAAGAATCTGGTAATGCATTCAAGGATAAAGCATATCTCAATTTGGTATCACTTGAGAGAGAAGGTTGTAGAGAATGAAGTGAAGCTTGAATATGTGCCTACAAAGGATCAAGTTGTTGATATATTTACTAAATCTCTTCCTAAGGATACTTTTGAGTATCTCCAATAGAATTTGGCGGTTATTTCCCCTCCTTCCTTGAACTAGATGCATAAGGAGATGCATCAGTCCAATAGATCTCAAGATTCATGCACTAGTCTAGACTGATGTTGGTGGCTACCTCTCAAGGGGAGTAGGTAGTGACATTTTTAGTTTTTGCAATCAAGATGAGTGAATTTTTTCATTGTGCAGTGGTTGTTGATTGATATAGGTCAGTGTGTGCTTCTAAGGGGGAGTATGAAGTGCAATAAAGGAAAGGAAGTTGCAAAGAAGTATGATTAATGTCAAAGGGGGAGAATGAATGATGCAAATACTTTATCCTTTTCCATTTATATCAAAGGGGCAAAGAGTAATGTGAAAAACAAAGGTATTAAATAGAGAGAGAGTAATGAGTTAATTATGTAAGGGGTGGAAAGTAAAGAAAAAGATATAATGAGTTGGCATGAAGTAGAGGATTGAGGATCAGATCTATTGTTCTTGTTGTTGATGGGTTTTCACATCATGTGTTGACATCAATCACAAAGGGGGAGATTTTTGCAAGTATGTGCAGTTGGTTTTGTCATTGATGTAAACTATATGAAAAAGAGTTTGTTGCAAGGATGTGTAGTTGGTATTGAGTTGGTGTTGTCTCTGATCATGCTTTGAATAGTTATATTATTTTGTCATTAGTAAGCTACTGGTGTCAACCTCTAGTGTTGCTTTGATAAGCTTAAGTTAATGGATCTATGGTTGAGTTACTATGTTGTAGTTGGCTTGATGGTGATGAGGAAGTATTGAAGATGGTGATATGTTTTTGGTGCTTTGTTTCCAAGTGTTTTTGATAAAATTGAATAAAAAGAGGAAACAATGTGTTGCAATGTATTTTATGTTGCATAGTACTGTTTTGGTTTGGCTCTACATTTCTTTTGGGTTGAAGATATGCTTGTGTAGTTTGGATATGTTGATAAGAGGTGTTAAGAGGTGTTGCATTCAGAATTTGGTGTGTTTTATTGTTGTGCAGAGGAAGGTGTCTTCACTAGTGTGTGAACTATATATCATAGAGGTGTCTGGAAGAAATGTTCTTGCTCCGCATTTCTCTAAAAAGTGGTTTCAGATCTTAAAAATTTGGAAGAGAGTTGATAGTGTGTATATTTATTTATATGAAGTTGTTCATGTTTTGGTTCTTTGAAAGTAAGTTTCTTGAGTTACAGTGTATGACAAAGTTATTTGAGTGTATTGGGTGTGTACATTCTTCAAGTAAAAGTTGTTATGAAGGAACTTGTTGAGTTTCAATATATTTGTGGAATATTATAGATCGTTTTCAAGTGTTATGTTGTGTCTACAAGTCATCTTTGGATTTGAGGAAGTGTGCACTTAAGTGTTAATGGTGTTAACACAAGTTTGGCCGACCTTGGGTGTTTACACTAATTGTGAAGTTTCTTTGATGTTTGTGGAAGCATGGTGTGGTGTGTATGAGTGAATTTAGGTCCTAGCTAAGGTGTGTTGTGGTTTTCCTTCATTCTTTTCCACTGCGAGAATGTTTTGGTGTCGTCCTAATTTGAATTAGTACTATTGAGATGCATAGCCGACCTTGGAGAAGGTTTCCAAGGTTGAAGATGATATAAATAATTATTGAGTTGTTGAGGGATGATAAGTTAGATGAGTATGATGTGAGTGGTGTGAATTGTGGAGTTGTAGGGTGTGAATTTGAGAAGTGCAATGTGATATTTCATGTGTTAGATTACTAAATGCAATGAGAAAAAGGTCTCTACAATTCTTCAAAAATACTATAAAGGTGCTGGTGATGTTGTGGTGGATTTTTTTGTTTCTTTGAGATGGATTTCTCATTGTAATTTACTATTCTCTATCTTATTTTCTATTCTAGCAATGAGACTTTCTTCTGGGAAGTGAGCCCTATTGTATTTGATGTTGATATTACTTTATATTATGAGTTAATCTTCACCTTGGTTTTTCCCATCTTGGGTTTTCCATGTAAATCTGGTATTTCTTTGTGTATGATGTTGATTTGTTTATGTTTATGTTATTTTCTTTCATGATAAATCATTCTAATATATTAAGGGTTAATTTGATTAATGTGAATCTAAATGTTTGTAGGGGTTTTGAAGTTTTAAAGTACAAGTGATTCACCCCCCTCTCAATTGTCTTGTGTATTCAAAAACCTCCATTATTTTACTGCAAGAAGAATAGCTAGCATTTCTTTATCGTAAATAGGTTTGAGTTAATTCTTACTCTTTAATTGATGACTCTCAAAATAAATGGGTTGATCCTCCTACATGATATTTTCTCCTATACCATTTCCAAAAGAATGGCATTCCATAATAAAATACTTGGTGAATTCTTGGAGTGGCAAGAACTAGATTCATATGCATAGCCTCCTTCAATATCTCAAATGTTGCATTAGTGGATTTGTTACAATGAAAATAATCCTTCTTCAAAAAATTTGTGAGGGGCGATGCTATAAAACCATAATTATTCACAAATCTTCTATAGCACCCAATAAATACTAGGAAACCCCCAATTTCTTAATGGTTTTGGGAATAGACTATTCGATGATAGCCTTAATTTTGTTAGGATTCACCTTTATTCCTTCATGAAAAATTATGTGTCCTACGTACTCCACCTCATTGAGATCAAAAGTACACTTATATGGCTTAGAATAAACATAATGATATTTGAGAACTTTTAATGCTTGATCTACATGTTACAAGTGTTCTTCTCATGTCTTGCTCTAAATCAATATATCATCAAAGAACACTAATACAAACTTCTTCAAGAATTTCTTAAAGATGAAATTCATCAAACTTTGAAATGTAGATGATGCATTGGTAAAACTAAATGGTATCACCAAAAAATCATAACGACCCTCATGATTCCTAAATTTCATCTTACATATATCTTCCTTAATTCAAATTTGGTGATAACCTAATCTAAGTTCTAACTTTGTAAAATACATAGCTCCATTCAACTCATCTAGAAAATCATCAATGATTGGAATAGGAAACTTATCTTTGATGTTGTACATGTTGATTACTCTATAGTCCAGGAACATGTGTCAAGTTTCATCCTTCTTACACACCATCACCACAGGCAAGGAGTAAGCACTTTGGCTATGCCTAATAATTCTTTCCTCTAGTATCTCAAAAATATTTTCAATATAACTTTTTTGCATATATGGGTACCTCTAAGGATTGGTGTTGGCTAGATGGCTCCTTGGTACTAGTTATATGGCAAGATAATGATCTCTCTTAGGAGGAATTCCTTTAGGAATATCTTTGAAAACCATTGAGTGACAATCAATAATTTCTTGTAACTATGGAAGGGTGGGATCATTAGATTGATAGGCTTCTAATGAACATAATGGGACCATAAATCCATCAACTCCTTTCATAAGAAACATGAATTTGATGAGAGCTTGCTACTTGTGGGGTTCTCTAAGCTCTAATGTCTTTCCTTCTAATTAAAATCTCATGAATAGATATTGGAAACTCATCTCAATTGTTCCCAATATAGTAAGTCATTTTACTCCCAAAATAAAATTTGTTGCACCCATGGAGATAGTATACATTGGGCTATCAAGGTGATAATATCCCATTGATGAATTAATGCTATGTCATTTTCTAGAACAGCTAACAATACCACCATCTACAATCAATACCTAAAACTATAGAGTTGGATATATAAAAAAATTAAGAGTACAACCAAAATTTTGTTGATGAAAAATTATGAGTACTACCTGAGTCAATCAACACTGCTAATTTTTTATTCTTCGATAAACCCACTACCTTGAGAATTTGTGGGATGCTAAAACTTGAGAGTACATGACAAGAAATTATTGATTGGGAATCATGGGATTCCTCATTTGACTCTCTTTCACTCTCTAATATTGGTTCCTCCTCTTCTTCCTCACTCAAAACTTTATTATATAATAATTTTTTTCACTGCATTTATGTCCTCAACTATATTTTCTCACATTTGAAACACAACCCTTTTACACTCTTCTCCTCAGTTTTTTGTGGATTAAACCTAGTAGGTTGAGGAGATCTTATTTCACTTACATTTACAATCTCTTGTTGTCTATTGGCTAAAAACTTCTCCTCAACTTGTCTTGACAGAAGAATATCTTGTGACAAAGATTGTGGTTGGAACAAATGTACCTCATATTTTATGTGATCTTTTAAGCCTCCTAGAAATAATTCATTCAAATTTTATTCTTTCACATTCTCCACTCTTACACAAATGGTTTGAAATTATTGTGTATAGTCCTTGATCATACTTATTTTATTTTATTTAGTGAGTTGGAAAAAGTAGACATCCATAAAGTTATCTCCATAATGGGTACCCAGCTCCTCTTGAAAAGTCGAACATGTGACCACACAAACCTTCTTTCTCTTCTCATCACATAACCAATGATACCAAATGAATTGATATGGTTCCAAGTATAATGATTCCATAGCCACCTTTTGTTGACTAGTAACATGATGAAGATCAAAGAACTACTCCTTAAATGGAAAATCTAATTGGTTGGATCCTTGCCATCAAACTTTCTCATATCCAACTTGGGTATGAATTACCTAGGAATAGGATTATTAAAGGGATAATCCTTCTTGAAATCTATGTCAAGCCCAAGGAATTCATGTCCAACAAAAGCATTATCTTTCACCTTACTAGGTGAATCTTCTCCCTTATACTTCATACCATGAATAAGTGATTTCAATTTTCTCATATCCTTTTGCATTTCCCTTTTTATTGATAAAATTGATTCAATCATCTTCTTCTCCGATGATGAAATTTTACCCTTGAATTTTTTGATTTGATCATTAGGGTTACTATCCTCAATTTCTACGTCATCCTTATCTAAAGATTTTTGGGTGTGATATCATTGTTTTTGCCTCTTGTTATAGGCCTCATCGTGATGGTAGAATATTTTTTCAATAAATCACAAATAAAATCAAAATAATTTGAATTTTTTATTGTAACTTACCAGGGCCTAGGTCAT
The DNA here is from genome assembly GCA_007115665.2 of Sequoiadendron giganteum. Lineage (NCBI taxonomy): Eukaryota > Viridiplantae > Streptophyta > Pinopsida > Cupressales > Cupressaceae > Sequoiadendron > Sequoiadendron giganteum. The sequence goes on along the minus strand of CM021109.1, from coordinate 563,754,935 downwards.
ACTTTCATAAAAACATCTCCCTAAAATTAAGTGTTTTGCGGCCTTGAGAGTGAATTTATTGGAAACCCTAGTTTTGTAATGAATCACTTAATTATGCTTCAATTTCTATATTATTTAGACTATAGGCCCCTTTATAACTTCTTTAAAAACCCACTAAAAATCAAAATCTAATTTTGTAGGATTTGGGAGATATGCACTTTCCAAATAAACTGGGTAGAAACCCTAATTCTTCCATAAATTGCTCAATTTTGCTCCAATTCCTCTTGGATTGTGTATTCTTTAATATATTATTCAAAACCCTTAAAAAAAAAAAAGACCAAAATTTGAGATGTGCACTTCCCAAAATGACCTCCAATATTAAGAAAATGCCTTGCCTCTATTATACCAAGATCATGCTCTAATACCACTTGTAATGAAATAATTTGCACAATAGAAGAATATGATAGTAAATATGCTGCAAATAATTGATAATAATTGAGAAATAGGCCACTTTGAGGGGGAAAACATCCAAATATCTCTAATGAGAATATAATTTGTAATATGATGATGCAATACTACTCACTACCTCTTATATATACCTTTTTTATTCCTAGGATACCACCTAGGCTGACTTAAATAATATTATATAAGCCTTAGGTTGACCTAATTAACTAAATGACAATATAATAATGATAATATGACTTAATTTAATAGTTAAGGTAGCTAGCCACATGACTATTCCTAACCCAATGTACTCTAATATTAAGGGCATAGCATTGGATACCTAACTATTTTTTGTTTTCTCTTTTAATAAGTGGACTAAAAGATTTGAAAAAATTAGCAACGCCCAAAATTTTATATACACATAAAAAATATGTTTCATATTTAGCAATGTATAAGAAAAATGATTGTGCACATATTGAATTAAATATCACTTTTTAGCCAATTACTAGTAATATATCAACTTGTATTCATTGTTAGCCAAAAAATAGGATAGTGAAGACATCGGTCGGGAAACTATACCACATTTTGGCACAAAGAACTTGTAGAGCATAATATTGTAAATATAACATCTAGACTAGGGGTATCATGGATGGGTCACGTCCCATATCATGGATATATGTATAAACTAAGATATGAATGAAAAAAGATAATAGGGGAGAAAGGCGATAAGACAATATATGGAATAGACATAGAGAAATATACATACAAAAACTAATGTATGGAAGGATAATTGAATAGAGGTTAGATAAGAGTTAAAAAAGAGTATAGGGGAAGATACTACACTATACCAATTTTGATCTGATTAATAGAATGGATACCAAAGTTCTATCTATATGATGTTATTTTTTATTCTATGGATGTATAATTAGATAAGTAGATGTTTGATTGCATTGGTGTTCATCTTTATATTATTGAGCCCGAGGTATAAAATACAACATAGAAAATACTTGGGTCTCATAACTTCATTTTATGTTACCCCAAATTTCTTTCTAATAGTGGTTCCATCATCAAGACCCTAGTTAGGTGATATAAAGAGTAGAACACCCAAAAAATTAAAAAAAAAATTAAATTGAACATCGAAACAAAGAGATACTCAATAAAAATATGAAAATCTAAAAAAATATCTTCTTGGTGCTTACCCTGTGAGAAGGGGTTAGGCACCAAGGGGATGGGTAATGTAAAGGGGGGAGATTTTAGAAGGGATCTCTAAAAAGATGTGACTCCTAAGAGAAAGAATACCAAATAACTACCATGGGAAACAATAAAAGGATTAATGAAACTCCAAAACAATCACACCCATGAAAAAAGGAGACAAAACAACCACAAGAAATATTAGAGAACAAATTGAGTTTATAAGAAAAGTAAACATCGTAGACCCAGATGGATAAGAGAAAAGGCAACAACAGAGGATTGAAAGAGAGGAAAGATGTTGCAAAAGAATGGAAATAGTGGAAAATATGAGGAGTGAGCTTTCTAAGAAGGGTGTTGTTGAGCACACAAAATGGGTGCTACCAAGGAAAAAGGAAAAGAGGATAAGGAAGAGAATTGGGAAAGTATGGAAAGAAGGAAAATTGTTGGGAAAAAAGACAAATAATAAATAGTTTAAAGAAGAATATGGATGACTTTAGCAAATCCAAATGATTTTTATTAGGAACATGTAATAAAATAGAAACTCTATTATTACCGCAATCTTTTGGAAGTTTGACAATCAAACCTTACTATCAACTTGAATGATAAATTTGTGAAATTTTTGAAAACTATAGAGAAGACCCTATTCGTTCAAGAAAATTTCTTAGAAGAATTAGTCAATAAAAGTATCCATTAAATGATTATAGATTTAGAGGATTAATTTGAGGATATTCATCTCCTCTTTATAAACAACCACATCATTACTATTGTCCCACAATCTTCATCACCTTTTCAACTTATTCTAATTCGATCTTCAAGGGATTCTGGATTGACATAATCTCTTTCCAACATGTGGACATGTGAACACTTTTTAGAGGCACACATCATTTCGATTTGGATTCTTGATTCACCTGTATATTTGGATTGGCTTCTCCAATCACCAATGGATCTATTTATTTCGAAGGGGAGAAATGTTGTTTGCAAGCAGTGGATCATATTTTTCCTTTAGGTGTTTGTCATTGGCACATGAGCTACTTCTTTATGGGGGGATTCATATCCTCATTTCCTCTCTCCTATCATCTGGAAATATATTGTACTTGTTTGATAGAAGCAGTCCTTGGGGGGTCACATTGAGTCCTCCTTCTATCCTTCTTTCACTAGTGCAGTCATTTATTTTTCTCTCTTTTGGAGAGGATTTTTTCCCATGTGATTTTCTCCTTTTCTATAGTTATGAGATATTTCATTTATTTGTATATGGGTACCTCATTAGGACTTGTATCTAGGACCCATCCATGCATCCATCATTGCACTCTTCATCAGTTTTTTATAGTTTCTCCCTAAATTGATCTTAAGGGGGGGTGTTGGAGTAATTTGGATAATCACTTAATAATTAATTAATTATTAAGTCCTTTATTACTTTAATTACTTAAGCTAAACTTAAGAGTGGTTTTTATTTATTAGATTGGGCTAAGTATAGGTCTAGTTGTCTCATTGCATGAGATTAAGACACTTATCACAATCTAATGCAATCCCTATCTAGGGTTTGAATTTATGCTTTTATAAGCTTTCATTGTACATTATAATCATTCATTCAGATTAATTCATAGCACATAATCAGTTGCTTTTCTAGATCAATATTTTCTTCTCTTGGTTGCATAGCATAATCATTGCTTTGATTTATTTTGTGTGTGATAGGTGTTTTGGTTGCATAGGATCATTGGGAGTTGTGGGGGTTCACTATCAACTCTAACATGGTTGACATCAGGTCTTACCCCTATTTTCCCATAAGATGCCCTCGTAGGCTACATTGGTGCTTAGGGGTCTGAGGGTGAGGCGATTAGGAGCAGTGGAGAGGAGGATGAGGTGCTGGAGGGTAGAGTGGAGGAGACATCGTTGCAACTATGATGCGTATCATCACTTTTTCATGCTCTTATAGTATCAATCATGTCACCCGACATCCAGCTGGTCGTGTCACCTTTTTGGAATCTACAAAGTCGAGCATTTCTTTCAATAGCAATGTTCCACCCCTAGATCCACACTGGCAAGCTGAGGACACCGGTATGAATTTGATTTGATATATTATTTCATTTCAGTTATTTCACTATATTTTCTCAAATATATATATATATATATATATATACTTTGATGATGTGGTACTAATGACATTCACTTTCTCTGTGGTTGTAGTGTTCACACAAGAGTGGCTCGACTTCTTCAGTCGATACATTTAAGAGGTGGTCCCAATAGTCTAGGTCTAGGGGTAGGCCCTCGATGCTTATAGGCCACTTACATAAGGGATTCATGCCCAACTATTTGAGCATGTAGTGCATATGAAGAGACCCAGGTGGAGGTGGCCTAGTACATTTTGGAGCTATCAACAATGATTGAGCAACAAAATCAGAGTGGTGTGGAGCTCCTCTCTTCACTTACTAAGAGAGACTAGGTCATAACATGAGTTGAGAGTATCAAGTAGACATGTGACACTCTAAAAATACAATTCAATGACCTCGAGAGGTAGTTGGAGGCTGAGAGGATGACACCCATTAATCTTCAACATCCTCAGGTACAATAATTGAGAGATGAATTGGCAATAGCATGGTAGTGGGAGGACAAAATCATAGCGCACACTGCATCCCTTAGAGAGTAGGTAATAGAGTTATGCAAGGAGTTATAGTGACTTTGGTCACAAATCATGTTTGTGTCTCGATCATACCGATTTCATTCACACGCATCTATACAACATCCTCCTCTTCCATTGCCAACACCAGAGGGCTCTGGGATCCATGCCCCTAGTGGCTAGATATATTTTTGTTATTTAATCATATCATCATTCTATAGCATTTTTGGATGTATAGATTCATATACAAATTTACAAACACTATATTTTATCATAGTGGTGTGATAGATGTACATGACATTATTTTGATATATATATATATGAGATTTTGGAATGAAATCATGTTTTCTTATGTGTATTCTTTCTTTTCATGTACGGTTATGTTATGGATGTATATTTATGGATGCATGCTTAGATTAGATGTTATCATGATCTAATTAAACACACATTGGATGTATTCTTAATTAAATACAATGGTGATCTAATCGGTGTTTAATGATATAAATAAAATGTATGATGTAAAATGAGACAATTAATCAAACAAAATGCATTAATACATGTGTATATAATTCCTAATTAAATAATTCAACTATATACACATGTTTAAATTATAACACAAATTAAAAATATAATGTGTTAATGAAGAAATGTCATAACATAGTGGGCTATAATCCCTAAAAAGCAATGAGTGTCATGCACATGCCACATAGATCTTATGCATAGTAATTCCAAAGATGCATTGCATTGACTAGATATTTTAGAGGAGTACCATCCATAGACAATAATCCATATGCACTAGAACCATACACAGAGGTTATTATATAAGAACCCAACCAATTAGGGCTGAAATTTCCCTTTTTATCAAGTGGTGCATTTAAATTTCTCTAGTTCTTATAGAGAATGAGATCACCCACCTTAAAGGTACAAGAAAGAACAAATTGATTATAATGTTTAGAGATCGAGTTTTTGTAATCCTAAAGATGATTGAGGGCCTATAATCAACACTTAACAAGCAACACAAGTTGATTTAGATGTTCAACATGGTAAGTTTCATCATCAATTAACCCTTTGTGGGAAACTCACAAAGATGAAATTTCCAACTCTAAAGGCATAATAGCCTCAACACCATACACAAGTTTATACAAGGTTGTGCCAATAGCCATATGGACACTCATGTGATAGGTCCATAAGACATAATTTAATTGAGTATGCTAGTATTTACCATGTTTTTTTACCATTTTTTATAGAATTAGCTCAAGAGATTTATTAGACACTTCTACTTGGCCATTAGATTGAGGATAGTAAGGTGTAGAAAATCGATGTTGAATGTGAAATTTTTCCAAGAATTGCTTTACCTCTTTGTTCTTAAATGAAGTTAAATTATTAGAAACAAGGGTAGAAGGAAATCCAAAGTGAGCAATGATATTACTCAGAAGAAAGCTACAGATCACTTTAATGTTGGTGGATTGAAATGGAATAGCTTCAACCCATTTTATAAAGTAATCAATATATGTGATGATGGAGGTATGTCCCTTAGAAGAAGGAGGTGATATTTTCTTGATAATATCCAACTCCTATTTAACAAATGGCCAAGGAGAGGTTTGATTATGAAGCTTTTATGTGAGAGCTCAGATAAGATTACTATGTTGTTGGCATTGAGGAAATTGCTTCACAAGGGCAAAGGAGTCTTCCTCCATCATTTTCCAATAAAATCACATATGGATCAGTTTACGCATAAAGTATTTACCACTGAAATATCTACTCCTAGACCTGAATGAGCTTCTTGAAGGGCAAGGGGTATTTTAGCCTAGTGAGACATCGAAGAAGAAGACCATTGTAATATTTTTTGATAAAGGATATTAGATAGAACAATGTATCAAGCTAAAATATTTTGTATTCAAACATGAGTATTCTTAGTCATGTCATCACGAAATTTTCCAATCTTCAAATAATTATAAATGTGAGAATACCATTCCCCTGATTCTATGTGAGCACACACAAGATGATCAGGTTTAGGTTGACCTGAGATAGTGAGAGAGTAGAGAATCTAAACCATAAATTGGTACTCATCCCACCATCGTTTGAGGTTGCAAGAGAAGTTGTGATTTCCATTGCATTCATGTAGTGATTCTCTCTCTTAGGAACACTATCTATAGTAAAGGAAGGGAATTGATCAAGCAAGGATAAATTCATATCTAAATACTAATATAGCTTGCTCTAATTAGCTTGATATGCTTTCATGATTTGATTAACAATGAGCTCAGAATCACAATGAATGCAAATATATTTAATATTCAATGTTATTGCAAAAAATATGCCAAAAATAAGGGTTTCATACTTAGTGTTTTATTAGTACAATAAAATTCTAGTTGAAAAGATAGAGGAATTAGCTTTCCTTTGGATGAGATTAAAACTACGCCTTCCCTAGAGCTAGTTTGACATCTTGAACCATTGAAATATATTTCCCACATAGGTTCATGGTTTCACACAAACATTTTTTCATCTAGAAATAAATCAAATTTAGGAAACGATTGAGGTAAGGGATCTTCTACCAATTGATAGGAAATATCTTGTCCTCTAATTTATTTCTGAGTCACAAACTTGATATCAAACTTAGAGAGCAACATCACCCATTTTGCCAACTTTCAAGAAAGATCAATTATAGTAAATAGATGCTTAAGAAGATCATACTTTATGATCACATGAGTCTTTATGTGGAGAAGATAATGTCATAGCTTTTATGTTACAAAATCAAGAGCGAGACATTGTTTTTCCATAGCAAAGTATTGAGTTTCATAATCAACCAAAAACTGGCTAATGTAGTAGACTGCTCTTTCTTTACCATCATCATCATGTTGAGCTAACCAAGCTACTAAAGCATGAGGTGATGTAGAAATATATAAAAAAGGGGTCTATCTTACATATCCGACATTAAGATGGGAGGATTAGCAAAATAACTTTTGATAGATTCAAAATCCTTGTGAAATTCATCATCCCATTGAAAACATACATCTTTCTTCAACAAGTGTGTGAATGGAAGGGTATGATCAGCCAATTGAGATACAAATCTATGAATTTCTTGAGTCTTCCCCTGCAAACTGTATAGTTGAGAGATGTTCTTAATTGGAGGCATGTTAACAATTACATAATCTTATTTGTATCAACTTCAATTCTCTAATGAGAGATAATAAATCCCAAAATATTATCAACATGCATGCCAACAACACACTTAAGAGGATTTAGTCTCTTCTTATAGATTCAAAGCCTTTCAAAGATAAGACTAATATTCTCAATGTGATCTTGGTGAGTTGAAGACTTAGCCAATATATCATCAACATAATTTTATAGGATCTTGTGAATGTTCAATAGTGAAAGATAAGAGTCATTGCACTTTGGTAAGCTCCTCTAGCATTATTTAATCCAAACATGACTACATAATAGAAGGCACCCCAGGGGGTAGTGAATATTGTCTTATATTGATCTTTTAGGATAATACAGATTTGGTTATAGCCCAAGAAGCCATCCATGAAGGATAACAAAGCACAACCTGTAGTCAATTCCATAATCATATAAATATTTGGCAACGAAAAATCATCCTTAAGAGAATCCTTATTAAGATAACATAAGTCAATACAAATGTGAATACAACCATTAGGTTTACTAAAAATGATGATATTTTATATCTAGGGTGAGTAGTCAATAGGACAGATAAAACCAACTTTTAAAAGCTTTTCTATCGTAGTCTTGACTCATAAAGCGATCTTGGGATTCATTTTGTGGATCTTTTGTTTGACGGGCTTTACATTGGTACATAAAATGATATTATGAACTACCACATATTCATCAATATTAGGCATGTCCTCATATGACCAAGTAAAAATATTGATATGAGAGTGCAATAAATCAATATGTTCTTTAGATTCTTTTGAAGAGAGACACTTTCCAATATTAATTACTTTCTCAGAATATTTGGGATCCATGAGAACATCAAAAGTAACCCCTTTGAGGAAAGTACTACACTATTTAGGATGAGGCATAGAAACGCTATCTTCCACATTAGATAGAAGAGCCTTTTCATCAAAACTCATGCCAGACTCTCCAAAATATGCCTATCTATTCAAGCAATATGGGAATTGTCATTTACGGTGATAAGAAGGTAAGCTATAATATACACCTATGAAGTCTTCCAGAGCTTCATCTAAAGAAAATACATCTAGAGGGAATTATTTAGAGTCTACCTTAATTTCAATGTATTTAGGGTGAACCAATCTAAGGGGATGAGATTCGGTGGAAACCATGTTGACATTCAACCATGGTTTTACCTTAGAGGTTGTGTGGTAGTATCCAAGTCCAACTTTAGAGTCACACAAATCATCCTATAAGGGGACTTTAATACCTTGTGCATTACATCCACAACCTTTACCTACGTAACTAAATTTAGAAAAGCTATTGAATCTTGGTTTGTAACACAATTGCAATTCTTGAAAAGGAGGATTAGTGTAAAGAGTGTACCTTCTTTACAAATGCATAATCATCCTTCTTAGTAGAAGCAAATGATATTTTTGGAATGTTTAGGCGAATAGTATCTAATTTTTACTCTCCAACATAATATTTGGTAAATTTCAAGGATCCCCAATAATCACCAAGACATGCATTTGATTCAGAAGAAGAGATAGAAGGAGCAGACTTGGGACTCTTTGCTCCAGGAGGATTTTTTCAAGACATCTATCTCAAGAGTATCCTTTGTGACAAGTACTACTAGAGTAGATGGAAATGCATTAGAAGATAATGAAGGGGTGAAATTTTAAGAGTAGGTATAATGAAATTTTGACCAACAGTTGTCATTTCACATAGGTGTACAACATTAGGGCCTGCCTTGATTGTGATCACCTAATTATTAGCAACAAACTTCATGAAACGATGTAAGGTAGAAGTAACTGCTCCCAAAGTATAATCCATGGCCTTCCCAAGAGAATATTATATGGTAATGGTCCCGACATAATGTATACTAGGGTGGGTATAGTAATGGGTCTTAACCTTAGAGGCAATATTACTGCACCTAAGACTTGTTGACCAGTGTTATCGAATCTACGAATTTACAAGGAAGAAGCGACAAGGGAGGTTGAATCCACTTTAATTTTAGGTAAAAAATCAATGCTATATACATTCAGTATTGAACCAACATCAATGAGAGCACATTTAATGCTAATATTATTAATCTAAACTATTTTCATCAAAGGATCCACTTGCTTTTATATTTTCAGAGGTGGGAGCTCATGCAGATGGAATGTAATATTTGGCGAATCTACATGAATATGATGGAATGTAATATTTGGCGAATCTACATGAATATGATCTATCAATGCATTACCATCTGTTAGCTTGATAGAAGAAGGAAAATGGATCTTTTGTAGGCTTCCTGAAGAATACCTCGGTAAATCGGAGTAGTCTGAAGAAAATCCCAAAGTGAGATCTTGGCGGGAGTAACACAAAATTGCTCGAGAAGATCATACTCACGTGGTTGCTTAGTTGCAAGTCTAGGTGCTTGAGGAAGCCTTGGTTGAGAAGGTGGTAAATAATTAAGTTGATTAACATTTTGTTGATTCATTTTAGTACTATAAGTATAGGCTACCGCTCTATAAGAGGGAGCCTTAAATTGCATGAATCTTGTGTAAAAGATTGGCATGTCACTTTCAACAAGAACCCACAAATAGAATGAATTATTTTAGGAGATGGGCTAGTGGGAGTTACATAAATGACCGATCTCTTAGGCCTTTGAGGAGTGGTAGAGACTATGACTATATTCATAAACTCTCTGAATTACGAACAAAGAATTTTTTTCATGGAGAAATTTGTTTGATAGAACTTTAGCTAGAAGGAGATGCCTCTACGAAATCCTCTAGGGCATCATCCAACATATCAAAATTCTATTTAGAAAAGACATTGTCAAAATCATTAAAATTCTGAAGAAAAGATATGACATGATTTGTTTCATGTCAGGTTCACCAAAAATGTAAAGGAGGGGATTTTCTACCCTCAAGACGATGGGGTCTTGAAGACAAAATAGCTCTCAATTACCCCAAAGCTCAAAGCTCGGGTGACGAGATAAAGAATGAAGATTTTTTGTACAATTTAATTGAACTAACATAGAGTTACAAATGACAAGAATAATGAAATCACTTAATTACAAGAACAAATGATAGAACTAAAATCTCTAATATATAGAAATAAAAATTGCATAAACTACAAATTTTACCCTTGAGAGGATTGACCCTCGAACATAGATAAGAATGTTGCAGAGACATTTGCGCCCAACATTGTCGTCTTTGATGAAACAGTGAATGAGAGCTCGAAATCCAAAAATTGAGCTTGTTAAACCTATACATTTGCACACAAATAAAATGAAAAAATATTGGGGGCTATTTTGGGGCTTATCTCAGTCAAACCCTCGTTTTGGTATTCCACCTCCACGGACAACCATATAAGATCAAGATAGATAAAAATGTATAAAGTATAATAGGTGTGTGATTAAAAAAACCCCACAAGGAAGAGAACCCTATCATGAATATAATAGACGTGTGATAGAAATAAACCTCGCAAGGAGGAGAACCCCTAAACACGAATATAATAAACAAAATCAAATAGATAAGATCAAATAGATGAGATAAAATAACAAGATAGCATTACCAATAGCCCGTGGCTCCCATCTTGGATTGATAAGTGTGATGGATACACATGCAAGAGAAGCCTTGACTATTGCTTGAGAGAGAAATATGGCAGAGCTTTGCTATGAAAGTGAGAAAACAAAAAGGAGAGCAGGAAGTTATAGAACATAATGAGATAGATCAAGAATGAGAGTGGAAAATGAAGTTTTGTGAGGTTGCATGGGCAAAAGGAGTCGTTACTCATGCATTTCTACCACAATGACACATGTCATAGGCAAAGAACACAAAATATTCACATTTGAATCTCAAAAAGTTCGAGGATGCTAGCGTGTCGCAAAGATGTCCACACATCACACAAGTGCCACATCAAAAATTTGCACAAGTTAGGCATTCAGGTTGTTAATTCATCATCATTGTCGCCTATGAGGTCAAAATCGTGAAATTTCTACTTATAGGTTTTGTAGACATGCAAATAATCCTAATCGACATTATGCATCTAAATCTGATCAATTAACATCAAATTCTTCTATTAATCAAATAAAGAAATTTATTAGATTAATTCAATAATGTTCATCAAATTTAATTAAATAAACCAAATTATTTAATTAAGTCCCCTAAAGTCCTCTCATTTGATTTAATAAATCAAATGTCATAAACTCTTAATCCCTTCAAGTTGATTAATTTTGGATTAATTAACTCCTAACCCTCATTACCCATCCTCTAGATTTTGACTCAACCTTGGTCAAACTCAACCCCTGATTAACCAACCAACTTGCACATGAAAATAATTCTTTTAATTAACTAATTACCCTATTTTCCCTCACAAAAATATATGCTTTGGGAATATTCCTCCAATAACTCCACTTATTTGAATTTCTTGCCCAAACATAAATGCTTCTTGCAAATGAATTTAAACCTCTTACAAATCCCTTAATGTCTCTTACAAACATTTGCATTAATCTCTCTTACACCCCCCTCACCTCTTCACCTACATGCACTAACTATGCACATTCCCCAAAATGTGTTTCATCCTCACCCATTAGAATTGAGACAAGTGTCTCAATCTCATTGGCTCTTCTTTAGTCTCACATTCCTCCAATATTTTCATTCTTCAACCCTTCACCCTATTTATAGAGGGCTTCTCTTTGAAAAAATCATCCACAATCTTAAGCATTTTCACTATAGGCACACTCATCTTCATCACTTGCATCTTCATCATATTTTGGAAGCTCATCACAAGGGTTTGGGAAAGGGCTCTTTTTTCATATCAAAGGAGCACCAATCCCCCTATATGATGGTTTGGTTGATTTAGATTAGATTTACATATTTAGTTGATTACGTTGCATGCCTTATTTCATGTTTTATTTTCTATGTTTGATCAACAATTTCATAGAGAGCGGTTTATTTGAGTTTGTTAACAATGGATAATTTTGTATATTTTATCTATTGTTACTGATTGTAGATTCCCCTCTCACATATTGACACCCGCTGTAGGGCCCTAAAATCATATTAAAAAAAGGCCTTTTTTTGTTATTCCAATTTTTTTATGTTTATGTTTTAGTTAAGAACAATGAGCAATGTCTAATGATAATTACCTTGATTTGACATTATTTTTAATGCATTTGCACACATCTGCTGCAAAGATGACCATAATCATATAAATATGGTTATGAGAAGCTTGACCTGATCCATTGTCAATACGTATTGAAATAGTAAATCAAAATGTCAGAAATCTACTGTAATAATTTTGAGGGTTGCATTGGCATTGATAATTTTTTGTTCTTGTTCTTTTGTTGTGTTTACTAACGTGTTATTACAGTGGCATCAAAAGGGTCAATTTTTTGCGTGTATTTATCAATGTAGAAATCCCTGAGAAGGGCGATTTGCATTAGCAGGTAGATCTTCCTTGATTGCTGGCTCATTTGAGGAGTCATTGCAGCCACATAGAATAGCCACTTTGGATCATAGAAAGGATTAGGTGCGGCCCCTATCCAAAGAGTTGATATCCACATAGAAGGAGGTGTCATTTTTCACCTTTTGCCTCAAATCAAGGGCGACTCCTGCCTCCAACAGATTTGGCACTCACACATGTGCCAAACCAAGATGGATCTGGTCACCTCAAGATCCAAGACTCTATGCACTCAACCCTTCACTTATGTGTGGAGGCACAACTCTGGCCATTGCCCTCTCTCAAACAGGCTTGAAGCCATCAATGGCCAACAACCCATCTACAAACATCCTTAAAGAAGGATTCAAAGTCTTGAACGGTAAATAAAGATTTGCCTCCACATATCCTTCACCACAGGCACAATCAAGCACACTCTGCAACTGAGGGAAGTATATTTTTTTTCATGACCTTGACAAACGTTACTGCTCTCCAAAAATGCAAAATGCATTTAAGTCTAATTTGGTTACTATTCTGCAAAACGCATTTAAAATTGTGGTGATTGATTGCTTTAAATGGTCGTTGTTTTTCTAACGTGCCTTGTCTATGCTTTTGTACTTTGAACACAATGACACTTGATCAATAGTAGAGTGGGTTTTTTCTTTGAATATGCACGGTGGGATCTTGGCTGTAATATTCGATTCAATAAACATTCTCTAAACTCTATATTTCAGGTCGTAACTCACCTTTAGCCTTTCTAATACTCTGTATTATCACCACTTGTCTTTGTCTATACTTGCAAAACAACATCACACTTACCTTGGTAATTCAATTGCACGTGGATTTTTTGGCATTTCTTATGTTACTCTACTAGTCGCAGCCTGTGCAGGTGATTTCAAGGGTGAAATCTAAAGTCTCCCTTTAGATTTATGAAGGCTTGAATATTTAAGCTACGCAGTATTAGGATCTTGGCTATAATTTTCAATTTAATAAAAATTCTCTAAACACCCTCGTTGAAACTTTATTTTCAGGCAGTTGCTCGCCAAATTGGAGAATTGAAAGGTCAATAAACATACATAGTTCATTCTGCAAGGCGTGGTTAGCTAAAATCACTTCTTTTGTCTCTTTGTCGAGCTCCCTTTCTTCATTTACACTCACGTGCATTGCTTGTGTGGGTGGAAGAGGAGTAAATTATGCTGACATCTTATTTGACTATTGTGGTGCCTTACTAATGCTCTTTACTTTTATCAGGCCTTTCAAAAACTTTTAAATTTCTTTGCTTTGAATAAATGTTACAATCCTATCTTTGCATTGATTAGCAATTATGATGGCATTTGTTTTTTTCTATTGAACTTGATTTAATTTGGCACAATATTAATGGTAGAGACGTCCATTGCTTTTGTACACCAGAGAATTCACTTTAATGAAGTTAATTTGGACTGTACATAGAGAATTTACTTTAATGAAGTTGATTGCCACTGTACATCATTAATGGTAGAGGGAAGTTGATTTCTCTGTTTTGCAGCGATAGTGAAGCGCAGTAAATGCACTCTTTTGATGATACTCTACTGGTTTGATTAAATATTTTATTTCAATAAGCTCAAATCGAACTAAATTTGAACAACAGACTGTAAAGATGGTATCCATAGATTGATGTTTTGAAGAACTTGTGAATTGGGTTTTAAGAAAAAAACAATTAATAAGAGGGGTGAATCACAAAGGCTGATAGAGGGTTTAATAATATTGATGTTTTCTTTGAAGGTAGAATTAACGAATTGTCAATTTTGAACATTTGTTTTCTTGGAGTAGTATGTTTTCTTATATGTTTCTTGAATATGTTGATTAATGATTTGTAAATTTAAATATGTCGATAACTAATTTGCAGATTTCTTGAAGATGATGGAGTAGCAAGGTGAAAAATCAAAAATCACAAGCAGATGTGAGTTGGAGAAGAGAGCATTGAACTTGAACTTGAAAAATTATTTTTAAATTCTTATTTTAATAGTCTAGAGCATTCATTTGCTGCTATTATTTTCTATTTTAGGCCAATTAGATCAATTTGGGTTTAAAATCAATCATTGTTCTAATTTTTTCAAAGTTGGATTAAAATTGAACATTAGAAACTTACTAGACTTTACTTTGTAGGCTAAAAATGAACAAAACAAATTCACACTTAGCTTTTGGTGCTTGAAACGAATTCATCTTTACTTTAGGGATTAAAAAGAATTTGTGCTTTCATTGTTTTATGATTTTTGCAATTCTTGTCACTTAAATGTGTATGCACTTCTCTCGCGGCTCTCAACGATCTTGAGAATCAAAAGCATTCATTTGGTATCGGTTGTTTAAATCACCCACACATTTTAATTTGGATCTAAAATTGAACCCCCATACTAGTGTGAGGAAAAGACATTGTGTGTGTTCCCTCCTTGCCCTTTACGTGAACTGGGTGGTCGAACTACAAGTGTGCTCCCTAATTTTTGTTCACCTTTAGATGGGTTTGCCTAAGAGACACATTCGAAAGGAGAATTCGAAGGTGAATCCAACCAATTTTTTGCTTGAGCCTTTATATAAATATAAGACTAAACTGTCAATTCCTCATGGTATGTAGGCCTTAGTCATACAGTGTCATTCTAAATGGGGTACTACCATAAAAAAGTATAAGAGTCCTTAGTAGGATTGATTAAAACCTTTAGTGGCTTACTAGATGCTCACAAAGTGTCATGTCCTCGAGTATTCAAACTAAGAACCAACTTGTTTAGTGACCAAAATCCTTTATGCTTGCTGGTGCAAGAACGGTCATTCTGAAGCCGCCCCACATTTGTACTATTCAAAGTAGAAACAAGAAAATCCTTAGGATCTTCATATCTTTAGGATTTTGAGATTTGGTGGTCCTGAGAAGTGTGTGTCATGGAGGGGAGCTAGTGTCACCAAATATCTAATTATTCATTTTGTCTTAGTGTTTGGAGAAATATGAGTGGGGACAAGCAACAAGTAGTATCTTTGTAGCCTAAGATGGTACAATTTGTGAGTCAGTCAAACACATTGCTTGGATCTCAAACATTGAAAACAAACATTTAACAAGTCATCAAAATCTCAAACCCTTTAGAAAGAGAAAATATCCTTGAAGAGTCCAATTATTATTGCTTGTCCCTAGGGATTTTATCCTTAGAGGCTTCTAATATTTGGGCTCACATCTCAATTTACTCTCCCCAAATTCAACCTAGGGAAACTATGACCTTGACTCTTTGATTTTCACATAATAGACCTTGTGGAATGAAAAAAAGCTAAGACATAGACATTTAGTTTAAAATTTAAAAAAGATGTGTTGATGTGGTAAAAGAATCCATTTAACCAAGATTAAATCAATTGAACCCCACACATGTGTTTGTTATCTTTTGTATTATGGTCTTCCAAGAAAAACATTGGTCTTTTGGTTTGAACTATTCATTGGGCAAAGCATGTTCTTCACTATCTTGGTCTTGTAAACAAGGTCCCTCTTAGGTTCATCTAGGATCAAAATCAACTCCATCCATCCTCAAAACATTTACCAAAACCCATCTCACAAAAAAAATTTAGAGCTTTGGAAAACATCAATATTTTAGACAAGTAAATCCTTAAATCAAATCAAAATCACCTTGTTTAGTTAAGAGTGTGAGAATGCGGATCATTTCGCATACCTCTAGTTAAATTAGTGCCCTCTTTTGGATAAGTTCATCCTAATATCACATCTAACATATTAAGGGTTCACAAGTTCATTATCCAATCAAAACAATCAAAATCAAAACCTAAGTCTAGTATTGACCAAGTTCTTAAAAGTTCAAACACCCATATCACTCACCCTTTCATCTTTCATCCCATCATTGGTCCTAAATTCCTCAAAGGTCAACAAGGTCAAAATACAAGGAAAACATGGGATATAAACTTGATTCATACATCATGAGTGATCTAATTCAACCAAACTATCAAAGCCTTACAATACCAATTGATTATAAAAACTCGCATTTATACAATCCATACATGGGATCATTATCTCCTACAAACCTCAATGATACAAAAAATATGAGTATGCCCAATCTCAATTTTGGAACACCTTTCCCTATGGTAGATTTAAATCAAACTCAAAACCTAAAAATCTATCAACTAAACGATCAATGCATAAGTCTTCAACAAAACAACATTATCCCACCAAATCAATACATGTCAAATGTGAATATACCAAATACAAGCTTACCAAACATGAACATATCCAATCCAAACTTGGTGAATTGTGGGATAAATATGTTTGCAAATCATACCAATGTTGTTCAAAGTCCAGACAATATGTTAACTCAATGTATTGATCCAATTCAAGGTAACACCATGCAAAATCAAGGTTACCTAAATCAAAGAAATACGATTCCCAACCACAACAATGTTCAATGTCTTTCCTATAATGAAAAATCTAAACATCATCCAAAATCATAACATTGTCCAAAAATTTAATTTGTGCATGATCCCATACAAATACCACAAGTATATGTTCCAAGTATAGTTGACCAACAAGCAAATCAACTATATCAAGGGTGTCAAAATCAAAATCAAGATCAAATTTTATGACATCAAATTGCTTCACTTACCAAAATAGTTGATTCATTGCACCGAGAGATCCCCATCCCAAAATATACACACTCTCCCATTAGTTAAACCATGTCATCAAAATATTGGGTTGTATCTACAACATCATCAAGAAGAATATCCCCAATGTCAAGAGGTTGGATATCAAGATCAACAACATCAACAATGAGCCCAATCACCACAACTCCAAAATCAATCACCACAAGGTCAATTTCAACAAGTACAAACCTCACAAGGTAACAAATGTGAATACACTCCTTTGGGAGAAACAATTGAATCTGCATTACAAAAGCTATTTAATGCAAAACTCATCACTCTTCCAAAAGAAAGTTCTTTCAACTCTATCTTAAACTTCCCTTGGAATAATGGTAGATCTTATTGTGAGTATCATAGATAAAAATTTCATAAAACATCAAATTTTATTCAACTCAAAAATCTCATCTAAGACCTTCTTGATCAAGGAAAAAGAATTGTTGAAGACAATGATCAAGATTCAACCCCTAACATGATAGCAGTGAAAATCTCCCCACCATAATTTTTAAGGACAATGATCAAGATCTATCCATCAATGAGGACCTTGGAGATGTTTCTACCTCATTCAACGATCAAATCAACATACATCAAGAGTCACTTTTTAATCATGATCAAAACCCCTCAACAAAATCCAACATTGATCTATTTCAAGGAGTGTTAACATTATTTGATCCTATTGACATAATCCAAGATCCATCCACCAACGATATTGTTGACAATGTCTCTACATCACCTAATGAGTTAGGGGACATATCTCAAGGATTTATTCAAAATCATGATCAATATATTTCACCAAAGTCTAGCAATGGTCGTTTCCAAGACGTATTGACATCCTTTGACCTCATGGTTACAGATATTGAAGTAATCCTCAACTCAACACCTGACCAAATCCAAGCAGAGATCAAGTTGATATTGAGCCACTTCCCATACCTAATGAAGACATCCAAGAACCTTGTGTAAAAAATCCATCTTTGAAATTGACCCATGTCAAGAACTTGATCCAAAGCACATCGAAAGTAATTCCAAAATTAATCAAGATCAAGAATTTGTATCTCCAAGATATTACAATGATCTAATGGACACTCTCCAATCTATACAATATGTCACAAATGATGATCATATCCATATAGCACATACTCCTCCATCTATCCATGAGATGCTTTCTTTGGATGGACACATAGATGATCTTCATTCAGAACAAGATTCATTTACTCTTGACATTATTACACAAAAATAACAAGTTATTGATTCCTACAATCAGGATGAGTTGTCAACAACAGGATCAGATATATCCCAAATTCAGATTGAGGACATCATGTATGAAAATATCCAACATTATCCACTCAAGGAAACAGGTCAGACCAAACAAGATATTCTGAAGTCAACAAAGCAGCAAATTGAAGAACATCATCTACGATGGTCATTTATCAGAGAATGCTTGCTAAACAAGACATCTCAAAACAGGAAAAAACAAAGCATGAAGCCACTACCTCCACAATACTGGTGGCAAATTCATCTCAAGAAAATGCCAACATAGGGAGCACAAAGAATTATTATGATGAAACCAATGCCAATACCACAACCATCTGCATCATGAATATTCATCCACCCATCACCCCATCCACGAATTGGGGCCAACATCAGAAGAAATATTTGAATAAAAGCACAAAGAGCATTATTAAAGAAAATAAGTTGAGAATCATAATGGAAAAATCAAATACACATGGATACCAAAGAATATAAAGAAATATTATCCCTATCAAACTCCATTAGTCAAAGAAGCTATGGGAAAAAATCAAAGAGAGAAATCTATCCATCAAAGACATCCACGAATGCAAAAGAAACATTCTCAAGCAACATAAAAAATATATCAAGCAATTGGTCCTAATTCCAAGCACACTTTCTTATCCACCCATCATTTCTCATCTTCCCGAGTTTGGAGAGTCAAAGCTTCTAAACTATCAACCAATCCATCTTTTATTCCTAAACATACTCCACCATCCACTCCTCCATGCATGATATCCAATTCTCACATTGACTGTGTGTTGGCAGCTACCCTTCATCATAAGGATTCAGAAGGCACTTTATCATAATGTGTGCACAAACACAAAGTTAACTCTGGTATCAACCAAGTAGATGGCATTCAAGTGCATGTATCTTAGCAAAGCAACTCCTTCAAGCAGGATATCGATGACACATTGTGATAGAAGCATCAATGTCATTAGTACCAGGTGGTTCAACATGAGCATAAATCTTTCACCAAAAACCAAAAAAAATAAAAAATCATGAAAATAGTAAAGATAAAAAATCATCCCCTAGTGAAAACCACTATGGTGGTGCTTTGGACAGGTACTATGATGAAAACCTGGCAAACATGCATCATGTGTAGAATCGAACGTCTCTGTGCACTAATTTAGGTGAAAGCACCTTCTCTCATCCATAATAAATCTAGCATTCCATCCATCTTATTTATAATAAATCCATTCATCCATGAACCATTTATCCAACCCATTTTCATCTATCTACATTATCTTGATCTTGACAAAGTTTGGTGTACACTTTACACTTGTTTATGGTAAACATCTTAACATGGGTCATTTTCATTGATCCTATTCTACCCAACATTATCTAAGCCATGAAGCACTATCCAAATGAGAATCCTTTGTTCAAACACCTTACCTTATCATAAGATAATCCATATCTATTTATCCATACACCTATCCAAGAATTCATCCATGACATTCCATACATTGTTGGACATTGGGGGCAAATATTTACATCTTGCTTCAGGAATAAATATTGATTTATATATGGTGATCTGAATATTGGAAAACATGAAATCAAATTGGTCAAAGCATTTGTGAGAAAAAAATCTAAATAACAAGCTTATGACATATTTTGAAAAGAAGATGTTTTTTATCAAGCTTTATCTTTCATTGAACATCAATCCAAATAATCAATATCAGTTGCATCTAATTTTCACTTCAACATCACATCAAATCATTCAAATTTTTTTTTTCCAAATCGAGCTTTAAAATCTCGATTAATCAAATCCAATCAATCCATCATCATCTTGGGTTATCCTTCCCAATCCTCGTGTTGCTTAACACTATCCTTGCATTGTTGTGTATCCTCAACAATGTTATCATCATCAATCCATCAACCTGATCAGTCAACCTTAGCTTGGTTTTCAACAAAATCCTAAAATAGATCACTGATATTGTCACACATATCCATATGAATCAAATCATCAAAATCATGCAAAAAATCCAAAAACATCCAAATCACATGAAAATTCCAAAATAGGTCAAAAAGTCAAAAAAGGTCAAAAACATGGTATCCAAACTACATCATCTCTGAACTTAAACATAGGCAAGACCATCATTGATGAGCCCCTAAGACACAAAATCCAAAAAATTCATAAATCTCAAAAAACTCAAAAACATTTGAAAACACTAAACCCAAATACAACCTCAAAACATTACAAAAACATCAAAAACATCCAAATATTTGAAAAATCTATCTATCTCATTTCGCTTCACCCACAATAATCAAGCATCTGTAATAAATCAATTGTCACCTTCATCCTTTGGCAATACAAATAGAAACAACCACAACAATCAAGAAAAGCAAACTTCAAACATAAAATAAAAATCGAAACAACAAACTTTTAAACACAAAATCAAACTTGATTTTTTTAGCAAACATTTCAATCAAATTTATATCAACGACCTTTCAAAAATCCTATCAACTTGCCACCATCCACTAACATGTACTAGGATGCATCCTTCCTACAATGGGCATTATCTTTGGCAATCTATTTGGATACTTATCCTAAGCAAATCACATCCCTTTGGCTAGAGGTATGAAGAGCATTGGCTTGTTTGTTCGCTTGATCTTTTCTTTTGATTTATCTTATTGCACCCATTTCAATGACCTCTCGATGATGTATAATCAAAAGTATTTAAAGAGAAAGGAATGGGGCATTGATCATTATCTTTTCTTTGTTGTGTTTGTTGGATGTTCTTGTAATATAACTTGGCGATACTTGCTTTGGTAGGTATGTATGGAGGGATTTTCAGATACCTTGTTGACTATTACATTCAAAGGTTTTTTCGTTCTGTGTTTTGGTATGAGATGTTTGAAATGTCTGAAGTACACTCTAACAAAGTTCTGTATGTCGGGTGTGAACAAGGATACTCCTATATTTTTTTTGAGTCAAAGTCCATCGCCCTAGATACTATGTCATCCTAGTTGTCTATACCTTGATACATCATATCTATGTGTGCTATCAAACATAGGGAAAGTAGTGCTCTTTACGTCCCCAATCCCTGGATAAGAAAATCACCATCACTCATCATCATATCTAATAAAGTCTTTATGACTCATAGACTTGTTGGACTTTTGAATCTTCTTGAAATCAATGGTTAATCCATCCATCTTATTTTTCTTCTTTTTTATCTTTATTAACAATTCTATCCAAGTGTCGAATCTGTGTGATATATCAAAATGTACATGAGGCTACCCATGGCCAATGATTGTCTATACATCATCAAATTTGTCTACATCAAACATTTGAACTCTCTAGTCCTCTCTGAGTTGAACTAAGCCTGAATCTTCATCGCAAGCTCAATTCAAAAATTAAAAAATTTGCCCGATCTCTCAAGGGGACAGTGTACTGACATAATTCTTTTCATTGGGGCAACAGTGAGGAATCAGAAAAATCAAGAAATTTTTGAAGTTCGATCTTGGCAACATTAGTCTTTGAACCAACACAATTGGTACATTGCTTCAAAGAGGGGCGAAATATAGACATGCAAATAATCCTAATCGACATTATGCATCTAAATCTGATCAATTTACATCAAATTATTCTATTAATCAAATAATGTAATTTATTAAATTAATTCACTAATGTTTATCAAATTTAATTAAATAAATCAAATTATTTAATTAAGTCCCCTAAAGTCCTTTTATCTGATTTAATAAATCAAATTGTTTGAATCAAATGTCATAAACTCCTAATCCCTTCAAGTTGATTAATTCTCGATTAATTAACTCTTAACCCTCGTTACCCACCCTCTAGCTTTCCACTCAACCTTGATCAAACTCAACCCCTAATTAATCAACCAACTTGCACATGAAAATTATTCTTTTAATTAACTAATTACCATATTTTCCCTCACAAAAGCATATGCTTTAGGAATATTCCTTTAATAAATCCACTTATTTGACTTTCTTGCCCAAACATAAATGCTTCTTACAAAGGCATTTAAGCCTTTCACAAAGCCTTTAATGCCTCTTACAAATTTATTAATCTCTCTTACACCCCCCTCACCCCTTCACCTACATGCATTAACTATGCACATTCCCCAAAATGTGCTCCATCCTCACCCATTATAATTGATACAAGTGTCTCAATGTCATTGGCTCTTCTTTAGTCCCGCATTCCTCCAATCTCTTCATTCTTCAACCCTTCAACCCTATTTTTAGAGGGCTTCTCTATGAAGAAATCATCCACAATCTTAAGCATTTTCACTATAGGCACACTCATCTTCATCATATTTTGGAAGCTCATCACAAGGGTTTGGGAAAGGGCTCTCTTTTCATATCAAAGGAGCACCAATCCCCCTATGGAATGATGGTTAGGTTGATTTAGATTAGATTTACATGTTTAGTTGGTTATGTTGCATGCTTTACTTCATGTTTTCTTTTCTATGTTTGATCAACAATTTCATAGGGAGTGGTTTATTTGAGTTTGCTAACAATGGCTAATTTTGTATATTTTATTTATGGTTAGTGATAGTAGATTCTCCTCTCACAAGTTTTTGTCATAAATGTGGTGGGTTTTTATGCGTAAGTGTGAAATTGCCACATGGTACAATTTGTAAGCCTAATAAATGATACACTTCAGCTTTCACCTCATGTACATATGATACAAAAGCTTAATGACATATGAGTTATATAATCTTCAATGAGCACATGACAACATAGATTTCAAACTGTTTGGTTAGCTATCATTGAGTTGAATCTTGCTAATTTTGTCTAGTGCATTCTATACCAAGATCTTCCTATTGGTTCCAAATTGATTCATCCAATCCTTTCTACCCTTTTGTGGGCACCACAAAACTCTCAAACATATTTTCTAGTTTTGCCCTAGAGTCTGAGTAGTTTGAAATTTGATCCATGACTTCATCAAGCCTTTTAGACATAAAATTTATTGGGATTGACCTAGAATCCTTGTTAAACTCATTTAGATATGAAATATATACAAAGTAGAAATCCTAAGTTTAACATTTGAAAAGATATGATTTTTTTTCTTCTTTATATACTATTGATAATAATTTTTCCACATCTTTTAAAACTACGATATATTACAATGTATTAATGGTACAATCTAATAAAATTGTTCTTGAAGTAGTTCACCTTGATATACTTCTTGACTATTAGAGTAACTAATATACCTTATATACATGGTGGTTAAAGTTTCATTGACCTCTTCTCTTCGTTCTAAGAAGGATCAATCCCTACCGTGAAGGCATCAACATGGGTCAGAATACCTAAGGACCTAATAGTACTCATACTTAACCTAGAGCCTATGGTCACAATGTCCATTATTGGTCCTAGTCAAAAGAAAAAAAATTGTATTGTTGCTCCTAGTCAAAAGAAACTGTATGGAGCAGTGTACATGCAGTAATGCACATTTCCCGTTTGGAAATATTTCAGTGGTAAGGTGCTGATGTCTTGGCATCTTTTCGTCCAGGGAATTGAAAAGGTCCACTTTCTTCTGACAGAACAGAGGCAATTATTGCGGAGTAAGAAGAAAGTGTATAGATATTCTCTAATAATTAACTACATTTTGAAAAGAAGTTTGGATTCATTTAATCTTAGTGTTATTTTAGAAAATTGTGCTGATAGTCACGGGATATATTCCAATTTCCCTCCATCTATTCACTTTTCAACGTACTCTTTTGGCATTAACTCCTCTGCTTTTCTACAGATGACATTTTTCTCTGTGTACAATCCAAATTCATTAACTAATGGCAGAGAAAGAAGGGGAGGAGACCCAAAAATGTCCATTTAGATTGTAGAAATTAAAAGTGCCTTCGGTTTGTGAAGCGAATGTGGGCTCAAAGTGCACCCAAATCTCTAACCGAGACCAATGCTTATGGATCTCTCAATGCTGTTTATATTCCCCTCAAGATTAATACAGTTTTGGCAAGAAAGAAAAGAGCTGCCCAAATCGCAGTCAAAAGATTAAAGCTGTTCAGTTCATCTGTATGCCTTGTTATGAATGATTATGCAGCCCCTCCAACACAGAGGAAGATCAAGAACAAGCCTAGCTCGGACGATTATATGAGTAATCTGGTACAAAGTTTAGGATAAGAAAAAAAAGAAAGTTATTTTCAGCCACATGTTTCGTTTTTTTCAAAAAAATGCTTTTACTCTTATCTTAAGAGAATTTAAGATAATGTTGTTAACATGAATTGTTTCTGGATTTGATTCTGAATTCTTTCTTTATATTTTGAATCAAATTTCATGATCCATTGTCCAAAACAAGAAATGAACAGTCAAATCTTGAAATGTTGGAAAAAATGCACACAATCAAATCCAACAACAATTCATGCTAATGTCACGAACTGTGGAAATTATATGTCTACAATTGTATGATTTTTTATGTGGGTGTCTGTTCATAAAATTGTTTAAACTTTGTTTTATTGTGTATGAAGGTAACAAGATTATTTGGGCCTGCAATATTTGAAGCATCTAAGCTGAATGTGCTGTTTTTGGGGGTGGATGAAGAGAAGTATCTTCCAAGAACTTATACTCTAACACACAGTGATATAACAGCTCACCTAACATTGGCAATTTCTCAAACCATCAACAAGGCACAGGTTTTGGTTTTATAATTATATGCCCCTCATGATATAGGCAATGTATTGTGATAGGTCTTTAAGGCTTTGGATCACTGCTTTATGTTTGTAATTTTGTGTTGGGTTAATAAGAATCATGATGCTAATTTAGTTAAGTTATCCAAGATTTACAGTTACAAGGCTGGTATAGCAGATTGCAGAGAGATGAAGTGGTAGCCGAATGGAGAAAATATCAAGGCAAAATGTCATTGCATGTACATTGCCACATCAGTGGGGGACATTGGCTTCTTGATGTTATGGCCAGGCTTAGATTTTCCATATTTCGCAAGGAGTTGCCAGTGGTACAAAACTTTCCCCCTTGCCTACTTACCAGCACTTCTATACCTTTAGGCCAAAATGCTCCTGTAGAACCTACCAAAGAGTGTCAGTATGCTTGGATTCTTTTCTGATGTCATGTTAAAAAAAATCTGGATGATTATTAAGCACCCAATTCATCAGATTGAAGTATGGCTGATTCTACTTAATGTAACCTTACAAAGTCTTCGAAAAATCTCTGTTTCTAAACATATTGTGAGATGAAAGTATGCTTTTTTCTGGATTAAACTGCGTATGATTTGTTTGTATCAACATTTTGATCCATCATCCGGTGTCTAAGCATACTTTCATCGATATGAACTGTGAAATCTAATGTCTTTGATATAATGAGATATTCTTATGAACTAATGAATTATGGGCAATGAAATGTGCAGGTTTTGAAGGCTTTCAGGCATGGGGATGAAGCACTTTTCAACAGCTGTCCAGGTATTCCAACCCTTCAAAACTTAAAGCTTCATTGTTCTGCAATTTAAGTTATCCATATAATGATGATCAGTTAGATGAATCCGACTAAATCAGATCAAATATGATAACAGTTAGATAAAATGTGTGGCAGAGTTGGAGGAGGCACTGATTTGGGTGTACTTCCATTCAAATGTGGAGGAATACAACCGTGTGGAATGTTGGGGTCCATTGGTTGAGGCAGCCAACGTGTTTCTCTCTTCCCCAATCTTTCATTTTCTCAGAAGTAGCTCTTCCTATCACACGTTAATGATAAGCTATCTGACAAAGTTAAAGGACAAGATTTATGGTGTACGAATACGCATAAAATTGTAAGTGATCTAATGATTTGTTTTCCTTTGTGTGAAAAATCCAGGGGGAAGCAAAGGAAGTGGAAGTGGTGATGGGAAAGGAGAGGCCAAAAAGATGTCCTTATCCATGTGAATGCTGTTATCCACCGCTGGAAGGACATCATCATCTTCATCCATCTTGTTCCTCCTTGAAATGAATTGGCCAATGTATAGATTGTGCTTCCCCATACACTTGACTTTTCTTTTTGGAGTCATCCACTCATTTTATGAAATGCTCATATTCCTTTCATTCGAATGATGCTATTTGGCCCATTCCAATTTATTTTTCAAGGGTCACTTACATTTAGCAAGTACATAATTTCAAAAAATACATGTGATAAAACTATATGGGATGTGGGAAAATAAATACCATCTGATTTATTGAGAGTTTAATAATATGTGTGAAATAGTAATTAGATTTAAATTAAGAGTTGAGATTATATTTGTAAATAATAAAGAGTTATAACGTGTTTAGTTTTATTTTATTGTTTTTGGTTATTTAAAATTTGGTGAAGTTTAAATTTAAAATTTTAATATGTTTGAATGTGTTTCTTACTGGTAATTTAGGATAAAATATGAAGTAAAATATACTAAATTTCAATTGGAAAGAGTTATTGACGCTATGTATTTATAGCTCTCTTAATATTAAGTTTTCATCTTTCTTTGATATATGGAGTTTGAAGCTATCACATTGATTTTTTTTACAAAGTATCCTTATTTGTACTGTATCTAATTCTTCATTGCCAAATTTTTCCTCTCCATAATTAGATGTTCATTTCCCTCCTTCCTTCTTTGTCTCTTTTCCATATATTTGTTTCCTTCCCAAGTCTCTTTCAAATAACCTCCTCAAATCCATATCCCCTTGAATTTTCACCCCACTTTACAATTGAGTTCCATAAATTTGATCACAATTCCTCTCATCTTCATCTTTAAATCAGTTCATTGTTTCCATCACTTACACACAAAATTGTAGATATATTTATTCCTAGAGTTTATTTCTTTTAGATTCAAATCTACATGCATCACTCTCTCACCATATTATGGCTTCCACACACTCATATATTTCAATGTTATGATCAAAGTTTGAAATAGACCACCAACAGGACCAACTAAAGCAATATATGAAATAGTCAAACCCTTTTCTATTTTTTTCTCTTGGCTTCAAATTACAATAACAAATGCTTATGGAGTTTCCTAATTCAGATGTAGGTGGAATAGTGATTGACATAGTGAAGAATAATTAATCATGTCCTAGTTTATGTCAACACAATGCATATGCGTTTACCTTCTTTGATGGTGCAATCAATTGGATGATAAAATAAAAGGTTATGGTAGTTCTTTTGACTATAGAGATAGAGTACATGATAGCTACTCATGCCTGTGAGGAAGTAGACTCACTTTAGAAAGTATTCAAACATAGGGTTGAAGTAGGATAAGTGGTGATTCAATCTAATAGTTAGAGTGTCATCATCTTAGCAAACAACCCTACCTTTCATGCATTGATAGAACACATTGATGTGTAGAATCTCTTTGTTCATGTCATGGTCGAGGACAAGAGGGTTATGATAAAGAATATAGATACCTTCATGAATGTTGTAGATTCTTTTTTCAAGCTCATCAACTTATACAATCTCATTTATAGTGCAAGATAGCTATCCAGAGATTACTCTTAGCATTAGTTAATAATATTGAGTAATCCTTATGATGCTTGTAAAATACATAACAAATGGGAGATTAATAAAACTGAGGACTAGATATTTTTGTACACTTTATAAAGTCCTAGATCTAGAAGAAATTATTTAATATTTGAATTGCTATATATAATATATCCACATGGGAAAGGGAACCCCAATTGAATCGAATCTTAATATCCTAGTGTTGGCACTATTTTCCATGTGTAATTGGTCTTATGCCAATTGTAAGAGATCATTCAATAGGGAGTTATTAGGTTAACAATAATAAAAATCTTTGACAACTAAATATAGACATGTGTAGGTGTAATTAAATTTCCTTATGGTGGAGATATTGGGAGTTACATAAATGTACCCCTTGGTCATAGGGGTTGATTGGTCACATCAAAGATTAAATTCTATATTAAGAGAAGTTGAATTTTGGGTGTGACAAATTGGTTTAATATTGGTGGACTTAACTTTGGCTCATGGTTTTGAACCTATGGCCTAGGAGAATAATTTTTGGTTACCTAACTCTCCTTGGCCAATATATTGAGGGTGTAGTATGAAGACTTTATGTCCAATTATATGCATGGTTATGCTCTTATAAATTCTTTAGGATCATAATGTAGATCTCAATAAAGCACACAGATTTATATTTTATTGTAACACTTTGTTGCTAATTAATAAATTGGGTTTGTGCTTGGACGATGTTTTTTTTCCTTTACAAAGGTGTATATATGTTGTGTTTGATATCTACTTAAGATATGAAAAGTTCTTAAGTAGGAATTGATTGGATTTGATGACTATACTTAAGATAGACTAACGGTATTAAGCAAGTTTGTATTCAAGATGAAATCAACTTAAGATCTTGATTTTTGATTGAGATATTGGATTTGAAATGGATGATAGTGGATTAGGGGTATGATCCTTAGATGAAAGATTTGGATGATGATGAAAGGATATGGGGTAAGAAGGAGATTAAGTCCTTAACCAAATTTTGATGTTTAAATGATGATTTTTGATTAAGGATAAGGGATTGGATGTATGGTTGAGATAGATGGATGGATACTTAATTATTAGATTTTGGATGAGTATATGTGGATTAAATTAGGATTTGGTTGGAATGGGATTAGGTTGATAAGGGGATTGGCTTAAGATGATGATGATGGAGATTAAGGATGATAGTGAAGGATGTGGATTAAGGATGATGATGGATAGAGGATATTATGACCAAGATGAAGAATGGAAGTGGATTAAGAAAGAAGGGTCTTGATATGGATTATTGAGAATGATTAGGATAGGGATTAGGACCTTGATTGGATTATAAAAATTAATTACGATTAGGGTCCTAAATGATGGATTAAGAATGGGTTAGGAGATAGATTGGGATGATTACGATATTTGGGATGAGATGGATTAGATGATTGGGAATGATTGGGACAAGACGAATGATTATGATGGGATGATTAGGATTAGAATGGTTATGGATGACTAGGATAAGGTGATTAAGATGAGTAGGAATGATTATGATGACTAGGATGAGGTGATTAAGATGAAAATGGATGAATAGAATGAGGAGGGATTATCAGGATGGAAAAGGATGATTAGAATGGAAATTGATGGTGGGGATTAGAAAGGATAATTAAAATGATTATGAGGGATGATTAGAATGATTAGGATGGGATGATGGGTGATTAGGAGTGATTATGATGACTAGGGTGAGGTGATAAAGATGAAAAGGGATGAATGGGATGAAAAGGGATGAATGGGATGAGTAGAGATGACTAGGATGGAAAGAGACGATTAGGATAAGATGAATGGTAATTATGATGAAAAAGTATGATTAGGATAAGATGATTAAAAGGATTAGTATGATAAGGGTAAGATGATTGGGATGAAAATGGATGATTAGGATGAGGCAATTAAGGTGAAAAGGGATGATTAGGATGAAAAAGTGGTATGATTAGGATGAGGAAGAATGATTTGGATAGGAAGAATGGGTTAGGATAAGATGATTGGGATGAAAATGGATGATTTGGAAACAATGTGGAAAGATTGAATCGAAGGATGCCTAGACTTGTTTGGTTTTTCAAGTATTTTGATGTTTTTGGGTTTTTTGAGTTTTCTATTTTTTTGGATTTTATGATTAAGAATGCAAATGCATAAAGAAAATAATGAAAAAATACAAAATCCTATGGTTCAATTTGGATAAGGGTCCCCTTTTGGCTTCAAATGGGGGTGGTGATCTAAACATTCAAGCTCATAAGACACATGAACAAGCCTAACTCAAGTGGGATTATCAATCTTGTAGGCACAAGGCACCACAAGAAAAGATAACCAAAAAGTCTTAACTAGGCTTCACAAGGTCAACTACGAGTATCCTCTATATACCACAAGGGTATGTTAAACCTAATCTGTAGATGAAAGAGAATACTACCAAACAATGGGGAGGAGAGTGTAACCCAACCTTCACCTTCACTTCTCTAAGGTATAAATTTCTTAGAGGCTTAGCCTAGATTAACAATATTTTACCTCCAAGAGGTGTGTTTTTCGATTCACACCTCGCTCTTTATACTCCACCAGAACACAGGATTTGACGTCGTCCCCTAGGGTGATGAAATCCCTAGGTAGGCCTCCTAAAAAATGAAAACAATATTACTTATTTTTTATCCTCAAGGTCACACTGTGGTGTAAGAGGAGAGCATATGTAAGTGATTATTAGGGATTAAAAGACACTTGTTTATTTTAAATCTCAAATTGAAATGTGAATGGTTAATTTTAAGCCTAATTTTGAATGTGGAAAACACATGCCAAACAAAGTTGTCTATAAAAAATATGATTTCCTTATGATTTTTTTATAAATTTTCAAAATATTGTTGAAAAATGATTTCATTTAAAGAAGTTATGAGCATTTAAAATTGAAAAGAAAGGTTGAATTTGACTACGTCTACCTTATCTCTAAAGGTAGATCTATAAAATCTACCTACACCACAATGAAGATCTCTAAATTTTGAAAATTTGATTAACGAGACAAAATTTATACCCGTTTTCATAAAACTGATCCTTTAAGGATGTGCATAAAAGGAGGGGTCAAGTTTAACGCCAGATGCTTGGATTTTGTCCCCAGATGACCAAGGCATAGTGGGATGGTTTTGGATTCCTATTTAACACAACCCTTGGTCTCCCATATGACCAAGGGATAGTGGGATGGTTTTGGACTCCTATTTAACACAACCCTTGGTCTCCCATATGACCAGGGGCTAAAGGCCCTAAAATTAAAAAAGGTAATCATAAAAAAATTAAAAGCTAAGTTTAAGTGCTTAAATTTAAAATCTTGAGTGATTAAGTTTTAAGTTTAAAATAAAGCTATGTAGCCTTCTAAAACCCTCGACAACCAAGTGAAGAGGTCGCGCCTATGTATATGCTTCATAGGCCACAACAATATACTCACAAAATGGCTCGTGAAAATAAAAACGTGCCCATTAAAACCTTGCAAAAATGTATATATAGAGAATATGGTGCAATATACATAATAAAATAAAGATTTATTTAATAAAATTACATAATATACACAATATTTATATGTTTCATGAATTTTTAAGATAGATATTCATCATGTATATTATAATATAAAACCCCAAATTTGTGTATATACTTGTGTGGCAATTGTTTATACCTCAGATCTATGTGTATACACTTTGAGTAAAACCTCAAAAGTATACATTCAATGTATATAAGTTTTTAAAATTAGCAAACAAATTTAAAAAGTCAAAACTTGGGACGGTATGACTATATGAATTTTCATACGGTAGTCCCAAGAGGCCCTAATTTTTTTCCAAGTTGTTTTGGATTCATAAGAGTAAGATTATATTGATATATAAAAATTATATCCTTTGTATTATCATTTTGCAGGAATTGTCTACTTGTATGACAAGCCCTACCAACACCCTACCCCCGACAATGTAACACTTTCAGATTATTATTAACAAATACAAAATGGTCCTACCGACCGATTATTTTACATACACTATTTCTAATTGAAAACCCTAAAGGAGACCCATGCCTAAATTAACCTACAGACCATTGATTATAGACACAGACAATTTGGGATAATAGAGAAAAATTTCACACTAATGCCTACCCATTTCATAGGAAACCATGCTCTTTTGCAAAATCCCTGAATGCAAGAACCCAATTGAAATATTGAACTGGAGTGATTTGCAACACTTTCTTAAAATAGTTTACCCCAACAATAGCATTTTGCCTATGATCCATGAGAGTCATCCCCTTCGTATCCAAAATGAAGGGGTAATATTTTACCACCTCACTCGGGGCTCGAAGAAAGACCAAATCTCTTTGTCGGGGAACACCAACCCTCAAGGTAGTGGCATAAATAATTTCCCTTAGGCCCCCAACAAATTTACTTTGAACATTTTTCTCACAATCCTTTCTACATTGACCTTTGACACCCTTATATCTAGTAATACTACCAAGAATTTGGATACAATGTTTGTATCCACATGATACAACTCTCCCTCTTGTAGAAACCCTTTCCCCAAGATTATCTTCACCATGACTAGGGAGAGAAAATCATTGGTGATTGGTGTATCCATGCCATTGCAAATGAGAGTCTAGCTGACATTAACATGATAAACTTTGACTGCTCTTCTAGTAACCTTCTCGATGACTACTTATGAGTTATTTTTTTGGTTTTTTAAAGCCCCTCCAATGTTGATTCCCTACCTCTAGTAATGATATAATCATCATGCTATATCTTCAGATGGGACTTTTGCCTTGTGAAATGACTAACCCATTCTAGATAATAATTAACTTCTATAATTTGAGCATATTAAAATGAACGCTAGGTTGTTGCATTATAATTCTCCTTGCACAAACTTAGAGAATCCAAAATTCCATGAGTAAACATGTGTAGTGAATTTCCAATCTCTAGACATATATTTCACTTGCCAACTTACTAGGTTGGCACGATTAAACATTAATTGATGAGATTGGGTATATATGATAAAGCTAGCACACACTAGTTGAGTCAAATCAACCCATCACAATAGTTGTGGCCATATTGAAGTGGCCACATGCCGCCACCTTATATTCAAGAATTCAAAACACACGACACCTGCCAACATTCTTTTGAAAAATTGAATACACCAATTCTCTTTTCAATTGTCATAACCAATCATGATGTAAGCCAACCAATGTTCTATGTATCAATTCCTACAATGTATGGCTTAAGTTTATGCCACCATTACTTTCTTTCCACAACTTTATATGTGGAAAGCGTAGGTCCATCACCTTATTCATACCTTTTATTGAGTAATATACTCCAAACCAAAGCCCTATAGTCAACACGAATCAAGATTATGTGGCACAAGAAATCCGAGTTTTATCCCCAAATACCAAAACTTTATTTGTGGAAATTCACCCACCCAACTACCCACCAAACAACTTAGTCTAGAATATGTAACTAAGGGTTTTTTTGTATACATAGAACCATTGTGATGCTTTTAGGGATCCTGATCCCTCCCAAATACCCACACTCCAACACCAATGGTGTTTATTGGAGAATTTATTAAATTGATATACCATCATCTTCCATATTGGAGAGCATGTCCGCCTCCACATTACCTTCCCTTAGCGTGTGATTCAACATGGTGTGCTCAAATCCTTCCATTACATTTAAGGCATTTTCTAACATTGCTCCAAGCTTCCAATTCAACATTTGTCTAGATTGCAAGGTGTTGATAACCAAATATGAGTCACCTTCAACCACTACATTTTTTAACTTTAATTCTCTGTAAAGGTTGAGACCAGGAATAAGGGCATGCATTTTAGTTGCATTGTTGGTCTCAATAGGGAGAGTCTTGAAGCCACTCTACCTAGTGTTTTCCCATTCCAATCTCTGACAATGCATCCAACCCTTGAGATTCCAGGGTTTCCCCTGGAAGCTCCATCAAATTTTACCTTATATCATTCCACATCTGGTGGTTCCCATTTTAATTTATTCATTTCTTCTAGATTCTTGGACTCACCTGCTCCCACAAATGGAGGGATCTTTAATCACCATCTCGGGCAATGAGAAAGATAGTCTACTCCACTCAATACTGTAATCCTCAACATATCTCCATAAGGTATTTAATAAAGCCACAACTGCAAGTGTGATTTCTCCAAATCCTCTTGCAAGGAGGAAAGCAATCCTTTGCAAGAGCTCATCAAAGTAAAACTCATGACTCCACATGAATCTACTAAGCCTCAGCTGACTTATCATGATACAACCATGAATATTGTAGAAATTTCTCACAATTCCAACTCCAAGAGCCTCAAAATGATGATTCAAGGCAATCAAAGGTTCGCAGCCCCAAGCACAAGTACAAAGGAAAGTGTAGGAATAGTCACTGGTAACAACTTGAAAACCTCCCAAATATGGATTCAAATTGCTTTTAAACATCGTCTCTTGCATTTGAGACCAAAAATCAGTCCCGATAGGAGACTGTGAAGTCTGAAAATAAGTATACCAATTGCCCACCATGACTAAAATGATTGAATTATGATCTGATTTAGGAATAATCAACATCCAAGAAGATGAACTATTGCTTCTATACTGAAAATCATCATCCAAATTAATGCATCTACTCAAGATTTCTCTCCAATTCATTTGTCGATGAACAAATGGAACCCATAAGTGGTTGGTAATGAAAGGAACAACACCAAGAAATCTAATAATTTGATTCTTATCCCTCCAAGAATGCATCTTTCCACAACTATATAGCTCCATCAACCCATGTTGAGGGTCCCAAGCATGGATATCCAACTAAAAGTAATCTCCAACACACCGGAAAGAGAATTCAACACATCTCCAAGCGCTGGTCAAAACCAAGTGCATACTCATGAAAATGGCTTCCCCTCTAGTGAACCTCTGAAACCAACCCATGAAAGAATTCACATCTATGGAGTATGAAACAAATGTTGTCTTCAATCCCAACTCCAAAATGGACTAGTATGAGCCAAAACATCACTCGACCCAAGGTATGGATTATCAAGAGTGCAAACACCAAGTTTAGGTCCATCTTTCTCCCCTACTCCATGAGTAACAAATCTGAAATCTTCACTCCTTGCCGTTGTAATGAAGTTATCAAAAACTACCAAGACTTGCCTTATCAACACCTCGATGTCAAAGATGCTGAAATTATTTTTCTTCAACACTTCCCATGTGGAGACTTCATCCTCGAACCCAGTTATGCATTTGTTATCAAATTTCCTTGGAAGATTACCAATCACAAAACATGGCACATCCTCATGGAGTGATATCAAAGCATCGATAGATTGGAGTTTATACTCAACCTCATGCTTGGTCTCTTCACTACATGAATCTTCTTTCAAATCAAAGAGAGGATTGTCATAAGTCAATTCAACACCCACTTCAAAGAGAGGATTGTCAAAAACTTGGAAGTCATCCCTTTCCTCTTGCTCACTTCCATCTTGCTGATCCAAATCTGCACATTCAACTTCTTTTTTTCTTGTGAAACCTTCAAGATCAAACTCCTCTTGAAGACTATCAAGATACCCAATTACTTTCTTGATTTCTTCAACTCTTTGCTCATTCTCTTGCTCTCTAAAAAGTTTGAAACCAATTAGCTTCCTCTTTAGCTCCATTAATGCCACTTGAATATCTTACAACATAGCATTTTTTGATTCGAGCTCAAGAGTAAGCTTATCAACCCTTCTCTCTTTTCCTTGGAAAGCACAAATGGTTTTCTTTGCAATTTTGAAGGCATAATCTCAATCTTCAATCAAGTGTATGTATGCTGATTTCAATGTTTCCATGGAATCTCTTATAAGTTGTAAATTGGGAAGAGCAACTTCATCTTTAACTCCTCTTCATCTTTCTTCAAGCTGAACCTTCCAGTAGAGATCTTCAACCAAATTGTGTGTGTGATCAAATAGGGATAGAGCTTGCACTTTTTTTTCAAAATTTACCTTGCATTGATCTTCACGCTCATGAACATGCAAGGTTGGTGAACTGCTAATAGGCTACAACTGAAAATCAGAACCTTGTTTCTCGTCTTTGCTTCCCTCATTGCTGCTCCAAGACTCCTTTTCTTCACCTCCCACTAACTGAAATTTCTCAATTTCATAAAGAGGATCAGGTTCTTCTAATTCTTCAAGCCTTTTCTTACAACCAACTTCAAGAAAAGGTAAATCAGATTTTTGTTTAAGAACACCTTCAAACTCTTCATCACCCAAAGCCATATAGTCTTCAAGCTCCACTCCCACTTCATTGTCTCCATGATCAAAGGTTATGGCAGCCCCCTCATAGCTTGCAAAGAAATCATTTTTTTTAGCTTCATCGAGATCAAAGGGGAACTCATCCCACTATGTTTCTTTGTCATCAGTAAATTCCTTCAAACTTGGATCCCAAATGCTAGGGGATTGATTGTTTTGATCAATAGGAAGGTGTTCTTCGTACCCTTCTTGGAGCGTTGACTCTTTGAACAAGTCACCTCCCTACTCACTTAAACTGATATCTTCAAAAACAACTCTCTTTAAGGGCGTAGTCTGATAACCAAACCCAATGCCACCCATGTCACTATTATTGTATAAAGAATCATCAAAGTTGGTTGCTTTGAATGTTTTATCATTCTTTTATTCAATAGAAAAATTATGAGTAGGTGTGTTACTGATTTCATCATTAGCAGCCCAATGCACACCAAGGAGGTCTTCATGGCTACTTGACATAAATTTGTCTTGTGAAAGCTCTTGAGAAGTTATGACAACAACAAGAGAAAAATCCTTCATCACCAAATCTTCAACATGATCTTGCATGAAATCATTGGAATCCCCACCAATAACATCACTATGGTAATGATCATAAGTTGATTCAAATACACCACTAGTATTTTCTTCATTGTTCTCTTCTTCAATGAGCTCATCCCACACAACAATACTTCCATCATATTTTGTGAAGTCATTAGTCTCAAGACCTTCATTGGATGAATCCAAATTAGGATTCAAGACTGTTGTTTTGTTCTTATCACCAATAAGATCTTCATGACTACCAATCACATGCAAGTCTAAGGGATTGTTTTCAAGTTCTACCACACATCCTTCACATGTCAAGGCAACCTTCCCATCCAAACATTTAGATTTTGCAGAAATCCATGAGTATGCCCCTTTAATGCCAGGATCTCTCATAAGCGTGGATAGTTCCTGTATCAACCCTGATATAGACTTCTCTGTAGTCATCTTTGTCACTCAGCTGACAATTGAATCATTGATTTTTTTTTCACAGGATGGCAAGATCTTGGCTCTAATACCACTAAAATGTGCTAGCCAATTTTTTCAATTTTTTTAACACATTAATTTCACCCATTAACATTAGTGAAACCATAAACCAACTAAATGGAACCCTTTCTTTTTTTGATCAACCCAGATCCCAGTATGGGCAAGGTGAGAGCATATTTGAAAGGGGATCGTTAGCAAAAAATCATAACTACAGGAAAGTACAATGAGAGGAAATAACAATCAACTCAGCCACTTATTTAGCAAGAGGATTGGAATTGAAATTGCAATGCTGAAAGTAAATATGCAACTCGACCACTTATTCAACGAGGGTGTATTGACGGCTCAATCGATCAATAATATGAGAAAAGAAACTCAACCAATTTTGAGTGGGAGTGAATTACAAAGTACTGAAAGCAAAATTTTGGGTGGCTAGCCGACCCCTTCCACTTTTCAGTGGGCGGTACAAGAAATAACATACTGAAAAGTAAATAGACGGTGAGGCCAATCTCTTCCACTAAAGTGGGGATACAAAATGTAAAGTGCAGAAAGTAAAGAGTTGATCAATACTACTGATTCAACATTACAATATGATGAACAATCTACAAATACAATGAGATATAGATAACCAATGAACTCTAGAATGTTAGGAAATGAACTCCAAACAAGTACAACCTATGCAACATATGAAATATAGTTAAAAGGACTAAAATATCAAGTCTGATATAAAAATTTCCGCAATCAGAATTTCATACCAGCAAGCCCTAGAATCACCAAAATGCTCATAACTTTGTCAAAACACCTCTGAATGATGTCAAACCAAGTGCAAATGAAGCATAAGAGAAGGGAGACCAAGATAAAACTAAGAGAGTACAACAAACTAGAGTTATTTATTTTTCTAAAACTTTCCGACTCTTCCAAGGCAAAAGTATGACTTGGGAGAAGTCGACCAACAAGATAAAAACCAAGAGCCCGCCAAGAATTCTGAAAATTTATAAGAAGGGGCGCCCAAGGTAGACTAAAGCATAGGGTCAATACCCATAATCAACAAAAAATTGAGTGTGGAGCAACGAGTAAAAATGCGCTTCAACCAAGCACAGAACCAACAACTCCAAATTATGAAATTTCACTCAAAAACCAACTTGAAGCTCAATTTGCAACCTTTGGATTGAAGAAGCAATCTCAATAGCTAGGTATTATTTCTCAAGTACGAAACTGATAAGCTAGGAGGTATGCATTCCTCGAAGCAATAAGTCTGAAACCATTTCAACAACATTTTGTTAAGATAAACAATAGATAACTGCAAATGAAGGCCAAGTCTCATATATTTAACTTCTTCCCAAATTTGAATTCCTTTTCCCTCCAATTAGGGTGCCTATGGTGAAATCCACATTTACCTTCAATAAACTATAATTTGTATTCCATTACCTCCTTCACTTAGGCGTCCAAAAGCATATGAGAAAAATACTTTATAATTATCCAAATATCTTCTCCAAAGCGTCCCTTTTTCATGAAGGCAATATACTTTATAAAATTCAAATAAAGTATAATATTGGTGTCCCATAAGTTAAGTGAAAATAAAAATTATAAATCACTTAAATAATTTCCTTTATTAGGTCGTCCATTATTGCAAATGAATTATTTTCACTTAAAACATTATCTCCTCAAATATTTAACTTGCCAAATTAAATACCTCAAAAGTTGGAGACCAAACAAAATATACTACCCTACTAGATATAGCCATAGTATCAAACTGTTGAACACTTGCCAAAAATAGCCTTTGCACTGAACTAGTGAACTGTTGCTAAAAATAGCACTGCCAAAAATAGCATCAAGGGTGTTGGAGACCAAACTGCTCAAACCGACCTGCCAGATATAGCCACATAACCGAATTGCAAAAACCTTGCTAAAAATAGTAAGTTGTTCCAAACTCATTTTAACAACAATCCAAGCAGCCATCGTACTTACTAAAAATAGTAAGTCTAAAAATTTCTCCAGTTTAGTTGCATGTCACACAACTGCGTAGCTCTTTGAAAACCCAAAAGGAATTCATGAGAATCAAAATTGTAAAACTCCAGCATGCAAACCTCCAAAACAGCCAAGGAACAACCAAAATTGCAAGTCAACATCTCATCATGCATGTTACCACATCTCAAGGCTCTCCAAAAACCCAGAAAGCTCCACCAGTCATGCATCAAAAAATCTCGCATGCAAGCCTTCAAAACCTCCTCTAAAATGGAAACCCTAATTTTGCCACCGACTAGCCTACATCCAAGAATAGGCTATCAATCACTAGAAAGTGTAGAGCTAAAAATGGGGACATTACAGTTTGTCATAATCAATTATGATGCAAACTATTTGATTGCACATAGCCACCTCATAAGCTTCAACTATTTTTTTATTCAATCCCAACATTCTAACACTTTTTCATTAGCTCTTGAGGCATCCATTTTCCTCAGCGACAGTCATATAATCGCACACCTTACTTCCCCATAATTTTTTGTGATAATCTTCACTTGTTCCAATTTGCTATGTCTGTTAGCTTGTGGTAACCGCCACAAGAATCCTCCCAAAATAGCGCAAATTGACCATTCAATATATCCCAAGTCAAATGATCTAATATCAGGTGATGAAATTTTCTCAGAAATTTCCATATCCTTGAACCGGTTGGGAGTGACCTGGTTATGAAGATGCTAATTTATCCCTCATCTAGATACTTAACTTTCATAATTTTTACCCATTTGAGCTCTTGATTAGTATATATTTTCCATACTAGTTTTGCCCCTAAGGCTTTGTTTTGTAAAAGAAGGCTATCTAAACCAACTCCCTCTTCTTCTTTCTTTTTACGGATTTTGTCCCAACTTACTAAATGATATTTTTATCTTCTGAGTTACCCTGGCAAAATAATTTCTTCATTTTCTAATTTATTGTAATATTGGCCTTACCAGACAAGGGGAGACATGGAATCGTGTATATTGGGATAGTTGCAACCACAACCTTAAGCATAGTAAGTTTTCCATCCCATGACAACCATTTGCATTTCCAAAGGCAACCTTAAGTATTTACACAGTAGTTTCCCTTTTCTAAATTTTAGAATCCTTAAGATTTGATTTTCTTTACCTGGTTTAGTATGAAAAAAGAAGACTTCCGAATTTTATTTACTGACCTCTTGGCTTGATGCAGCTAATTATTTGTCTAGTATACTTTTGAAATTTCTTGCCTCGCTTTCTAAAGTTGTCCCAAACAACATGGTAACATCAGGAAATTTTTGATGTGTAATTGCTAGGACACACCTTGTTATATGCATCCCAATGACTCTTCCTTCCCTCATAGCCTTGGATAATGATCTCCCGAGTGCCTCAACCATAATAATAAATAAGGAGGATAGTGGATCCCCATATCTCAAGCCTCGAGAAGCACCAAAAAAACCTTCATGTGTACTATTTATTAGAAATGAATACCTAGGACATGCGATCTAATTAAATATCAAATTCAACCAACCTTGATGAAAGCCAAATGATTCAAGTACCTTGAAAATAAATCTCCAATTGACCTTGTCATATGCTTTCCTAATATCTAACTTTACCAACATAGATTGTTTCTTTGTCATTTGTATGGAATGAATTGCTTCTTGGGAAATTATTACCCCATCCAAGATTGATCTGCTAGGTACAAATCCAAATTGTTCCTCAAAAATTATATCCTGTAGGATCTTCTTCACCTAATTTACAATAATTTTTGCTAGGATCTTGTAAATAGTGTTGCATAGGGCGTTTGGTCTATATTTCTCTAAAGTTTCAAGTTTCTCCTTCTTTGGTATAAGCGCTATGAAGGTGTTGTTCACTTCCTTGAGACCCCTGCCCAAACATCTAGAGTCCTCAATGGCCTCTACCACCTCTTTACCAACAATGCCCAAACACTTTTGAAAAAAGGCAATCGGGAACCCATTCAGGCCAAGGGTCTTATCGGGGTGCAACTAGAACAAAGCATCATTTATCTCTTTTTCAATGAACTTACTGGTTAGCATTTCATTTTGGGAAAAAATTACAAGGTTAGGAATGCAGTCGAGGATTTGTTTCTACACTTACAACTTAGAGCCACTCCAATCATTCAATAGATTTTGGAAGAAGTCCACCATGGCCGTCGTAACATCTTCCAACTTGTCAAGCGTTCTACCATTAGAAGTTTTAATACTTGTTATCCTTTTAATTCCCTTCTAACTTTGGTGGAGTTCTGAAAGAATTTTGTGTTTTTATCTCCAACATTTAACCATAACTCTCTCAATTTTCGCCTCCAAAAAATCTCCTCTTTAGCTAGGATGTTACCTAGTTTATTTAATAGATATTTCTCCCGAGTGTAGAAATTGTTATCCATCCCATTGGTAGTTACCCTTTATGTCAATTCCTTTAATGCTTCTTTTGTTCTCCTTTTTTCCTCAAAAAGTTTTAAAGTTGTCCCTATTCCAACTCTTTAAAATTTTCTTGACTAGCTTCAATTTTTCCACTAAGTTAAACATTTTTGAACCACCAAGATTACACTTAGACCACCATTTCCTTATTATACCTAAGAATTGTGGATCTCTAAACTGTAGGAGTTGAGAAAATACAACACCACAAACCTCGAAGATCACCTATATGCAAATAACCTGTCACAAAAGAAGAGATGGAGACAAACAAGCAAGGGTTCTCTGAAAACTGAAAATGTATATCTCAAAGAGAATGAGAGAATGAATTGATATGAAATACAATGGGATCAATCCTTATAAAAAGGAGATCATGCAAACCCTAATAAAACCCTAATAGGAAAAACCCTAATAGAAGCCCTAATAGGATAACATTTAATAATTAATATAATTATTAAATGTCACTTTATGCAAACTAACATGAAATCTTAAGAAGGGAATAAAGGTAACTTAATCAACATAATTAAGTTAA
Organism: Sequoiadendron giganteum; assembly: GCA_007115665.2. Lineage (NCBI taxonomy): Eukaryota > Viridiplantae > Streptophyta > Pinopsida > Cupressales > Cupressaceae > Sequoiadendron > Sequoiadendron giganteum. Next base: position 563,712,569 of record CM021109.1, on the reverse strand, counting down.
AACCTTTACTCTAACACCCCCTTAAGATGAGCAACAGTGCAGCTACAAACAAATGCAAGAAAGCAAAGGTAACTACAATGCAAGAAGGACAAACATGGGTCCCGACAACTAGGCCAGATCAGGTACCCAAATACAACCAAATCTCTGTAAAATGGAGAAATAGAGAAAACCTCATGGGAAAAAGCTCTACTCCAAAAAGAGAAGAAGAAAGCCAAGAAGAGACATCACTGAAGCAGAAGAAGCTGCAAACAACTGTCGAAAGATGACTGCTATGGTGATGAAGAACCTTCGCTGAAGATAGGATGATCAGGAACAAGAAGACAATAATCTGCATAAGTGCCCATACGACACTACTCGAATTAGATGGCAAACAAAGGAAAACACCTGGAACGAAGATACAGATGACACAAGAACCAATAGTCTGAAACACTGATCAACTGAGAATGGAAGATTCCTTCCAAGGCAAAACCAAGGAAGAATTAGCACGAACAATATAATACCCCCCCCATAATGTTGAACTGGGAGAGCTTGACAGATCCACTGAAATGATGTGAAACACCCTGTAGTGCATGAAGGAGAAGAAACATCTGAAAGTGTGCAAGATAGCACCTGCAACTGAAAAAGTGGTGTGCAAAACAAAGCACACATGCATGAGGCTAGAATCATATGGATCCATGGTCGTCATGGAGGGACACTCACCAGACAAAGGTGTGATGGAAAACAAAGGAAAACTACACAACCCCCCATGGTATGGATTCAATGTCATCATGGAGGGATACTCACCAGACAAAGATGTGATGGAAAAACAAAGGCAAACTACACAACCCCTCACGACACTTTATAATATCAGTGCAAGTACAAAATATGGCACAACCTTATGTGCAAAATCCCCAAAAATACATGTACAATAGTGTGGCACTTTATCTCAGTGCGTTTACATAAAAGATAGCTTACAAATGATGCTCAAAATTTCCTCAAAGGACAAAATGCTAGAAATACATGAAGAACAACAAAAAACAAAGCATCCCATGCAAACAAAATGTTTCCAAGAGCAAATATGTCCAGGTAATCCACCAGAGTGTGAAAAAATAAATAACTGAATAAATATATACCTAGAGTGAAATCTAGAAAAATGGCATGGATGAAACTGAAGAGCTCTGAAATACGGTTCCAACGCTGCTGAGATTGCGAAAAACGAAGAAACTGATCAAAAGTAATGAGCTTGAGACTGAAAATAGCCCCTTTATCTTCAACTGGTTGTAAAATGCACCAACAGAAAAAAGAAGTGATAAGACCCACACCACTGAAAAGATGAGAAAACCAGCTTTCCGATAATATCTCGTTTGCCAAAAAATGATATCGTATGCCCAAGTTATGGCCTCCGAAATAAATCAGCTCCAAAGAGGGAAAAAACTAGTGTTGGGTTAAATTTGACGGTCATACAGTCGTCGCAACAAAATGACTGGGTGAAATTTGATGGCCAAACGGTCGTCACCGTAAATGTGCGATTGGGCTATTTTTAAAAAAAATTGTTTTTTATATAATAAAAAGATTTTGATTTTTTTCATTAAAAACATACACATTTTTTTGTGAAATTAAAAAAAAACAAAGGGCGAGTCCCGCATGGGCACCTGCCAATGTGGCAGGGCGGTACCGACCGTTGTAGGGTGGGGGTGGCACCCAAGGGGTCACCGCCTACCATAAGGATAGGCGGCGATACCCTTGGGTACCGTCCCTGCCTGCGCAGGGAGCCCGCAGGCCTGAGCAGGCCTTTAAACTGCTTATCAATTTTTGTTTTTTTTCTAATTTTTTTAATAATAAAAAAAAATCAAAACAAAAACTTTATTAACAAATTTTTTTTTTTTTAAAAAAATTTGACGAATTTTTTTCCGAAAAACAGGTGGAATTTTTTTTCCGAAAAATAAAATTTACCAGGCAGGCGACGGCCGTACGGGCCATATTGCAAAAAAAAATTGCCTCAAATTTCGATTTTGTCCAAAATGGACAAATGAACAGTCGATTTAAGGGTTTTGGACTACTGCGGACGCAATGGCGAGGTTCGTTTGAACTGAAAATACTTCAAAATTGTAGGTATTCCCTAGATCAAGAAAACAAGCCCCAAACCCTTGAAGCTCCAAAAATCTTCAAAATAGGAACAAGAAGCAGTAGGTGTGGAGCTCTGATACCATGTAGGATTGAGAAGATACAACACCACAGGAGCCTAGTGACCTCTGCAAGCAAATAACTTGTTACAAGGAGAAGCAAAGAGAAGCAACCAAGGAAATGCTCAAGAAGGGAATAAAGGTAACTTAATCAACATAATTAAGTTAAGACCTTTACTCTAACATAAACCACATATTCTCAAATTTGAAGGGACATATAGTAGGTTTCCTTTCTGAATTATTTACACCATGATAGGGAAATGATCAGAGCTCAAGGTAGGCATAATTTTGTACTCTAAGGAGTAGGAAAAGATGCTTAAATCACCTTTGAAAATAAACCTATCTAATTTATCTTCTATGCTACAAAATCCCAACCGTATGTTGGTCTAAATGAAATAATCATTACCCATCAAGATCTCCATTAGCATATTCCTTTCAACAAAATTCTCAAAATCTAGCTAAGAATGCATTTTCCTCCTAACCCCACCCTTCTTATCCTCAACCCTCAAGATGGCATTGAAATCACCCCCAACAGACAAAATTCAAAGGCAAGGTTATTGCAAACTATGCCTAATTCCCTCCAAGTTTCTCTTTTTTGGATGCAAGTTATTGGACCATAGACATTAATAAGAAGAAAGCACAAGTTAGATGCAAGAATCCTTACCTTACAAGCCAACCAATGCTTTCTTGAAGAAATATTTTCCACTATCACACTTTGAGGTTTCTATATAGTTATAATTCCTCTCTAGGGATCGTCAAAATTCACCCCCAACATTTTCCAATGCTTCAAACTTTTCCTAAAGCGCTCCTTTTATTTCTTTCCTAACTTGGTTTCTTGAAGGATACATATATCGGCTTGAAAATAGTCTAAGTGGTGCTTGAATAGGCACTTTTTGTTAGGGGTGTTTAAGCCCCTAACGTTCTAAGTTATGATTTTCATTGCAATTCAGGAAGGGCTTCACCCTTCCCTACTTTCAACATTTCACTAATCTTTAGTTTCCCATTGGATTTTCCATCCCATTTTAACTTCTCCTCGTTTGGGATTCTACCTCTCTTATTACTTTCACCACAATCAGGGGATGTCTTTAATGCATCTTTCTAATAAATACCTAGTTTGTCCATCTCCAACTACCCTGGTGACATGAATTTTATTCTCTTAGATTCTTTTGGAGTTGCTTCTTCCTCCTTGAGCTCTTGATCAACCTCCTCCAAGTTTGGTCCTTCTTCTCATTCCTCCCTTAGATTAACATCTAAATTTTCAACAAGTGATATGTTCTTGAATTATTTTGTGAGTTTTTCTAACCCATATCCAACCTCAATTAGAAAGTCGAGATCTTCTTCATTTCTATTGTTTCCAATTAGATCCAAGGTCTATAATATCTCCATATCTAGTTCCTTCCTCTGATATGTCAAGCCTTCCCTCTACACAAATGAGGCTTCTACCTTTTCCTTGGTTGCAAATTTTTCCTCCTATTTCCCTAGATTTGAATTTACTGAATTCAAATTTGCATCGGCCTTTGAGGAATTGGAGGAACAACCAATATCCATATGGATCTCTACCTTTCATTTGTCTTATTTCATAGGGTTTCTCCATCACAACATATTAACTAAGGTATTCTTAGGGCATAAATCTGGAACAAGGGGCTATTACTAGTTGCCCCAATCTATTATAAGTTTGGTTTCCCTCCAATGTGGGTTGTTGGGGTTATTTTCCACACATAATCCAACATAAGTGCTAATCCCATCAGGATTTAGCCTTTCCTCTACACATACAATTTTTCCCAAATGATTTCCAATATCTTCCAAAATGTTTGGTTCCAAAACACAAAGGGAAACTTGGGTAACTTGAACCAGTCTTGTATTTTTCCATGTGTTGATATGGATAAAAACAAACCTGCCACCTATAGATGTGAAAACCACTTCCATCCATAATCCATAATCCATATTCCATTTTCTACTTCTTCCCTGATTGCTTGTGATGGGAAAATCATAGTGAAATAGCCATTCACTAATTATTTGAATTGCATATATTGACCCTAATGACCTCACCACCATTTGATTAGACTGTCCTAGTTTAAATCCTTACCATACCACCTGATAATTAAACCCTTCTATTTCAACCGAACTATTGAAAGTTGTAATTGGCATTTGATAGTTATATATGTTGCATATATATGTATGCTATGAATTTGATTCATGTATTGCATCTCATTTTGATTAATAGTATATAAATGGAATTCGATAGTTATATTTTGAAGCTGTATGGAAATCGATACTGTAGGTTGTGATTCTATTTTATATGTGATATATATTCAATGTTGAATACTTTGAATTTGTATCCATGGGTATGTTTAATAGTTAGCAATTGATATTATGTCTTGCATTGCGTTTGATTATTGGAAATTGGGGTGATTTTTGTTATTGTTCAAAAGTGGGAGCCATTGTGCAAATGGTTAAGTTCGCTTCCAGAGGCTTGGGAGGGAGTATTTTTGTATGTATGGTTTTATGATGGTTTCACTTGGAAATGGTTTGGTAATTTTTTGAGTTGCGTGTAAGAGGGTCAATTCCTTGCACTGTGTATTGATTCTTGTGATTGTGATATGTGTGCAAGAGGGTCAATGCCTTGCACTATGTATGGATACATGTGATTATGTTAAGTGTGCAATATGGTAAATTCCTTGCTTGATGTTTAGGGTTTACTAGTTGCGAGTAGGGGAAGTGGCTCTCAATGGGTGCCAAAACCCAAAGGGGTGTCTAGGATAACCTATTGGGAGTTTCTTAATCTAGTGATAACCTTAATAATGAATTAGGAGAAGGGTAGATTTCACATTAATCAAGATAATTATATGCCTCACTCATGGCTCAAGTTCTTGTTTATTTTTGAGATGAGATGGGAAGTTCTGGAATGGAAAGATCAGCTGCCTTATCCTCATGAAAGGTACTTTGATTTCGTATGAGTTTGTATGCGAGCCGAGGATTGGTAGAGGCTTCCAGGATAACCCAAGATGGGGGTCGGGACCTAGGAAGATCAGCCAGGATAACCCATATCAATCTATGTGATGACACTCCACCCTATTGTAGTCTAGCATTCCCTAGTTGTATGTTCTCATCCTATTGTGTGTGTGCCTTTGGAAGTGAAGTCAATGTTGTAAGTGATGTTGTGTTGCAAGTAGCGATGTGTTGGAGTCCATGTATAACCCTTGATTGTGTTAGCTTGTTGTGTTTCTATTAGTAGTGGGACCTTGTGTTATCTCCTAGCACGGGGGGTGGACCTTAGGGTTCCACATGGTTGGGAGGTTGGTGCTTTTTCCTCCATTGGGTATTCTTGTTGCATGTTCATGTGTGTGGAGATTTTTCCTTATGTTGTGGACTCCAAATCTTGTTCTAGAGTGAGAAGAAAAACTTGTATGTTTATGCATTGGATTCTAGATCAGTTGTATCTCTTCTTGTAATTATATGTATTCTTCCCACATGTACTCCAAGAAGCATTATCATAAAATTGTAATGATGTAATAGAAATTGATGTATTCTTCTTGTATTGAATACTATAATGTAATGCATCTTGTATATGTAGTTAGCTATAAATGAGCTTAATGTTGATTATCAGTTAATATGTTATGCATAATTTATTTAATGTGATGCTTTTAAAATGAACCTTGCTTGTTAGATAGATCATGATATCTTGGTTAATGGTTATGTGAGTAGCACAACCATGGAACCTTAGAGGACCTATGTTTAGATTTTATGCTATGTTATGTTACGCATTCCATTGATAGTTCTTATAAAAAAAATTGTTCCATTAATGTGGCATAGTTGTGTTGTCCTCTAGGGTTCCTTGGTGGGGCGTTACACCTGGTATCAGAGCCAAGTTCATGTACTAGGTACTCTGGATACATATGCGCCCATTATGTGGGATAGTAGTGTAGCTTTAATATTTAACCTTGAAGCTTTCATTTCAAGTCTTCTCGATTGTGCAATCCCTAGACCACACTGTATGTTTGTTCATGCTTGTACTCTTCCTCTCTTCTCTCTAGGAATTATATCTATGTGCATTATGTGTATTCATATTTTGTGTATGCCCTTTTGGTGTGAGTGATTGTTATATGATGCTATGTGATATTGTTCCTCTTGCAGTTATTTTGGGTACTTGTTGAATGCTAAGGATAGTGTTGAGTGTGTGATTGACCATCTTATATGTATTCCCTTAAATGATGTTACCATGAATGCTCATATGACCAAATTTATTGCAAAGTAGTATGTTACCTTCCTTATAAATAGTAGGATAACGTGTATGCATTCCACATAATAATTTGGCTTAGAGTAGATCATAATGCATATCCGAATAATTTGTTCAATAAGCATATATTAGCTAAATAATGACGTTCTCTCTCCCCTTTTTCTTTTCTAAGTTTGATATGAAATATAAAAGATGTTAATTTATGATGTACTATACCAATTAGATGAATGAAAATTTTCATGTATGTGATACTATATGCAAAAGAATTTTTTGTATAATTTCACCTCTCAGTAAGGAATTAGGAACTATCTATTGCATTTATAATGTTAGGAAATGTCATGGATTATTGGAATCTGCACATTTAAGAGCATGTAGCACATAGATGCAGGGTAGATAGTGATGATATGTTTTGAAAATTTGATCATTCTTGTGTGATTTTACTTAATTGACATATATATGTACTGATTAATTGACAACTCTCCCTCTCTCTTCTCTCTTTATCTGAAAATTAGATTCATAAGGAAGCTACTTAGAAATGCATTAGACATCAATAGAGGCATTAAATTCTTAGTAAGGAATAAGATTTGAATTGCATAAAAAGAAAATGCTTCTTTAGAATAGAAATTTTGTATTTGAAAGATTATGCATCGCATCTAGGACTCTATTTTCTTGGGAGTAAGTAGGTAGAATACCTTTGTATGGATAGTATGGGAAATTCTTATAAAATAATGGATTAACAAACCTTGTTATACCATAGGAGTTGAATAAGGAAAATATGGTGTATTGCTTGTAAAGTGTGCATAGAAATTTTGAAATCATTTGTTCATGTCCCTATTTGATTTGGAATTATGTATGTCCTTAGCTATTGGAAAATTTATGGAATTTTAAATGTTTAAATTAGAATGTTGATAGGAAATAAGTTGATGTGATATATGTTTGAAAATAAGTGTGATGATACATGTAAAGGAAATATACAAATAGGGTTATAGTATTTAATTCGCAAGAGGATAAGTGAGTGGATTTGTTTAAGATGTATTAGTGAATTATCATAGGTAATGGGAGTGAATATAATTTGGTATTTCTATTAAGTCTTGTTTATAAATCAAGTAATGAGGATTGCCTAATGAAAATAGTGATGTGATTGAAAATTTGTCTTGCTAATTGGGTGACTAATTTTTTTTGTGGCATTATGAAGAGCATTCTATTTGTCTGCATCCTATGCATTATGCATTGTGAATGATATGGTGTAGTAGTGAATCATAAATAGAGAATCTAAAATCAATTTTCATTATGTCTATTACCTTGTAAATGTAATTATTTTATGAATGGGATATCAAAATGAACTTTGGATAAGTATTGAATGTATACCTTGTGTGGCAGTGAAATATTATATTTCTCTCTCTCTCTTGTATATTTTATTTACATAAAGGATGATTGCATGAATGCTAGTGTGTAAGGAAAATATTGTATTGCATTAAAAGATAGTAAATGAAGGTAAAAAATAGGAAACCACAATTGTTTAGTTGTTGTCCAAATTTTCTTAAGAGATATATATTTATAACCCAATGGCCTAATGTGTCTAGTGTGCAATCTCTAGCGCTCTTAGGACAATGTGGCCTTAGGTGCCGTGTAGCGATTACTCCCTTTGGTGTGGCTAACATTAGTCACCTCATTTTTTGGTTATGTTTGGTATGGAATTTTGCCAAGATATGTTTAGATTGGTGTTTTGTAATGTTGAGGGCTAGCATGTTTTCTTATGCTAGCACTGACCACCGAACTCCTTTCTTTTCATTTATTTGGTGACACTTGTCATGTTTTAATCATTGTGGGTGTTGAATTGTCGGAAATTTTCTTGATTTAATGTTGAAATTGATAATTTATCCTCTTGGGTATTCTTTTTCAATATCTTATGGTGATCATTCTAAACTTTTGGTATTGTTGGCCCTAGTTTTAGTGCTAAGTTTTGTTTTTATTAGATTCCATTTGAACTTTTGATAGTGTGTTAAGGGAGAATACCACAAAGATTGGAGCCAGACATGTTGGGTAACTAGATGGTATAATGTAGATTTGAATAAATGAAATGTGTTTGAGGTGCATTTGTAACCTTTTGATCATATGGGATGCTAGAGAAAAGTGTGTTTGAGATAAATAAGTTCACATAATATGTGATAGTTAGATGATAATGAACTATAGATTCTTTCGATAAATGATCATGTAAATTTTGTAGAGCTAATTAATATGAATGTCAGTGTGGGTTTTATTTGGATAGGGTGTGCATTTGAAGTTATAAGCATGTTTTTATATTATTTTCCTTTTTCCCTGGTTGAGACTTTACTACGCCTTAAGTTTAGTGTGTTATATGAGAATGTTGAATGAAAATCTTATCCTGCTAGGATGTTTATTGGAGTGGTATCTTTTGGTAGGTGTTTGAGTGAATTGGTATGTTTAATGTGATTATTAAAAAGTGATTTATCTTGTTTATCATTTACAGAATGCATACATTGTGAAAACCTATGTGATGTAAAGGAAATCCTTGCTAATATTATCTTACTTCAAGGATTAGGAAAAGGAAGGAAATGAGTTGGTTAGGACATTTTTACCTATTGGTGAACCCTAATCATAGGTAAGATAGTTATGTTTCTTGTATTTATATTAAAAGAAAGGTAAACGTGGTATTATTTAATAAATTTTAGGACTAATGTGTGTGTTTTATTCTAACCTTGCGACTTCCAGGAGTAAGTCGAATCTTAGGGGGGTAGGATGTAGTGCCCCTCCATGATTCACCTTTTTATGATGTTTATGTCAGATGCTTGTGGATTATTTTTATGTATCGAATACTCTTGCTTGTAGTTATAACATTTTATAATGAGATTTCTTACAATACGTTACTATGTTAGATGATGTAATACTCAAGACTTGTTAAGATGTTAGGTTATATAGGTTATGTTTATTATTCATGATTACTATGAGACTAAGATCTATTTCTTATGATCATATGTTGATGACTTTATTTAAGGATATTTGAAGAAGTATTAACCTTTAATTAATGATATGTTTAGATCATTTCCATGACTATGTGTGACATTCTAGATGTTAGGACTTATCACATGTGCTTTTAGATATGCTTATCATGTTGATACATGCTTAGGGATATTGTAATTAATAGAATAATGTTGTTATATGTTGGTTAGTCTTTGATTATTTTGATGATGATTATGAAATGTTTATGAATATGCTAAGAATGGAATATTTTACCTTATTTCGGAATGGTGTAAGATTATTGATGTTATGAGATGTTATTTGATATACTATAAGACACTTTTAAATATTGTTTAGGTGTGGAGGGAAGGATGTCATATTTCTCACTTGTGAGAACCCTATGATGTTTTGATTTCCTTTCACTAGGTATGTGATGATTATATATATGTGCAAAGATGTTTGTGTGCTACATCTTCCAACATCGACTCCACCTGAATTGGCAGGTCTGAGTGTGCCTTAAACCCAATGGAACTGTCGATTAGAGATAAAACTTGGTCCCCTACCCTAGCCATCATCCTCAAAGAGGATGAGTATCTAGTCTAATACCTTGTCTATGCTGTCAATTTTATCTATGGTCGGTTGGTGTTGTTTGAGGTCTTGTTTTTTACCTGGGTTAGGGTTCAGGTATTTGTTTGACATTTGGTTGTTTAATTTAAAACTGTTTGATAAATGTTGTATTGGTTAATTGATGCATTAAAATAAGTTACTAAGTAAAAGGGTATGTTGAGAGTTAACTATTATTGTATTTGTGTGCATGTGTTACTCCTAAATATGCAAAACTAAACTAGAATGCAAGGAAAAGAACACAAGACCACCTCAATGATTAGCCTAAGTAAAACACAAAAGAGAGATAAAAACAATGAAAATGATTATATCTTTTATGTTGATCTCCTTGGTTGGCCCTTGATTTAGATGGAAATATGTGCTCCTTGATGGCAAGGTGATGGAAAATTATGTAAATGCAAGGTGAGAGTGGATAGATGATGAGTAAAACCAAATGGATATGATCTCTTGAATGCAAAGAAAATGCTTAATGGTTTCTTGAATGGATTAGAATCATAAGTTGGCTACTAAAATGCATGAAGTCTAGATCTCTTTAATGAAGGAAGAGGGGGGTATTTATAGAGGAGATTGAATTCTCTAGAGAATTCAATGGTCAAGATTGAGCCACCATGGCCAAGATGGAGGGTTGTGGTGAGTTGATGACTCACAAGCCCTCGCATCTTGACATGTGGAGGGTGAGTTGTCCAAGGGGCAAGGTGAGATGGAAAAGTTACAAATGATTTGGAGGAAGGAAAAGAACTTTGCAAGTACCTTAGGGGATGAGAGGATTTCCTCAAAAAGGAACCTCTTGTCCCCAAGTGAGAATGAAAGTGACATATGAGGAATTCTAGTATTTCTCAAAAAATCCTCATGGAGAAGAGAGAATTGGTTGGAGAAATAAATGTGAATATTTAATTCACATGATTGGAGGGGATAAGGTGGTTGGGATAATAAATATGAATTTTAAATTCATATGATAAGCACCTTATGGATAAGACAAGGTTCTTATGAAGGAGGTTGAAAAGTGCCTTGTGGATAAAACAAGGCCCTTAATGGAAGGTTCTTGGATGCCATGTGACTTGATGTGACATTTCAATGATCACATGGGGAAGAGGAGATTCCTTGGAGGAATTAAAAGTGTATTTTAAATTCATGGGGAAGAGGGATATTTTTGGAAGAATAAAAGTGAATTTTAAATTCACATGGGGAAGATAAAAAAGAATTAAAAATTCCTTGGGGAATGAGAGAGTTGACCAAAGGGGGATTGATTAGACTGACTACTCACTGATTGGAAGACAGTTAGTGGCTAACGAATATTAAGAGCCAACTTGCGAAATTTGGAGGATGTGACACATCCTAATCAAGGATTAGCCATGTGCACATCCCTAATGATGGGATTAGGAGATGGATTAGGATTAAGGAAAAGGATGTGACATGTGAGGAATTAAATAAATATCATATTTATTTAATTCATTTGATGAAAAGGAGAGTAAAGGGGGTAAGGTATTTAATCATTAACTAAATACCTTAGGGATTAAAGAGGGATTAAGGGTATTAATTAGATAATAGAAATATTACCTAATTAACGTGAATAAGAGGATGTTTAGATGAAAAGGGATAAATTTGGAAAAATGTAAGTGTCCAGATTTGGATGTCTACATTTTTCCCCTCTTTGAGATGGTGTTACAAAGTAGCATCATTTCAAAGAATGTTAAAACAAAGAACTCAAAAGAAGATGGTTAGATTGGGAAAGATGCCCTAGTCATCAAAGGAGTGACTGGGAATAAAGATGATGAGGGTGAAGATGAAGATTAGGGATTGAGGATGCCCCCTCGAGAGGACATGCGGGTTTAAGAGAACATGGGTGTGCACTCAAAATGAATGAAATGATGCAAGGGTAGATGGGGAAGATGATGCAAAATGATTTATGAGAGAGGATGATGATATGAAGAGATAAAGGAAAGCACAAATAGGTTCCAAGAAAAATATGATATTGCCCCAGTCAAGCTACAAGCTAGGATGGACTGATGGTTGATGGAGTGTTGTTGATAAGGAAAGGATACATCCCAAAAAAACACAAGGATAGGAAAGGATACATCCCGATGAGAGAGTTGTTGATGAGGGAAGAATACATCCTAGAACAACACAATGACAGGGAAGGATACATCTCATTGATGATGATGATGATAGTGTTGTTGATGAGGGAAGGATACATCCCAAAACAACACAAAAGGATAGGGAAAGATACATCCTGATGATGACGACGATGATGATGATTGGGTCAAGGCTTGTAGCAAGGCTAGGAACAAGACCAAAGATGTGATTAGATGATTTATGCTAGAGTGAATGGATTAGGATTGGATGGAGATGTGAGATGGTGAAAATGAATGAAGATGATGGAGGTAAAGATTCAATGCAATGGAAGATGCAATTTTCCATATTCGGAGCATTGGTTTTTTCTATAGCATAAGACACCATATACCATGGTATGTAGAACCAAGGCGGATCAATGTCTAATGCACACACAAACACAACAAACAAAGAAGGTTATCCCAACACCCCAAAGTCGCGATGACCTTGGTCAGGCCAGGTATTGAGATAAACACAAGCATAAAAGGATGTCCCAGCGTAACACAAGACCACAGAGTTCTTAGTGGATACTATGTGGGACAACCAAGAAGACAAAAACAAACAAAAAGATCAAGATATGCCCCTATGTTAACTAGTCAAAACACACCATAATATGATAGATCATGGCGGCCTTGATGAGTGATGACAGAGAGCTTAAATGATAAATAAAAGCCAAAAGTATCAAAAGATTGCAATCAATTTCAAAACATCCTTTGCCATAAGATCAAGATGATGGATGGGGTTGATGCGGTATGTGAGGAAGGATACATCCTATTGAGACCAAAGATGGAGGATAGATTGGTTGATCGATATGACGTAGGATATCTGAAACCGATTGGATCTCATGAGATGAATGACCTTTGTTTGTATGCACCAGCTAGGATAGGGACATATTGGATGACACAAAAAGATGAAATGACACAAGACAACAAAACCCTAAAGACCTAGGGGCTCGAGGGTTGATCAAAGATCAACCTTGCCTACATGAAAGAATAGAGCCCTTGTAGTTAGATAAAATATCATGGATAAAAGCGGAAAGAGGATAATGGAGACCACAATGGAGGACGTAGACCGAACAAATTCCCTAGAGGTAGATCAAATGATCGACCTTGCCTATGTGAAAGCATAGGGGCAATGTAGCTCGACACAAGGCCAAACATAGATGATGGAAGATGATAGAGCAGAAAAAAGATAGGACCCTGAGGGCAGATCAAATGATTGACCTTGCCTACGTGAACGCATTGGGGCAACGTAGTTCGACACAAGTCCAAAGATAGAGGATGAAATATGACAGGATAGACAAAAGATAGAGCCCCAAGGGCGGATCAAATGATCAACCTTGCCTACGTGAAAGTGCAGGGGCACCGTAGTTTGACACAAAGCCAAAGACAAACGATGAAAGATGACAAGATAGACAAAAGACAGAGCCTCGGGGGTGGATCAAATGATCGACCTTGTCTATGTGAAAGCATAGGGGCAATGTAGTTCAACATAAGGCCAAACACAGGTGACAGATAATGAATCATGAGATGATACGATGATGGAGTTGATATGATAAGCCAGGATAGGCCGTGTGGATATGATGGTTGATATGTTGGATGTGGGTTATGTGAAGCTCAACGAGGGGATAGTTATCAAAATCATCAAAAGAGGAAGGGGGAGGAGGAAACGATGAGAGACAAAAAATGATATAGATAGTAAGAAGATGTAGGAAGTAGATAGGAGTGATGATAGTGATGTTAATGGTATTAGATTACATGGGGGTAGCTTATGGCTATATACCAATGACAAGGGATTAGGATAAGAGGAAAATAGAGGTAAATGGATGGATGGATAAAAATGGGGAGATAGAAAGATGCTAGGATAGGTGGAGAGAAGGATAAGGATGTGGAAGGATGGAATAGATTATTGGATGGAAAAATGGATGGGGGAGATAAGGGTGAAAAGATGGAACAAGACTAGTGGATGGGTAGATAGGAAGATAAGGATGGGGAGATGGAAGGAATTACTTGGAGGGATGGATAGACGATGTCTCCAAGGACTCTATTGCAATATGGAGATGCCCCCACTCTAGATGTGTCATACATAACGAGGCAAGCGGGATAGCAGGATGGGTGGATAAGGGAGTGAGATGGACATAAATAGGAGATATAGGTAAGGAAGGGATATGGGTGTTGTTATGATGGATGGATGATGAATGTAGATGGATGTAGATAATATGTATGGATCAAAAAAATAGATGGGGAGGAGAAGGAATGCATGGACGAGGGGAATATATGCCAAGAGGTGTCCAAAGTAGGTATATATGTTTGCCCCTACCTAGGTCAAGATCACAAGGAAGATGGAGGGACTGGGGTAAATGGGATATGATGGATAGGATGTGGAAGATATGTGGATGTAGGAGATGGAGGAAAGGAATGTGTAGGTGGATGTTGCCCCCAATCATGGAAGTAGATTGGATGGAGGATTTTGCATGACACATGTTTTCTAGGTTTTCATCATGGTACTTATCCAAGACACTTGTTTTCCAAGTTTTCACCATTGAAAGAATTATTTTCTCTTTACTATTTTCTTTTTTCTTTGTTTTTTCTTCTTCTTTTTTAATTTTTTGACTTTTTACGATTTTATTTATTTTATTTTATTTTAGGATTTTACTGACTTTTGGAACTTTTCGGATAGAAATACGGATGGATATGGAGGAGGATATGGATTCAGAATACATATGATAAAGTGGATGGATGAAGGACTCAAGCATCAAGTTCCATATGAGGTAATAAGAGCCCATGTGTAAAGTGACAATTGGATGTTGGTACAACCTTATTAGAATGGATGGATTATGCAAGGGAATGGATCAAAGGGATTGGATGGGGGAGATATGGGGGATAGTGGGTGGGGTGTTGGAAAGTGTATGGATGGAATGATGGAGTGGATGTAGGAAGGGGGAAGGTGTTTAGGACCAACATTGGCACATGTGGTGGATGTGAAATTATAGGAGGGTTGATGGATGGAGAATGTGTCCATACTGGAGGTGTTGGGATAGTGAATTTTGTGACATAAGGACCCAAAATAGATTTAGGAGATGGAGGATGCAAAAGATTAACTTTGGGATAAGCAACTTTGGATGTCTTTAGGGTTTTCCCATTTGAAGAAATGGCCTATTTTTTCTTGGGAATCCACATGGTTTTGATTTTTGCTTTGGTGGGCCTTTGTGGTCATTTGGATTGATTTAGATTGTGGAGTTGATTTTTCTTTTCTTCAACATGTCTTTTGAAGGGGACATGAGGAGCTTTAGATTCATGTGGACGTTTGGATTTATAAATTTTTTCTTTGTCATCCAAAGTGATTTTAGTAGCAATGGGATGGGTATGGGGAGATGGATGATGTGGAGGGGACATGGATGGAGTGATAGAAGTATGTTTTTGACGAGGATGTGTGGATGAAGGATGCGAGATAGCATGCATGGAGGAGTTCCTTTGTTGATCCTGATTAGGAGTTATGAAGTGAGAAATTTTATGTTGTGCACTAGGGATAGGTGATGGATGGAGGAAATGATGAATATGATGAGATGGAGGAGGTGATTTTGGGATATAAGGACCCAAAGTAGATGCAATGGATGGTGGATGAATGATTGTGGATGGAGGGATATAAGGACCCAAAGTAGATGTAGTGGATAGTGGATGAATGATGGTGGGTGGAGGAATATAAGGACCCAAAGTAGATGCAGTGGATGGCAAATGAATGATGGTGGATGGAGTGACATAAGGACCCAAAATGGATTTAGAGGATGAAGGAGGAAGATGGATGGTTTTTTTGAGGTAATATGATGGAGGAGGGGGATGGCGGCAAATGGTTTGGTACATCAGTGAGAAGTACCTCTTGTGCCTTTAGAAGAGGATCATTTAGGATGTATGAAGGTTGTACCAACATATTTGGAGTGTGAGTCTTGGGAGATATATCCAAGATTGTGTGTGTGTGGATGTTCTTTGACTTGGATGGGCTCTAAAGTACCTTGCTCATGAAGGCCTAAACCTTTTCCTTGATAGTTCATGTTCTTGATCATGTGATCTATGGTAGGGTGCTTATTCTATTGGAAGCATGATGTGATTGCATTATTAGGTAAAGGAGGATGGGTGGTGCATATACTTTGTTTTTCTTCTACAAGGAGACCACCATGGATGAGTGTAATGTTACCGAGGTGATATAAAAGTGGTGTTGGGGTGACAGGGCTAGGTGGCGATGGAGGATCATGTGATGGAGATGAGGGGATAGCAGCATCCTGATCATGAGGAATGAGTGGGAAGGGATCGGGAGAGGGATTATGTGGTATTTCAAGATCTCAAACTAGGGAAGTAGGTGATAAGGGCTCATGAGATGGAGTGATTGGATATTGAGTGTAAAGGGGATCATGGGATGGAGCAAACAAGCTAGTGTGATCTTGATATGGGGTAGATAGGATGATGAGATCATGAGATGAAATGGATGAAAGGCTATGTTCTTGGGATGGAGTAGATGAGGTGGCAAGATCTGTATTTGGAGGAGGGGATATGCTTGTATCATTTGGATCAAGCCCTTGGCATGGCTCATCGTGGTTGGGAGGCACAGTGACAAAGGAGTGTTTGAGGGACTCCTTAGGTGGGGGAGATAGGAGGATAGAGGATTCATGAAGGTCACGGGATTGAAGTTTGGTAATATTAGGACTAGGGGGAGTGGATTGGATATCTCCAATGAATTGGGTGGATCTAGCGGTAGAAGATGGGGATTTGATGGAATTAATGGGTGTGACATACTCAACTGTTTGGACGGTGCTAGGAGTGGTAATGGTAGTGATAGGTGTAGGATGGAGGAGGGACTCATCACTAGTGATTGTACATGATAGAGTGGGAGAGAATTGTTTCACAGCCTCAAGATGTGGATTTGAGGATGTCTCTTTTGTCATGAGTCCTTGGATGACATTTGGAAGGGATGTAGGATTAGGTGGGGTGATGGGAATGGATGGAGGATTAGGGATGGTTGGAGGACTAGGATTAGGGATTGGTGGATTAGGGTTAGATGAGGGGATGGGAATGGATGTAGGATTAGGGATGGTTGGAGGACTAGGATTAGGGTTAGATGAGGGGATGGGAATGGATGGAGGACTAGGAGGAGATGAAGGATTAGGGTTAGAGATTGGAGGATTAGATGGGTGGATTAGGATTAGGATTAGAGGAATGAATTGGACTAGATGGAGGACTAGGAGTGGTTGGAGGACTAGGTGGGTTATGATTAGATGGAGGATTAAGATATAATGCGGTGAAAGGGGGAGTGATGTAGGAGGATGTAGATGTTGGATTAGGTTGGGAAGATTGGGATGGTGAGTAATAGTAGGGAGATGTGGATGATAGATTAGGATGAGAAGATTGGGATGATGGATAATAGTAGGAAGATGTGGATGATGGATCAGGATGGGGAGATATGGGTGGCAAGTTCTCATAGGAGGACATGGATGGAGGACTAGGATGGAAAGACGTGGAATTAATGTAAGGATATTGGGATGGGGGATTGTGATAGGAAGGTGTGGATGTTGGATTAGCATAGGAAGATTGAGGTGGTGGATTATCATAGGGGGACATGGATGGTGGATTGGCATATGAGGATATGGGTAATGGATGAGGATAGGAAGATGGAGATGGTAGACTGCCATAGGAAGATATGTATGGTGGGTTGGCATAGAAGGATATGGATGATGGATTAAGATAAGAAGATTGAGATGGAAGATTAAGATAAGAGGAATATTGGGATGATGGATTATGATAGGAATGAGTGAGTGTTGGATTAGGATAGGAAGATTGGGATGTGGAATTAAGGGAGATGTATTGGGATTGTTGATGATGATAAGGATAGGAGGATATGGATGTTGGGTAGGATAGAGGTTAAGAGGGAGGACATGATGAATATGTGGATGGTGAGGATGTTGGATATCCCTTGTCAAGGGTAGCATAAGGATTGCTAGTAGATACAAATGAAGGCATGGTGGGATAGTTCAAAGGAGTAGTTGGATTTTGGGGGGCAATTGGAAAAATCTTTCTAGCAATGATAACATCAAGGGGATCTATATTACACTCTTCGTGATCAACAAGACTTTCGCTATTGTCATCAACATAGTTAGGATTCCCCTTGACTACTATTATTGGTCATGTGAGAGGGGGATAAGGATTCATGACGAATACAGATTAGAAGGAAATAATAGATGATGGGATAGAGAAATAGGATGGATTGGAAGAGGATATAGGTGGACTAAAGCTTAAGTTGGGATTCAAGTTAAGCTCATATTAAGATTGAATAAAAGTCCAAATTAGGATGATGGGATTAAAGCTCAAATTAGAACTAGATTGGAGCTTAGATTCAAATTGGATTGGAGGATATGATAGGATTGATTCTAAACCAAGTTTGGGGGTTTTAACTAGAGGACGTAAGGTGTTGACAATCAATTTTTTGCCAGATTTGGCAGTTTTCAAAAATGTCAAATTTGTAATTTTAAGAAACTTCATAGGAATACCTTTGAGAGTCCATTTTTTCCCCCAAAAATACCCAAAACTAAGGTAGGATGAATTTCCAACTAATATACCAAATGTGAGACATGCTTTCCGAGTTATTAACGAAAACGATTTTTCAAAAACTAGAAAAAAACACTAAATTGCAATTTTGAGGGTCAAGATGAAAGTTTGAG
This sequence comes from Sequoiadendron giganteum, assembly GCA_007115665.2. Classification (NCBI taxonomy): domain Eukaryota; kingdom Viridiplantae; phylum Streptophyta; class Pinopsida; order Cupressales; family Cupressaceae; genus Sequoiadendron; species Sequoiadendron giganteum. The sequence goes on along the minus strand of CM021109.1, from coordinate 563,693,752 downwards.
GCCCCAAAAATGTGTCAAAACGGGGTCCAACCAATTTTGAGATTGAGGGGAATCCACATGCCACCTCATAATGCAACCACCCATAAATTTTTAGCCCAATTGAACACCTGAGTCAAAAGTTATGGCCTTGAACGTTTTTGCATAAAAATCAAAACCCTCAAAACGAAGTCTAGATGATTGGGATGGATGATTTGATGATAGATATGGACTCTAATGATGTTATAAGAAGCACCTATGTGTTTTGGTCGATGAAACAATGAATTTTCTGCCGAGCGGCGCGTGCGCCTGGTCATGGCCGCCCCTACTCAAACAAAGGACTAAAAAAGATAATGTTTTTGTCGAGGGGTGTGTATGCCCGGGCATGGCCGCCCCTGCTAAGAAAGAGCACTCAAAAAGATGATGTTTTTGCCGAGGGGCACATACGCCCGTGCATGACCGCCCTTGCTAGGGCGTGGTCACCCCTGTTTAGACAAAGGACTAAAAAATATGTTTTTTTGCTAAGGGGCACGTTCGCCCGGGCATGGTTGCCCCTGCTAGGGCATGGCCACCCCTCTACTAGGGCAAGGTCTCCCAACTAATTTTTTGAACTTGTCCAAATCAAGAATGAGACCAAAGAAGCCTAGAAGATGGTGAAACAAACTTGCTAAATGATGAAATGGGTTCCCTGAATGGCAAAATGGGCTTTCTAAGTGGGTGAACGTGTCGATGGAACGAGAGAATGAATATCCAAAATGGATGAATGAATGGTCGGAATGGGTAAACAGATACCCCAAATGAGGGAACAACACTCAGAACGGGTGAACAGCTTCACGGAATGAGTGATCAGCTGGTCGGGAAGGGGAAACGCTGCTCAGAATGGGAAAATGGATATCCAGAATGGACGAACATATGGTCAAGATGGGTAAACGAGTACCTCAAAGGAGGGAACAACACTCAAAATGGGAAAACGGTTTGTCGGAATGGGTGAACAGCTTCCCGAAACGAGTAACAACTGGTCGAAAAGGGGAAACGATGCTCAGAACGAGCAAATGGATATCCAAAATGGATGGATAGATGGTCAGGATGGGTAAACGGGTACCCCAGACAAGGGAACAACACTCAAAACAAGAAAATGGTTTGCCAAATCATGTGCACACCTTTGTGAAATGGGTGAATAGTAGGTCGAAAAGGGGAAACAACGCTCAGAATGGGCAAATGGATATTTGGAATGGATGAACGGATGGTTGGAATAGGTAATCAAGTACCCCGGACGAGGGAACAACACTCAAAACGAGAAAATGGTTTGTTGGAATGAGTGAACAACTTCCCAGTGAACAACTTCCCAAAATGGGTGAACAAGCTTAAAAGGGGAAATGACGCTTAGAACGAGCAAATGGATATCTGAAATGGAAGAACGAATGGTCAAAATGGGTAATCAGGTACCCCAAATGAGGAAAAAACACTCAGAATGGGAAAACGGGTTGTCGAAATGGGTGAACGACTTCCCAGAACGGGTGAACAACTCGTCGGAAAGGGGAAACAATGCTCAGGACAGGTAAATCAATATTCGAAATAGATAGACGGATGGTCAGAATGGCAGAACCGACTGACGGAATGATGGGGGGATGTTGAGAAATCATTTGTTTTGGGCGTGGTCGCCCTTCAGGTGAAAATATGGGTAAAAAATGGCTATTTTGGTGCAGAGGGGCGCGTATGCTCGGGCGTGGCCGATTCTGCTAGGGCGTGGCCGACTTTGCAAGGTTTTTGAACTTGTCCAAATCAAGAACAAGTCTAACAAATGGTGAAACAAACTTACTAAATGATGGATTGGGTCCCTGAACGACAAAACAAATTCCCCAAACGACCAAACAATCTTTCTAAGTGGATGAATGGGTCAACAGAATGGGAGAATGAATCTTTTAAATGGATGAACGAGTTAACAAAATGGCGGAATGGATGTTCAAAATAGGAGAATGCACTGATGGAATGGCACAGGGATGTTGAAAAATGACTTGTTTTGGGTGTGGCCACCCCTACTAGGGTGTGTCTTCCCTTCGGGTGAAAACAAGGGCAAAATGGCTATTTTGGTGCAGAGGGGCATGTATGCCTAGGCGTGGCCGCCCTTGCCAAGGTGTGGCTGATTTTGCTAGGGTATGGCTGGCTCTACAAGGGCATGGTCGCCCCTATCAACTTGACTTAGGTGAAAAGTGGCTATGGCAAAGGATTGAAAACACTTAAAAAAAACAAGCAAAGTGGTAAGACTGATTTGACTTGTAAGAAATGGACTAGTTTTACACAAAAAAGATAGTTCAAGCAACACAATCCTAAGATTAGTAAGAAGGGTATGGCCAACACGGTTCTTTAACTAGGATAAAAAATGCAATCTAGGGAGTCCTCGATATACGCACAGTACGTGAGACCCAAACCATGAACACCAGTCCATCACAAGTGTGAGTCGGGAACCCCAACGAGATACTAAAAGGCTCAGACCAAATCTTCATGTTTATCTATGTATCACCCTAGCTTTGATGCTCTACCAATTATGATGCAACTGGATTGGGGTACAACTTTCATTCTCCCCCCTTTTTATACCCTGCCAGTACACGTGGTCGGGATCGTCCCTTGGGGTGATGAAATCCCCAAGCAGGTTCCACTATAAAGAAAGTGTTAATCATTTTTGGCTACTCCCCAGGCTCTCACGAAGTGTAAGGGGAAAGCTTGAACGATTTCCACCACCTTGGGTAACACAAAAGACTAAGTAAGCTATGATTTCTCTTCACCCGGGATCGCCAAATGGCATAAGGGGGATGGATACGTTGGTAGCTTACTTTTCAGAAAAAGAAAACAAATTCTTTGACCCCCTACTTAGTCTATGTGCCTAATTAGTGTAAAATGAATTACAACTAACAACTAACTAAAGGTCCTTTTGTCTTGCAAGAAACAAATTATTAGTTTTTCCATCGTTCTTTGTCAATCGTAAATTTCCTGCACAAATGTTAGTATAAAACCCTTCACAATCACCAACAAGACAAATTAGGGGGTCAGTATTAATAAAACAATAAAAAAAAGAGTTTGAAAATGCACAAAACACTATTTTTTACCTTTCGTTCAGACCTGGTCGCCTTTGTTGGTGAAAACAAAGAGCTGAAATGTTGTTTCTGTTGTAGAGAGGTGCATATGCCCAGGCATGGTTGCCCCTGCTAGGGCGTGGCCAACTTTGTTAGTGTGTGGTCGGCTCTGCAAGGGTGTGGTTGGCTCTCTGATGAAAACATAGAGCTTCTGGTGCTGGTTTTCCATAGACAAGCGTCTCTACAGGACTTGGTCGCCCCCTTGGATTAGACAGTGGGTTAAAATAATGAGGTTACCGCCGAGGGGCGTGTATGCTCGGGCATGGCCACCCTTGCTCAAGAATGGTTGGCTTTCTATGTTACCCGAACCTACAAAAAAAATAGTCAAAAAGCAAAAAATATAGATGTTCCTGTCGAGGGGCGTCTATGCCTGAGAATGGCTGCCCCTACTAGGGTGTGGCTGGCTCTCTATGTCACCTGAACCTGCAAAAATCACAGTCAGAAAACAAAAAATACATATGTTTCAGTTGAGGGGCATCTATGCCCGAGCATGGCCCCCCCTGCTAGGGCGTGACCGACTTTTTGCGTCACCTGAACCTGCAAATATGCAAACAACAACAAACTTTAAAAGAAAATGACCCATCTGTGGGTCCCATCGGGCGTGCCAAAAATGTGTGCATTTGTTTCTTACTCCTAAATATGCAAAACTAAACTAGAATGCAAGGAAAAGAACACAAGACCACCTCAATGATTAGCCTAAGTAAAGCACAAAAGAGAGATAAAACAATGAAAATGATTATACCTTTTATGTTGATCTCCTTAGTTGGCCCTTGATTTAGATGAAAATATGTGCTCCTTGATGGCAAGGTGATGGAAAATGGATGGAAAATGATGCAAATGCAAGTTGAGAGTGGATAGGTGATGAGTAATACCAAATGGATATGAGCTCTTGAATGCCAAAAAAAATGCTTAATGGTTGCTTGAATGGCTTAGAATCATAAGTTGGCTACTAAAATGTATGAAGTCTAGATCTTTTTAATAAAGGAAGAGGGGGTATTTATAGAGGAGATTGAATTCTCTAGAGAATTCAACGGTCAGGATTGAGCCACCATGGCCAAGATGGAGGGTTGTGGTGAGTTGATGACTCAACAACCCTCACATCTTGACATGTGGAGGGTGAGTTTTCCAAGGGGTAAGGTGAAATGGAAAAGGTACAAATGATGTGGAGGAAGGACAAGTACTTTGCAAGTACCTTGGGGGATGAGATAATTTCCTCAAAAAGGAACCCCTTGTCCGCATATGAGGAATTTTATTATTTCTCAAAAAATCCTCATGGAGAAGAGAAAATTGGTTGGAGAAATAAATGTGAATATTTAATTCATATGATTGGAGGTGATAAGGTGGTTGGGATAATAAATATGAATTTTAAATTCATATGATAAATACCTTATGGATAAGACAAGGTTCTTATGGAGGAGGCTGAAAAGTGCCTTGTGGATAAAACAAGGCCCTTATAATGGAAGGTTCTTGGCTTCCATGTGACTTGATGTGACATTTCAATGATCACATGGGGAAGAGGAGATTCCTTGGAGGAATCAAAAGTGTATTTTAAATTCATGGGGAAGAGAGATATTCTTGGAGGAATAAAAGTGAATTTTAAATTCACATGGGGAAGATAAAAAAGAATTAAAAATTCCTTGGGGAATGAGAGTTGACCAAAGGGGGATTGATTAGACTGACTAATCACTGATTAGAAGATAGTTAGTGGCTAACGAAGATTAAGAGCCAACTTGCAAAAGTTGGAGGATGTGACACATTCTAATCAGGGGTTAGCCATGTGCAGATCCCTAATGATGGGATTAGGATTAAGGAAAAGGATGTGACATGTGAGGAATTAAATAAATGTCATATTTATTTAATTAATTTGATGAAAATGAGAGTAAAGGGGGTAAGGTATTTAATCATTAACTAAATACCTTAGGGATTAAAGAGGGATTAAGTGTATTAATTAGATAATAGCAATATTACCTAATTAACACGAATAAGAGGATGTTTAGACGAAAAGGGATAAATTTGGACAAATGTAAGTGTCCAAATTTGGATGTCTACAGTATTTATTAACAATCATAATTTATAGTATATTAAATGTGTAATATAATATTAAAATAAAATAAAATAGAATTATGGTGGAAATTTATAATCAATAAATAGTAAAAATAATATAAAAAAATAGAAAGGTTTTCATGTAGTACATGCACAACTTCGTAGAGATTGTTGAAAAAGAAACTTAATGTTTTTTTGGAGATTTTGTGAGATTTTATTGGATCTTTGGTTTGAAAAAATAATCAGCTTCCTTCTTGTAAATAATTTTTCCTTTTGAGAGATTTTTATTATTCATTCAGTTTTTGGGTGGAAGGGAGGAAAGGGTCTGTGAAAATTTTCACATATTGTTGTTGTTGTTGTTGTGAGAAATGGGGATTCTTGGAGAAAATTGATTCGGGAATTCAGAAAGATTTTTTTTGTAAAAAATTTGCATCCCATTGTTGATTCTTGAAAGGGGGGAACGTAGAAGGATAGGCGAAGGAAGGAATTGTATCCAATCAAATTGGGGAAACAAATTTATAGGTGAGTCTTCGTTCTTTTCACGATCGTGTCATTATTTTGATTGTTGAGTGATTTAATCGTTTTGTTTATAAATTCAATGCAAATATATATTTGTGCATATCCAGTAATTTTTGCATTCTTAAGAAACCATTTATCTACATCTACTGAGAGTTTTCTTGAATCTGTTTAATAAATCTAAATTTTGTATATTTTACAACCATAGCATTCTCTAAAGATTTCCAACACCCTTTTCAACAAATACGTCATGTGCATTATGCAGTTGTGCATCTCAAATTAAGATGTCAATCTACTTTTCTTCCCCAGCTGATTGTTCTCCTTTGAAATTTTCTTAAGCATTTGTAGCAAAGCGTCTAAAGTTTGGATGCGTCTTGAGAGCTTCATGAATTCAAATATTTTGAGCACTTCCTTGCAAAAAAAAATCTATCTTGTGCATACCCTACAATCTACTTCCCATTATGGTGTCGATTTTCTTTTTCCCTAGCCATTTATTCTGCTTTGTAAGTTTTCTTTTGAACTCTTTCAATATGTATTGGCGCACTACTTAACCTTTATTTTGGGGCAAATAAAACAACACAGTTTGATATGCACACTCATAGAACATTTTTTCTCAACGTTTTCTTTACCCCCATTGTTGCATTACTGTGAATTTTTGTAACCTCTTCAAGATTTGTTCTAGCGCACCCTGCCATCATGATTTCTTAGAAAACAATATTCCCTTAAGGTCGATGGTTTGGATGCTAGCACCATCCTGAGAGCTAGGTTTGGCATCTAGCCAGCCATGACAAGTTGGCCGGAAGCTTTCTCTCCTTGCAACTTGGTTTGTTATTCCTTGAAAACTACATATGGCAATTACATTCTTTATACCACAGTTTCATATGATGAGCATTCAATATTTGTATTACATCTTTATTTTGCTGGAAATATTATATGAATAGAATTCAATAGTTATATATGTTGCATATACATGTATGCTTTGAATTCAATGCTTGTATTGCATGTCATTTTGATTAATATAGTATATAAATGGCATTCAATAATTATATCTTCAGGTTGTGTGAAAGTCAATACTATAGGTTGTGATTCTATTTTCTATGTGATATATTCAATGTTGAAAACTTCAAATTCATATCCATGGTTATGTTTAATAGTTTGCAATCAATACTATGTATTGTGTTGTGTTTGATTATTGGAAATTTGGGTGATTTTGGTTATTGTTAAAAAGTGGGAGTCATTGTGAAAATGGTTAAGTTGGCTTCCAGAGGCTTGGGAGGGAGTATTTTTGTATGTATGGTTTTATGATGGTTTCACTTGGAAATGGTTTGGTAATGTTTTGAGTTGTGTGCAAGAGGGTCAATGCCTTGCACTGTGTATAGATTCTTGTGATTTTGATATGTGTGCAAGAGGGTCAATGCCTTGCACTATGTATGGATACATGTGATTATGTTAAGTGTGCAAGATGGTAAATTCCTTGCTTGATGTGTAGGGTTTACTAGTTGCAAGCAGGGGGAGTGGCTCTCAATGGGGGTCAAAACCCAAAGTGGTGTCCAGGATAACCTATTGGGAGTTTCTTAATTCAGTGATAACCTTAATAATGAATCAGGAAGAAGGGTAGATTTCACATTAATCAAGATAATTATATGTCTCACTCATGGATCAATTTCTCGTTTAGGCTTGAGATGAGATGGAAAGGCTTGGAATGGAAAGATCAACTGCTTTGTCCTCATGAAATGTACATTGATTCCTCATGAGTTTGTATGGGGGCCAGGGATCAGTAGAGGCTACCAAGATAACCCACGATGGGGGCCAAGGCCTAGGAAGATCAGTTAGGATAACCCATATCAAGCTATGTGATGACACTCCACCATATTGTAGTCTAGCATTCCCTAATTGTATGTTCTCATCCTATTGTGTGTGTGCCTCTAGAAGTGAAGTTAGTGTTGCGAGTAGTGATGTGTTGGAGTCCACATATAACCCTTGATTGTGTTAGCTTCTTGTGTTTCTGACTGTCAATTAGTAGTGGGACCTTGTGTTATCTCCTAGCATGGGGGGTGGACCTTAGGGTTCCACATGGTTGGGAGGTTGGTGTTTTTTCCTCCATTGAGTATCCTTGCTACATGTTCATGTGTGTGGAGATTGTTCCTTATGTTGTGGACTCTAGATCCTATTCTAGAGTGAGAAGACAAACTTGTATGTTTATGCATTGGATTCTAGATCAACTGTATCTCTTATTGTAATCAGATGTATTCTTCCCACATGTACTTCGAGAAGCATTGTCATAAAATTGTAATGATGTAATAGATATTGATGTATTCTTCTTGTATTGAATACTATAATGTAATGCATCTTGTATATATAGTTAGCTAGAAATGAACTTAATGTTGATTATCAGTTAATATGTTATGCAAAATTCATTTAATGTGATGCTTTTAAAATGAACCTTTCTTGTTAGATAGATCATGATATCTTGGTTAATGGTTATGTGAGTAGCGCATTCATGGAACCTCAGAGGAACTAGGTTTAGATTTTATGTTAAGTTATGTTATGCATTCCATTGATAGTTCTTTTTAAAAAAAATTGTTCCATTAATGTGGCATATTTGTGTTGTCCTTTGGGGTTCCTTAGCGGGGTGTTACATAATTTGTTTGTTATCATTACCGTCATATTTTTATAGTCGTTCCTTGTCTTCGCCTTGCTGCCATTTATTCAGTCGTTATTGTGATAGATCTTTTTATACCCATTTTGTGATCTCCTTGTCTCCTAAAAGCCTCCCCAATTCTACTGATTTCTATTATTCTTAGGAAATAACTTGGCCCCTCGGGCTTGGTTGTGCTCCCATCTAGGGTTCCTCCTGTCACCCCTATTGTTAAAACTTTCACCTCGGTGCCCACTTTCATGGTTCCTATCCCAAATCCTTGTTGTCTTGGTGAGAAACGTCTGGGGTGATCATACCTGAGCATCCCATTCCAATTGTGGCCACCTTCTTCCCTTTCTTCTCTCGTTGATTCATGAGGTCTGATGTGCTCTCTCCATTTTTCATTGGTCGCACAGGCCTTTATTTGCTCCAAAGGAACTACCTCTTTTGTCTCCAACACCCAACGATGTAAATCTTCTCTTGCGCCTTCCTTTGCATACTTGGTCTTTCGCTCCGCTTCTTCATTCCTCTACTCTGCTTCATCGCACCTCTGCTCCGCTCCTTTGCTCACCATTGAATAACCACTTTCCTTTTATATTTATTTCACTCTCTATTACATTTTTTTTTCAAAAATTTAATAGTAAGCAAAATATAGCAAATTTTATATTAAAATTCTTCTCTTAGTCCTCCTGAGCCCAATCATGAGGTTATTTTTTTGATTTAAGGCTCCTATAAAAACTTGATTTTTAAACTCTCTTAATAAAATCCCTTTCTTGTAAGATCAAACTCACAAAAACTCATAAGGACAAGCATTAAAGAAGTAAGGATTCACGCCGAGTTCACCAAATTGTATTGTAAGAAAATGATATAAATGAAATATGATTATAATCTAACCGAAATCAAACCAAATACATGTGCACACCTCAAAATGATTGAATGTAGTATGTTGATATGTTGATAGCTTGGATGTGGTTCCAATGATTTATGCAACATAAGAGTATGATGAATGAGGATTCTTTAGAATGAGAGCAAATGCTTCAATTTATAGATTTTTGATGAGTGATCAATGACCAAGATGCATTGAATAAATGGAGGCTCAAGATTGAATGTGATGATGGATTGAATGAGATGATGGAGGATGTGCAAGATCAAAGTGTGATCACACACATTGGAAAGACCATGAAAGAGACATGCCTATGACATGTGTAAGAGGTAGGGTGGCTTTACATGTGTGAGCAAGGGGTAGGATATTTAGGTTAGGACACTTGTCACATGGTGACAAGTTTAGATCTTGATCCATGTAGATGGATTCAAGGGCTAGGATCAAGTGGACAAAGATTGAGGGATATAGTGGAATTAAATATTGGAGGAAAAGGTGGTGGGGATTTATTAGCCTAAATTAATTAATTAATTTAATTAGAGGATTTTGGGATAAGGATATATTTAATTTTTATTTAATTAAAGGTGGTGGATGATAGTAATGGATGAATTAATTATATAAATAATAATTTATTTAATTAAATATTAGGATAAGGGAAAAGGTTAAATTAATTAATTAAATAATAAATATTTTTTTAATTTAATATTAGGAGGGAAAAAAGTTAAATTAATTAAATAAATAAAAAATATTTAATTAATTAAATATTAGGATAGGTAAAGTCAAGTGCGGTTAGGTTAAGGTCACGTTTTAGATGTTTACATTTTACCCCTCTTTAAAATGATGTTGCAATTAAGAGAAGTGATATCATTTCAAAGAAGATTTTAGGTGTTCAGATTTCAAATGTCTAGACCCCTAATTCAAATATGGGGCAATTTCACCTAAAGATTGCATGAAAGATTTATGTGTCAGACCGTTAGAATTGATGCCAATAACTAGTGTACAATTTTGGAGCAAAATTCTAAATATGATATCTAATAAAGATTCAAATATATTAAATAATTTATTTGAATTGATTTCATCCATAGGCAATAAATATTGATTGTTTATTTATAAATTGAAAAGAAATTATCACAATTGTGTGCTTGAAAATTTCCAAATGAGACATTACATATTTTCTTAAAAGAAAATTTGATAAGAAGTTCTATAACAATGTGAAGTCTTTTTCCAACCTTTTGATATCAAGAACAAAAGCTAAATTGTATAAATAATTGACTTCTTTCGACTTAGAGCTATTGATATCAAGAGCACAAGCCTAAGTTGTATGAATGATTAACTTCTTTTGACTTAGAGTATTTGTTATCTAAAACACAAACACTATACGAACAATTAATTTATTTTGATTTGAAACAATTTTTTTTTGAAAATATCGATTCTATCAAATTCCTCTAAGACACAATACTTTGTCCTTTATACATCAAAACATTAATCTTAATAAAACTAATAAAAAACATACCTCATCCCAATCATACTCAACCCAATTAAAATACACCATTCCATAGAGAGCTATCTGTTTCTAACTTTTCAAAGCCTGGAATTTATTTTCTTTGAATATTTAGGGGAAACGTACCAGTAGCCGTCAGGGCTTACTTCGCGCATTCGTACAAAGTGCAAAATATGTCCAATTTCAAATTATTATTTTTGGGCTTCTTCATAAGCGAGTTAGGACCTTAAAAAGAAAAATTTGGCTTTTGGGTATTTAAAACGCACCTTGTAGAACCCGTAAAACGAAAGGTGTTCAAAAAGGGTGTTTTAAAACCTTTGCCCCATACATCGTTACCACTTCGCCAGTACCCGTTCATTAGACAAACAATAAAAACCCACAAATATTTAAAGTGTTTTCAATAGTTTTCAATGTGGGATTAATTTTTTTTGTCAACTACACATTCAGTAGTGAACATATATTGGTGTAATTTGTAATTTTTTATTGGCATAAATAAAACAATGTAATGACTAAAATATAAACGATTATTGGGGGGTCAGGTGAGCATGAAGTGAACGGGTATTGGATCATGGGCGACAATTGAGGGTTTTCCCCTTAATAGGGCAATCATTAATTTAGTATTTTTCCGTTGGACACGGTATGGAAACGCGGTGTCGATGGCCGGAAAGATTCTTCAAAATCATTTAAAATCCAAATTGACAACCAACTACGAAATTTTCAAAGTTCGAATCGAACCAAAAACAAAAAGCAAAAGCAGAGACGTTGGAATTAGTTGGAATAGCTGTTATTCGCTAATATTTGTTGGAAGGATTCTTTCTTCCTTCCTAAGAGAAGCCCAATGAAGTGATCGCGAACACAGAACTCTTGCAATTACAGACCGCATTTTAATAATTATGGCCAGTTTGCTGCACACCCATCTGGTTATAATCTTGTTTTCTTTCTTGTTTCTAACACCTGTCCTGGCAATTGAAAACGAGAGCACTGTTATCGCCTTACCCGTTTCACAAAATGAGAAAAAAACCACGGTATGCAACGAAAAATACAAGGACTCTGTTTCATGTCCTGTAAGCTGTTTCAGGGCAGATCCAGTGTGTGGGATCAATGGAATCACTTATTGGTGTGGTTGCGCCGAGGCTCATTGTGCGGGAGTTGAGGTAGCCAAGATTGGGTTCTGTGAAGTGGGCAATGGAGGAAGCGGTCTTCTCTCTGGACAAGCCCTTTTACTGGTACACATTGTGTGGCTTATTCTCTTAGGGTTGAGTGTCCTCATTGGCCTTCCCTAAATTGGTTTAGGTCAGTTATTTTAGGGCTTGGGCAGGGAATTCTGGGGGAATTTGCTTTTCGGTTCCTTGGTTTTTTGGAGGTGTCATCAATTATTCATTACCCAAATTTAAGGAGCTTTTGAGGCATTGCCTACCCTCTGTTTTGGGCATATCATAGAAGTTGCTGATTAATTTGTATTGCCCTTTCAAGGGCTATTCTTTGATTTTATTGAAGAGTATTCTATTGGCTTTTATCTGGACGGTGTTTGGATAAAAAAATTGATAAAACTTCTCCACGATATATACAGATTTGTTCCTTTCGAGCTTTCAAGTCTATATGAATTATTTGTTAGTGAATTATAGGTGTCCGAATGTTCTAACTGATGATTTTTGGACCAGGGAAAATTTCATTAGATGGAAACTTTTCAATAGTATAATTGGGCTAGCCAATTTTTCCATTTCCAAATATAAGGACTGTATGCTGCTTGTATAATTTTCTAGGAAAAAGGTTTATTTACTATTAGTAGTTTAAATTCTGAAGGATCTAAGTATTGATTATAACTTTCTGAACAATTTGCTTGGTAAATCTTCTGTGGAATAAGCCTCAGTGATTTTCTTAAAATTTGTAGACTTGGAAAGTTTGGGTCAGATTTTTTAAGGGGTATAATTACAAGAACGGGTAAGCTAGTATCACATTCTTAAAATTCATAAAATTCATAAATTTAGGTCAAACCCTTACAGCTTTCTCCCATTGCCATTGCACCACAAGCCCTTTGGCAGGACAATTCTCTAGCAGGGAATCTGATTTTTAATTTCTTTGTGAAAACAGTATTTAGTTTGCAAAAATGTCCTGCTTTTTAATCGGCAATGCTAAAATAAATCTTCTTGAAAAGAACACCTGATTTGCAATGCATTCATGCCCATTGGAAATATTTGTGGATAGATTGTAGGAATTGCTTTCTCTTGATCTAGTGAATTTGGGATCTGAATAAGCAGAGCTTTCTTTGTATTAGGGATTTAAAAAAATGTATTATACACCCTGTATCAAAAAATATGGCTCTCAGAAAATTCATCATCAGCAATTCACCGTCAGCAATTCACCGCCATGAAAAATTCACTGACGGAAGCCAGCAATTCACTGCAGCGGAAAATTAACCGCATTGCTGCGGTGAATTGCTGGCAGTGAATTTTACTTGACGGTGAATTTTCCATAACGGTGGATGAATTTGCCAGATGCCAAAAAATATAATGAAAACCTTTAACTTTACTTGATCTTGCTTAAGGCGTGGTATGGTTCTTTACAATTGTTTTGATAGAATTGTTCATATCTGTTGAATACTTAAAACGCTTATTGACATGAAGGAGTTATGAGTTCAGTTAAATAAATTAGTGTTTTGACAGTAAAGATACTCAAGTTCGATTTCATTCGGACAGGAGTTGAGGGAATGGATGTTCTATTTCCTAAACTCCTGATGAAACAATGGCTGATAAGAACACAATTCTAATATTAAATCTTGTGGAGGACGTTGAAATCAGTTAATTGGTTCATGTACACTTTACATTATCTCCCGATTCATGTCCACTAGCCTGTAACAATAATTCAACCTAGTTCAGTATTTACCTGCAAACTGCAAGGCTGAGAAGTCATTTGGTCCGTAGGTGTATACGAAATGTGATTGCTGGGATTATCTTTTAGCTTCTTTCGTTTGAAAATGTATCTCACTATTTTGTATGCCCTGAGTACGTATATACTACAGAAAACCCATGTTAGGGCACAAGCTAATATAATATTAACCACATAATAGAATGCTTATTAGCTGTACAGAGACCAGAGTGAGAGGCCTTACCTTCTAGACGTATATGCTTAGTTTTATCCAGTTGCATAATTCATTTTAGTTAAGGTAATTCTTAAAGGAAAAAAATGCTACAAACCCCAAAAAATCTGAAGGGGGAGTATTATCATTGCAAATGTGGCATATTGTATTTACATTTTACAATTTTAGCTGCTTTTAATGTGCTTCAATTATTTTAATAGATGTTCTCCCACTGTTCCCTGCTGTCCCCAAAATTTAGGGAAATTTTTGCATCCCAAAACATCTGTCCCCACGCCCCTCCATCCCCCTGTCCTAGAAACTAAAAAAAACACTGGTTTTGTCTTACGGAGTGCATTACAAATTCATCTGTATATAGATTGCTCTTTGTTTCTATATTCTGGCATTTCTTCTTTAAGGCTTTGGCATTTTTATATGTTTTTTGGGCTCATGTAAAGGTCTATTCTTATTGGCATTCAAAAAACACACAAAATCTCAGTAGCAGAGTTGCTGATTCAAAACTACCAGGGCCTGGATCTCCATACCATAGACTACATGAAGAAAGAACTAAAATCACCTTGGCTCTTTATCATGATGAGGTGGCCTAAGTGAAATTTCATCAGAATTTCGTTTAACATGTACAGAGTTTGACATTGCCCAAAGTGAGAGGCTCTGCAACTCAGCAGAGAAATATAAGTCACAAAAACATGCATTAAATTTTACATCCCAGAAAAGGAGGAATTGTAGTGAACCAGCATATTGAAGCCAAAAGAACAAGGCAGGGAACGTCCATGGCTGAGTTTTATATGGTAAATCTGCATTTTGACTCATTCACTGCCAGTAGGGTGTCACATCTCTCGTGATGGGCCCACATACATGCTGGACTCTGCGTGGGAAAAAATAAATTAAAAGATCTTTAAAAAAGAAAGGTGACGGAAAGGACAAGATTGATGGCACAGCTATGAGCGCCATGGCAGAGGAATGGAGTCCAGTTGGTATGGCTCTGCTAAAGAGGACAAGGCACAGGGTATGGATGTCCATCAAAGCTTAAAGGATAGAGAAATTTTGCCAGATGGGTGGTTGGTGCTGTTCTTTGGGGTAGTGGGCCTTGCAAGTACTAAGGAGAGCTGACAGAAAACTTAAAAAAAGATGTCATAACACTCCTAACAATGCCAGGATATTGAGAAAGGAAGGGTTTTGTTGCAGGTTTGCAAAACTTAATAGAGATTAACTTTTTTGGATGGTGAAATTTTGAAGGAAACATTTGTCAATTGCTAGTTTTTATTGAGTCCCTGCATGTGAAGAGAGCATGCGGCCTTATCTTGGTCAGAGGTTCAAATCTTCTTGTGGGTTTGGTCACCTAGGTGGTAAGTGAATCCTTATTTGGTTCTTGTGCTATTAAGTTTAAAACTTTGATGTTTTCTCTTAGCTGGAAGTATATGAAAATGAACAGTAGTAAGAGTTACTAAGTTTAAAAATTTGATGTTTTCTCTTAGCTGGAATTAATGAAAACGAACAAAATCTTAAATGACACTTATACTTTTTGAAACCTCGTAGAAATTTCAGTCTCTTCCCCCAAAAAAAGTTGTTAGTACTAGGTGACTGTTCAAATAATGAATTCATTGTCTCTCTCTCCACATGCATAAAAAATGTGGCCTTGGGGAATGCCATGGTCGTAGGATATGTTCAAAATGGGTTTGTTGAAGAGGTCTGAGAAACTTCTAATTAAATGCATACATCCTGCCTGCCTGCATTCTAATAGGAGCTTGGGAAGAGGATACGGATGCCCATCAAGCATAATTGAAAATGAATTTCAGTTAGATGTTGTAATTCCTAAGGTCACTTTGTATCACCACAGTGTACAGAAAAACTTGCATAATTCAATAAATAAGAATTTAAGTACAATTTCTCTCTTGAATGATCTCAAACTGTGATTAATTCTCTTTGTAGCTTATATTGTGTGAATAAGATGTGAAATTCCTTGAGTGTCCTAATGCCTCCCTTTAGAAGGAAGGTGTGGCTCTATTAATTTACTGAGATCAGTTCAAACTCATGTTCATTGACCATTGATAAAAATGACCAATTTGGAGTGTCTCTGTTCAGAGCTTTCCAGGCCCTAAATTTTAATGTGGAAATGCCATATTTGTTTGAGATTGGAATGCATCATTGAGTGTTATAAACAATGTATACTGAAGATTGTATGATATATCATTGCTTGTCATGGAAAATATAGTAGTAATTTATTCTGTGCATACCCTAATCTCCTTCCTATCAATTCACCATATGCATGAATTAAATCTCCAATTATGAGAAATTCTAAACCAATATAAGATTGAAAGTTGCCACTTGAATCTTGAATGATCATGATTGCTATATTGAACAGTGAGTCATAAAGAAGATAGGCACAATCCCTAATAGGAAAGGGTCTGCATCAGTCGTTGGTTTGAGAATTGATTTTTGGGAGAATGATGAATCAATCATTGCATGTTAATCACTGAAGCTGAGTGAACTCAAATGTATTTAAGTGATATTAACTAAGTTAGGACTTGAACCCAGCCAATAGCTTATGAAGACATTGCCTAGAATAGAGTACCAGGCATTATCCTGTATATTAATATAATCTCAGCATGTTTACACAGCTGGATATTTGGTGGGATTATGTGGAACTATTGTACTTATGAACCAAATATTGCATTGCGAGAAATATTAGTTGTATATTTTTCAGTTTGAGTTGTAATTATATATTATGATCACCTTGTTTTGATGCCTTATTTGTGTGAATGGACAATTGTGGGTATGCTCTATGATTGCACCTGATAAATATGATGTATTTGATTGTGACTAATTGTCTTCGATCTTAACTTCTGCTCTAAATGTTAGACTGATACTAAAAAGAACTGCTCTTACGTCTTGATTAATCTTTTCAATTCCTTTCTATGTTTTATTCTCCCCTTTCTTAGCTTTCCTAAGCATTTTAAATTTTTGAATTCCATTAAGAAATGAGGTGTCCTCTAAATTGCGAGGACTATTCATTGAGTTAAAGAAATCGCATCTATATTGATGTTGTGTCTAGTTGCTAGCTTGTTGCATGATGTTGGATATTAGACTGTGTTGTGAGTTTGTGACATTACAACATCTTATGACCAAAATCTGAGTATAAGGGTTGATGCACAAACCTATTGCTAGCATACAAAATCACAACTAATGACCATTAAGGTCATATTTAGTATAAATTATGGCAAGTGCAAATATTTTCTAGTTTATGAATTGGACTATTATAAGAATATGGGGTTTCCTCATAAGATAAATGAGGCTAGAAGGTTAAGAATATTAGTATTTTTAATATTTTAGAATGTATATATTTATATGAAGGTTTGATGGGTATAGTGTTGCAACATTCTTGAGTTTGACCTAAGTATTGATCATGCTTAATACAAGTTTATAACTATTGTGGTATGCCTTTCAAAGCTCATAGGATTTTTTATGTGACCTTGTTGATACATGTGTTCTATTCAAGAGGATGTCATATATGATTATGTTGAAATTGTTGAAACCTATTATAGTGGGACCTCACTTGGAGCCATATTGAGGCTTTTGTTTAATTGTTGCATCACGGTAGTATTTTGATTGCTATTATGCATTATTTATGTTTAGGGTTTTGAGTAAGTGAATTTGGCCTTATAAGGCATTATTGTACTAGGTTTGTTGTTAGGTGGGTGATATTCCAGTACTTAGCTAAGAATAAGATGGTTGATAGTTGGGACCATTGTATGTAGAGGTAGTTTGAATCTTAGCATAATGAATTGTGTAGTTCTGCTATGAAGTTGAAGTTGGGTTTATGAGTTTGTCGTGACCTATTGTGTAGTTTTGCAAGAATCTCTATTTAGTTTTGCTTAAAATCGAACTATCAGATCCGTAAAGAATCGTTGTAAAAATGTTAGTTTTAAGTAAGGGATTTGTCAAGTAAGTTATTAAAATTTGGATTCAATTCAAAATCATCACCTATGATTTTGAGAGGTGCAAAGTTAGGTTGCTTAGTTATTGGATTGTCTCTTTTATGTGCAAGAGTTAGCTCAATATAACTCATCAAGATTTGAATACATCCAATAAGTATTGTCAACAATTATTGCAAGGAAAAAAATGACAAGATTGCTTAAAGAACACTAAAATCGATTCTAAACAATGACTCAAGTTTAATGGTCATGAATGGTTGAAAGTATGTTGACAAGCTAGTATAACCGGTCATTATTATTATGTGGTTGAGTGGATGTATGACATTACAAGACTTATATTTGATGGTCGTTTGTAAAATATAATCAAAATTTTAGGAGACTATCATATGAAAGGGGAGATTTTGGATAGACCTTCGATATTTGTATAGGATTATTCTTAAATATACATTTAATCTATTTTTTTTTTTCTAAAATAAAGGATACCATAATATTTGAAGAGCCAGGATAATCATTATGAAAAACTCACCTGATAAGAAAGGTCGACCATCAAATTGAGGCATTATGTGATAGCAACATTTCACATTGAGAATAGACAATTAAGGAATTGCCCTCATACTTATTTGAAAATCAAGTGACACATGTCCTAGTATTATTAGTACTTGTTGTGAGGCATAGTACTATAGCAATTAGTTCTTCAACTCATTTTGTTAATTAGTTATTAATAAGTTGGTTTTGAACCAATTAAAAACTAGAATTTTATGCTTTCCAAATATAATTTTTTTTTAAAGTGAACGTATTAAATACTTAACTTAAAAAATTGTAAATACTATTTCTCTTGAATATAATTGGCTAAGAAGTTTGGGGTGTTTTGGGCACATTTGTACGAAAAACAAGGTAAACTATTTTTTTAACATTATTTTTGTTGGCGTTTCAATTAGCACCTCCGGAGTGCTTATTGGAAACAGACAGTTGTTGCAAGTGTGTTAGTACATGCTCTTCGGATTATAGAGAGGAAGATCTCTCTTTGTTGATTTTCTATTGTAAAAAAGAGGTGTACTAAAGTTCCTATCTTTTTTACTCAGCGGCATGACACAAGGGTGCATAAACACAATGCGTCGTAGCTAAGCTTTTCCTCTGGTCTCCATAAATCTTAACTACGACTAACTAGCTTCTAGACTATCCTACCTCCTCAAGATAAACAGAGCATGAGGGCGTAGGAGCGAAATGGATTTGGTTGGATCACTTGAATCCTCCGTCTCAATGGAATATGGCCGAGGCTTTGAACCTTTAGATATATACCAAGATAGGGCTCGATACAAGCAAACACTCTCTTACGGTAAACTGGATATGAGACTTGCCAAGGAGGAGGAACCTCTGTTCGAGGTGTAGGCTTGAAAACAGCTCATTGGAAACAACAAGCAACGATGGCTTGTCTAACAAGATTCTCGAGGAGGTGACGACACCTGTCCAAAGTCTAAACTACAAGACAAATCATTAAACAACATCATACGATAATGATTGATAACAAAATATCTAAGGAGGCGATGACACCTATCCAAGGAGGAGATTGAAACAATACACTATTTGAAAACAAGACTGAATAGAGTCAAGTATTTAGATCAAGCAAGCATGCGCCATCAGATTTATTTCTTCAAGCTTTCTCCAAAGAATTACAATGGTCGAGACAACAAAGGCACAAAATCATGCACAATTGCGATCAACCAATGAACTCTCATCCAAGAGTGAACATATATAAACAAGCTAACTCTGGCAACAATGGTGCAACAATTTTGCTTAGCAAATAAAGGTTAAACAAATAAAGAACCTAAGGCTCTTATTTATAGAAACTCAAAGGAGTAGGCAACCCTAAAATCTCCTTGAGTTAACAAACAGTTCTTGCCAATCAATAAGATATATTTCTATGTCTAAAAGTAGGTGAGCAAATAGTTAACTGGAAATCTACTTCAGTTAACTGAAACTAAACAAAAGTCAAACTGGAAGTCTACCTCAGTTGATTGAAACCTAACTAAAAGTGAACTTACAATTACAAATGTGTCTCCAAATAGACATCCACCTTTTGAGGAGATCTGAGATCCACAAATCGTGGGAGTCAAATAGACATCCTAGATCAGTGGGATTTGACATGCATGATCTGTGGAGATCTGGAGTCAACTTGGAAAGGGGCATCAAGTTGACTTCAGTCCTAATTAATGCTATTTGGAGGGTAGGATGTCCTTCCTTGGTGCTTTACACCTCTTCACCACTGGTCAACAAAGTCTCTATCCAGTCGTTGACCTCTTCAGGCCCTGGACAATTAATGCTCTTCAAGGTGACTATGTGGCGCCTAAGCATTTCTTCACCCGTCACAAGCTGCTGCTGATAGTTTATACATTGGACAATTGCTTCATCTAACTGGATAGACATGGCTGCAATTTTGGCTAATTTGCAGCCATTGGGATATTCAAGGAATGAAGATCGGATGACATCTTGGAACCGTGTCCATACCATTTCAAGCTCAACATATTCTCCTCCTTTTCGCTGATATTCTAACTCAGGGAAGGATATTACCAATGTTCTTGCGAAGTTGATAATATTGGCGACAAAGCGTCTATAATCAATTAGCTCCACTGAGTTGGCATCGTAGGCTCTTACCTTGTATGCCACCTGTTCTTTCCACTCAAAGAGATGGTGTTTATTTTTTGTGGTTATAACTGATTCATATGCTTGTCGCAAATCAGCAACTGTCGCCTCCTCTCTCAGCCTCTCTTGAGCTACTTTCAAGTTTGACTGTTGGATTTCTGATCGAAGTCCATGTGCTTTGTCTCTCAGCTGATATGCTTCTACTAATACACACCTTCCTTTGACGACAAACTCATCCACTTGGCGTCTCAAATGTTTGTCGTATGTAATCAACTGATGATGGTTTCTTTCAGTTGGGAGATCCAATAGTCCTTGCGGCAAGGCCAAGGAGTTGGGAGTGTCATGTATCAAACTAGAAATGTACAATTTTAACTGACAGATTTCAGCCTTCAAGGCTACTTTGTCTTGTCCATCCTTTGTCATCCTTTCTTTGACGCTCACCGAGGCGATTCCAAGAAGGTCTGCCTCCACCCATTGAGTGATCTTTCCAAAGTTCACCTTTGAAAGCGTGAAATCCTCAACCCTCACATTATGTATGTCTTTATCTTCAGGTGGGGCAACAGTCTCTATGACAACCTCGTTCTTTGCATTCCTCTTTACATGTGTCTACTTCTTCAACTTCTTTGTCGGCATGTCTTGTGGGACATGGTGGAATTCAGAGAAGTCAAGCTGATAAGAAGGTCTCTCCCTTTTCCTCCCAATCGAGCTTTTCATCCAGATAGAAACTCGGCTAGCATAGATGGGAGGAGGAACATAGGCCCCCTGAATACTGGAAGAACGAGACTGTGTTGTGGCAATGCCTCGTGGTGGCGAGTCCAAATCAATAGGACTTTGCGACCTCTGTGATGGTGATAAAGTCGGTGGCTCTATTTCTATTACAGGCACTGCTTCTGCTACAACCTCTTCTAAAATGGATTCCATCTTTGCCTCGATTATCTCAATCACTAGCTTTGGTGTAGCTGTAGCGGTCTCAATTGTTTCAGGTAAATTGGTGGTTGTCTCCACTTGTACCTCTTGCCGTCTTGTGCTGGCAATTCTTTTTCTCCCTCATGTGCTCCCTGACATCCGCATTCCTTCTAGAAAAATGCTCATCTTCTTATGTCTGGGTTTCCTCCTAGACGAGGAAGGTAGTGTAAACTGAACCGTTGGCAGCTCTGATTGGGGAAGTACTACCTTCCTTGTCCTTTTACTATCCAGGTAGAGTTGACTGTGTCGAACTACTCTACCCGTTCTTTCCTCAATAGACGTACTCTCTTTCACGTACCAGTCTACTTTGTCGAGTGGTTGTGAATCCACTAGACCCGTGAAGAAGGAAGAAAGAATGACTTCTTCGTCATCAGATAAGCCCTCGATGTCCTCTGACATGAATTATGCAATCTGTGAGAGCTTGAATCTATTGTGGTTCCTTCTTCTCACTTCGAACTCATCCTCGCAGTTGACCCAAAAATATTCCTTGAAAGGTTCATGTGATGATCTTTGCTCAAGGTGTGCTACAAAGATGTCTCTAGGGTCATAGGATGGCCTCCTGTCAATGAGGTACTTGAGATTAAATCTCACTATTTCCTGCCTTATCAACCTGGTATCGATTGCAGTCCTACATTTGTAGAATCCCATCTGAAAAGGAAAGTTTGCAGCAGACTTCTTCTTTATGCGAAGGTAAGAGTGAACCTCAACCAACTGTCTCAGGAATTCCATGAACACTACCCTATTTGAGGGGTAGCGTGGCATCATGGCGGGGTGACCATTGTAGCCATACATGCGTATGTAGGTGAAAATGGGGAATTGGATGAACCAATCCGTCCAGACCACCATTGTTGCTTTAGCTGCTGGTGAAATACGAACGTGCATCTCATGGTCTAGCTCGTGCACGGTGTGCATAGTGAAAAGATCATTTATCTTCTTGAAGTGCCTTTCCGCTAGAGTGAACTCAAGACGAGGAAAGTATTCTTGGACCTTTTGCACACCCAGGGTTCCCACAGTGTTTAGTGTTTTGAAATCGCCTTAGAAGGCTATCAGGTAGACCAGGTATAAACACATGTGGAAATGGTGCTCTTCTAGAAACCCGGTGAATTGTTGGTGGAGTGTTTCACTTATTAGAGAGGCCCAGTCATAATGTTCTTTCCTGCTGATTATTTTGCCAATAATGTAGAACATCCACGGTTGGAAGGATTTCCCCTCCTCTTGCTCAGTGACTCTACTGAGTAGGGTGATTAACACTCTGTACTCATCTTTGAATTATCCTCTCCCAACCAATCTGGGCAAGCTGGTTCTCTTTGTTTTCAACCAATGTTCAACCATTATAAACGAACACTCATCCTTCAAAGCCTCGAACGCCTTTTCGCATTTTGTCACTGATGACCTTCTTGGTAGGGCATGGTGGAATTGAAAAACAAGTCTCTATGTCCACTGGCTTCAAGCTGCAAATCACCCTCCCATCCACTGACAGGATCTCTCTTGTAGTTGAGTTGTAATGCTTTCTGCAAACAGTTACAAGCTTGATGCTCTGTAAGGTGATCAGAAAATATGCAGCTTGGAATAAACCGGATTCTTCAATGTTTTGCAACGTAATTTTGTTCATGCCCTCCAATTCTTCAAAACTGACCTCTGGATTTTTCTGCCATAAGTCTGTGTCAGTCGTTTTTAGGTAATCATGGTATAAGACCGTTTTAGTCTTGTATTTTACCTGAGAGTATTGCATTCTGAAAACCTTGAATATTGACTGGGCACTTGACCCTGTTCTGACACTTTTCTGGAACTACTAAAAATAACCTCGCTGGGGGTAATTTTTACAAAAAAATTCTGAGACGTGGGTTTCGTTGAGAATGATTTTCTAAACAAACCCAGATCGTCAGAAATTCAGAAAAATGAGTTTTTCTTTGACATGCGAAAGCCCTTTGGTGGCAAAGGCAGCGGGGTACCAGAAAGTGATTTTTCTCGAAAAAATCTGACACATGGGTTTTGTTTGTGCTTCAAAGCTAAACAAACCCAGTTTGTCTGTTTTTCAATATTATGACTTTTTTCGGAAACCCTAAAAAATAGGGGCAACGGGGCTACTTTTCTGGAAAAATCTAACATGTGGGTTTTGTTGAAAAAGTTATGCTGATCATACCCAGTTGGCCAGATCTGTGATTATCTGTCGTTTCCTGTGACATGCAAAGAAATATAGACAAAAATAGAGGAAGTAGACATAAGATGGATTGGAAGTTATAAACTGCCACTTTGCAATAATCTGTCTCTAGAAGCAATCTCCGAGGAAGAATAATTTTATTGTCAATGATCTTCAAAAATATTGAAGATCCGTCCAAAACCTCTACCAGATCTTGAAAACGTGTTCTTGGGAGCTATTTGATGTTTTATCCTTCAACCTGCAAAAAGAATAATGAAGAATGGGACGCCTAGCATGAATATATGGTGATTAGGGTTAAGATCCACAAAGTATGGAAGATAACTCATCATTTAGGTTTGATTTGGAGTTCGAAAAGGTGATTTCCATTGATTGTGGAGTGTTTGGCCTCTTTTTGGCTCCAAATTTGCTAACTCAAGTCAACACTTTTTTGCTTTGACTTCCTTTAAGCGTCAATCTTTGAAGTTGATCATTTTTGTCCATTTTGCAAGTTGAAGTACTCTTGTTTGATCTTTGATTCAGGTTACTCAGTTGATCTCTGGCAGTGGCTGGCAGTTCTGTTGTTGAGGTGGGATCAACATGATGAGATATGCCTGAGAGGGGTTAACTCGAAAAACTGAGTTCAGGCCTCCAGAAAGAAGGGTGCCTTTCTTTGAGAGGGGTGCTTTTGCCAATGCCTTAGTCAATTTTCATTGACTGTTCTTCGTTTTGACCTTTTCAGATCCTCTTTGCTTTGACCTGACGTTCCCGATGTTAGATGAATCAGATGACTCTGCTTGACGATGCATCGGGTAGCTGGTTCAATCTTGCTCAGGATGACTGACTTCTCAGTTGAAGCTGGCAAGTTTAGGTCCTTCAAACTAAAGGACGCCCCTGGCCAGCAGGGGCGCTTTTAACTTTTGATTGAATTTCTTCATGCTGTGAACTGCCTGACTTTGACCTCCTTCATCAGATGTTTGATTTGTCAGAAGTTATTGTTGATAGTCCTACTGACGAGATAGGTCATAGCTGAGAAGGTCATCTTGGGAGGCAGTGAAGATTCTGGTTGAATCTGGATGCCTTCAAGAAAGGGCGCCTTTCTTCAAGAGGGGTGCTTTTAGCCATGCCTTAGTCATTTTTTGGCTTATCTTTCCAGCTCTTCAATTTTGGCTTTTTTTGCTTGATCTCAACTTGTGATCGTTTGGTGTGTCTTATGGACCTGTTGTTAGATTGATCACGTAGCTGGGAGGAAGCTGGAAAGATTTCATGTATAGAGTTTTTGCTTATGGATTCATCTGGTGCTTGCAACTAAGGGGCGCCCTTGGCCAGCAGGGGCGCTTTTACCTTGAAGCTCTCTGATTCGGCATCTTTGTCGTTGATGGATCCTCCATACTTTGTTGACGGTTGGTCAATGATCCCTGAATCAGATGATTTTGTTGATTGTTTCATTGTCAAGCCAGCATGAGTGTGAAGAGGTTGACTCAGTTGAAGATGTCGAATGTTTACATTTTCCCTCTAAGATCCAAGGGCGCCTTTCTTCAAGAGGGGCGCTTTTTCAACTGTAGACTGTGTTTTGCCTTGGTAGACAAAACGTCCATCTTCCAGAGTTAGCCAAATTTTGGCCTTTTCCGTTTTGAGAATCTCCTTCGTTGAAACAACATCTTTTTGACCTTTTCCGCCATGGCTTCTTCATTGAATCTTTTGAGGTTTAGCTTTCAACACCTGGTACTGGCCAATCTGCCATTAATGGCTGCGGAGCTCCTATCTTTGTTCCTGAAAAATAGTAATAGACCCACCAGAGTAAAACATTTATTTTGATAATTCTGACTTGATCAGTGTGATCATGAAGGCAATTAACCCTATCAAAATTAATTTCAATCATGTCCAGGAAGGTCCTATTTTTAAGGGTTTCCTTAAAAATAGGAGCGTATACCCTAATTTTTCAGTTTTTCAAAATTTTAACCATAGGTTCCTTGACAGAAACCCACAAAGAATTCATGTTTGTTTTGACCTAAAACATACTTTCGATGGCGTTTTTACAATGTTTAGCTCAATTTAAGCAGAATGCCAAAAATTTCATTTTGGGTATAACATAGGCTCCGTCTGGTGACCATGTCGGATACCTACTGCATAGGAGAACCGAGAATCTCAAGTTTCGTAGACCACTACTTTATCAGCTAGGTAACAAAGTCAAGACTCATTTCCTATTTTACATAAGAACTTGAAGTTCACCTTCATTATGGGGGCTCACCTATTTATTCACCTAAAACAAGACTTCCTAAGAAATCACCTAAAACACGACAATACTTTACGGAACGGGGAAAAACATAACATAACGATAAAGCGAAATTTTTTTTTTATCTACAATATACTCACCCCATCCCCGAAGGGATGAAATGTTTCAAGTACTGCCCGCTGTAGGGTAGTGGAAAGAGCCTTCCGTCTGAATGTGAGAGAATGTAAGAATTCTCTCCTGCAACATCATGTATCAGGAACGGGCCCAACAAAAGGGAGTTGAATTTTTCGTGCATTCCTTTTGGTTCATGTCTCTTGTCCCACAGCATAACTTTATCTCCAATCTCGAAGTCTCGTTGTCGAGCCTTCTTGTTGAAGATCTTCTTCACTCTTTCTTGGTGCTGAGTGATTTTATCAACAACCTCCACCCTCTCTTCTTGCAATTGTGTCAGACATAGAATGCGCTTTTGGATTGGATCCTTGAACTCTTCATCTTCTATTGCAGATGCCAGCTGCAAAGCTGAAAACTCCAAAGTGATGGGTAGCATCGCTTTAGTGTTGTATGTGATAATAAAGGGGGAAGTGTCGATGGCTCTCTTGGGTGTGATCCTATCAGCCCAAAGAGCATCGTATAACTTAATGTGCCAAGACCGTTGATTGGTTTTAACCATCTTGCACACGATAGTGACTATGTTCTTATTGGATGACTCGGCCTGTCTGTTGCCTTGTGGATAGTAATCTGAAGAATGGGATAGTGTGATGTTGTAGTTGAAACAAAATTCTACTAACTCTTCTAATGAGAAGCATGTAGCATTGTCGGTCACGATCTTCCTTGGTACTCCAAAGTGTGTGATGATGTTTTCTTTGAGGAATGTGCACACAACTTCGAAAGTAGCATTCTTCGTAGGAATTGCTTCAACCCATTTAGTAAAATAATCTGTCACTGTAAGGACATAGACATGTCCCTTACTGGAATGTGGGTTTATTGGATCTACGAAGTCGATCCCCCATTGCTGGAATGGAGCATCTATTATTACTGGCCTCAGTGGAATGGCTGCTAGCTTGAGTTTGCCAAAAAATGTTGGCACTGTTGACATTGTCGCACCCATTCATATGCGTCGCAGAACAGAGTTGGCCAGAAGAACTGTGCCCGTAGAATTTTGAATGTTGTGACCCTTGATGAAAAGTGGCCACTGCATGCTTTGTTGTGAAATGTTTCCAACAACCGCAGTTGTTGGTCTCTACTGATGCAAAGCAAGAACGTTCCATCAAGTCCACACTTGTATAGAACGTTGCCTCGCAACACATAGTTTTGTGCTTTCAACCTCAAGGTTCTTTTCTGTTGTTTGTCCAAGTGGTTTGGACATTCTCCATAGGTTGTGTAGTACCATAGTTCTGAGTACCACTCTACATAATCAACCAATAAGACCATTGGAAGGTCTTCTTCAGTTTTTGTTCCTATCACGCCATCAGCCGCCTGATGCTTTAGATCACCATCTTCCGCCATGAGCTGACATAGACCTCTCCTACAGACAAGTTTGGTCGGCTTGATATCTAAGTCATATTCCTGGACCTTGGCGATCTAGTTGCCTCTTTTAGTCCCCATCTCCTGTTGAGTTAGGATAATTTTGACTACAGGATTAGTGACATAGACTGTTGTGTGAGCATTTAAGATGTAGAATCTAAAAATTTTCACAGCTCTTACGACAGCATAGGCGTTCTTTTCAATTTGGGAGTAGCGGGATTCGTTGTCTTTGAAACTATTGCTCATGAAAGCAATTGGCGATTCTGACTCCTCATTCAACTTCTGGGTTAGTATGGCAGAAAGAGTGTACTCTGACGCGTAACAGTAAAGAATGAATTCCTTTCTAAAATCGGGTCGAACCAACACTGGTGCCTTACTGATGGCTTCTTTAATCTTGACGAATGCCTCTTTTCCTTTGTCGTTCCATTTGAAGGTGGTCGTCTTCTTCATCATTGCTGATATATCCTTGGTCAGCTCTGAGAAGTCAGGTAAAAATCTTCATATGAAGTTTACCTTTCCGAAGAAAGAGTGCACCTGAGTAGTATTGGTTGGGAGAGATAGGTTTTTGATAGAATCCACTTGATCAAGATCGATCCAAGTTCCTTCTTTGGAGACGATATGGCCTAGTATTTTTCCTTCTGTCACTGCAAAGATAGACTTCTTTGGATTCAAGGATATATGGTGATACCTACATCTCTCGAACACTTTCACTAAGTGTTGAAAATAATCTTGTCGCTTCCATGAGAAAGCAGTAAGGTCGACAAGGTAGACGACTATCACTTTATTCTTTAGATCTCCAAACACCAAATCCATGGCTCATTGAAAGGTGGCACCGACATTGATGAGGCCAAAGGGCATCCTCTCATAGGTGAATGTTCCCCACAGGGTGGTGAACATTGTATTGATTCGATCCTCCTTAGCTACCGCAATTTGATTGTACCCGGAAAAACCATCAAGTAATGATAGCATCTCTGATCTGGTAACCGTCTGTAAGGTATGCTCCATGATAGGTAAAGGATAATTATCCTTTAATGACGATTGGTTCAGGTTCCCGAAGTCGACACAAATCCGGATCTCTCCATTCTTTTTGCGCATAGGAACAATATTGGACACCCAGGTAGAATGATGGATTGGAAATATGATCTTGGCATCCACCATCTTCTATACCTCCGCGTAGATTCTATCTTGAACACATGGGTTGTAGTGCCTCTACTTTTGCCTAAAAGGCTTGATATCTGACTTGAGTGGAATTGTATGAGACAATTCCTTTGGCGTGAAGACTTTTAGATCTTGATAAGTCCATGCAAAGACATCCCTATACTATCTGAATAAGGAGACAAAGTTGTTGCTTTCCTCCCCAGTGCAACCCTTTCCCAAGTTGACAAGGTGAGGCCTGTCTTCGATGCCGATGTTGATTTGACTATACTCAGCGGACGTTTTGCTAGCTGAATCTCTTTGATTTTGCATGTGTCTATCATGTTTGTCAAATATATCCTCCAAGGATACAAGGCCCTTGGGGATGTTGCTACCTCTCAGCTGGCTGATGTCAGATTCCATTGCTTCAGAATCTTCTGCTATGGATTCTTTGAAAGGAGAGGTACTTCCTTCAAAGAATAGTTCTTTGTAATTGTCCCCCATGTAGAGGAACTCCTCGATGTCATCATCATCAAAGACCTGCCAATTTTCACAATTGTCGGGGGCAGATGGCCTGTACACGAGCTTAATAGCGCGGGCATTCTAACAGAAATCAGAATGAGGCATGAAGAGTGCAACGGATACCGCAAGGGCATCTGTTCTGCTATTTTTCTCGCACAGAATGTACTTGATGTTGAATTCTTCGAACTAATCAATAACATTCCACACCTTTGTCGGTAAGCCTGAAGGCGGCCTTTTCTGACTTGATAGCGATCTCTGACCTGTTGTACGATCAACTCTATGTCACCTTCAGCTTGAAGGTATTTTATACCCATATCCCTTGCATTCTTGAGGCCTAGTATAAGCGCTTCGTATTTTGTAGTGTTGTTTGTGTTATCGAACTACAAGCGATAAGCAAATGGATATAAAACTCCTTCAGGATAGGTAATGACAACTCCTGAGAGTGAGCCTGCTGTCGAGCAACTTCCATCGAATTGCATTGTCCACATCTTTGATCTTTCATTTGATGCATTTGTGGAAAATGCAACTTTCTTTTCTTCTTCAGTCACTTTGGTCAGCATGGCATATGTACCAGGACCCATACTTTGATGTAGCACTTGTGCTCGGGGATTTAGAGATTTCACCACTGTGAATTTTGACTTAGCCTCTGGTTCCAACTTGAAGCTACCTTTCTTTAGTGGAATGGTCGCATACGACCAATCCATTTGAATTTCTCCTTTGAGATCTTTGCAGAAGCTTCGGCTTAGTAACATCCCATAGCTAATTGGAATGTCAGCTATGTGGATGGTCATCATGATCTTCTTCTCTGGATAGGACGCTAGTCTTACTTATGCGTCTTTTAGTTGGCCGACTAACGACACCGGTTTTGATTCAAGTGAATAACACTTGTCGTGAGTTTCAGTGCATGATAGTCCCAATGAGTTCATGATTTTCAAAGGCATGACGTTTTCCGATGCTCCAGAGTCGATGATGCAGTTGTTGAGCTTATAACCTCCCATATACAAAGATATGTAGAAGGTTTTTGGCTTTTCTTCCGCTGGTACAGAAGATGCTAGCAACGTAGGCTGGATGACAACCTACTTTTGTACTACTTTGAGAATCCGATCCATTTGGTCGGGATGATCCTGGAGATACTCCAGCTGTGAGATTTGTACCTTCGTCTTCATCATAGACGTCACAATGTCAAAGTTCGTCGAAGACAGATCTTGAGGGTTTGGTGTGACATTCTCCTATGTAGACTTGGGATTAGAAGTGGAAGCTTCTTTTCCCTTTTCATTTGAATTATGTTTGTCTTCTTCTTCTTTCTGTGCTTTGAAATGTTGATCGTGAGTGAATACAGGCGTCGACATGTTCTCATGGTTGACAGCAAGAGAGTATTGATGGTAATCTTCTTCTTCTTGATTTTTGGGTTCGCTATGAAAGTATCCCGTTGTGGAGTCGCCATCGAAGTTTTTCATTTGTGGTGAGACAACATTCGCATTTGAAGGTACTGAATTTGAGCTTGGTGCTTGATCTTCGGCGTATCCCATGATCTAATCTAGTATTTGATTCTCAGGACATGTGGATCCGGTGTGTTCGTTTGTATCATGGAAACAACATAAAATATTAGATTTCTCGGCCTCTGCTCCTCTTTGAGGAGGTCCTTGATTTCGAGGCTTGTAGTTGTTGTTGTTGAAAGGTTGGAAATTATTCCTCTTTGGCTGGTACGACTGTTGAGGTTGGTACTACTATTGAGGTTGGTACTGCTATTGAGGCTGGTACTGTGGTGGTGCGGGCAGTGCTTGCTGCCCTTGATTGGGTGACTGTCTTTTCAGAATAGTCACCTAATTTGCTACCTTCTGTAGCAATGGATCTGCTGATGCTTGGACCAGCGGTCTGATAGCATCTCCCTTCATCTTTCCCGTGGTCATCATGTGATCCCCGATCTCGATAGATTTTTCTTGTGCAGTTTGTAAGTCTTCTTCGTGACTTCCTTTGATGAAAAAGGCTATCTCTGAGGGTAGGGCGTTGACAAAGCTGCTCATCAGGATCTCATCTGATGGGTTGAGTGTGTGAGAAAGACGTGTAGCTAGGCGATTAAACCTTGCTACGAACTCTCTCATTGGTTCCTATAGGCTCCATCTTAGAGTGAGATAATCGGGAAAATAACTGGTGGCTATCTTCGGCGGGTTTGAACCTCACCAAGAATTTTTCACTCATGTCCTCCCAGTTTCTGATTGCTCCAGCTGGAAAGTCATGGAGCCAATCAGAAGCATTCGCTTCAAGAGTTTCGACAAAGAGACAAACAATGATATCTTCATGTGGCATGGACAGAACGGAACAAACCGTTGTGAACGTTGATAGATGCTCGTCAGGGTGTTTAGCCCCATTGCCAAAAAATCTTGGGAAGTGCTTTCGCGATCCCTTTGGAAGGTCATGATTGCCTTGTAAGGCTAAGGAGCCAATTTTGTTACCCCATGGAAAAGGGGTACTTGGCGTCTCACAGGTCTTGCATTACGACCATTGTCGAATAAGTTATATCCGTTGTTGTAGTTGTCGTTACTGTTACCGTTACCGTTGCCATTGCCATTGCCATCATTGTTATTGTGGCCATTGTCGTCATTGTCGTCATTGCCATTGTTACGGCCATTGTCGTTATTGCCAATGCCTTTGTTATGGGCATTGTCATTATAGATGCGGTTGTCTGCCATTACTTGAGTTGGAGGCTCTTGCTGGTGTTCTTCTTGAAAGTGTTCAGGAACCTCTTCAAAGACTTGCTCAATGTCGGATGCCTCTCTAATGTCTTCTTAAAAATGGGGATTATTTCTCCTCCGTACATATACTTGGTGAGCCAGGATGCTTACTGCCATGTGGGTGGTGGTAACACTGGTCTCTCAGGTGCAAGATCAACCTTTCTTTCCTCCTCGTCCAGAGTAATAGTTGCGGCTCTCCACTGAGCTGGTGATGTATTCTTTTCAAAGATGAAAGTACACAAGCTGTTGATGATGTTCGTTTTCTCTCCTTCAATGAATGTAAGATCTAGTTGGAGATTTGCTAGAGCAAGATCAGGTTGTTCAATTGGTGCCCAAGGATGCCAAATTCCCATTTCCTTTCATAAAAGCGTTAAGCTTTTCTTGAAGTTTTATGCCTTGTTGCCCCATGGTGGGTGCTAGAAAATTGTTGGTGTTTTAATTAGCACCTTTGGAGTGCTTATTGGAAACGGACAGCTGTTGCAAGTGTGTTAGTACATGCTCTTCGGATTATAGAGAGGAAGATCTCTCTTTGCTGATTTTCTACTGTAAAAAAGGGGTATACTAAGGTTCCTATCTTTTTTACTTAGCGGCAGGACACAAGGGTGCATAAACACAATGCGTCATAGCTAAGCTTTTTCTCTGGTTTCTGCAGATCTTAACTACGACTAACTAGCTTCTAGACTATCCTACCTCCTCAAGATAAATAGAGCATGAGGGCGTAGGAGTGAAATGGATTTGGTTGGATCACTTGAATCCTCCATCTCAATGGAATATGGTTGAGGCTTTGAAAGATAGGGCTCGATACAAGCAAACACTCTCTTACGGTAAACTGGATCTAAGACTTGCCAAGCAGGAAGAACCCCTGTCTGAGGTGTAGGCTTGGAAACAACTCGCTGGAAACAACAAGGAACGATGGCCTGTCTAGCAAGATTTCTGAGGAGGTGACGACACCTGTCCAAACTATAGCCTGCAAGACAAATCATTAAACATCATACGATAATGATTGATAACAAAATATCCAATGTGGTGACGACACCTATCCAAGGAGGAGATTGAAACAATACACTATTTGAAAACAAGACTATGAATAGACTCAAATATTTAGATCAAGCAAGCATGCATCATCTGATTTATTTCTTCAAGATTTCTCCAAAGAATTACAAAGGTTGGGACAACAAAGGCAAGAAATCATGCACAATTGTGATCAACCAATGAACTCTCATCCAAGAATGAACAGATATAAACAAGCTATCTATGGCAACAATGGCGCAACAATTTTGTTTAGCAAATAAGGGTTAAACAAATAAAGAACCTAAGGCTCTTATTTATAGAAACTCAAAGGAATAGGCAACCCTAAAATCTCCTTGAGTTAACAAACAGTTCTTGTCAATCAGCAAGATTTATTTCTATCTAAAAGTAGGTGAGCAAACAGTTAACTGGAAATCTACTTCAGTTAACTGAAACTAAACAAAAGTCAAACCGGAAGTCTACCTCAGTTGACTGAAACCTAACTAAAAGTGAACTTGCATTTAAAAATGTGTCTCCAAATAGACATCCACCTTTTGAGGAGATCTGAGATCCACAAATTGTGGGAGTCAAATAGACATCCTAGATCAGTGGGATCTGACATGCATGATCTGTGGAGATCTGGAGTCAACTTGGAAAGGGGAATCAAGTTGAATTCAGTCCTAATTAATGCTATTTGGAGGGTAGGACGTCCTTCCTTGGTGCTTTACACCTCTTCACCACTGGTCAACAAAGTCTCTATCCAGTCGTTGACCTCTTCGGCCCCCGGACAATTAATGCTTTTCAAGGTGACTATGTGGCGCCTAAGCATTTCTTCACCCATCACAAGTTGCTGCTGATAGTTTATGCATTGGGCAACTACTTCATCTAACTGGGTAGACATGGCTGCAATTTTGGCTAATTTGCAGCCATTGGGATCTTCAAGGAATGAAGATCGGATGACATCTTGGAACCATGTCTATACCATTTCAAGCTCAACATATTCTCCTCCTTCTCGCTAATATTCTAACTCAGGGAAGGATATTACCAACGTTCTTGTGAAGTTGATAATATTGGCGACAAAGCGTCTATAATCAATCAACTCCACTGAGTTGGCATCGTAGGCTCTCACCTTGTATGCCACCTATTCTTTCCACTCAAAGAGATGGTGTTTATTTTTTGTGGTTGTAACTGATTCATATGCTTGTCACAGATCAGCAACTGCTGCCTCCTCTCTCGGCCTCTCTTGAGCTGTTTTCAAGTCTGACTGTTGGATTTCTGATCGAAGTCCATGTGCTCTGTCTCTCAACTGATATGCTTTTTCTAATATACACCTTCCTTTGATGACAAACTCATCCACTTGACATCTCAAGTGTTTTCCGTATGTAATCAACTGATGATGGTTTCTTTCAGCTGGGAGATCCAATAGTCCTTGAGGCATGGCCGAGGAGTTGGGAGTGTCATGTATCAAACTAGAAATGTACAATTTTAGCTGACGGATTTCAGCCTTCAAGGCTGCTTTGTCTTGTCCATCCTTTGTCATCCTTTCTTTGACACTCACTGAGGTGATTCCAAGAAGGTCTGCCTCCACCTGTCGAGTGGTCTTTCCAAGGTTCACCTTTGAAAGCGTGAAATCCTCAACCCTCACATTATGTATGTCTTTATCTTCAGGCAGCACAATAGTCTCTATGACAACCTCGTTCTTTGCATTCCTCTCTACATGTGTCTACTTCTTCAACATCTTTGCTGGCATGTCTTGTCGGACATGGTGGAATTCAGAGAAGTCAAGCTGATAAGAAGGTCTCTCCCTTTTCCTCCAAAGCGAGCTTTCCCTCCAG
Source organism: Sequoiadendron giganteum (assembly GCA_007115665.2). NCBI lineage: Eukaryota > Viridiplantae > Streptophyta > Pinopsida > Cupressales > Cupressaceae > Sequoiadendron > Sequoiadendron giganteum. The sequence continues at coordinate 563,659,307 of CM021109.1, read as the reverse complement.
ATAGAATCTTGACTAGCATCGTTGGGAGGAGGAACATAGGCCCCCTGAATGTTGCAAGAACGAGAGTGTGTTGTGGCAATGCCTCGTGATGGCGAGTCCAAATCAATAGGAATTTGCGACCTATGTGATGGTGGTGAAATTGGTGGCTCTATTTCTATTATAGGCACTGCTTCTACTACAACCTCTTCTACAATGGATTCCATCTTTGCCTCAATTATCTCAATTACTAGCTTTGGTGTAGCTGCAGTGGTCTCACCTGTTTCAGGTAAATTGGTGCCTGTCTCCACTTGTACGTCTTGCCGTCTTGTGTTGGAAATTCTTTTTCTCCCCCATGTGCTCCCTAACATCTGCATTCCTTCTGGAAGAATGCTCATCTTCTTTTGTCTGGGTTTCCTCCTAGACGAGGAAGGTAGTGTAAACTGAACCATTGGCGGCTCTGATCAAGGAAGTACTACCTTCCTTGTCCTTTTACTGTCCAGGTAGAGTTGACTGTGTCGAACTACTCTACCCATTCTTTCCTCAATAGACGTACTCTCTTTCGCGTACCAGTCTACTTTGCCGAGTGGTTGTGAATCCACTAGACCCGTGAAGAAGGAAGAAAGAATGACTTCTTCTTCATCATCAGATAAGCCCTCGATGTCCTTTGACATGAATTTTGTAATCTAGGAGAGCTTGAATCTACTGTGGTTCCCTCTTCTCACTTCGAACTCATCCTCGCAGTTGACCCAAAAATCTTCCATGAAAGGTTCATGTGATGATCTTTGCTCAAGGTGTGCTGCGAAGATGCCTCTGGGGTCATAGGATGGCCTCCTGTCAATGAGGTACTTGAGATTAAATCACACTATTTCCTACCTTATCAACCTAGCATCGACTGCAGTCCTGCATCTGTAGAATCCCATCTGAAAAGGGAAGTTTGCAGCAGACTTCTTCTTTATGCGAAGGTAAGAGTGAACCTCAGCCAACTGTCTTAGGAATTCCATGAACACTACCCTATCTGAGGGGTAGTATGGCATCATGGTGGGGTGACCATTGTAGCCATACACGCGTATGTAGGTGAAAGTGGGGAATTCGATGAACCAATCCGCCCAATCCATGATTGCTACCTTAGCTGCTGATGAAATACGAACTTGCATCTCATGGTCTTGCTCGTGCATGGTGTGCATAGTGAAAAGGTCATTTATCTTCTTGAAGTGCCTTTCCACTAGAGTGAACTCAAGATGAGGAAATTATTCTTGGACCTTTTGCACACCTAGGGTTCCCACAGTGTTTAGTGTTCTAAAATCGCCTTGGAGGACTATCAGGTAGACCAAGTATGAACACATGTGGAAACGGTGCTCTTCTAGAAACCCGATAAATTGTTGGTGGAGTGTGTCACTGATCAGAGAGGCCCAATCGTAATGTTCCTTCCTGTTGATTATTTTTCCAATAATATAGAACATCCACGACTGGAAGGATTTCCCCTCCTCTTGCTTAGTGACTCTTCTGAGTAGGGTGATTAACACTCCGTACTCATCTTTGAATTCTCCTCTCCCAACCGATCTGGGCAAGCTAGTTCTCTTTGCTTTCAACCAATGTTCAACCATTATAAGCGAACACTCATCCTTCGAATCTTTGAACGCCTTTTCGTATTATGTCACTAATATGACCTTCTTGGTAGGGCATGGTGGAATTGAAAAACAAGTCTCTATGTCCACTGGCTTCAAGCTGCAAATCACCCTCCCGTCCACTGATAGGATCTCTCTTGTAGTCGGGTTGTAATGCTTTGTGCAAGCAGTTACAAGCTCAATGCTCTGTAAGGTGATCGGAATAGACGCAACTTGGAATAAACTGGATTCTTCAATGTGTTGAAATGTAATTTGGTTCATGCCCTCCAAGTCTTCAGAACTGACCTCTGGATTTTTCTACCATAATTCTATGTCAGTCGTTTTCAGGTAATCATGGGATAAGACCGTTTTGGTCTTGTATTGTATCTAAGAGTACTGCATTCTGAAAACCTTGAATATTGATTGGGCACTTGACCTTGTTCTGACACTTTTCTAGAATTGCTAAAAATAACCTCGTAGGGGTAATTTTTACGAAATTTTTTTGAGACATGGGTTTCGTTGAGAATGATTTTCTAAACAAACCCAAATCGTCAGAAATTCAGAAAAATGAGTTTTTCTTTGACATGTAAAAGCCCTTTGGTGGTAGAGGCAGCGGGGTACCAGAAATTGGTTTTTCTCGAAAAAATATGACACATGGGTTTTGTTTGTGCTTGAAAGCTAAACAAACCCAGTTTGTCTGTTTTTCAATATTATGACTTTTCCTGGAAACCCTAAAAAATAGGGGCAACAGGGCTACTTTTCTGAAAAAATCTAACATGTGGGTTTTGTTGAAAAAGCTGTGCTGATCATACCCAGTTGGCCAAATCTGTGATTATCCGTCGTTTCATGTGACATGCAAAGAAATATAGACAGAAATAGAGGAAGTAGATAGAAGATGGATTGGAAGTTATAAACTGCCACTTTGCAATAATTTGTCTTTGGAAGCAATCTTCAGGGAAGAATAATTTTACTGCCAATGATCTTCAAAAATATTGAAGATCCGTCCAAAACCTCTACCGAATCTTGAAAACGTGTTCTTGGGAGCTATTTGATGTTTTATCCTTCAACCTGCAAAAAAGAATAATGAAGAATGGGATGCCTAGCATGAATATATGGTGATTAGGGTTAAGATCCACAAAGTATGGAAGATAACTCATCATTTAGGTCTGATTTGGAGTTCCAAAAGGTGATTTCCACTGATTGTGGAGTGTTTGACCTCTTTTTGGCTCCAAATTTGCTAACTCAAGTCAACACTTTTTTGCTTTGACTTCCTTTAGGCGTCCATCTTTGAAGTTGATCATTTTTGTCCATTTTGCAAGTTGAAGTACTCTTGTTTGATCTTTGATTCAGGTTACTCAGTTGATCTTTGGCAGTGGCTGGCAGTTTTGTTGTTGAGGTGGGATCAACATGATGAGATATGCCTGGGAGGGGTTAACTTAGAAAACTGAGTTCAGGCCTCCAGAAACAAGGGCACCTTTCCTTAAGAGGGGTGCTTTTGCCAATGCCTTAGTCAATTTTCATTGACTGTTCTTCGTTTTGACCTTTTCAGACCCTCTTTGCTTTGATATGATGTTCCCGATGTTAGATGAATTAGATGACTATGCTTGACGAGGCATCAGGTAACCGGTTCGATCTTGCTCAGGATGACTGACTTCTCAGTTGAAGCTGGCAAGTTTAGGTCCTTCAAACTAAAGGGCGCCCCTAGCCAACAGGGGCGCTTTTAGCTTTTGATTGAATTTTTTCATGCTGTGAACTACCTGACTTTGACCTCCTTCATCAGATGTTTGATTTGTCAGAAGTTATTGCTGATAGTCCTACTGACGAGATAGGTCATAGCTGAGAAGGTCATCTTGGGAGGCAGTGAAGATTCTGGTTGAATCTGGATGCCTTCAAGAAAGGGCGCCTTTCTTCAAGAGGGGCGCTTTTAGCCATGCCTTAGCCATTTTCTGGCTTATCTTTCCAGCTCTTCAATTTTGGTTTTTTCTACTTTATCTCAACTTGTGATCGTTTGGTGTGTCTTATGGACCTGCTATTAGATTGATCACGTAGCTGGGAGGAAGCTGGAAAGATATCGTGTGTAGAGTTGCTACTTATGGATTCATCTGGTGCCTGCAACTAAGGGGTGCCCCTGGCCAGTAGGGGCGCTTTTACCTTGAAGCTCTTTGATTCAACATCTTTGTCGTTGATGGATCCTCCATACTTTGCTGACGGTTGGTCAATGACCCCTGAATCAGATGATTTTGCTGATTGTTTCTTTGTCGAGCCAGGATGAGAGTGAAGAGGATGACTCAGTTGAAGATGGAAAATGTTTACATTTTCCCTCTGAGATCCAAGGGCGCCTTTCTTCAAGAGGGGCGCTTTTTCAACTATAGACTGTGTTTTGCCTTGGTAGACAAAACGTCCATCTTCCAGAGTTAGCCAAATTTTGGCCTTTTCCGTTTTGAGAATCTCCTTCATTGAAACAACATCTTTTTGACCTTTTCTGCCATGGCTTCTTTGTTGAAGCTTTTGAGGTTTAGCTTTCAGCACTTGGTACTGGCCAATCTGCCATTAATGGCTACAGAGCTCCTAACTTTGTTCCTAAAAAATAGAAATAGACCCACCAGAGTAAAACATGTATTTTGATAATTCTGACTTGATCAGTGTGATCGTGAAGGCAATTAACCCTATCAGAATTAATTTCAATCATTTCCAGGAAGGTCCTATTTTTAAGGGTTTGCTTAAAAATAGGAGCGTGAAACCCTAATTTTCATTTTTTCATAATTTTAACCATAGGTTCTTTGACAAAAACCCACAAAGACTTCATGTTTGTTTTGACCTAAAACATACTTTCGATGGCATTTTTACATTGTTTAGCTCAATTTAAACAGAATGCCAAAAATTTCATTTGGGTATAACAATTTTTTAAAATGATTTTTCATTTTTTTTTTTATTAAGTCATTTATTAATTTCTAAAATAAATAAATGTTACTTATTTTTATTTATTTTTTAAGAATATTTTTTTTAATGTATGTAATTTTTTATTTATTTTTATTAAAGAAAATCTCACAAAAATCAATTATCTATTTTATAGAGATTTGGATTCACACTATTAAAATAGAAAAATAAAACTTAAATTAAACATTCATAAATTAACATACAAAGATAATGTAAGAATTTGATTTTACACAATTAAAATAAACATTTAAATTAAATCTTAAACTATTTGACATTGCCACTTTTTTATTAACTTCAAAACATAGATAAATACAAATAAAAATTAAATTAAATTAACTAAAATTATTATATTTATTAATTAAATTATAATTTTAATCCTATTATTTATAATTATTATTATGAAGATTAAAATTAGAATTAAAAATTATGGTTAAAACTATTCAAAAATTAAAATAAATTAAAAATCAAATATTACTAAAAAAAACACTAAAATATGATTAATAATATAATGCTTCAAAAATTTATAATCTCATATCTTTATTTCAAATTTTATTATATGATTAATAGATATAAATAAATAATGTTCCAATATTTTATTCATCTAATATCTTTATTCTAAATCTTATTCCCAATATTAATTCATAGATTATATTTTTTTTGTAATGTCACTCTACAATTCTTATTTGTTAGAGTTAGAGTTAGAGTTAGAGTTAGAGTTAGAGTTAGGGTTAAGGTTAGGTTATTCAGAAAACTAATTAGCAATACTAACACACTATAATTAACAAAGCTTACTTTTATTTTTATTCACATTAATAAAACTTACATTTTATTTTTTTCAAATCTCGAAAATAATAATTAAAATACTATAAAGACAATACTAACCAATGGCATTGATTAAATTAACAAATGAGATGTCAATTTTTTACATCAATAAAAATATTGATAATTAATTTTTTATTTTTTTAATTAAAAAGTTTGGATGTTTTATTTGAAGAAAATAAACATTTATTTTAAAAAGGAAAACTGACATGGATAAAATAAGCCTAAGAATAATGATACAATCTTGTCTTTAATAAGACGGTTTGCAGGCGATGGAGATATAATCGGTGTAAACAGTCAACAATCCTCCATTAAGGATTATCATTCTCCCCCTTAATGGTTAACTTAATAACTAATAAGTGTCATATGCTGGTAAAATTTATTTTGATATGGTTTTAGTAAAAATATTGTCAAGTTGATCATTAATTTTTTTTTTTCAAATATTTTTGATAAAATGATGTGGGATATCTACATGTTTGGTTTGATTCCGACAACTTAGATTCTTTGTTTTATTCCTACCTTAAATCTGTGAGTATTCTCTTCAATCAAATTGTTTGACATGTTATTGATATTGTTCCAATATATTCTAATGTTGGAATTATTACATCTTAATACGGATTATATTAATAAATAATAAATTAACATACAAGTGTTAATTTATAAATAAATATTAATTTTTAATAATATTAGTTAATAGTTATAAATAAGATAATAGTTTAGTAATAAAGTAATGTTTGGGAGTTACTATTCAGGATGAAGGTAGGTATTTGGATGGTTATTATAGAGACTTCGTAAAATCATATTGAAGCAATGTAAAAATAATAAGATTGAATGAAGTGAAATCATGAATCATTTATTTTAGATTATATATTGTTTTATGTTTTTTCCTTCTATGCAATAGAAGGTGGAATCTTATTATGCATTATGCTCATCATTTCAATATAGTATCAGAACATTCCAACGACCCTAAAAATTGCAGAGATTATAATGGTGTCTATAATGGTGCTTGAAGCAATTTTTCATTCTTTTCAAAACGCATTTTGATCTATTTGTTCAAGCCATAGAATTTGGAGTCCATACAAGTCCATCACTGCAAAGAATAATTGGAGATGTAAGGATATCTTGTTGTGTGCAAGTTGGTCAGGTTGCCTTGTGGGAATTAGAATCACTACCTCTAACAAGATATGGGTAGCAATGTGTGAAAGTTAGAGTGATATCTATGAATCATTTGTGGCTACACTTTGTCACATTATACTCAATGCAATAGCTTCACCACTAGAGGTTTCTCACCTATCCATCATATTATTTGAGAAATGTGTGGCAATCAATCATGGGGCAATGTGCAAAAGGAGGAGAGGATGATTGAAATTAGTGATCCTCCTAAAATCCAATTCCAATTCAGAGTTGCCAAACATGGCAAATATAATGAAGGTGGGCAATGTTGAAAACGTGCAAGTGCAGGTCAAGTTGTGGGGGCTCACATTTGAAATTAGGGTCATCAATATGGTCACAGGGGAGGAGATTGGAAGAGAAAATGGCTTCATTACCCTCTAGTTTTGAGGGTAAGGGAAGATATTGCACTTGGAGTCTATAAAGAATGATTGGGAAAGCATTTAAAATGCACAATACCTCTTATCTTCGAAATGGGATTGCTAGTGGATGCAATCACCATTCGCCATGGCTTCTAGTACAATTGTAAAATGGCTAAGTTGCTTGCCATCAATGTTTCACCCCACGTAGCATACCTAGGACCTCAAAAATCCACTTATCTAATTCATGTGGTTATTTTTTACGTATTTACAAATGATTGATTAACATATCCCTACATGCCTAAGGATAACACACTAGAATAAATTACATTGTTTATGCCAAATGTACAACACCTTCCCAACATCCCATGCTAATAAATGTTGAAGCTACTAAAATGTAAATTTAAATTTAAATATTTAATAAAATTGTCCAAATATATCTACACAATGTTTGGATTTGGTGATCAAGGAACAAAATATAGGAAAAAATAATAAATTGATGGTTTGTGTTGCTAGTGTTGTATACATTTATCACACTATAGGAACTATACAAAGGAATATAAATCAAATAATCCCTCTTGCTCACTCCCACTTTGTTCTATCATTTCAAACGTTGCCCTTCCACTATCTTCTAGCATTTCAAATGATGCCCTCTTTCTTGATTTTGGAACCCCTAGTGACCTTTTCTTACCACTCCAAGTGGCCCTATTGTTGGTTCAAGGGTTAGTTCCTTTACATTGTGTGCATTGGAATTTGGTTCCTCTCCAATACGGGTGAAAGGTGTTTTCTACATCCTCATTCATGCCACAATTTTTGGTTTTATAGCGCACAAATTTGGTGATTTTGGTGTTCCTACTATTTGTGCGGCACTTGAGACTTTCAATCATGCTATGTGTCTTGCTAATTTTGTGTTTGTTGGGGCTAATGCTTTGGTGTGTGGCTCTTCCAAAGACATAAATAGTGAGCACCTTGGTTATATTTTGATGACGAGTGGCTTGGATGGGGAAACTAAGGAAAAATCTTAAGGAACCATGGCCAACTCGAGGTGCCTCAAGCTATTTCTACTCACCATCCTCAACATGGAAAAGCTCACCCCTTTCTTGATCCCACTCTCCCTATGAATTGTTGTTTCTAGGAAGGAGGTGGTTAAAAATAAAAAAAATTATGCTCATAGAAGTCTAATTTGTAGATTTAACAACTTTTGGCCTTCTCTCCCAAATTTCCATACATGGATTTTGGAATCTTTGAGGTCTCACTAAGGGTACTACTGAAATTTTTCATTATGCCAGGGGTTTCTTTATGTCAAGATTTTATTATTTGGATGACATGAAAGTGGTGTTGAATGGTCAATTGTGGATGTGTGGTGAGCACTCCCTCTTCTCAAACCATGGTTTCCTTCTTTCAATATTATGAAATAATCTCTCAATGTTATGCCAATTTGGCTAAGCTTGCCTTACATCCCCTCTCCAATTCTATGAAGATACTTAATTTGAGGAAATGGGCAATGTTGTTGGTCATTTTTTGAAGGTAGATTCAACCACGTCTAACATTGGCCACTCCACCGTGCTCATACTTTTGTGGATATTGGCATATCCAAGCCTCTTCATGGAGAGGTTTCCTTGATGGTTTTGGTTAGGAAGTTGAATCAACCACTTGATTGTGAGAGCCTATTATTCCAATGTAGACGTTCCTTTACTATAGAAAATATTTCTTCTAATGTCCATGTCCTCATTTTAGTACTACGAGATCTACTACTTGGTGATGCAATGCCTCCCTAATCATTCAATTGTGGATATCCCTATTGTACCTACCTATCTAGTGGACAAGGTTCCTTGTCCTATCCCCTATTGGTAGATCATGATGTGATTGTGGAGGATCCTCCTAAGATAGTTTCCCCTAAGGATGATGTATCTTTTTCAACCACTACAAGGAATTCTTCTCTCGAATCAATTCAGGCTTCTCTTGCATCGTATGGCCTCATTGCTCAACCAAAAGGCCATGGAAATATTCTTATCATTAAATAGTTGCAGATTGTATGTTGCATTCAACTTCCTCAAGTATACTTTGTAGGAGTTGAGAAAATACAACACCACAAACCCTAAAGATCACCTGCATGCAAATAACCTGTCACAAAAGAAGAGATGGAGACAAACAAGCAAGGGTTCTCTGAAAACTAAAAATGTATATATCAGAGAGAATAAGAGAATGAATTGATATGAAATACAATGGGATCAATCCTTATAAAAAGGAGATCATGCAAACCCTAATATGAAAAACCCTTATAGAATCCCTAATAGGAAAACATTTAATAATTAATATAATTATTAAATGTCACTTTATGCAAACTAACGTGAAATCTTAAGAAGGGAATAAAGGTAGCTTAATCAACATAATTAAGTTAAAATCTTTACTCTAACATACTTTCTTCCTCATCACATGAGGTGACTCGTGATGAGGTGGTGGAGGACATCCTCTCTCCATGTTCCACAAAGTTTGAAAAAATTGTATCATGGATGATTGTTCAAAGGAATAGATGTTTTACTAAAGCTATTTTAGAATCCCAAGGGCGTCCTCTCTCCATGTTTCACAAAGTTTCAAAAATATGTATCTTGGACAATTTTTCAAAGGAATAGAGGTTTTCCTAAATCTATTTCAAAATCCCATCCCCAGGTTAAGGGTGTGAGAATTGCAAGGTAGGTTTCAAGCATTGTGTAGGTTTTGTTTGTTGGGGTTTTCCCTTCTAATGCTTGGTTGTAGTTGTGTTGTTAAGTTTTGTGTCTTGTTTTGCATCAACTAGTGTTCTACTTACATTTTGTTGTAATTAGGTTTCAAATCCCAATAAAACCTAACTACCCATTAAGGTCGTGGGATGCTTTTGTGGCCCGAAGCCTAGTTGCAATTTTGTTGTCTAAATTTTTTGTTGATTGGAATTTGTTGTAAAGGTTTCTAAGGCCCCTTAAAACCCTATTTAACCCATTTAATCAAAAATATAAATATAAATCTCCAAAAAAAATGGTTTACACCATATTTTTGAAGATTTCAAAAATTGTTTTCATTCTTTCACCACCTATCTTCTATAAGATATCACTACAAATATACTATGATAGTCTATTGCATTTGGTTTGATCAAGGGCATACCCAAAAATTACAATGTGAAACAAATAAAATAAATGACTTATAGAATATAAATTTTGGATAGAAAATTTCCATGTCAATTCAAATGCCTCTACTTTTATGTGCAAATTCTAATTATGTATGGTGATTTCTAACTTTTGGTTCAATCAAGAGTATACCCAAAAATTACAATGTGAAACAAATAAAATAAATGACTTATAGAATAGTAATCTTGGATAGAAAATTTCCATGTCAGTTCAAATGCCTCTTCTTTTATGTGCAAATTCTAATTATGTATGGTGATTTCTAATAAACTGGTTATTTTATCATAAAATAGAGGCAATTACAAGTAAATAAAGGTTGTTTTTCAAAATACAAAGTGATTCCAACTAAACTTACAAATTTACCCTAAGATCATGCCACATTTTTTAAGTTGGAAACAATTCCATCAAATTTTTTGATTTTATGTATAAAATAGAAAATGATCACAATAAAAAAGGTTTAAAAATACATCACAAGAAGGGCAATAAAAACATAAATTTTGAAGGAAAAAAAATCAAATACTATGTGACCAAACCTAAATTTAAAAATCAACCTAAAAATGTCAAAGTGATTGGGATCAAACTAGTTTAAGCATCATGACAATTAAGTTGTATTCTTTTAATGATAAAAATAGCATACCCATAACATTTTCCCTTATGTCTTAGGCCCATGATGACTAGGTTGTCTTTCATGCATTAAATACTATGTAATATCACATATTTTGCATGGAAGTTGGAAAATAACTCATCCCTAGGATATGGATACAATCTCTACATCTAGTCATTTTCACCCTAGTACAAATATGCAAGTGCAAAAGAAATTGACCTAGGTCAATTCTATTGTTCCGAATTTGAACCCTAAACTTTTATATTTGCAAATCTTATTTTGGGTTAATTTTTTTCCTCCCTTACTAGTTGTTATCAACTAGCTAATATGCACCTTATTACAAATTGCATATCAAGGACTAGTTATCAGCCAGCTAATGTGCAACTTAATTCAACTTGCATACTAGGGTGATGTATTTAAAGACTAACCTTAATTCAAAAGAATCATCAACGAGTAAGAGAATAATTTATTAAGGACATTTAAAATTCAATTTAAAACAAATAAAAACAATTACGTTAGCATTTCATCATCATCCTAGTATATTGCACATTTTCTTGTTATTCTTGACCTTAGTTTATTACTATTGAATTTTCCCATCTAGATTTAACTTAGAAGAGCATGACCCTTGCAATTCAAAAAAATCCTCAAAGGTGCTTGTGAATGTCACCTATACCTTATCATATTTAAAGCACATACTTGCAATTCAACAAATTCCTCAAAGTTTCTTGTGAATGTCGCATATATTTTATGAATATTTAAAGCACATAATTACAATTCAACAAATTCCTCAAAGGTGCTTGTGAATTTCACCTATACCTTATCATATTTAAAGCACATACATAGAGGAAAATGTGTTTCAATTAACATGATTCAACTAAGTCAAGACCATGAATCATAGATTTAATTATGTGTAGGCGTCAAATATGCACTCACGAAAGTGAACAAGAGAGTTGCAAAATAAAATTTGTAATTTGTAACAATCATTAAACAAGTTTATTAAATTATGGCATCATGAAAAATGGCCATATGACATCTACATAATGATATCTACATCAGATCTAGAGTTGAGTTCCTTTGCATTCAATTTCATTTATTTGTGCATTTCAATTATCTAATAACAAACCCAACTAGCCTTGATTTTTTATGAAAGTGTGATGTTTCGATTAAATTCTAAACTAATACTTCTATGCTTTTATATGTTTATCTTGGGAAAAAACTATCAAATTTCAGGAAAAAAAATCAAATGTGAATCACATACAAATATGAATTTCACAGGGAAAAATGCAAATATTAGCTATTTGGTTGCATATAACCACTAAAAAATTCCTCTAATAACCTTCACAAGATTCTTGCTCATTCCAACTACTCCACCTACCCTTCCAGTTATATTGCCCAAAATGAAGTGTAATATGAAAAAGGTTGTCACCTAATGTTTGGTGTGCTCAACATCATTTTTGTTATGTACCATTACAAGGTACCTACTAGACAAGTCCCTACAAGAGAACCATGATCTCCCTAAGTTACAATTCAAAAAAATCTTCTTAGAGAGAACCAATAAGTGAGATTGAGAATGTACCAACCATAGTTAGAAAACTCTAACTCAACAAACCCAAAATATGTGACTTGAAAAAAATTGAACTTACAAACTCTGCTTGAATTTCTTTAGAAACAATTTTCTCTACAAAATTCAATGATAAATGTATCTAATGAGTCCATAAATGAGTATTAAAGTATTTTATATTAAATTTGATTGATTTGAATACAAATTGAGCATAAAATTGCATAATCATGCAAAATCATAATACATTAGATAGTTGACAACTATTATGAATTTATGATGATCGTCTTTGAAAATCATCATCATAATTCATAAATTACATTTTGCAAATATATTTTGCATCTTCCCCTTCCCTAATATAGTAAAAAATTGGAGAGTTTGAGGTTCTAATCCTTGTAATCTATTGTATCACCTCACTCAACATGGAAGGTTTTGGTTGTGGCTTTGGCTCAGCCTCCATCCTACTAGTAGATGGCAATGGTTCTTCATCTTCCCCATCAATGTCATTCAATCCTATAGCTCCTTCTCTTGTAGCCACATCCTCAATTGCCTACCTCTTAAAATCAAGAATCTCATATTTAGGTAAACTATCCAGGGCTTGCTCATCCCACCTTTTCAAAACACTATAGGGATCAATGTCATTCAAATCAATGACCTCTTTTGATTTGTCCTCTACCCTTCTTATGTGAAGCCGAAGGTTGTACTACACAAAGATAAAGTGATTGAGGCATTTTAATTAATTTGTTTCTCTTCTTCATGTGGATGGCCTCAAACAAACTCCAATTGCACTTGTAGCTATATGCACTATAAGGTTGGCAGAAAATGCAAAATGTTATTTTTTGAATATTTGAAGTATTTGCATCTCAATATATCCAACAAGAATCTACATTTTTTTTAAATATAAAAAGTTAGTGAACAAACCATATTTTGTCAAATTATCAATAGTTGTAAAATTTTAATTTTAATTACGATGCATGTGATGTAAAGACTTCAATTTATGTTACCTGGTGACCAAGTTTTTCTTCCTTGGATAGCTAGGAAGAAATAAAAATAGCTTACCCCTACCAATCCTATAATTGTGTAATTCTTGAATAATGAGATCTCTCATCTCAACCTAAGGTGTCATTCTCTTAATGCATGTTGTGAGGTCCTTTGTATTCTCTCCATTAGGATTTGAAAATCTATTCTAAATGGAAAAAAATAGGGTTAAGGAAGTACCCTACTGCATGGATGAGTTGGTAGATTTGATTGTTTCACTTCCAATCAATGATCTCCCAAATGAAATCAAATTGAAGGTTGTCCCCCTCATAATAGTTTCAGATGGAAATTTTGGCTTTATCCATGGCCTCATAAATGTACCCCATTGGGTTTTGGTCCCCATCTATTTAATGGAGAACTCTAACCAAAGGCTTTGACACCTACAATTTACAAATATAAAAATATAATGTTACAAATTTATAGTGAGACTAAAACTACAAAAAAAAAATATATTAAAATCAAAGTTTTGAAATTACCTGCATGATATTAGTAGCTCTTTGTGCAAAAATATTATCAAAGAATATCCTTGCAGCCCTCTCTCCTTCAAGGATTTTTGAATATGATGAGTCTAGCCATGCTTGACCCACAAACATCTATTTCAAGGAAATCAACAAACAAACAGTCCTTGCAATATAAGGTGACTTTGATATATGTAAGGTGATTTGGTTATATGTCATTGTTTTCATGTGTGATATATAATTCTAATTTCTTTTGATATATTTCATTGGTTTCATGTGCAATCAAAAGTGAGATTAGTAGATGAAAGATATGCCACTCCTAGTGACCATGTTCAATGTGCAGATTCAAATAAGTCACTGAAGGTATGGGCCTCAACAAAGGTGGTGCTAATATTTTCAAAGAAAATGAAACACCCTCACAAATTGAGGGGAACCTCAACCCATAACTGGGATGATATCACTACACCATAAGACTGATTGAACATCAATTGACTCATAATAGGGGATTTTATGTAGCCAATGCAATGGCATCTAACCAAATATTCAATAACACAATATATACAGGCTTCAAAGAGTTGAAGAGTGTGGAAAATGCTAACACCTATTAGCATTTGAACCTTGCGAAAAATTTGACATATAATTAACTCAAGAAACCAAAGAAAGATGCAAATAAATATAGAAAAAATTCACTCAAAAGATTACATAAAGAAAAAGCACACAAACCAACAATCCTATCTACATACCCACTTTGATTAATTAAATAATATTAGAAAGGAGGGAATCTCGAATACTGAATCAAAAGATTTGCTTAAATTAAAATGTAACCGCAAACAAAAAATTTGAGTGTCTGTGATAAAGTCATTGATTGATTGTTTATTAAGAAAATTATACATTATATTTTTCCTTTACGACTAATATAATGCACCATTTTTTTGTTTAATAAATCTTCAATCTCCTATTTAAACTCTTCCCTTATGTAGAATATAGTAACCATTTGAACTGTTTGATCCATAATATCATGTAACACTAAGAAAATTGATCGACCTATTGCATACACCTTCCTTTGTTTCAGCCATAGGATTAATGTTTTGTATTTACCATTTAAATCCTTGTAGTAGATGCCTTATCTTGGCTATTAACCAAATATTGCAATATATGTACCTGATTACATGAATGTTATATGCACACATCAATAATATACATGTGTAACAATATCATCAAAGCCCTAGAAAATAATATAATCAAGTAGATAATTTTATATTATATATTGATAGAGTGGATAAAATTTTGCAATCTAATCGAATCATGACAATGCAATAATGCATTCATCATTCATTATGATAAGCCCAACAATATGAATGTGTGCAAATTAATCCAATTCTATACCTTGGGATTTAAAATGTGGATGATATCCATCCTTAATGATAATAATTATAAATTGTATCTTTAACCTTTTATAAGAAACAACCATATCAACAGTTATAAAAGGTAATATTGTTGGAATAATAAGAAGTTTGTCATTGATATGTTTTTTTGGCGAAATAAGAAAGAGGTATGAGTATAAGTTGTACAGTTTGCAGATACAATGTTTTCATTGATGTCAACATTATGTTGGGATATAAAGATCTTTGTGTAGATAATTGTGTATAGCTTGAGCATGCTTGGACATGTTAATCCAGTGCTTGGTTGCAAGAAGGTTTGTTATGGTGCAAACATTTGATGTGGTAAATTGCCTAAGTATTAGAACATGTAATTCATGTACAAGACATCTAATAATTTGGTCCACAATGGCCCACTGTGAAGAATCTTTCTCTGTGATTTTAATGTAATTTTGTTGGATGATAGAAGTGTTTAGATCCAAAGTTTCACATTGCTTTGGTTTTTGGAGTAAAACTTATGGGTAACAGAGGTTCTAGTCTGCTAGTGATAGTGTTTATTGTACAGTGTATATGTTTTGATGAATCCCCACTTTTTCGTGGATTGGTATTTGGATTTGTGAATTTTTGGAAGTGTTGATATGTGCTAGTAGAGTTTGTGATCCAAGTGGCATAAAGTTTGGAGGTCATCATGTCCATTTGTGATTGAACAAATGGTGAATTTTGATGTCAGGTCATTACCGATGTTGACCTAATAAGTTTTGAGTATTGTGGAGCTTGAGTAAGTATTGATCCATTATAAGGATGTTATTACATGTCCACACTAACCTATCTTATGTGTTACAAGTTTGAATTAAGGCACAAAGTGTATATGTTTGTACGTTTTAGGGACAAATTGTATTTTGTATGATACATCTAATTAGCCCAACCTTTAAATTGATGTCTGAAGTTGAGATGGATATATATATGTGAGTTCATTTTTGATGTTTTAGAATGTAGATGTGAAGATAGATATTTTTGGTGCTAATTCTATGAGTGTAAGGGGAATTCAAAGTAGAGCAAAGTGTTAGTGCAGATTAGTATGAAGTATATAAAGTGAGTATATTGAGCTCCAATGGAACTATAATTCATGCATATTGTAGATGCAATTGTAACACTTCAAATATTGGTTGTGTACCACCACTCTCTTCTATCTTTTTTCTTTTTTTTAGGCAATGAGTCCACCTGCAGTGAACAATTTTGTAATCGTATAACCGGTTATAATATATTTTGAGCTAATCCTCATTGTGGTTTTTCCATGTAAACATATGGTATTCATGAGCTATGTGATGTTGATGGTTAATTTTTTTCTTTCTTTTCTTACTATAAATTAAATGTGCTATGTGGAATGAATGTTTAAATGTTTAAGTAGTTTCAAATAATACTGATTCACCCCCCCCCCCCACCCCTTAGTATTTTGGGTGTTCAACAATTGATAACAGATCTTGGTTCCTTGGAAGAAGCTTAACTACTTTGGGAAGATCTTGGAGGTTGAACACATGGCTCTCAGAAGATATCCTACTCCTCTAAAATAAATTCCTGCAATTGGATTCATAGAAGAAGAGTGCATGGTTTACATGAATGGAGAAACTCATAATATCCCTTGAAGATTTAGAAAGGACTGAAAGTGAGAACAAAGATTTGAAGGAAAATATCAAAGAAGCAGATAAATACATCAAAAAGTTGAGAGAGAAAATCAAGAAATTCAGAGAAAGACATAAGGAGGTTAGTGAGCAACTGAAGCAAGCCAATGAAATAATTAAGCAAGCCAATGAAATAATTACCAGTCTGAAAGTGCAAGTTGAAGAAGGAGAAAGAGTTGAATTCCTAAATTAAATAGTGAAAAGAAAATCTGAATAATGTTCAAAGCTTGAAGAAGAAGTTGTGACCTTAAGATGAGATCTTGAAAAAACAAAGAGTCATGAAGACAAATTCAAATTGAGATCTATAAAGCTTGATGAAACGATTACAAACCAGAAAGGATCTAAAGGCAAAGAAGGATTATGGTTTTAAAGAAAGGTAAAATTTCAAAGGCAGATCAGAGACAAAGTGCTAAAAAGAAAAACAATGAACAAAACAATATTAAGGACAAGAAGATCAATGGAAAATAGGTTTGGAATCAAAGGAAAGGCTTAAAAAAACCACAAATAAAACAACCAAATGCATAAAGGTACCCATATTTTAATGGTTTTCTTATTCCTACAATAAATTTGGACAAAAGGCTACAAAATGTAGAAGCAAAATGAATCAAAATGTTCCATGTTTTCTCGATCGGTGTTTTACATGCAAAAGGTTTGATTGTAAGGCTAGTGAATGTAGAAGTCAAATGATGAATGGATATAACAATGATATGATGTTTGAATCTTTCAATGGATATTATACAAATGAAATCATATGTTACAATTGCAATAGACCAAGACACATTTCAAAATTTTGCAGAAGCAAGAATGTGAAAAAGAACAATTCGATAAAGAAGAATGATCTAGTGAATTTTTTTTATCTAGTAGAGATGAAGAAAGAGATGGAAAAGATTTGGAGAAAGAAGACAGTGAGAATAAGTCTGAGTTTGTACCAGCACCTGGTGTAGATGTTTCCTCTAGAAACTAAGTTGAGAGCTTTGGCTCAAAGGGAGCATTAATAGAAAATTCTTTATCCCCTACTAAACAATTGGTGTCGATGCTTTAGCACATGGATATAAGATGTGGGTCAATATGCTTGACCTGTTGGAGAAAAAACTGATGGAAAATATTAAGATGCACAAATTTGTGGAGCATTTGAAGTTGACTGTGCAAACAGTTAGGGTTTTTACCAGCTTTTTAAATATGCATTCAAAGTGAATTAGGTCAATTGGTAAAAGGGTTTCTAAGTGATTTTGTGGTTGATCTAAGTCATTTTCAACCAAGTATTCAAAGAGAGAAGAGAAATGAAGAGTGAAGAGAAGCATTCCAATGATCTTGCGTACAAAAACTCTAACCAAAAGGAGAATCAAAGGTATTTATAGTTTTATCTTAACCTAGTTTTTTGAGATTTTTTTTAAAATATTTGAAATGGCTACCCCAAGAGTAATTGAGGTCTCAAAACAACCCTAACCGAATTTCAAGAGACACCCTAACAAATCTATGGAAGACGACTTGCTAAATGCATTATCACATATTTTGTTTCGTGTTTTACATACTGAGGATGTAATAATTTACATTCATGGGAAGTTGGAAGAATATGATCACTCCAAGTTGGGTGATGTGTGGATGAAGGAATTTACTAGTGATGATTTCACACTAAAACTTGGTAAAGAAGAAACTCAATGTATAGCAAGGTTTTCCCATTTTTTTCCATGTTCAACTGGACTAGTTTCAATGTTAAAATATGTGAAGAATGAAGTAGTGATGGAATTAACAGGAGTGATGTATGACAAGAGAGCTTTAACAGTGAAGAACATTGAAAATTTGGTAGTCAAGTATGTCACGATGATGATCGGCTATAAGATTTATTTCTCTAACAAAGATAGCTCAATTTAGACCACCGCAATAAACACAGTATATGAGATGGTGGTGAATGGTGCAGACTTTGATTTGTGCAATATATTGAGGGCACAATTGATTGAGAATTTACAAAAGATAAAGAATTCCAAATATCATTTCAAGTTTGGCACATTGATCATTTGTCTATTGTTCTACTTCTTGATGGAGCTACTTGGTACAAATGATATTGTTTGGATAATGATAAACTAGTTACACATCAAGTCAAAGATTACCTAAGAAGAATAGGTAATGTCGAGGCATAGGATGAAGCTCTATTGGGTTTCTTTAAAGTCTTCTAGAAGAAAATGCAAGCAAGAGAGAGAATTCCTTGAAAAATGGTGGAAAAGTACAAAGATGACATTACTTTTCTGGTTACAAAAGATAGTTGCATCATAAAATTTGTTGAGACTAGGGCTATCTAGATCCCAGAAATGGGATATGAGATCACAAAGCAAGAAATCACCACATCAACAGATTTCATGCTAAGAAAATCTAGGGATGCCTGTAAAGAGAGGTATGGACCCTATGAGGAGAAGTCCATGGACCAAAGACAAAAATAAATAAGTAA